>CM042834.1:88827379-90058004 GCA_023653725.1 Bungarus multicinctus | reverse complement strand
ATATTCGATCCCTAATATAACACTTCTGCTTTGAAATGCTTTGTAGCTGAGAGAGATCTAAGAGCTGTTTGAACTCCAAATGCTCTCTGTTGAGATGGGTTCTAATTGTCATATAATTTATAAGAGGGAGGCAAGTTTTATTTATAAGAAAGGGCAGAGCAGCCTCTAGCTCTGTGACAGTAAGAATATATTTGCGTTATCAGTCGCACCTAAACAGAAAACAAGCCTATTTTTTAAAAAACAGTTACTATTTAATGTGATTCATAAAAAAGGAAGGAACCAGTATTTCATTACGGAGATTTTCAGAATTTTAACTCTGTAAGGTTTAGAGCTGCTTAAAATGAAAAAGGAGAGATGGGAAAACAAATTATGACTGCAGTTTTGTCTATGTGTGTGTGTGTTCTTCTTCAATATGTAAGCAATATGCTGTAGGTATATCAACTATATTCCAATGTTATTTTCCCCCATCTTCTGCCTAAAGCCAATTAAATATATCTTGCAGGATCCAAGACATATCCTGGGACACATATATTTGCCTTCATTCGTAAATATATCTTGCTTGCTTAAATCATGTAAAGAATGGGCTTATAGCATTAAGTTTCTCGGATGCCACCATAAATTCTGGAAAAAGTTAAATAAAGACTTGCACTTGATTCTGGAAGGTTAAAAAGCTTTATTGGAAGGAGAGACTATTCATCCCTTTAATGCTGTCATAAGACGGCTGCCAGGTTTCACAGTATCCAGTTGGTGCTACCAAGAAGTGTTGGATGATAATCAATTCCTTTTGGAGTTTGTGAAAATGAATGTAGGGACAGCTGGTTATTGTCCTTGGTGGAATGAAACCTGGACCTATGTTAGAATCAATATCATTTATTGAGAAAATGCAGTCAAATTGTTTGCTTTGTTTAAAAAAAGGCAACTGAGCACAGTTTTGTTTTATTCTAAAAATAATGCTGGAATGTTGGTTTCTGGAGTAATAATATTTTCCCTTAGAATGGATAGGTGCGGGTGGGGGTGAGGTGGAACAATGGAAAAATTATTGCATTTTAATAAATAATAATAAAGGAACAGAGTTGCATGAAATAAATGGTGATGGGTTTCTCCATCCATAAAGTCCAAACTTTACCAGGGCCTATGTGGGAAAGAGTTAAATCTAGGATGCCATCTTCCCACCAATTTTACTTAACCACCTTTTTCTTTTCTTGCTGTTGTAGTGTCCTTTGTGTCATATGGAAACTCTGGAGTATGAAATTGAGAATGGAGGTATTCGATGCCCAGGGAATGTTGAAGAGTTTCAAATGAGCACTTGTAATATCTACAGCAGGGACAGAGAACCTGTAATCCCAAATGATACAAAATCTACACCTTTATTAGCTATATCTCTATTCTTTATTCTGTTTCTGTAGATTTTTTTTTTATTATATACCCCCTGAATCTCAAATTCTCCTTATATGGTGCCATTCAGAGAAAGGGAGAAAGCCAGTTTGGTGTAGTGATTAAGGCACCAGATTAGCAACAGAGAGTTGCTCAGTTGTTTTAGTTTGGCTTTAGGCACAACACCAGCTGGGGAACCTTAGGTCAGCCATTCTCACTCAGCCCTAGGAAGAAGAAGGCAAGTGCACGCCATTTCTGAAACCTTGCTAAGAAAATGGCAGGGACTTGTTCAGGCAGTTGCCTGGAGTCAAGACTGACTCAAAAGCACACAGAAACAAAAAGGAAAAGTGGAACAAAAGAAGAATGAAATAAGACTGCTGAATTGGCAGCAGTAAGATGATAAAGTAAAAAGTCCATCCATCCTCTATTCATCTCTCTCTCTCTCTCTGCAACATGATTGCATAGTATAAATAAGATTTTTCTTGAAAAGGAACTGGCACATCAAAACAAATATGAAAGGTCTGAGACCAGAACAAAGTGTGAAAACTTGCTGTGGGAATCAGCACAGATGCCATCAGCTATAAAAGATGGGAGCTGGACATTGGAGAAGCTGAACTCTCAGCATCTCCCAACTTCCTTTCAACTACTTGACTAGTGCAGGGGTCGCCAACCTTTTGGACCTCAGGGACCACCAAACTCATAATTTTAAATTCCAGGGACCACTAACCGGTTCTGTGGGCATGGCCTAATTTGTGGGTGTGGCTTGGTGGTCATGTGACTGGCTGGGCATGGCTTGTATGTAAATATTATAAATATTTATATAAATATTGAATTTTTTATAAAAAAGAGCAACTTTTACCCAAAATCAGGCAAAGCAGGCAGGCAGATTGAGTTGCTCACAGAATCACAGATTCATTCAGAGATCTGTGCATTTGCCATCAGCTAGCTCAGTCTGTCACATAAAATTTGCTTGCCATGAGTCTGAATAATAGAACCTTCAGTCCTAAGGGAGGTTCGGCTGTGCTTAAAAGCAGAGCTGAAGATCTAAAAATTAGCTAGAAAGCAAGAAATCCAACCATTTCCTGCTTCCTAGGTAATCTAAATCTCCCGGCACAGCAGAACAGCTGATGGTTGGAAAAATAGCAATTTAGCAGGCAAGTTTGCTGGGTAAGGAGTGAGTGGGTAGGGAGGGTTCCCGCAGGCCATGTGGGTAGCGCAGCCTTGTGTTTCTGCGTAGCCTGGATTAATTGCTTTGGGGGGGTGCTCTGGGGGTGAGATTTTTCTGTGGCCCACCAAAGTTTTCTTGCGGCCCACCAGTGGGCCGTGGCCCATCGGTTGGCAAATGCTGGACTAGTGGACAGAAGAGTAGGTTCTCTTTCTGTTTTTCTTCCTTTAGGATAACTATCCAGTATGTATGGAAATGTATGTAGGTGTAAATTTGCAGAATATGAACTGATAAAGTAGCCAGAAAACAACTGATTGTGTTCCTGGCTCACTTGGTGGGATCTTCACTATATTTGGCCTGACACTGCACATAACATCTTTCTTATTTATTTTCTGTATCCAGATGTGCTGCAGAATGTTGACATCATCACCCCCATATCCCATTCATCTTGACCTTGTAAATGTAAACTGATCTTGGAGTAGAGTTGTATCAAGGGTACCAAATGTAATTCACAAAACTATGAATAGTACAGAGTTTTGGGCACCTCTTCATATGATGGTCGACTGGATTTCTGTGTCTTGACTAGTGACCACGTGAATAGTTTATTTGGTAACAATATGGGAATGGCTTGATAAACCTCTTTCCAATATTTTTTTTTCTTTTTCAGTTTAGCAAGCAATCTTGAGAACTCCTGCTGTTCTCCCATCAAAGTCTTAATCTGAACTGTTGCTATTTAACAGTTTGAGATCAGTCAAGGTCAGCTACAGCTTTATGCAATATAAGGATTGCATATAATGTTTTGTACTGCCTTTGTATGATAGAATAAAATGTCTAGATTATTAGGCAAACAAAGAGTAAGAAAGGTTTGACTGCACTTCTGTTCAAACAAAAATCCAACTCAGCATTCAAATTTCTTACCCTGTAATTAGGAAGAACTTACAAAATGAATAAACTCCATACCACTGCTATTTGCTACAGGGGAGAAGTGATCAACTGTTTTTAAAATGGTAGATTAGAGTCTGCAAAGCTGGTGGATTAGAAAATTTTGATGTATTTGAATTACTAGCAGGCCAAGCCTCTCATTTTTATTTGAAATTAAAGTGAAATTGCCTGGGTAAGAGCTTAATTATATTCTGTGTCATTTTTATGGTAAAAGATTAGTCTCCTATTTATAATGCTTGTGTTAACAATAATAGAGTAGGAGACAGTTACTGATGATGAGAGAGAGTCAGGGCACTTCCCAAAACTCTGAAAAAGGCATTTGGTTTTTCCGATATGCTTTCTCCCATTATTCCTTTTTTGTTCATTTGTTTCCGTTTGAAGTAAAACATGATACAAGTATTTACGGAGGATAGAATCCTTCCTTCAGTTTTATATTGGCAAGAAGAAAACCAACAATGAGATCACAGTATCAAGGGCATTCAGAAGACAGGTTAGAAAAAGTTAAGATAGTGACACATGACTGTAGTATTGAAGGCTCACCACATCACACATGCAAAGCACATAAAAAAGGGACAAGCTTTAATTGCATGACTGTAGCCCTCATCTTTACACTTTTACCCTATCCACACCTAGTCCAAAGTCTGTAGATACTGAATCTCCTGCTTTGCTTTATTGTCTCCCATTTGAAAGGACAGTGACCAAGTCTTACTTTGTCTTCAACATCTTAGGAAAAAGACTTCATATGTACCCAAAATGATGAGTTGTACCAAAGATGAGTCAATTTTTCAATGTCCATGTGGTTAATACCAGTAATCAGATTTTAGTATATGATAATTCAGGTCATCACAGATGACATTGCAGTTCATGTAGTCAAGCAAACACATTTTCCTTATTTTAATACATCCAATTGTTTTTTAATACTGTCTTTAATACTAGGTCTTAACTTGGGCTCTAATTTGAAGACTGGTCTAAGAATATTGTTTTATTGTATGCTGCTCAGAGTCACCTTGTGTGAGATGGGTGACCTTATAAATTTGGCAAATAAATACAAAAATATCTAATAAGATATTGTAATAGAATATAGTAGAATATAATTCTTTATTGGCCAAGTGTGATTGGACACACAAGGAATTTGTCTTTGATGCATATGCTCTCAGTACATAAAGGGAAAACTACATTCATCAAGAACCATAAGATACAACATCTAGTGATAGTCATAGGTTACTAATAAGCAATCAATCATACCAGGAAACAAAAAAAAAACAATTTAAATTGTAAAGATACAAGCAACATGGTTATAGTCATAAGTGGGAAGAGATAGGTACTAGGAAGTGTTATTATAATCTAGTAGTAGAAGAATAATAGTAATACACTCTTATTTAATAAGTTGACTGTTGTGGGAATTGTTCGTTTAGCAGAGTAATGGCATTCAGAAAAAAACCTGTTCTTGTGTCTAGTTGTTCTGGTGTGCAGTGCCCTATAGAGTTGTTTTGAGGCTAGAAGTTAATCAATGCATATTTGCAACTATTTCTGGAAAGCTTCTATTTGTTTCTAGACCATCACAAAAAGGTGGCAGGGCCAATATGCAGTAAGTGTCCAGGTTCCAAGTAATAAGTCCATAGCAAACAGAACTCCGAGGCAAGCAGGTTCCTCAAAGAACAGGTTTATTGGACATATCATATTGGTACAGATTGGTGAAAACTGACTCTAAAGGTTGAGTTGGTTTTCACCTAATTAAGTCCCCCCACCCCTTTCCCAAACAATTGGTCCAATCTAGTTGCTGTCTGGTTGCTTAGAAACTTCACTCCTCCTCTTTTCAGCCACCTGTGGGAATGTTCTTGGTTTTTAGGGGAAACTATTTTGTTTTGTCTACAAAACCCCAGCTATCTCTATTCCTCCATTCCTATCCCTCAGCACCATTGTAGCAACACTGAAGCCTCCAATATGGCCTCAATCAGGCCAGCTTCAGAGTTGACAGTAAGTATTAATTTGATTGGGTTCTTTCCAGTCCTAATCTGGCATTTCTATTAGAATATGCACTTTTACAAATAGTTTGGAGAGTGGAGACATTTCTAATTATTCCATGGAATTTATCAGTATTTCTTGAAATAGCTTTCTGATGTTCTCCAAATGCTTAATTTATCTTCTGCTTTAGCCTAGCAATCTTGTGAAATAGGCAAATATTTTGATTATGTTTATCTTGATCTTACCTTACCCATACCTATTAAAGTAATGAATTGAGGAATCACATACACTCTTTCCTCTGAGTGATACAGCTACAAAATTATTCAGACATGGTTTGTTTAAGAATCGTGCAGTGGCTACTTTTAAGTCATGTTAATCACAGAGACATCTTGCAGCATTCTTGAGTTAAGCTCAGTGCAATCTAAAAGTAGAAATTATACTAACCAACGACTTAGCAAGTTCAGTGAATGAAGCCCATTACTTAGATCCAAAAAAAGTTTCCGTCCCTCAAACATGTCAGTTGAGATTCTCAGACATCCAGGTCCTGGTTGTCCCAAAGATGCTTTTTCAAAAGGTAACTGGACTTTCTTTGTTTTTCCTTGAAGACATTTTGCTTCTTATCCAAGAAGCTTCTTCAATTCCTACAGAATGGTGGAGAATCATTAGCATTCTTTCTGAGATTCGTTAAAGCCACTTGGAGATTTATCTGTGCCTTCAGGGTCATCTGAATAATGCAAACGGTTATGGAACCTTCTTGGAACTGCTGAAAGGAGTTCAGTTGTAACAGGAGATAGGTGATGCCAGATCCCTCTCTGGAGGAAGGGCAAATCAATATTAACATAGGCTGCCCTTTTGACACTTATTTCTAACCAGTGGTCCTCTTTGTCCAGAATGTGGACTTTGCTGTCTTCTAAAGCAGAGGACTCCAACCTTGGCAACTTTAATACTGGTGGACTTCAACTCCCAGAGTTCCTCAGCCAGCTTTGCTGAGGAACTCTGGGAGTTGGTCCACAAGTCTTAAAGTTGCCAAGGTTGGAAACCCCTGTTCTAAAGAGTGACTTTTGTCTTTCAAATGCAGATGGACTTCTGAATCTTGTCCTGATAGGTTTGATCTCCTATGATGTTGTGAAATGCACTAGTGAAATGTTTCTGTTGTTTCTCCAATGTACAGATCTGCACATGTTTCACTGCATTGTACTGCATATATCACATTGCCCAATTTGTGCCTGGGTGTTTTAACCTTGGAATTGACAAATGTCTGCTTTAGTGTTTTTGGGTGTTTAAGGTGTATATGCATATTGTGTTGGTCAGTGGTGGGATTCAATTTTTTTAATAATGGTTCTGTGGGCGTGGCTTGGTGGGCATGGCAGGGGAAGTTTATTGCAAAATCCCCATTCTCTCCCCATCCTACTAACCTGCTTTCCAGCTCTGTTCTCCTGTGCAGAGCAATAAAAAAAGACCCAGCCAATCAGCTGGGATTTGGGAGGCAGACAATAGATGGGGGTGAAGCCAGTCAGAGGTGGTATTTGCTGGTTCTCCAAACTACTCAAAATTTCTGCTACTGATTCTCCAGAACTGGTCAGAACCTGCTGAATACCACCTCTGGTGTTGGTTGAAAATATTCCTGAGCTTTTCAGATATTCTGGCAATGTATGAAATGACAGTGTTACTTTGTTGTTCCCTTCTTTGTCTGTTATGGAGGAGTTGGGCCTTTTTTTGGGGTGGGGGATTTCATCAAGAGCCCTTCAAAAACCTCTGGGAATGAACTTGGATCAAACAATTTGGGTAGTAAACTTTTTGTTAATGTCACTAGATATTATTATCATAAGAATACTTGTATTTGCCGTGACTAGAGACCTGAAGAAATAGAACATTTTCTTGAAAGAATTATGATTGCAGTCATCAGCCCAAGAGCACATTGCAGTGCTGATGATAACATAATTTTGTTTGGCTTGTTCTGGGCCTGAATTGCTTATGTTGGCACTTATTTTTCCCATAGACCTCTTACTTCCCAAGTCAGCATGTAGCAGGTTGCAAGTGCTACTTGGAAAAAGAACTTCCATTTCATAAACAGAAGGGGGTGGGAAAGAAGGAGGAAACCTGGATTAGAGGCAGAAATAAAATTGCAACACATGGCAAGTTCCCTACTGATTGTTTCTCACACAGACAACAGATGGAAAATTTGGCACAAAAATGGTTTTCTGAAGGGATATTCTAGTCCACTGACATGAGAATGGTAGGTAGTTTTTCAACAATGACCTTTTGTTACCATATAAACAGACTATTTGAATCATATCCATATTTATTCACAGAAATAAATTACAATGACATGCTATGAGCTAGCTGCAACATAACCATCCCAAGAGAGGAAAATCTTCTTCAACTCCTACACTGCAAAAACATATGGACTAAGCTACAGACACAATTTACATAGATTTCTGCAAAGCCTTTGATTCAGTGGTACATGACAAACTATGTTAAAAGAGTTAAAATCAAACTCTTACAGCATTTCTGGATCCCTTCATAAGTGGATTACTGCATTCCTGTCAAACAGGCAACAAATAATAAAAATAGGGAGCGCTATATCAAACCCTGCTCCAGTTAACAGTGGTGTCCCCCAAGGCAGCATTCTAGGACCCACACTCTTTATACCAGTGGTGGAATTCAAATTTTTTTACTACCGGTTCTGTGGGCGTGGCTTATTTGGTGGGCGTGGCTTGGTGGTCATGTGACTGAATGGGTGTGGCTTAGTAGTCATGTGACTGGGTAGGTGTGCTTGGTGGTCATGTGACTGGGTGGGCATGGCCAACTCAATGTACTTACATCAAGGGGTGCCTCACATGGTCCCTCCCCTCCCAGCCATTCCTTGTCATCCAGCCTCAACTTACCTATAGTTCTGTAAAAATGTTGTTCACCTTTTTTGACTTTATTATCTGCATACTATAGATGTTACTTTCATGGACCACTGAAAGGAAGAAATGATTCACATGCTTTACCCAAGAGTGTGATAGGCAACAGGCTTTTAAGGGGCTGCCATAAAGAAAGGGGAAAGTGAAATGTATTTTCCAAAGAAGCAGAATGCAAACAAGAAGCAATGGATAGAAACTGAACAGAGAGAAGCAACCTAAAACTAAGGAGAAACTTCCTGACAGTGAGAACAATTAAGCAGTCTCCAGAAGTTTTGGGTGCTCAATCACTGGAAGTTTTAAAGAAAAAACTGGACAGCCATTTTTCAGAAATGGTATAGGGTTCACCCCAAGGTCCCTTCTAACTATTATTCCGACACCTTTCCCAGGATTTCTACTCATCAGTTTTCTTGCCTGAGCTGGGGGTTGGACTAGAAGACCTCCAAGGTCCCTTTTCAACTCTTGTTAAACACATGTGTATTTTATGCCCTGGACTATTGACATTGAATGCATGTAAACCCTGAAAAATATGTGGTAGCCCTGGGCAAAAGAAAGGGAGAAAAATCACTCTATGTGCAGGGACAGTGTAAAATATTAACACATGATAAATAATGGAACAATTAAAAATAATAGCACAGAGTTTTATCTCTCTCTCTCTCTTCCTATCTTTCTTTCTTTCTTTCTTTCTTTCTTTCTTTCTTTCCTTCCTTCCTTCCTTCCTTCCTTCCTTCCTTCCTTCCTTCCTTCCTTCCTTCCTTCCTTCCTTCTTTCTTTCCTTCCTCTCTCTCTCTCTCTCTCTCTCTCTCACAGACACACACACAGAGCACTTAACAGACAAGCATTTTGGAAGCAGCTCCTTTAAATTTCTCCAAGGCTGGAGTGGATTCCCCCACCCCCTCTGTCAGACCACATGTCTTCTCACTCCAGCACTTTAACTCACAAGGGGAAAGCGATACTTGCAGCATCCATGTGGGGAATCCTTGCAGAAGTTTTTAAAGGACTTGCTGCTTTCAAAATGCATTTCTTTTACATTGCAAAAGTGCTCCAAGGCTCGATTCACCCCCACCCCCTCTGTCAGACTGCACCCTTTCTCACTTCAGACATTTTAGCTCACACGGGGAAAGCGATACTTGCAACATCCAAGCCTTTCTTCCTTTCCCCCAGGGAGAAAGAGGACGTGGAGAATGGAAAGCTAGGAGAACGATTGCAAGTGAGCAACCAGGTGACCGGGTTGGGGGCATGGCCAGCCAGGGGTTGCCACCGGTTCGGCAACCCACGCCAAATAATCACTACTGGTTCGCCCAAGTAGGTGAGAACTGGTTGAATAGCACCTCTGCTTTATACTCTATTTAAATGATCTTTGCAATCACCTTATAAGCAACTGCATCCTCTTTGCAGATGACATAAAACTATTCCACACCACTGACAATGCTACTCTCCTTCAAAGCAACCTTGATTATGTGTCTGAAGGTCAAACAATTGGCAACTCCATATCTTGACTAACAAATGATCTGTCCTACACATTGGTAAAAAAATCAGTACATCAAATACAAACCAGACAGATATGACCTTGTTGATGATCCTCACTCTGTCAAGGACCTTGGAGTACTCATATCAAATGACCTAAGCTCCAGAGCTCACTGTAACAGCATTACCAAAAAGGCATTAAGAGTTGTAAATCTAATCTCATGAAGCTTCTCCTCCAGAAATATTGAATTGCTAACTAGAGCATACAAAACTTTTGCTAGACCAATATTCGAATACAGCTCATCAGTCTGGAATCCACACTGTATATCGGACATTAATACAATTGAGCAAGTCCAGAAGTATTTCACGAGAAGAGTACTACACTCCTCTGCTTGCAACAGATCACCAGGCTTGAGATTTTGGGCTTGGACAACCTTGAACTATGCCACCTATGGTTGGACTTAAGCATAGCACACAAAATTATCCCCTACATTGTCCTACCAGTCAATGACTACTTCAGCTTCAACCACAACAATACAAGAGCACACAAAGATACAAACTCAATGTAAACCGCTCCAAACTTGATTGCAGAAAGTACAACTTCAGCAATAGAGTGGTCAATGCCTGGAATGTACTACCTGATTCTGTTGTTACATCATCTAACCCCCACTCCTTTAACCTCAAACTATCCACTATTGACTTCACCCCATTCCTAAGAGGTCTGAAAGGGGCATGCATAAGTGCACAATCGTGCCTACCATCCCTGTCCTATTGTCCTCATTTATTCATACTTATTTCCTGTATTCTTACTCATGTTTATACTTATACCTATTATTTTGTAAGCAATAAGAATAAATAAATAAATAAAATCTCCTTTGATTTGTTGGAGACTTCTGCTGAAATGTGTGGGTGGTATTTCAGAGGTATTATCTGCATTAATAAACAGTTCAGATAATAATTCATCTTATCTTTCAAGTGTTGGGGTGTCCATTTTATTGAAACAATACTATGAAAAACTTGATTGTATCTCAATAACAATGGCTATGAGATCAATGAGAGCCATTTGTCCCCTTGTCTGTCTATTCCAAAGGACATTGTTCAGTGCAGCCAGATCTTGTGATCTTCCAGGGGAAAAGAATCTCACAGTTGACATATGAGGTTCCCATTTAGGATTTAAGTAAACTACAAGAATTACTGATGATGCAGAATAAATTCATGAGATTGGTTCTAGCTTCACCCCCATGTACATTGGCAGTGATGTTGAGATCAAAAGTGGGCCTTTCATAAATTTATATACAGATAAAGGAAGCAATAAATTTATATTACAGGTTGTTACTTCTCATGCCCAACACTTATTTGGTAAGACAAAGCTCCCATGAACAATTTAATAGTAGTGGATGAATGAATTTAAATCTAAACTAATGGTCACTACTTTCACTAGTTCAGGATCTGTTGAATGCCCTAAATTGCCACATGTAATTGAGATATTATTTATTTTTTAAACTATTTTAGACAAGATACAGCATGTATACAAGTTTAAGATAGCCAAATGGTATCAGTAACTTAAAGATGGAAAAGGAATGTCATCTTATTTACAGTGCCTTTTATCTCATTCCCAGAGACAAGTTTTCACAGAACTTAATTTTCAAACAAAGCCAATAGACTACTTGGATAAAGGTTATAGAAGATTTCCAATTACACACACTTTTACATATTTATGCATTTGTGATAATTCACAGGTAGAAGATCTGATCCATTACTTTATTGCAAATCATATCATGAACCCAGAGCTAGATTTATTATTCATTTGTTTAATACAACTGAATCAATTCAGTATAGAAGGAAAAAAAATCTATTTCTTGTGCACTAGTATAGATGGAAATATCACAAAAAAGTTCCGTTCTTTGTAAATCCTTCCAGAAAGGTATGGATTCAGTTGTTGACAGACAGTGTGGATAATTTTAGGAAGGGGATACACTTAACTGACACAGATTGTTGCAATTTTATATGAATTTTGTTAAAACCCATGGTTGCAAATAAATAAATGCCATTATATTTTGCCCTTCAGAATGAGAATTATCTAAATATTTAATAACCAGGACTTATAATGTATGGAACCATGCTAATAAATGAGCACATATGGCTGTAATAATAGAACTTGCAAAGTTGAATTATATTCTGAATCTGAAAACCATTATCCATACATCCCCTTTCAATAACACAATAGTTTAGCGCTGGTCCTTTCTTGCATTCCTCACATCTTTAGCTGACTGCACTCCATCTGACTCTAGTTCCCTTTTCATCTGACTTCCTTATTTGACACAGGCAGCTGGGGACACCACCTCTTATTTCTCCAGCTTAGTATGCCTACTCAACCCTCATCCTGCTGGGTCTATGCCTCTTTATGAAGGGAAGAGAAAAAACTAAGATTGTGTTGCATAAGTCGAACTGAAGTGGCTAGGTAACAGTCCTAGTTTCTTCTACTAAAATAATATAATTCTTGAAGCAGGAATTACGGGTAGTCCTCGACTTAAAACAGTTCATTTAGTGACTGTACAACGGCACTGAAAAAAGGAACTTATGACCAGGGGTGGGATTCAACCGGTGTTACTACTGGTTTGATGATTACGCTGCGCACATGTGTAAAAAAAACTTTAAACTGTGCTGCCTAGACATCTGAAAAGTGCTGCGTGCAGGTGCACAGTGTTTGAAAAGCCTCTTTTTTCCTGTTTTTTCAACCTCAGCTGTGCCGCGCAAAGCAGCTGAGGTTGAAAAAGCAGGAAATAAAAGACAGGTAAGAGTCCGGGCAGGCGGGTGGGCCAAACAGCAGCAAACACAGAACTGGTTCAGTGTCTGCTGCTCTTCAGAGCTACCGGTTCTATAGAGCCGGGCAGAACCAGTAGCATCCCACCCCTGCTTATGACTGCTTTTCACACTTACAACTATTGCAGCATCCCAACGGTCATGCGATCAAAATTCAAAATTCAGACACTTGGCAACTGGTTCATATTTATGATGGTTGCAGCGTCCTGGGTCACATGACCCCCCCCCCCCTTGCAACCTTCTGACAAGAAAAATCAATGGGGAGAACCAGATTCACTTAACAACTGCTTTACTAACTTAACAACTGCAGTGATTTCCTTAACAACTATGGCAAGAAAAGTTGTAAAATGGGGGAAAACTCACTTAACAAATGTCTCTCTTAGCAACAGAAATTTTGGGCTCACTTGTGGTTGTAAGTCAAGGATTATATTTTAATGTAAATTTAATCATTCTGAATAATCATAGGGTGTTTACAAGTTTAACTTATAAGTTGGTGGCTTTCAATGGAGGCTACAAAATGTGTGTGAGATGGAAACATAAATTTTCAAATAAACTTTTCTACTTTATAATAAGCTACTAACAATAACATTGCACACCTGGAAAAGTTTAGTTTAGAATACACTGCATAGGGCCTTTATATGAAGTTTACCATTCTTTTTATTTTTCACAGCAATAACTTCTCTAAGCACAGGAACAGAGAGCAGAATGATAAATAGAAGAAAAATAAGGAAAGCAATGGATTAATCCAAACATCTTATTTATCTGGATTTCCAAGGAGTTTTTTTTTTAAAAGCAAGTTGTTAAACATGAGAGCGTTGGAGGTACTATTTATCTCTTTTAAAATTTCCTTGCTTTTCCTAATACCCTATTCTGCGCTCATATATCAAGTCAATGTAGTGTGACTTGCTCTGGTAAAGTGGAACCAAAGGTCAAGGTTTTCAATCTCATTGTACTCATGAGGACACCTTTTTTCGTGTAACACCTGACTGACTAAAAAATGGAATTCTGGTTACTGAGTCTATCAATTAATATAACACTTTAATGCTCAGTCTTCTCTCTAGTGAGTAAAGATTGCAGTGAGCGAGTGAAAAATAAACAAATAGACTTACCTTATAGAGTGTAGTTGTTCATTTTTATTTAGTATGAGCTAACACTACGTGGTATTAAAAACATGTAGAGGTGAATTATAGCTACTTTGATAATACCTTCCGAATTAATCGTAATTCTTAATTGCACTTCTCTTTTCTTCTTTCACTATGACAATAAGTGCATTGCCAAAGGGAAAAGCTATTTTTTATTTCTTGAAAAAAATCTTTCGCAAGAAATAAAAAAGGATCATGCAGAGAACATGAGCACACAAATAGATCTTTTCTTCTTAGTTTAATTTTATTGAAATATTCAAATATTCAAAGATATGAAAAGGATTAATGTATGAGGTACAACTTGATACCAGTCCATTTGTATGGATGAATGTCTACAATTAAAGATAGATTATAACATATAAGCATAAATGTTCTATGAAATAAAAGTTATTAAAACTATTACTAGACCTGGTTTTTTCTTTCTTAAATCAATTTTTAAAATAAAATAATGACTAAAATAGATATAGCATTTATATATTTACATACCACTTGCAAAGGAAACCCTCCACTCATTTTATAAAACTGTAATATTTCAATTGAGACAATTGAATAATATTTCAGTTGAGAAATTATACTACAAAATTGAAATGTTTGATGGTAAAAAAAACAATAGAAGGTAGGAGTAAATGATTATTAGAAACCTGGCAGTCTTTAAAATATAATCTTGTTGCTTTTTGAGTATGGAAGTTCTCTTCAAAATGAAAATCACTGTTTATTATTATGTAGTGTTGTTCCATCTAGGAATATACTAAGAGTTCTATTATATCTCATCAGCTTATTGATTCAATTAGCTCAGTTTTAATTGCAGCAACTTAGAATGGCTTTCTGAAACCCAACTCATATAATTTCCAGGTGGGATTTTCAATTATCATGAGTTAGGAATTATTATTATCCAGTAGATGCATCCTAATTGGGAACTATTTATCTAGAACAGTGTTTCCTCAATCTTAGTAACATTAAGATGCATGGACTTCAACTCCAAGAATTCCCAAAATTTATTCCCAGGCTTCGGATTAGGGAATTTTGAGAGCTGAAGTCCACATATCTTTACATTACCAAAGTTGAGGAAACATTACTCTAGGAGTTTTAGAAATGATTTCCCTGCCATATTCTGCCATAAAATTCTTTTTCACATTTTGATCCAAATTAACGTACACTGATTTTCTATGGAACATTATTGCCATGTAAATTTCTACAATTCAACCCAGCTAAATATCTTTAAGCAATGAACTTCAGTGTCCTTAGCATGGTAACTACAGTACATTGAAGATTTAGCTTCACCATATAACGCTTGTGGGAATTAACTAAACAGGCAGGTACTACTGATGGCTTCATAGGTTTTGAGCTTCTGACAAGCCATTTTCTTTCACAGTTGCAGGCAGTCACTCTCTCACCTTTCAAATAAACTGAATTGAAGTGCACAAATGTCAGATGATAAACCAATTCTGTTCACAACCCTTGCTATCAAAGAGTCAGGTGCTCAGTCATCCTGTTTTCCCAAAGCAAACAACCAAACAAATTATCCTCTTTTCCTCACAAAGCAATTTGTTTTCTTCCTTCTGAGAGCAACATTGGCAAGTATTTGGGGAATAACTTCCAAAGCAAATCCAACTGAGGGTCTAAAAAGCAAGGGTTGAGGAGAGGGAGCAATATGTATCAACTGGAAAAAAAGTTTTTCTGGTTACCCCCCCCCCCAGTAAGTTGGGATCAAATGGTTTGTACATTTCTCTTTCTTGGAGATCTGCCCCTCTCTACTGTTATAGCTGCTCTCAGATTGATTAATTGAAATTGGCCTAAATGCCTGGCAATGAGGATTTCCTAAGTAAAGTGCTATGATAAACATGTCCTGGCAGAACTGGAAAAAACCTGGAGAAATGAGCTTGAATTGAATATGGCAGAATGGAATTGTTGGATGAAAGCCTTCCCTTCTGAGCGTTGGATGTAATTTTAAAGAAAAATGTTCCATTTGTGCCATGTCATTTTAGTTCAGAAAAATTCATGCCACCAGAGAAGATGGCAGACAAACAAGATTGCTGTGCCAAGGCAGGAGACTTGGATGAAAATTTTCAACATGATGGGGAGCTAGTTTGAAATATATAAAGTTCAAGTCATGTAATTCAACTCATGGCTATCAGTCTTTTAGAGCTGTCTGTTGCCATCCATACTGTAGTACTTCTCTTGCAATGGAATCCTTACAAAGCAGCTCTCCCTTTTTAATGCAAAATTTATCCTAGCCATAGTTTCATTTAAACTTGCTTATAATGTTTAATTTCTTCCTTAAAAACAAGGTAACATTACAAAGCCGTTGATTTTTGTATTCTAGCTTTTCCAATATGTTGCTTTCCCATAATTCCTGAAGCACACTTCTCCTTTGATAATAGGACCTAATAATGTGGTTTGAGCTTTAGCACATTGTCAGTGTTAATTAGAGATTTGTCTGCATGATTAAACATGTGAAATAGTAGATGTCCTCTGATATCTAATGATTAGGAGCATACAAACATATCTTCACAATCACAATTAATTGTTTATGGTTCGTGAATTAGTTGTCACTGCTGCTAGTAACAGCTGGCCAACCTGACCAAAGAGATTTAAGTACAAATGAAAACCATCTGTCACTACATTCAAAGGAATGACTGAAGATAATATTGGAAATGCAGGAAAAAGATACTGTTTTTAAAGGAAATACATTTAAGAAAGCAATTCTTCAGTATTAGTGTGTAGCTTTAAGAGCTGTTTCTTTCTTTGGACAAAACAAGTTTCAGAACCTTACTCTCTTGGACTTCAGTTTTCTGCTGCTTTGTAGGACATCAAAACAAGTGTATTTGGTCTGGTTCTCCTAGTGGGATGTGAGTCACCCTACTGACTGGAAAAAATCTGGGCCAAGAACAAACCCAAATTACAATGAAAGAAAGGCTCTGGAGGCAAACTGAGGGGCAGGGGAAAAAATTCCAGAGTTCATAGGACTCATGAGATTATGCAAATGGACTCAGATTTTGGGAAGTCTTTACATATCGCTATTAAAGTACATCATAAAATCCCAAGACATTTGGTTCCTGTTTCTGAAATCTCATTAACTTAACTTTATTTTAATCCCCCCTCCCCAAATGTAGCAATTGTAGAAACAATGAGATTTTGCTTCTATGAGATGTGGTGCTGGTTACTAGCTTGGTTGGTTTCAAAAAGGGGTTGGACCAATTTATGTAAGTCATGGGGATCCATGGCTATCAGCTCTGATGGCTATCCGACTGCCTCTGAAGACTATCTATTTGGATACTAGTGAGCTTTAGTGATGGAATGCTACCAGTTCGGCCTGGTTTGGCTGAACTGGTAGTAAAAAAAAAAGCCAAAGATCAGCTGAGAGGAGGAAAAAAAAGTCCTCTACAATCAGCTGAGAGGAAAAAGAAAAGTGCAGGATTGGCCCACCTGCCCACCCCTGCGCTTTTCTTTTCTTTATCCTCTCAGCTGAATGGTGCTGCAGGTCTCAGCTGGTGTGGGGAAAGCTGCGTGCTGGTCTTAGGCAAGGCACGTCCACCAAGCCACATCCACCGAACCGGTGGTAAAACAATTTGAATCCCACCACTGGTGAGCTTCCTTGTGTACTTGGCCACTGTGAAAACTCATTGCCAAAATAGATGGGCTAGTGCTCAGATCTAGCAAGGCACTGCTTATATTCTGAAGTTTATAGCAATAATTGACTACAAAAGTAACTATGATGAGGACCTTGATAATATATCCAATGTACTTTTCTCCTCACCTTCTGTTTGGTTTCATTCCTGTGCCTATTCCTATTGTGAAATTGTTTTTTATTTATATGTATCCTTTGAAAATTGATGTAGTATCTGCCACACCTGATGTTTTTGACAAAATTTGTCTCTAGTGTTTATAACAACAGGTGCACAATAAAGCTAACTTGCAGACTTCTATTGCTTTTGACATTTTGTTTTTTACTACCAATACTTTAGTGCTAATTACATGCTCCCAGGTCTCCATAACAGACAAAAACACAAACAAACAAACAAACAAACAAACCACTCAGCCCCAAGTTCTCATAGCTGAAAATGACCTTATACTGTTTTTTCTCCCTGCATCATTTGTGTCAACTTTAACACATTGACTCAGTCCATTATTTTTTAGTGTTTTTGCCATAATGAGGGATACCAGAAACATTAAATGGTCTGTTTGTATCAGGCTGTCTTTTGACTGTGTCCTTCTGTGCACCTTTGGTGAAATAGTATAGTAAAAGAAGAAGCTGAAGTAATGTTGAAAGTGAATCATTCTGGTGTTAATGAAACTATTCTAAACATTATTAATTTGGATCAAACCAAGCTATAATTAAGACAGTGTGCAGCATATTTGTATTTTTAAAATATTAACAAGAGACACATTTGTGTAGTTTTTGCAAAGAATAAAGACATGGCATGTATAGAGCAATGAATTCTGTGTTGCTTATGGCTAGGAATTTTGGAAACTCTCCATTTGGCTGATAAAAATGAGCTAGATCCAGATTCAAAGAATGGAAATTGTAGTTTTTAGTGGAAGGATTAAAAAAAATGAAGGTAGGCAGAGTTAATGCCGAATGTTCACAATTTTTACTTTTTGGTGTTTATTTCTGTTGCTTACAATTAGAATTCAGTATAGAATTGGTTTATTTTATTCTTCTTCTCAGGAAAGCAATGCATTTTAATTGATTTAAATTGAAATCTGTAAAATATCCACATCTGATTTTCACTTTTCCTTGGAACTTCTCTGTACAACTTCCCAATACATATTATTTCCAAAGTAAATTTCTCCAGGATATGTTTTATGGAAATTTTCCTGATATACCTCTTTTTCATATAAACAACATCTCTAACCACACATTTTAAAACTGAAATTATGTGTTAATTCATGCCCAATTTCCAGAATATATATTTCTTTTTGAATACTTCTTCACTTTTTTGTATTACAGAGTTTGTACTAGAGAAATCGTGATTCTAGACAATGAATTTGTTTATTCATGCCAGGTGCATCACAATTAAAATAAGGCATACTATATGACATAAAATTTAAAGTACAAAAGATTAAAATATGTACAGATATATACAAATAAAACAGATCTTGAGAAACCAGCAACATTAATTGCATTCTGTCGGACTGCCATAAGGTCCACAAATGTATACTAATCAGGGTACACATACATATATGTTTTCTGCATGTCACCACAATTGCAAATGGGAGATAAGAGTTTCTCTGAGCAGAGATGTCCCTTTGTTTTGGGGATCAGCAGCAGTGAACTTTGTTTCCTAAAAGCCGTCTTCTCATTTTAGGGCTTTCTTTTGCTTTTTGACTCTCAAGTGCAAGCATTTGGTTTAAAGCAGGGGTCACCAACCTTTTGGACCTCAGGGACCACCAAACTCATAATTTTAGATCCCAGGGACCACTAACTGGTTCTGTGGGCATGGCCTAATTTGTGGGTGTGGCTTGGTGGTCATGTGACTGGCTGGGCATGGCTTGTATGTAAATATTATAAGTATTTATATAAATATTGAATTTTTTATTAAAAAGAGCAACTTTTACACAAAATCAGGCAAAGCAGGCAGGCAAATTGAGTTGCTCACAGAATCAAAGATTCATTCAGAAATCTATCTATCTGCCATTGGCTAGCTCAGTCTGCCACATACAATTTGCTAGCTAGCAAACTCACAGAATTAACTCACAACACACCATGTATGTAAACATTGATTTTTTCATTTTAAAAAAGTAATTTTTATCCAAAATCAGGCAAAGCAGGCAGATTGAGTTGCTCGCAGGCAGATTCAGTGATCTATCTATCTAGCATCGGCTAGCTCAGTCTCTCAAATTTACTTGCTGTGAGTCTGCATTGAATTTGCTTGCAAACAAACCTTCAATCCTAAGGGAGGTTTGGCTATGCTTAGCTAGAAAGCAAGAAATCCAACCATTTCATGCTTCCTAGCTAATCTAAATCTTGGTACAACAGAACAGATGATGATCAGAAAAATGAAAAATAGCAACTTAGCAGACAAGGTTCCCGGGTAAGGAGTGAGTGTGCGGGGAGGGTTCCCGTGGGCCATGTGAGCTGAGCAGCTTTGTGTTTCTGCGCAGCCTGGATTAATTGCTTTGGGGGAGTGCTCTGGGGGTAAGATTTCTCTGAGGCCCACCAATATTTTCTGACAGCCCACCAGTGGGCCGCGGCCCACCGATAGGCGACCACTGGTTTAAAGGATCCTCAGCAGATCAGATTGGCTTGAATATATCCCAAGAAAGAAATACCTAACATTCTGGATAATGGAATCCCCCGCAAAGTGTTCTTATTTATATATTGTAGATAGCAGTAGCAATAGCACTTACAGTAGACTTATATACCACTTCCCAGTGATTTACTCTAAGCAGTTTACACAATCAGCATATGTCCCCCAACAATCTGGGTCCTCATTTTACCAGAAGGATGAATCAACCTTGAATCAGTGAGGCTCGAACTGCCAAACTGCTGGCAAATGGCAGTCAACAGAATTAGAATGCAATACTGCATTCTAACCACTGTGCCAGCATGACTAGATAGTAGATTGTTTCTACTCAAGGTATTAAACCTTGACTTTCTGCAGTGCTGTGCATGATTTCCTTTCAGGCATTTTAAGAATATTATCATTTTCATTTGTTTAAAATGCAGGAGCCATAGTGGCAAAGTGGTTAGAATGCAATATTGCAGGCTAACTCACTGCTCATTACCAGAAATTCGATTCCAACCCACTCAAGGTTGACTCGGCCTTCCATCATTCCGAGGTCAGTAAAATGAAAACCCAGGTTTTTGGGTGCAATAGGAGGTGTTTCAAGATGGCGGCCGGAAGCTCGGTCCGTGAAGAACTCCGCTGCGGGTCCAGCACCTTTGGCTAAGTCTCGTCTCCCCCTCGGTCCTCACCGGTGGCAGAGGTGACTGTATGACTGGGGGGGGGGGGTTTGGCAGTGCCGGGGAGGCAGCGGGGGCGATGGAGGGGATGTCTGAATGGCCTCCTGGGCTGCCCGAGTTGTTGCTCGGGTTGCCGCGGGCGATGGTGGCCCTGCCGCGATTGCTTGCCTCGGCCCTGCCTCGATTATGGTGGCCTTGCCTCGACTGCCGTGGGTGGCATTGCGGTTGCCGTGGGTGGGGGTGGCCTTGCCCTGGCAGGGGCTGCTGCCGCGGATGACGTCAGGCATGGTATTGGCCTTGGCGGTGGTGGCCCCAGTGGCGGTGGCCCTGGCAATGGTGGCCTTAGCTGAGGTGGCCCTCTTGGTGGCGATGGGGACGATAATAACTCAGAGGCCTCGACGGCGACGATGGTGATGATGACAGCCTGGTCTGGCAGCATCTCCTGGTCCAGTGACGGCGGTAGTCCCGGTGGCAGTGGTCTCGGTTTCGGTGACCCCGTTGGCAACGGTGGCGACGGCAGCTTGGTGGCCTCGAGGGTGATGATGTCGGTAGCAATGAAGCCGGGGTTCGGTGGCGTCGCCTAGTTCAGTGGCGGCGGCGGCCTCGGTAGTGGTGGTCCCGGCCTCGGAGACCTCGGTGGCGGCAGTGGCACGGTTGCCCCATTGGCGGTGGTGGCAACGGCGTCGGCGGCCTTGTGTGAAGGAGACAGCGGCCGGGTGTCCTCGGACCCGAATTTGGCTCTGGCCTCGGCGACGGACATTGGAGGCATGGTCAGCCGGACCGATCAGATACTCGCCAGCGGACTTACGGGCCTTGGGGAATGTCCCCCTTTCCCTGGTGTAGCCCTCCGGACTTCCAAAGGTGGCATGGCCATAGGAAACGTTCTGGGCGTGGTACCCATCTGTCTCCAATCGGGTTTCAGGCCCGGGCACAGCACGGAGATGGCGTGGGTCGCATTGGTGGATGATCTCTGGAAGGCCTGGGACAGGGGTTGTTCTTTTGTCCTGGTCCTGTTAGATCTCTTAGCGGCTTTTGATACTGTCGACCACAGTATCTTATTGCGGTGGTTGGAGGGGTTGGGAGTGGGAGGCACTGTGTTACGGTGGTTCTCCTCCTTCCTCTCTGACCGCTTGCAATTTGTGTTGGCAGGGGGGCAGAGGTCGACCCCGAAGCCCTTGTTTTGTGGGGTGCCTCAGGGGTCTGTGCTCTCGCTCCTGTTGTTCAACATTTATGTGAAGCCTCTGGGTGAGATCATCCGTGGCTTTGGGGTAGAGTTCCATCAGTACGCTGATGACACTCAGCTGTACATTTCTACCCTGCGCCACCCCGATGAAGCCGTTGAAGTGATGACCCGGTGCCTGGAAACAGTGCAGAGTTGGATGGGTCTTAACAGGCTTCAGCTCAACCTGACCAAAACCAAGTGGCTGTGGTTTCCTGCGCCCAGATACAGCCAGCTCACTCCATTGCTGGGCGTGGGGGGAGAAATTCTGTCTCCCATGGAGAGGGCACGCAATCTGGGTCCGAGTCCCTTTTTTGGGAGAGGGGGCGGTATAAAAGTGTAATTAATTAATTAAATAAATAAATAAATAAATATCCTGACTCTAAACTGCTTAGAGAGGGCTGCAAAACACTGTGAAGTGGTATATAAGTCTATGCGCTATTGCTATTGCTAAAAATTTATTCAGAGCATTTATATAACCAATCAAGATAGCTTTGAAATTTTTTTTCAAGTTTATAAACTATTCTACTGGACTGATACTATTGGCAAATTTGAGGAGTGTCCATTCTGCTTCTTCATAGAACTCATCGATCAAAATGTTGGAAATACTCAATCTAGTTAAAAAAGAAGCCATTGATGATCATTCTTTGATAACAATTTTCAAATAATTATATACTCATTTAACCTTTATGCTACCCAGCTCACTCTTTCCTAGACTGCTACTCAGTATGTCATGAAGTTCTTTGTCCAGGTGCTTTGCTGAAGTCAACATACTGTATATAATGTTTACAACAGTCCCAAAACCTATTAAGGAAGTTACTTGACCAAAAAATGACTTGTTCTTAACAAATTCATACTGACTTTAGCTAATTACCATGCTGTTTTGAAGTGCTCACATATCAATTTCTTTATAATCTAATTTAGAATTTCATAAGTATTAAACTCAGATTCAATGTTTTATAGTGTGTTGGAGGCTCCTTTTCTCCTTTTTGAAGGTTGAAACAATTTTCATTTGCATTTCATCTGTTATCCAGGACTGGATAAAGAAATATAATGATGTCTTTTACTATTATTGCTGGTTGGTTGCACAGTCAGCCAGATGTTTAGACTGGATTTGGCATTTTTATCCTCCTATTGAATGTTTTCCAAAGAACCTGGAATAGGAAAACGTTTGATGATGATGATGAATTGATTGATTGATTCAAGCTTACTGAACAGGGCTTCTACTGCAACAATAATGCTGAGTTCCGTTTATGAAGTTAAGGGTTAAAAATGAAAAGGAATAAAGACACAGTTGATGCATAGACATTGTTCAAAGATCTCCTGATCCTTACCATCAAGAGCAGTTGCAAAACAACCTCCAGCAAATTTGTAACTGTTCTGTCAAAAAGCTAGGCTGTCTTTCACTACAGACTTAATTAAGTTGATTTTATTTTCAGGAAACAATGCTTATCACAAGTGCTTTTTTGCCTTAGGATGACTCAAAGGTGCTATTACACATTTAGATGATCAGCCATCTGTGTCTTAGAATTATGTCAACTATGGGTGGTAAAGATTAAACATTTCTGTTAATTTTCCCCAGAATGAAGGAATAAACTTGAAAAATGTAATTATATAAGCCTTTGATCCAATTCTGGGAAACTTTATTTCCAGGTTAGAAACACTAAATATACAAGCAAAATCTTTCAGACTTTCGTGCTTTTCATAGTTCATGGATGGCAAATTTGTAATCCTGTAGATGTGGCTGAAATTTAGCAGCCCTCACTATTTGTGGTTTTCTCTTACTGCTGCCAAACTCAAGTTTCTTATTGTCCTATTTTCCTACCTTGTGCAATGGAATAAACAATTTATGTCCATGATGCAAATTTTTCTTATTCATATACACTTTAACTATAACTTTTTGGGTACTGATACCATTAATGTGCTCTTTCTTCAAGATATAATGCATAACATTCTTCTTGTTTCTCTTTCCCACCATATGCGCCATCTCTGTGGCTTAGGGGAAGGTAAGATGGCATTTCATGTTCTGCTTCTTTCAGTTGTTCCAAAGGTGCTTTATCCAAAAGGCAACTGGACTTTCTTGGTTTTTCTCTGTTGGAAATGTTTTGCTACTTATCCATGAAACTTCTTCAGTTCTGCAAGAAGTAAAATATTTTCAAAGGAAAAAAAATCAAGAAAGTCCAGTTGCCTTTTGGAAAAACCACTTTGGGACAACCATGACCTGGATGATTGAGAATCTCCACAAACATTTTATTTCTGTTCTGTGGGACAGAGGGAGACATACTAGAAGGGGAAGAGTCAGAGGGAGACATACTGGAAGGCTTTGAGAAATCATTGAGTTATTAAATATCCTACCCTTGCCTTCTATGCCTACTATGGAATCAGATCAACACTGTTGTTATTGGTTAGTTTTTGACTGCCATAGTACATCAATAAGTTAACTCAGTGTAATACTCTGAAGATGTACAGGATATGGTGGCATAAAGTCTAGAAATGTGGTGGCAATGGCTTCTTCCAGTTAGATATGGTGAAAAGAAATGATGCAGAACTATTGATCATAAAACTGCATTTACAATAGTTCATGAGGGTATCTCCATTAATGACCAAGTATGTATGTATGTATGTATGTATGTCCCACCTTTATTATTTGTATATTATAAGCTATATAGTATTATATTGTTCTAGTATATACTAATTCATTATAGGAGCTATCAGAATGCTTGATATTGGGAGTGGTCCCTTGTAATTTTGAATGAACTTGAACTAATAAGGGAACTACCCCTTGATACTCTGAAAGACCATACCTTTGAAAAATTAGTTTAAGAGGCAAGAAACCAAATCTTAATACAGTTTGTGGCTGTAAAATTCAGAGCAGTTTACTGCCTGAGTCAAGAGTTTGATTTGAATCTGTTCACAAATCATCTGTCTCTAGATAGCCATCATATCCCTTGGAGTTGTGGGAGAGGAAAATACATCACACAATGACAGGATATTTATTTATTGATTTGATTGATTGATTGTGTGGTATGCGTTTGTCTATTCACCAACTGAACCAGGTACTCAACATCATAGCATCTCACCACATTTCTATCTTCTTTTTCCAGCATATTCATTGCATAGATGTGTGAGTCATCCAGAGTCACTTTTGTGAGAAGGGCAGCTATATATATTGAATTAATGAATACATAGACACAATTGGGTAAGTAGACTCCTGATTCCTGATAACATTCAAAATAAGCATCTCATGTTTATAGGTAATGGATTCAGAAAACATAAATATTTCCCATAATCAACCTTTTTATAACACTGCCCATATTTTCTTTTGTAAGTTTTTTTTTCAGGGCTAAAAACATAGATCCCATATGTGTCATGCCATATTTTACAGACTCATAGAATTGGAAGGGACCTTTGAGGTCTTTTACTCCAATTCCCTCCCAAGGCAGGAGTTCTTATTCCATACTAGACAATCTTTTTTTTTTTTTTAAATCTCCAGCGATTATCTTTACAAATAGTTTTCTGCTCCTTTGCTAATAGTATGATCTTTGGATGTAGCATGGCAAAACAATTACCATATTTTGTACTTTCCACATCTTCTAGGAAATCCTCCACTTACATTTTTGCATTATGACATAGTGGCTCTGGATAAACAGCAAAAGAATTGCCAATGGAGGAAAAGGGATGCAGTTCAGCAACTGAACTTTGGAATTCTTGGTTGTCTTGAGTTTAGTTGTTTGCTTGCAGACATTTGATTACCCACTTACATAACATCTTCAGTGCAAGTGACTGTGAAGTTTATAGTAGGTTCCCTGCCAGAGTTTGCAAGGCAGTGGTTTATTTCTTGGTGGTTCTTCGATTAGAATATTGTTTTCTGTCTCGTTATTTGTCTGGTGTTGGCTTCTAGAGGAGATGTGATCCAGTCTTTTCTTTTCTTAAAGCAGTAAATACCAGGCAGAACCTCCCCCCCCCCCCCGCCCCATACTCACTTGCACTCATGATGTTATTTAGTTGGGTAATGTAATGTCTACAAGAAGAAACAATCAAGCTCAAGAGAGCATAAATAATTCCATAACATCAAACTTCAGCAAAATCACAATAGCACATTTGAATATCTCATTCATTAAACCTGTTTGAAGCTCAACAAAAGGCAGAAGACATTTTTTATGTAGTAATCTTACATGTGCTGTGTAAAGTTGTAGAAATCTGCAACTCTCGCTAAGAACCTATTGTGTATTAAAGGGTATTGACAAAACAGCAAAGTTCATTCAACCAGAAAAAAAACTAAGAAAAAGGAAAGTGATCTGCCAAAATCAAAGAAATGCTCAGACAATTTGCTGATACTTATTTCTATGAAAATTGATTATCTTCATCTGCTTTCAGACATTGTAAATCTGAGATTACTGTCTATTAAGAGAAAAAAGTTCATAAATACAGTTTTGCCTTTGGCAAGATTATTTCTCAGAAAAGCCACCATATGAACTATGTATATATTCTTTAAAAAAGGTCTTCTTAGCTATGAAAGTAGTACAAACATATGGTGGCTAATCCTCATGCTCTTGAAACATTCATGTATGGATGGTCCTACCTTTATGCCTCTGGCTGCTATCACAAACTAATTGCATTTGACCTAAATTCTTGTCACTTTTGTAAAATCAATTGGACTCAAGAAGACTGATTTGGATAATATTTTGCTTTGCTTTGATTAAATTGTGTCTGTCTATTTTACAGTGTAATAGAGTTAAACAGGATTAGCAAATGGAATAAAACAGATTTTCTTTCCTCTTAATAAATATTTTTATTATAAATTTCAATGGAGGAATGTTAACATCTTGGCAGGGGCAATAGCTTGACATACCAGCCTTTTCAGATAAATGGACAATTTGGCCCCAGCAATTGACAGTGTTGAAAGTGGATTAGTGTCCTCCTTAGTGCAACATATGAAGGTTGCCAGTTCAATGAAACTGTCTTTCATGAAATGTAATTTATCTAGCTTGGTAGAAATATTTATGATGAGCCAAAGGACCTTGAGTTTTGAAAAGACGAGAGCAAAATGTTTTTAATAAGCTCTGATTCAGTATAGCCATCAACTTGTTCTTCCTTCTGAGATAGACAGCCCATCATCCAGTGCTGAAGGATTTTTATGATAAAGACTTTCGGAATTTGTGTCATGCTCATTCTTGAGACTCACGGTTTCTAAAAGCAGCAAAAAATAATAAAGTAGTGGCTTTAGAACTAACCTGAAGTAGTACTATATATTGCTTAATTTTTCTTTTGATCCTTTACTGTGAATCCTGTGAATTCTTTCCAAAGGGCTGCATAGTTCAGGAGTATGGTGTCTCTTTTTCTAGTCCAGACTTTCTCAATCTCAACAATATTAACATGTGTGGACTTCAACTCCCAGAGTTGAAGTCTGCACATCTTAATGTTGCTGAGGTTGAGAAATACTGTTTTAGGCTTTCACTTTATAAGAGCAGAGATTTTACATCAAACAAATGAGCCTTCATGATGCTTGAAAAAAGACCTATTGTTTTTGCCTAGATGTGTCAGGACATCTAACCAACATCCCTTTTACCAAGTGACAGATGTTTATCTGGCATAGTGCTGCTTTAGATTAATTAGATATGTCTGGATACTTAACTGTGCCCTGTCCTACAATATTAGCTTTGGCTATGTTTTGTGTTTGTGTAGAACCCTGCTCCTGGATAGAGACATATCCAGTCATGTAACAATAATCTTCTGCAAGAAGTGCTCTGCACATGTCTTCAGTTATTGTGAACACGTGTCTCTGTAATGTTGTGGACACATAATTAAACCTTTGCACACAGGGTTTTAAAGTTTTTTTTTACTAGTTATAAAAAGATTCATGAAAAACTTGGAACTAATTCCCATGTATATGATGACTATATTCTAATACTCTTTCCTGCAAGCTTTGGGTTGCATGCCTCTGCAGTCTCTTCATATTTTTAGGTGGTAAAGCATTGTACGTGGGAAGTCAGTTGCAGCTCAACAAAGAGAAGAAGGAATTGTACTGATTCTGAAAACTGACTCCAGGACTGAAAAAAAATTCTGATTCAGGAAAAAGATCAGCTTTATAATCTGGAATGGTTTTTTGAGAGAATGCTTTGCTTGAAACTTCATCAAAATGCAATATCTCTCTGGCCTTCTGCCCAGCTCTACTGTTGAATTGTGGAAAAAAGCATAGCAGGGGAATAGCATTCCTGGAGAACTTTTAGCCATAAAGAATTAAATTATTATAATGCAAGGTAAGATTTTTTTTTTAAAGAGCACACATATACCAATATTTGATTCCTCTCTGCTAAGGTACATAACCTTAGTAGGTTGAAGAAAGTGCCCAACTTAGCCTAAATTATGGCTATTATTCAGGAAAAACTTAGGTACTCTTAAAGGGATAATATCTCAAAATTATTCTGCTGCAAAAAAGATTCTGGTCCAATTTATGTATTTATTAAATTTATTTGAAAGACATGAGCACCCCATATCTGATGTAACCTTTTAATATTTTGTAACTTCTTGGGCTACAGTTCTTGGGCTACACAAAGATGAAAAAGTTCAGCATCAAGTTTAGTTACTTTTGCTAAAGTGGATGAGTGTAATGATCTCCCAGACATAGCCTAGGGATATACTGAGTTTTTTAAAAACCTGTAACTCTGATGCCTTCAATGGCCGTCCAGATTTTGAAGCTTAGATCTGAAAGCCTACAGTATCGCTCAGATTCTGATATTTACCTATACATGTATATTCGTCTGTAATCATAAATATGAGAGAGGAGATTGTCAAAGCAAAAAAATTCAGCTTTCATAAAGTAGAGGTGCTGGACCGTGCTTTCCTTTGCTGTATACTTTTATTACACAAAACTAGGAAGTACAATCTAAAAAGTACAGAGAAAGAAAGAAAAAGGAACTCCTTCCCTTCAAGCATGCACAGTAAATCAGACATCACAAGACACCTATATCTTAGTTGCTATAAAAACATGATAACAATATTCTAGTAGGCTCTGGATGCTTAGCAGACAAATAAAAAAGAACGTAGTGACAGAGATAAACCAAAAGGAGCAGTAAGTCTGCTACTCTGATTGTAACAATAGTTATATTTATTTCATTGAGTTTATCATTATGTTATTATAGTCTGTATTTTTAAACTATTGTAGCCAATTGTTTTAGTGTTAGCATAACACTAAGGTGAAGTGTAATTTCTTTCAGAACTAATTTTTTTCTTGCCTGTCCTGAACAAATCATTGAATATAAAGGCTAACAAATTTGCACTGCAGAAATGAAGACCATGACTAAATGGGAGCAAAGAAATACCTAAAATGGTAAATCCTTTCTGCCATCTAATGGTTGTCAAGATTCTGCAGTTGTTGTAGTTGTTGTTCTTGTTCTTGTGTGTGTATCCCAGGTCATAGGGCAATTAGTCACAGCACAATAATTTGACAAGAATTCTATGTGTTGTCTCTTGCATTTCATTGTCAGTGTTTGAAAGAATGATAAAACTTATACTTTATATGCTCCAATCATCTGAGTGGAAGTTATAGGTTGAGTCTAGTCCTGCTTCCTACATTTTCTGGTTACATGATGGAAAAGAGTAACAAAGATGGTTAGGGGGCTGGAGACTAAAACATATGAAGAACTGGGTTTATCAAGTGAAAAGAAGGACTAGGGGTGACATGACAGCACTGTTCCAATATTTGAGGGGCTGTTACAAAGAAAAGAGGGTCAACCTATTTTCCAAAGCACCAGAAGGCAAGACAAGAAACAGTGGATGGAAACTAATCAAGGGGAGAAGCAACCTGGAAATAAGGAGAAATTTCCTAACAGTGAGAGCAATTAACAAGTGGAATGGGTTGCCTTCAGAAGTTGTGGGTACTCTATCACTGGAGGCTTTTTAAAAAGACACTGTACAGAAACTTGTCTGGAATGCTATAAGGTCCCCTATACCAGGGGATTGTATAGAAGACCTCCAAGGTCTTTTCCTATTCTGTTATTCTGGTATGCATTTTACTGATTTTCAGTTTAGGTCTTTATGGGGATGTCTTTTTGTTTTAAACACCCAGTAGTGTCTGGAAGGCCTGACTACAGATGTATGGGTTGTGAAAAGTGGTTTGTCTGGTATCCAAGCGAGTCTGACAGTAATATACATCAGTCAAAATTGGACTAAAGACTTAAACAATAAAATGTAGTAATTATGTAAATTAAGTTTGGGATAAATATTAATATGTCTAAGGATCTCAGTGAAGTTTCTGGAAGGATTGTGAAAATTCTAGGACTATGCCCGATGACAGAAGATACTGACAGAATAAACAACTGAGATGAAAAGGAACATATCAATGGGTTCAGTTTTATCAACTGAAACTCTATTTAATTGCTTCTTATGGGTCATTTGGCATTTTCAATATCTTTCCTGTTGGATGAGCAGACAGCTTCCAGTTCTGGGCAAGGTTACTTTAGACAAATGCATACTGCAAAGCTACAAAAAGGAAAAAAAAGAAAAGAAAGAAAAAGTTGAGTTAGACCTAGAAAATCAATGAGAATGAAAAAAGATACTCCAATAATTTGCTTCATTAAATTGAGAAAGCATAGGATTGTTCAATAATTTTCAATCCAGCCTGTTTTAAAGATTTAAGTTGTATAATCGTATGTGCTAGCTACAGCATGGTACCTTATATCTTTGAAAACATAAACAGAAATAATGTGTTCTTCCTTCTTTATGTAAAAACCTGTTAAATGAGTGGTTCAAGTTAAACAGTTTTTTACTCGATAAACTTAGAGTCTCTCTTGATAAATAAGTAAGCAGTATTAAATTTAGCAAGTATATTTACAACATAATTCTTCATATCAATAGAAGAGAATAAGTCAGGTTTACTATTTTCCCCTCCTATTCCTAAGATTAGACTACCAAAGAGCTTCCCTAGTGTAATTCACTTTCTTTACACAGATTTCAAGTTTTTATTTAGAAATTTGGCAGTGCACTTTTATTTTAAAAGAGTATCCTGTCAACTCAGAAATGGTCAAGACATGAGCATTTTCTGAGATGAAGAATTATGGAGTCCTTAATGCTCTCTGAAGTTAATTGTTTGCTGGCAGATGTTTCATTACCCAACTAGATAACATCATCAGTATGATGATGATGATACCTAGAAAGATAATGAACATCTGCAAACAAACAATCAAGCTCTGAAAGCATCAAAGATTCCATAGTTCAACCCTAAGCTATGTGTATTTCCTTCAATTTTAAAATATTTGGGATATTCACAACAATGATACTTTGAACTGGATTGCTGAATTGGGGAGTTAACTTAAGTTACCCCTTTCAATAATTTGTTTCTGTTCTTTCTATTATTTTTTTTGGTCTATTTAGATGTTTGTTTGTTGCTTCTGCATTTTATTGTATTTTTGTATTTCTTTTGTAAATTTGTTATAGAAAAAAGTAACACTATATGTAAGGGCGAAATCCAATTTGGTGTGTTGGGTAAGGCACCAGTCTAGAAATTGGGAAACTGAATTCTTAGGCACAAAGCTAGCTAGACAGTCATTTTCTTTCTGCCCTGGCAAGGAGGAAAATTTTGCCAAGAAAACTGCAGGGTCTTGTCCATACAATTGCCAGGAGTCAAGATGGACTAGAAGACACAAATTCTCTATCTATCTATCTATCTATCTATCTATCTATCTATCTATCTATCTATCTATCTATCTATCTATCTATCTATCTATCTATCTATCTATCTATCTATCTATCTATCTATCTATCTATCTTTCCATCCATCCATCCATCCATCCATCCATCCATCCATCCATCCATCCATCCATCCATCCATCCATATCTCTACCTACCTACCTACCTACCTACCTACCTACCTACCTACCTATCATCTATCTATCTATCTATCTATCTATCTATCTATCTATCTATCTATCTATCTATCTATCTATCTATCTATTTATTTTATTTATTTATTTCTGAGTTTTATATACCGCCCTTCTCCCGAAGGACTCAGGGCAGTGAACAGCCAACTAAAATACAAGTAAACAAAATATAACTTATTTAAAAAAGAATTAAACACTAGACTGTCCCAAATCTAAAAACCCCAATTAAAATCAATAAAACATCATACCCCGTCCCAAGTAATCTAAAAACCCCATTTAAAATCCCATTAGTCAGCTCAGGCCGGCCTGCTCGAAAAGCCAGGTCTTCAGGTCACGTCTGAAGGCCCTCAGGTCACTGGTCGTTCGTAATCCAGGGGGCATCCCATTCCAAAGGGCGGGTGCCCCCACAGAGAAGGCCCTATTCCTCGGGGTCACCAGACGACACATAGAAGGCGTTGGGACCCGGAGGAGACCCTCTCTGTGGGAGCGCACCGGTCGGTGGGAGACTACTGGCAGAATGCGGTCTTGTAAGTATCCTGGTCCGATGCCATGGAGCGCTTTAAAGACCAAAACCAGTACTTTAAAGCGAACCCGGAAGGCCACTGGCAACCAATGCAGCTCGCGCAGGAGGGGCGTCACGTGGGAGTATCTCGACGCCCCCGTAACCACCCGCGCGGCTGCATTTTGTACCAGTTGAAGCCTCCGGGTGCTCCCCGCAGGGAGCCCCATGTAGAGGGCATTACAGTAGTCTAGATGGGAGGTGACCAGAGCATGAGTGACTGTGCGTAAGGCGTCCCGATCAAGAAAGGGCCGCATCTGGCGTATCAGGCGAACCTGATAAAAAGCCCCCCTGGAGACGGCCGTAATATGATCTTCCAAAGACAGCCGTACATCCAGGAGGACACCAAGATTGCGGGCCCCTTCTGTGGGGGTCAAGATCTCATCCCCAATAGCCAGCGACGGAGTCAGCTGACTATATCGGGCCGCCGGAAACCACAGCCACTCGGTCTTGGAAGGGTTGAGTCGAAGCCTGTTCTCGCCCATCCAGTTCCGCACAGCCTCCAGGCAACGGGCCATAACCTCCACAGCATCGTTGGGGTGGCTTGGGGTGGAGATGTAAAGCTGAGTGTCATCAGCATAAAGATGGCATTTCACCCCAAAACCACGGATGATCTCTCCCAGCAGCTTCACATAGATGTTGAACAGAAGAGGGGTGAGGACCGACCCCTGAGGCACCCCACACATGAGGGGCCTAGGGGTGGACCTCTCCCCCCCCGTCAACACCAATTGCGAGCGGTCCGAGAGGAAGGACGAGAACCACCGCAAGACGGTGCCCCCAATTCCCAACCCCTCCAACCGCCGCAATAGGATACTATGGTCGATAGTATCAAAAGCCGCTGACAGATCTAAGAGGACCAGGACAGAGGAATAACCTCTGTCACGGGCCCTTCAGAGATCATCTACCAACGCGACCAATGCTGTTTCGGTACTGTGCCCGGGCCTGAAGCCCGATTGGAACGGATCTAAATAGGATGCTTCCTCCAGATACTGAGGGAGCTGACGCGCCACCACACTCTCAACAACCTTCGCCACAAAGGGAAGGTTGGAGACAGGACGATAGTTATTCAAAAGAGCCGGGTCCAGGGAAGGCTTCTTGAGGAGCCTTCTATCTATCTATCTATCTATCTATCTATCTATCTATCTATCTATCTATCTATCTATCATCTATTTATCTATGATATCTATCTATCAATCATATCTATCATATCTATCTATCTTTCATCTATCTATCATCTGTCATCTATCATCTATCATATCTATCTACCTATCATCTACCTACCTACCTATCATCTATCTATCTATCTATCTATCTATCTATCTATCTATCTATCTATCTATCTATCTATCTATCATCTCGCTCTCTCATCTATAGTATCTGTCTTATCTTTATGTGTCATCATCATTATCTATCTATTATTATTATCATCACCATCATCATCTATTATTAGATATCTAAGCATAAGTGTATGTTGTTTTTCATAATTTCTATTTTTCTTTTGCCAGATTGTTTCTAAAAATGGAACAAAGAGAGACACTGTAGTTAATTCATGTTTTCACTTCAGCTTAGAATATTTTTGGTGCTTGAGAAGCAGAACATTTTTAAGAGCTGGTAATGCACAATCCCCAAACTGTTGCTAATTCTGTCTCTTCTAAGCCAATGATAGAGAACTAAGCCTAAAGCCATTTTTAGCTATCGTGGCAGATCCCTTTAGTGAGACAACTAATAGTAATTATTTTCCTGTCCTTTCACCACATGCATTTTAGTGTGAGCTATCGAAGTTTTAGCACCTTTTATGAAGATCCATAAAAGGCCTGCAGGTAACAGAATGAAAGCTATCAAACAAAAAGACATAAAGGAATCACAGGAAGCTTTCCCCCTAAAGCAGATTGGTCCATATACATCAATGACAAAAGAAAAGAGTGTAGCTTAATTCATACTTTATTCTGCCATAGCAACTGCAATGGAATTGGTTTTAGTAACTAAGGGGACAATGATAAGAGGCACCTTAAACAGTTGCAGGGTCCAAAACAAATGTTCACACCCAGTGGACCTCTTTTACAGTTCTGTATTGGAATTCTTTCCATGAAACATTGATCTGTAATACCTTGATTTTGGGGTGGGATGGAGAATTTCACAAATGAGTCTCCATAACTTTTGGATGCTAAAAAAGAGAGGAATCTGAAAGCCCTGAATTTATTTCTGCAGTGAAGACTATTTTGTTTTCTGCATTTTGCACACAGAGGGATATATGGATCTTCCTCCAGTTTCCCAGAAAGTCAATAGGGATTGGATAGAAGGAGAAAAAAAGCCCAGCATGGCGAAGACATCCTCACCCCCGATTATGCAGTATTGAAAGTGTTATTTTACTGGGTTATTTTTTTTTTTTTTTTGAGAAAAACAGGATGGCCAGATTTTGTTGGTGCTGAACTTTTATGACAACAAATGTGTGCTTATGTGCTCATGTGCATGATGGTGTTAAGAATGTTAAGGATGGAGCTTCAGTTTATAATTTTTGGCTTGGTAACTCCTGCGACAATGGAGGAGGAAGAAGAATTTTGATCCTGCTCCTAATGATATTGCAATGCGTGTTCTGATAGCTCTAGACAGCCTGTCTGTGAGATAGTAGAACATTCCAGAGGTGGTATTCAGCAGGTTCTGACCAGTTCTGGAGAACCGGTAGTGGAAATTTTGAGTAGTTTGGAGAACGGCAAATATCACCTCTGACTGGAGATTTTACAGTATCTTTCCCCTGCCCACAGAACCGGTAGTAAAAAAATTTGAATCCCACCACTGGAACATTCTGTCTGAATTAATTAGTTTACTGTTGTTTAAAGTGATTTAAACAACAGCTGTATGGCTGTGCACCGCTCCGAGTCCTTCGGGAGACGAGCGGTATATAAATAAATATTATTATTATTATTATTATTATTATTATTATTATTATTATTATTATTATTATTATTATTAAGCTTCTATACAGATCTGTTTTGCTATTTTTTTTAAAGACTTCAAGCAGTAAAGTAGATTTCTCAAAATTCATGTTTGTAGGAATATCCTTCTCCTTTTCTCATTCTCTTTCTGTCTGACATATGGAAAACCATACACAATTGTATTGGCAGAAAGATTTTCAGTAGAATTATCTTAAATAAATTGGCTAAGAGCTAGAAGGATCCTGCTTGGGTAATTTCTCTGAGAGCCAACCTCATGAACCCATTATAATTTCTTTATTAAATCAGGAGCTAAGCATGTGACATCCTTTCAGATATTTAAATAATGCTATTATAACCTCCTCAGGCAGTTACACTTGAAGCTAAAATTATCCTATTCATCTCTCTTCCTAGAACATGGTGTCTACTCTCCCAATCATCTTTGTGTTCTTTTAATAAGTTCCATTTTTAAAAAATTCTTAAAGTGTGATGTTCAGAACTGGACACAACTCTTGTTCTGATCAAAGCAGAACAAAATGAAATGATTGCCTCCTGTGATTTGGAAATTATGAAGCCTAAAATTTGCATGCTTTGGAACTACCCAACATTGTTGGGATTATATTCAGTTCACACTCACTAATATTTCAAGATCTTTTTACACAAGTACTGTTTTTAAACTAGTATCCTCCACCCATATGTGTGAATCTGAGTTTGCTTCCTAAGTGAAGAAATGTTATTTATCTATTGAGCTTCAGTGTTATTTAAATTTCATCCTGCTAAAATTTTTATTTATAAATTTACCTTAACTTTAGAACCAGGTCATGTACCTTTTGGGGGAACCATCATAACTATGAATGGTTGCTAAGCAACCTGTCCTTGAGGACTACCTGTAATATGTACATAAATATAGCATCATTTAATACTAACAGTATCATAACTTAAGCTGATATTAAGTACAGCAACTGAAAGTAATTCTTTCAGCTTCATAAACATACAGTACTGAAAATGAAGCATTTTAAACGGCTTTTTAAAAAACCCTCAGGACATGAGGAAGCTTCAGAAATCATTTGAAGAGAAGTTGTTTCTAAAGACTAGATACTAACCCTTCTCACACATGGGAAAAGAGGTGACTCTGTTTGTACAATCAAACTGAAAACCAGAAACATAAACTGCAATCAAATTATGCAAATAACTGGACGATCCTTTACATATAGCCCACAAGATAAATATCTTACGGAAATATCCTTTTCTTCTTTTTTGACAATAAGGACCTTTACTCTACTCTAACCATTTGTTCTTTTCTCAGTTCTCCAGGACTACTTAAAGTTATAGCTAATCCTTGTTTAATGACCACAATTATGATTTGTAACTCAGTTGTTAAATGAAATGGTAGCTAAGTAAAGTGGCAACTGATCTTACAATCTTATTTCAGCTTTGCTTTACAGATCTACAAGGGTTGTAAATTTCAGGATTGATTGCAGTTACTTTTTAAAATCACCATTGTAACCGCAAATGGTTGCTAAATAAACCAGTTGCTAAAACGAGACTAACTGCTGTACATAAATGTCCAGCCTGACCAACATTATCATAGGTTTCAATTCATCTGGTCCCGGAGATTTAAGCTTATTCAAAGTAAAGAGGGTTTTTTTGAGTAGTTTTCTGTTGATTTCAAGTTTTCATTCTGTCCTTAGAATCACCTGGCAGAATCCAGAGAAGACAAAATAGTTCAATATTGTTGCCTTCGTTTTGCTCCATATTCCCATGTTGTCATCTTCATTGAACAACTGGTACACCAATTCCTTTTACTTTTCTTCTTATTTTGAAATAACTTAACAAGCCATTTTCTTATATAAAACTATTCTTTTATATGCTTAACATCCTTGGTTTACTTCCACTTATTTTCTCAATATCAGCTCTCCAGTTCTTGGCTGTCTTCTGTAGCCTTCCCTTGGGACCTGACTCTGTATTTCTGATATGTTTGTCTGTTTGTTTGTTTGTTTATTTATATCCTGCCTTTATTATTTTAACAAATAACTCCAGGTGCCGACTATCTAACACACCTTCTTCTTCCTATGGTCTGTATAACAGCAATCCTTGGGCGGGTGAGTTGTGCTGAGAGAGAGTGACTGGCCCAACATCATCCAGTAGCTTTCATGGCTAAGATGGACTTGGACTCATGCTTACCCACTTTCTAGCCTGTTGCCTTAAATATGTTTTATTTGTTTTTTTTTTAAAGATAAGTACTATGTAGTGATTCTTTATCCTTCATCCTCTGAAAATTCATTATCCTTCATCCTCTGAAAAAGAAACTTCCTGGAAGAACCATTCTTGGAAGAACCATTCTTATCCCAATAGATGCATAAAGTAAATTCTCCCATCATTACCATTTAGGGCCACCTTGAAAGAGCTACAGTTTGCTTCTGATAGGTATCTTTCACAGTTTTTTTCCCCTTGATTGGGTGGATGCAGACACAAGAATTGTATTTGTTTGTCCACTTATTTTAACTTAAGTGCCCTCTACAGCATTGCCAAATTAATTTATTTGTTTCTAAGCAATTTAGATTTTTTAGCCTCTGGGGCTGGATCCAATTTATCTGGTCTCTTCCTCTGAATTTGCTACAAAAGCCCAACATTTCACAGTCGGTGATCCATCCACAGGAAGGAAACATTGCAAGGATCTCCATATTACTTAAATCACATCTAAAATCAAAATTGGCATGAGGACACTGCCTGCCTTTTGAGTAGTTTCTAAAAGATGAAATTCTGAACCACACCTCTCAAAAGATAACCCCAATAGTGGCTCTCCCTTTATATATATATATAATACTTGAATATTTTTTTAAAGTTAGTAAAATATCAAAACTAGAAAAGTATTTTTCCCATTAGGTTAAAAAACTGAAATAATGTAGACAATTCTCTTAATATGATTTATGATAAAGATTAATGAGTTAACAGAAACATATAATAATATACCCCACAGCAAAGAGAAGCAGAGGTGGTCAAATTGATTCTTTTATCCAAAGAAGAGAATATATCTAACCTTGTTTCTATTTTGAAATTGCTTCTGGATGTTGTGCTTACAATGCAAAAAAAAAAAAAAAATTAAAACAATTTTGTTTTAGTTTTTGCTAATTAGATAAGCTTATTGTTATAGAAATGGCTTGTACATACTGTTGTGTAAAAGTAAAAAGTTATGGTTGTAATGTTAACTTCGATTGTGCTAAAGAGACTCAGAAGTGGATGCTTTTTTCTTTCCTTTTCCATCTTTACACCATATTTTTTTTCTTTTCCCTCCCCCTTCCTCCTTAGTTTTAGTTTTCTATTACTTTTTTGAATTTGTCTTTGTATTTTATATTTTGATGAACCAATAAAAAAGTTTGGATCCAGAATAGTGGCTGGCACATATCCTAACCTTCAGAACGGTTGACTACTCATAAATACAGCACAGGGGCCTGAAAAGGGGATGGCAGGGAGTTAGAAAGAAAGATGAAATGATTTTCTATATGAACATCTGTCCCAAACCATTAGCATCTATACTATGCTACTGAATGGAGGAACAGCTGTGGTATGTAGTTAGCTCATATGATACAGAATCTGTCTGTGAAATAGAGGCTTTCTTTCAGGCTTTTGTCATTCAGTGCTTTCTTATTAAATCTATGAATATGGGATTCCCACATCTCAACTGAACATCAGTGTCTGTCTGGTTGCCTTCTAGATCCTGGGGGATTGTTTTTGAGCTAAGTTGCAAATGCAGACCTTCAAGTAGACATCTTAGATATGGATTATTATAGCAGGCCCATTGTTCGCTGTGGGAGGTTGCTCCAATGTATATTTTGTTTTGGAAACATTTCATTCAGAAAGAAGCTGCGCTTGAATCTACTGAGGTTAAATCTGCACACGCACATACACACAAACATGCATACACATATATACAAATGCAAACAGAAACAAGCAACATCTAAAGGCTCTCTCAGGCTGATGTAATAGACAGAAGGAATAACCTTGACAAACAGAAGTAAGAGCTGCAACCAAAACAATGGTCAGGTGAAAAAAATCTGAATCCAGGTATGAAATGCAATATAAGAGAGAAAACAGGAAATGGGGGAAAAGGGGAATACATTCAGAATTCCAAGATTCTGATCTTATAATCTAATAATAAAAGTAGCGTTACTTTGAATGTCTTTGGTTTCCATCTTTGGTGTTAGGCTGACAAATACACTGGATTGTCCACATAGTTTTCTTGGCAATAATACAAAAATGTGCTGTTGTTTTCTTCCAGCTTGTTTTTTTAAATTTGTCAGTCAAACTTAAAAACATACCAGGTGGCAAGTTGTTCTCTGGTGAGTTGGCTGTTGCCTAGATCTGTCAGTGCTGCTAGTACTTGAAAGTTCATTTACATATTGTCCATTCTCAATTCACATGCAAGTTTTCTAAATTGTTGTTTGTGTAGCAACTTTCCATGTGGCAAAACTGGTCTTTTTTTGACTCTACATACAATAGAGACAGAAATAAAATGACTACACTTGTGAAGGATGCATGGAAATATTTCAGAGATGGTCATGTGTCCTTGCTTTGGTCAAATGTTTGCATTAAGACTGGACTGATATCAATAATTGCAGATGCACCAAACACAAGTGGAAACACATGAGATTCTGACAGCTTTGGCAATATTTCTTCCAATCTATACCTTTGGATCATTGATATTTAATGCTGATTGCACCAAACTGCTTGATAAGGAACAAGATCCAAGAATTTGGAGACTTCTTCTTAGTTATCTGGACATCCTTGTTTGGCTGAGTAACAGTTAACAATCCAGTCTGGAGGGCAGGGGAGGTTGTTTTGATCATCCTGACTTTAGACTAATATTCAGCTGTTTTTCTTGAAAGAAGCCCAAGCAACTCTATTCCACTGATACTGGAACAAGTCTATTTTAATATTCTCAAAGATATGCAAGGGAAAAAGTGAGGATGATTTGTGCCTTTGAGCCAGAGAGAGGGAGCAGGGGAGAGGGATTAGCTACAACCATTTCACTATATTTTCTCTCACTCAGTGAACATTTTCCTCGACAAAAAACTCAAAACAACATCTGAAACTACCATCAACCTATTCTTAGGGGAGGCATTTTCTTCCCATATTCTGATTTACAAACATGACTTTGTATTGCCTTTGTGACCCCTTTTGTTTATTTTTATGAGGAAGGAAAAATCCAGCACACATTTAAAAATGCCTTGTGGGCAGCAATTGGTCCTTCTCTGACCATCAGCCCCCAAATTCAGTATTAAGGTCAGTAATCCATTACCAATATGGTCTTCCATCTTTCTTCCTACTCTGTTCATGATCGTAAGTATAAATATCTATAAAGAAACAGAAGCTTAATTTGTTTTATTTTCTGTACCTTTTCATCTATCTTGTATTGTTAAAACAACTAGCAACGCAACTGGTGATGAATTAGGCCATTTGCATTATAATAGCATATAAATATTATTTATTTGGTTCTTTCACTTAGCATCTGTGGAGAAATTCAGGAAAATGGCTGGAGAAGCTGGCAAGAGGGATCACCAAAAAGAGAAAGAGATGACAGCATATATCAGTGTTCTTGGCCAGAAAAATCTGAACTTCCATCTCTGGGTAGTTATGAACTTTAGTGGATAGCTTTAGTGGATAGCTTCTCAAATAGTTAGACAAAAAATTGAAGGATGGATTTATGACCATCTCTCCTAAATCCAAGGTGACCAGTTTCATAGTATATGATGAGGGCTGCCCTCAATTTTTTTAAAGGAGAACCAAGAACCCGAAGACATGGCTCTCCACAACAGAGGCAATGAGGATAGGACTGCAAGATCCAATGTGGTTTAGTCACCAGGACTAGAGGTTTAGTTTTCCGAGCTCTCAGACTTGTGCTGGAGTCCATCTTCAGGGAACTTCTCTCTGTGTGTTTTTAAATAGTTTTAGTTGCTTTGAACTGCCCAGAGTCACCCATTTGAGATGGGCAGCTTAAATAGAAAACAAATAAAGGGGAGCAGTGAGTTTATCCCTCTTATTTTCACTTCAGCTCTAATAGTCAGAATCAAACAACCAGGCAGGGCAGGATTATTCCTTATGAACACCCTTCCTGTTCTCCTGAAACACTCCCTATCTGGAATTCTGCAGAAATGTTCACTATCATGGAACATACTATTGCAATAAATTCAACACATACAGAAAATAACCTACATATACAGAAAAACATTTTAAAAAAAATCAAAACTCTGTATTTGACTAGGTAGTTGCTGCATAGCTCAGATATTTAGCCAACATACTTTGAATTCACTCTTCTAAAAGGCTTAAGAGACTACAGGAAAACGAAAATAACACCTTTTAAAATACCTACCCTAAAGCACCTACATGTTTTATCATCTGACATTGGAAAAAAGACTGCATAGATTAAATAGTCATCCCTTATAGCTTCATCTGCCATTTATTTTCTAAATTCCCTTTGAAAATTATTGGGGAAGAACATAACAAAGCAAATATTGGGAGAAAGTGACTCTTGATATATATGTATGTATGGCAAATGTGTCAGGATTGAGACACATTTACAGGATAATAAAATTATTTCAAATCTCACTGGAAGAGAAAGTAAACAGAGTTACAAGCTTAGAAATACTATATAATCCATTATACCATGCTGAAGTATTCCCCCATTTGTATAGTAATATTATTAATAACATTGAAAAGATGTTCTTTTTTTGCAGCAATATAATTCTGTTGTCTGAAGCCATTGCTTGATATAGTCTCTCATAATGTTTCTATTTTCAGGTTGAATGTGTTACTAAAACAGGTCTGTATTTTAATTGGCAATAAATAGTGGCAGTCATGTTGCTGACTGTAAGTTATTGTTATGGATTAATGACAACTTTTCTTCATTGTTTTCGAAGAGTATTGTGAAAATTATATTCTTAATACAATGATTAGACCTTGTGACTTGCAAAAAAAAAAAAGCCTGGGGTTTTGAAAATAATTAACATTATGAAAAAAAGACATATTTGAAACAAAGTTAGAATGAAAGCTTACTGCATTTTACAATCACTATGTCAAAATAACCAAAGTAGTTTCATATAATACGCTCAAACTTAATCCAGAATTGTAGAATTTTCCTTTTGTTTTCTCCACCAAATGTTGGAAAAACCTGCTAAACTTTGTTTTCTAGCCAATGAATGGACACAATTCAGCCATAGGATGAAGAGCAAGTCCTCTTGGACATGGTATTGGCATTCCTAGAGAGCCACCACCAGTCATTATTAACAGTATTTATTAAAGTGCAACCATGCATTGTCAACTAGAAGCCTCTGTTTTAGAGTAGAATAGAGTAGAGTAGAATAGAATAGAATAAACAGAGAGAGAGGTCTTTTAGTCCAATCTCCTGCTTAGGCAGGAAACCGTATATCATTTTAGACAAATGGTTATCCAATCTCTTCTTAAAAACTTCCAGTGGAGGCAAATTGTTCCACTGATTAATTGTTCTCACTGTCAGGAAGTTTCTCTTTAGTTCTTGGTTGCTTCTTCCCTTGATTATTTTCCACCCATTGTTTCTTGTTCTACCCTCAGGAGCTTTGGAGAATAGCTTGACTCCCTCTTCTTTGTTGCAGTCTCTGAGATATAGGAACACTGCTATCATGTCTCCCTCAGTCCTTCTTTTCATTAAACTAGACATACCCAATTCCAGCAACCATTCTTTATAAGTTTGGAGCTATTGAGTTCTAAGGGTTTTGGGTAAGTTTTGGTAGGTCAGTTGCAAAAATGGTAACTGTGAAAAATAGTCACTTTTTTCAGTGCCATTGTAAATTTGAATGACCACTCAATGAACTATTGTTAAGTAGAGGACAACCTATAATGCATGTCAGCACATACAGAGAAATGCTATGTGCATTCATAGTCAAAGAATAGGGAGAAAAGAAGGGAAATGTTCTACCAAGATTTTGTTTTGAAATGGCAAAATGGAAATAACTGATCCAGTCCATAAAAGATGCAAACAAGTGCTTGCTGGATTTTATGTATCATTCAAATAGAATATGACCAAAAAATTTGGCCACATACCAAGAATACTATGAAAATTCAAACAATACCAGGAAGAAAAATATAAAGGATTTGAGGAGCCTGAGAAAAAGAATAAAAATGATATAAGGTATTTTAATATTTTAAACATTGTTTGAGAAAGCAGAAAGTCTAGACACTAATGTTTTCTCAGTGGAATAATTTAGAATATAAGAGTGAACTTATTCCTACACCTACCACTGGCACAACAACATTTTTCCAGCTCTTTGTTTCTGAACCATGGAACTTTATATGCTAGTAAAGCTGCATGAGTTTGATTAAATTAATGTATATACTGATGTTGTTGCTGAGACTGAGAATTTAGGATTGTAATACAAATTTTATCCTTCCTGAGTGAAATTCGAGCTAATGAAACTATAGCCACATGTATCTTTTTTCAGTTTTTAAGAACTAGAAACTTGGTTTTATGAAAATTCAGGATGCTGGATTCCACCCTCCCTCTGGTATACTAAGGTGAGCCTATGTGTACATACATTGCAGAATATATTGTGATTAATAATGTAACTTTCATGGGCAGAATTTGGATCAATTGGATTGAGATGGGCAGCTATAGAATTTGAATGAATGAATGAATGAATAAATAAATAAATAAAATGATACATTGAAAGAAACGTACACCTCTTTCCTTGAGCACATACATTTGGTTGGTTCCCTGTCTCTGACCATGCATTTTCACTAAAAAAAAAAAGATGGGGGGGAAGAAACTTCAGGAACAATACAGCGTCTGCTTAATGCAGATATAAAGTACCTTAACTTTCACCACATTTTGCCTTTCCAAGGATACCAAAATTTCATAAGCTTTTGTCCAGATATTTTCCAAGAAATGTTAAGAGGATCACAAACACATCTCAATCCAGGGATACCAGTATGTCACAATATTTCCTCGTAGTCTTTTCTTGATTGAAGTGGGCAGATGTCTCACCAGAAGCCCATATCTTTGTTGCTTGGTTGCTATAATCCAGGAATGCTAATTGTTGGAGCTACTCAAAAAAAATAATTGTATTTTCACTAGCAACCTTTAACAAAAGAGCTTGTAATGTAATTTGGTCAATTTTTATGGATAAGTTTTGGATTGCTGATGTTGCTGGAAAAACAAATCAGGAGGAATGCTTGTAACAGTTCTGAAACAATTCATTTACCTTGAGTTTCAACAAATACCAACCCTCCCAGGATAAAGTCCATTGGAATTTGATGTAATTTGTCAAGCTCTGCCTAGTCTTGTTTAGTAAAGGTTAAATGCACTTTGCTTTGCTCACTGAGCTCATTCTAGCTTTCTGTCTGTCATTTTGTGTTGACTGACTTTATCTGACTGGGATGACAAGTGCTGAAGTGAAGACAACATGCAGGGCAGTAGCCTATGTGCTGAAGTACTTAATTAAACTAGCCTTGAAGAAAAATAAGTCTGTTTGAAGGTCATTCCAAGCCTTCCTTAGGCTACAATGACACCATCTGTTTTTGCCAAGATGTAGCCTAAGATGTTATGGGCAACAGATGGTTCATTCAGTCCTTTAATTTGGATCATAACTCAATTTACCTACTTCAAGGTAAATCAGAATTTCATGACAGTAATCCTCTGATAGAAGTCTGTTTTCCTGTCCTGCCTGGTAGCAAATTATTTTTACAAAAATATTGTAAGCAATGAGAAATTCAATATTGTAAGAATATGGGAATGTTATGATGCATGAGAGACAGTGTATACCAGTTCTACCCTTATCTAAACTGGTGATGAACAGAAAATGGTCATTATCCTAATACTCCAAAGGAAAGAATGTGAACCCATAATGCACAGCTTTTAGCCACTAACAAGCAAGTATTTAATTAAGTCCTTGATTTATGGTCAAGATTTATTAGCTGAATGGGAAAGAAAAATGTATTAATTTTTCAATTATTCGATCCTACATTGTTTCATTTGACCCGCAGATCAGGAGTAATTATCAAGGCAGAGGGATATCTTGTTCTTGCAGTTGTTAATTTAAAACAGTGGTTTCCAAAGTGGGCAGTACCGCCCCTGGGGGTGGTGGGATGCCTTAGGGGGGTGCTAAGAGGCAAGGGGGCTGGCAGGGGGTGCTAAGAGGTGGCAGGGGGGTATTTGAGGTACTGACCCTGCAGGGTCACCCCATTGACTGTTACTCTACTCCGGAGCTGGTGCCTCGAATATAGCAGCTCTGATGCACCGCTCCTGTGCAACAATGGCATCCGCGGACCTAGGGGGAGGCAGAGGAAGGGGGGCTTTGACCACATGCCCAATATCCAGGATCCTGCTCAGCCAAGCCCACCCCTCTTTATAGCAAGTTCATAGGCTGCCCCTCCCATCAGGGATCAGCCTTCCAAGCTGTTCCCCCTCCTGGGGCACTCACATCGTAGAGGGCGGTGCTGTTCCCTCCTTCCTGGAGAAGGGCAGGGTTGAGGAAGCCCAGGGTAGGCAGCTTTGCTCTACTTTTGCAATGTGCCACTGCTGCGTTCAACACACCGGCTCCTCAGGCTCACCCCATTGAAGCCAGTGCACCGCTCCGGTGCAACAGTCAATGGGGTGAGCCTGCGGTACTAGTGCCTCGAACGCCCACCCTGCCGCCTCTTAGCACCCCTAAGGGGGCGGAAGAGGGGCACTAAAAGGTGGCAGGGGGGTGTTTAAGGTGCCACCACTGCAGGCCCATTGACTGTTGCACAGCTCTGGAGCTGGTGCCTCGAATGCGCCACCTACTTATCTACCTGCCTATCTACTTACCTACCTACCTTCCTACCTGTCTATCTATCTTTCTCTCTATCTATCCATCCATCCATCATTCATCCATCCATCCATGTTCGAAGGCATATCGGGAAAGTAGGGCAAAGCCAGTCTGGGAGGAAGGGAGGGAGGGAAGGAGGGAGCGAAAGAGAAAGAGAAAGTGAGCAAGAGCTGATGCATCAGATTGAAATGAGGCCTAGTTTAGACTGAGGCCCTTTTCCACATTGAAACATCTTTGCCAGCACATTGAAACATCTTTGGCTTCTATTAAAGGTTTTGTAGACGAAACATGGTCAAGACTATCAGGAAGCTCTCACATTTTGTTGAGGCTTTAAAAAGGATCTATTGGACCAGACCTCTACCCTAAAAATATACTATTCTCCAATGTATTACAGTGCCAATTCTGAAGAAGACAAAACCAAAATGTACTGGTAAATTACAAGGAGAACACACGCACACACACTCCCTTCTAACCCTGCTGGAGCAGGTGATTGGACTAGAATACGTATCTCATTATCTTTCTCCTCCCTCCCTCCCTCCCTCCCTCCCTCCCTCTTTCTTTTTCTTTCTGTCCCTTCCTTCCATTCCCCCTCTTTCTTTGTCTGTCCCTTTTTCTTTCTTTCCCTTTTCTCTTTTTTTTCTTCCTTCTCTCTCTCTCTCTCTCTCAGGCTCACCCCATTGACTTGGTGCACTGCTTCGCTTGGACTTGCTTGGGCAGGTCCCTCTGGTGCAGTGGGCTTAATGGGGTGGACTTGCGGGGCTGGCACCTAAAACATGGCAGTGGCGGTATGTTTGAAAAGACGAGCAAAGCCAGAGGTTGGTAATTTTTGCTGCAAAGAATCACAAAAGCTTCTGGGTTGTGCACAAGTAGGGACACACGTCAATGCAATTCAGCAACATAAAATAGAGAAATAAAAATAAAACAAATCAACAAGAATCTCTGATTAGATTTTATTCACTACAAGAATCTAATCAGAGATGCTTTGCTGATTCTAGTCCAATGACCTGCTCCAGCAGGGTTAGAAGGGAGTATGTGTGCATGGCTATCAAAACTCCAAAAACAGGTCAAGGGGAGGCCAGTCATAAATTAGAACACTTGCTAAGCAATATTAAGTGAGGACCACTTGTATTTGGTTTGCCAGTCATCTTGCCATACCCACCCAGTCACATGACCACCAAACTACACCTACCCGGTCATGTGACCAGCAAGCCACACCAACCAATCACATGACCAGCAAGCCACGCCCACCCAGCCACATGACCAGCAAGCCATGCCCTCAAATTAGGCCACGCCCACAGAAATTTGAATCCCACCCCTGGGTGGGGGGCACCGAGGATGAGTTTATAGCACCAAGGGGGCAGTGGACTGAAAAAGTTTGGGAACCACTGATTTAAAATAATACTTCCAAGACATTTCTCAGGGCAAACACCCTCCCAAACAGGGGTGGAATTCTGCCCGGCTCTATAAAACCAATAGCTCTGAAGAGCAACAGAAAACAGAACTGGTTCTGTGTTTGCTGTTGTTTGGCCCACCAGCCCACCTGGGCTCTTACCTGCTCTTTATTTCCTGCTTTTTCAACCTCAGCTGCTTTGTGCAGCACAGCTGAGGTTGAAAAAGCAGGGAAAAAGAGGCTTTTCGAATGCTGCGCACCCATGCATGCAGCACTTTTCAGCTGTCCGGGTGGCACAGCTTAAGGTTTTTTACACGTGCGTGCAGCGTGAATCCCACCCCTGCTCCCAAACCAAATTAAAGAGATGGAAACATAAAGTAAATATAATAAAAGGGTAACAATAAAACAAAATAATTGTTCACAGTTCTAACTTCCTGTTGTTTATAATGACTCCCCGCTTTCTGCATGCATATCAAGAAAAAAAAAGTATTGTGGAGTACTATGAAATGGGCATTTTCACATCGACACACATACTAGAGTTTAATCCTTGTCTTCTGTACCAAAATGTCAAAGTAGTCTGTTTAATTCTGAATGGCACTCAGTGAGATAACAGATAAATTGCTAGGTTAATATTAGTAAATTATTTTAGCAATTTCCTCTTTAAAAAAAAAAGGAACTATTAATAGCAAAGTAAATCATGACATCTCTTTCATACTATCCTTTATTTTGATCCTTATCTTAAATCAGTTACTTTGTTCATCGAAATCATCATCTGTCCAATAAAAGTTTTAATAATATATAAGCATGTTAGGGTAACTAATTACATGCTATTTCAATTTAAATTATTTCCCCTTAATAACTGTGACTATTAATTTCTTGGCTGAGAAAGAATAGGAAGTGGTACCCAAATGTCATGTGCTGGCAGACAAAAGAAATAAATCAGGAAATGCAACCAAATGAGATTTAATAAGCTTGAGAAACAAGAGTCATAAGGAAACAAACTCAATGTTCACCTTTTGTGGTACAGAGAAATTGTGATCTCAGAATTATGATTATGAAATGTGCACACTTTTCAGTTAGATCAAACATCATTGGAACTGTTCACAAGTTATGTGATGCACCTAAATTAATTATCATTTTCTAAGTAGGATGAGGTCATTTGGATATTTAGAAAACACATCAATAGAACTTGAGGGCGAAAGAAGAAAGTCACAGAGGCATCTTTGGAAAATTAACATTTGAATTCACTCTAGTCCAGTGTATTAAAGTAAACAAAAAGCAGTGAAGCTTATTACACACCCTTCATATCTGAATTTCAAGAATATTAACTTCAACAGATATTTACAAGAATTTTTTAAAAAGAAAATCAACATTTTTTTCTGCATCTATGTCACAAAAGTTTTAATTGATGGGCAACTCAATGTATTCAAAAATAATAATGGAATAATAAAGCAGCACTCAATGTATCATCTTGACTATAAATCGGATGCAGCTTTACTTTACAATATTTCCAAATGGGGCATACATCCAATATTTAATGTCTGAATTCTAACCTCTTATGGCTCATAGGAAAAAAAATAATGGCTTTAGGGGAAAAAAGTGTATTTTACCACTGATCACATTGGGACAAGAGAGGGCACAACCCTTACTATTGTACTTTTTATAATAGCTCTCATATCCTACTTTATTTCTGGAAAGTTAAGCAATGGATTGCAAGAATTCTGTCATTTGTCAATTTAGAAGATCTCATTCTTCTCCTGTTTCTGTCAAAAATTGAATAATTTGTTTTTAAGTTGTATCAATACTTCAGAATTTGGTTGGTTTCCACCTTTAGTCACTCCCATGAGTGAATAATGAAAATGGAAGTATGATAAGTAGAGGGAAGGCTATACTAAAAATTCTTAATCAACAATTTGTAGATCCTCAAATATGATTATTCTCAAAGCTTTTTAATAGAATGAAGTGGCTTATATTTATAATATGGATTCACTCTACCTGAAATATCCAGCAGTAGATGGCCAGAGATAGAAATCTGTCAGGAAAGGCTGGTAAGTAATAGAGAAATATCTGTCTTATTCCATCAAGTTGAAAAAGTGGATTTGGGTTCTTGATATTAAGCATATCAAACCACTTAGAAGTTCAAATACTTGATAATGTCTTTATCAATATTGGCCAATCTGTCTCCTCAGTCCCCCAATGTGTGGACTTCAACTCCTAGAAATAATCAGTCAGCAAGAGTGGATAAGACTGCCTTAGAACAGGTGAAGGATTATGGGGCATCCATGGTATTATACTCTGCATATTTAGCCCATAGAAGCAGGGATCCCCTTTGGAACAGAATATTTTAGTGCACATAGATATACACTTTAAAGCCCTTGGCACATAATCATCAATCAAATTAAAGATGGTTACTGTCTGCTTGGCAGAAATAATGTTGTGCTTCTAAAACACAGTGGTTTCATTTCTTGCAAAAATGATTAAAGAGGGTACTTTTCTAGTTATTACCATATATATTGAATAAATATTAAACCCAGTAAACAAAATCCCTTTGGAGGTGGGGTGGGAGGAAACTCGCCAAGATTATGGAAAACTCATCAAATCTGATGGAAAATAAATTAAACCCAATTGAAGTTGTATTTTAAAATGCATCAAGAATAAAAGCATCAGATCAAGGGATCTAAGTTCTCCTGACTTAAAGTACACTGGGACTTTGTATTTGTGCAACTCTATTCCAAATGTAATTATTTAGAGTTTCCATTCTTAAAAAGATGCATTTACATTATACCTTTTTAAATGGGCAAGTGTATTCGTATTATATGTTGAGTCAATGCATTACTAGTGTATCTTAATTTCTGCTAAATTGGAGTAAAATTTTGCTTTAATAGACTTCAGATGCAATAAACAAAATCTGCCAAAATATTGTATGGTTCTCTGCATGCATAAAAGCCCATTTTCCATTTACACATGCATAACAATCTCATGCACATTTTATCCATGCGTATAATTACGCATGTGTAAATCCCTATTCCCATTTTATGCATGTATAGATGTGTATAGATCTGCCAATCTAAAATCCCATTCTGATTTAATGGATGGTTTATTTTTATAGGCATCCCCTTCCCCTTTTTGTTCATTCAATTGAGTGTTACTTTATTCTGTGTTTCATAACTAAATGCTAATTGACTATAAATGAAGACATTGTGAATGAAAGAAGAATGTGAAGAAGAACAGCAAAATGGAATAGATTTCTTTTAAAAGGCTTTTTTTCCTAAGATCCTAGATGACAGATATGTCTGATTTATATAAAAGCTAAAAGTTTTCTGCACAAAAATATGCTATTAAAAAGAGTGTTTTTGAAGATGTATCTATTGTTTCTACGAAGGGCCCAATTTCTTTGACTAATGGTAAATTTTAAATGAAGGGGAATAAATGCTTTCTGAAAAATGTTTCTGCACTGGAAACAGTACTGCTTCTCTTCTCTAATGCTAAAATAGCAGCTTATTTTTGTACACTTTATATGGCTGATGCTGTTCAAAAAATAAACTAATATATCTCTTTGTGGCTTACATAGAAGATATTTGCATATTTGTTCATTCATTGATACCTTAAACAAAGTTTCCTAGATCGGGAGGTTCTGCAACTCCAACTACATCAGATACACGTGCGTGGGTTAGGTCTGAGAGAAAAATCTAATACAATATCATTTGGATATACATGTGTATGTGCGTGCGCGTGTGTGTGTGTGCGCATATAAATTGTAGCCTTTGAAGGAACTGTATTATCAAAAGAGAAAACCATGGCTTACAATGGAAATCCTACTCCTAACAATTTCAGTTGGTCTGTTCTGAGCATGATTACATCTGGACTAAATCCCGTATTTATTTTTTCCTGTTTTTTCTGAATCAATTTCATACTTCCCTCTCTATCCTTGATTTGTCACTTCTTAAATGTTGCCTTTAGTATTAACTCTCACTGTAAGAGAGGGACTGGGGAAAGGCTGCCACCCCTGAAATATGTAGGAGTAGCAGAAGTCGAAACAACACATAGTCCAGTTTTTCACCTGTTTTTAGATGAGGGGAAATATTGCCTTTTAAAATATGCAAACCTTTTGCCTTGATATTATCTGTTATATAGAATGATTCCAGAAATCTTTGACATGAATGGCTCTATAAAGTCTAAATTCCTCCAGCTCTTCCATCCTTGTAAAAATAAAATATCTAAGTGACAGGGTTGATCTCATGCCACATGGCACAATGTTGTATACAAAATGTTATGTTGGAATAACAGAATGAAAACTGATTGCCTAGAGAGAACCACAAGATTGATCAGCCTTTCAAGTCAAAAGTGAGGCTCTATAGGATGTTACTTATAGCATCTCAGGTAAATCATTCCTTTCCCATGATATATTCCATACATTAAGTCATTAAATTGAACTCAACTTAGATTCCTAATACAACCAATTCCAATTAGCAGATCATACCCTATTTGTAATAGGCCAGTCTTCTACTGTGAAATGTATACCAGTTTCCCCCCTCAGTGTAAAAATATACAGTGCTACTGCATAATTTATTTATTTTTTGCTGCAGTTAAATGTTCAATCAGTCCTTTTTTTCCTGAAAGTTCTGGTTTCTTTTTCCTTTCGTATATTTTTCATACATCTCCTACCCAGACTACTGTGTTGCCCTTCTTGATTCCTGAAACTTCACAGCGTAATGTATTTTGTCTGCCATTGATTATAAAGAGTGAATTCTTTGCAGGTGTTAGAAGGTATTGACCAAATAATCCACTGTCTTGGATAATTCTGTTGTAGCTGTTCCAGGGCCAGTCTTTAGGTCTGATAGGGTCTTTTAAGTTCTTCAAGAGGTCCATTTTCCCTGTCAACAATTCAATAAAAAGCACATCTGTTTGCAAATGTGAAGAAGCATAAATATAATACTGATTGGCTTCAGTGAAAGAAGATTGGAATGTCAGATGGGATATGTGCATAGAGGTTTGTAAATCATAAATCAACTTGATTTCTCCTTGGATTGTTACGGCCTGGACTCTGATCCTCCTATTCTCTTCATCTGCACTGACCAAATAACGTCCATCTGGAGAGATGTAGGGAGTACCTGATACATCATCATTGGGACCAATAACAGAATCTGTAACACTGTCAATTATAAGTTGTGGAATTCTTGGTATGGACATGTTTGCTTTGCACTGCACAAAGAAATAACCTCCCAAGTGAGTGTAGGCCATGGCTTGGGGCAGGCAGCAGTAGTTTCCGAAGCTGATAGTCTTGATATGAGCCATGGTTTCCAGATCAATTTTGTGAACTGCAGCCTTTGACTTATTGAAGATGAAACCAAACCTGTAAACAAAAAGGAAAACATGGTATGACTAACTATGCACTTTAAGAAATCAGGGTTCCATTCATGAGTGAGCAAGTTTATGGTGCCTGAGTGCTCAAAACCTTATTTAAGTAAGGACATGCAAGAGCACACAATTTTCAGGTGAAATGCCAAACTTCAGTCTCAGGTATGAGATGCTGCAACACACCTTCAAAAAACTAGGAGTGACCATCATAAACAATGAGTGAAGTGAGAACAGAAATTAGATACCATGAACAATAAATTAATTTCAAATATTTAATATGATCACTTCCACATCTTTAATAATGTCTCATCTGTCACAGTGAAAATTCAGTTTGATGAAAATTCTGAAAAAGCTTTAGGCAGCTGCCAATTCTGGAGCCTCATCTTACCTAACCTTGCTTAGATCAAATGTTGCACTATATTTTGATCATGGGAAGGAATGAGGCAAAGAAATTTTACCTTATTTAATGCCACGGAGAGCTTAATTCTGAGCTGCAATAGAATATATTTAGATGGACACACAGAGATATTCAGGGAAAAGACATTAAAGGTGAAACAACACACTGTCAAGTTTTGTACCATGAAATAAATGGATTCTGTGCTTTCAAGATTTCAAGAGATTGAAATGGTGAAATGCCAGAGGACATTTTTGGGTAATAGCAGAAGATCATTGCTTCTAGCATTTGCTTTAAGTCTCTTGCTGCAAAAAAAAAAAAAAAACATTATCCTTCTGGTTATTGCTTTTCAATGTCTTAATGTATGTTTACATTGCATAAAGATTTTTAAATATATTAGACTAACATAAACCTGACCTCAATAAGTGATAACAGAAAGCTACTTTTTCAAGATATGTCTTTTCTCAGTATTCTCATTGAGTTGTTCTTAGCCATTGGTAGCATAAACATTTGAAATCAAAGGGTTTACTAAATCTATACCCACTGCAAAATATAAATGTCTATATAGAAGAACTAGCTGGGGACACATATGATGGTAGATTTTTGGGGGGACAGAAGACAGTATATCCTGATACTCTTTAAACCTTTCCTTCCTTTGCAGAAAGTACTTATTAAACAGAATGAAGTGGAAGAGTGCTAGAAGAGTTGAAGAACTCTTCTAAGTGGTGCAATCTTTCTTGAATTGAAAAGATGATATCTCCCATTGTGTCTTGAATTCAAAAGAATTAATAGGAAATGTTCTACATGGATGGTTCCTCCACCTGGAGAGATTAAAATAATAAGATTATGGTATTTGGACTCCCAAATCTGGATGACCATAAAGGCCAGTTATATAGCAGCATTAATTTGGAATGGGTTTTCATAATTTCTCAAACCCAATCTATACAGTTTATGATTTTTTTTTCAGAAAAACCATGGTCCTAATATTCCAATTCCTTTGATTGAAAACCATATTTTTGACTGTTCTAGTACACAGAAACTCATTCTTTCTCCAAATAAGAATCATTACTGTAAACCACAAAGAGTTTTGGGATTGTGGTGGATAGTTCATAATTATGTAAACAGAAAAAAATAGAGTTGAAAGCTGCACAATATCATGCATAGAAATTCATTTCTTAAGAAAAAAGGTTTTATATTTTCTGATCTTGCAAATAATCTTGGAATTTAGTTCGTCTTGCATCAATTACAAATTAAAAAAGAAATCTAGTGCAGAAAATGAAAATGGTGTGTGACTAAGGAATAATAAGATTATGCCTGCTGTTCCTTTGTATCAGGATGCATTGAAGTGCATTTTAAAGAAAAATACTTTAAATAAAAATACTTTGCTTACAATAAATGTAAGGCTACCAGTGGTAACTTTAAGACATAAAGACTTCAACTTCCCTGTCATGGCTGGCTGGGGAATTCTGGGAGTTGAAGTTTACATAGCTAAAAGCTGCCAAGTTTGAGAAACACAGGTCTAAACAGACATCTGGTAGTTGGATTTATATGCTCAAGGAGATTTCTTAGGAGACATAACCAGGGTTACATTGACAGATGAATGAAACAGATCAATGATACACCTGCTGTTATTAAATAAGCACTCAAGCATTTACTGTACATTCCCTCCATTTCTTTCCTCTTGGTGGATAGATTTCATTGCTGTTGTTCAAACCCAGAGTTTGAACAATACTAATTATGATTTCCTCAAGGAGGCAGCTTTATAGATCATTAATTTATATCGACATCAATACTTTTGTCATTCCATATGAGACAATAAGATATAGTACAGGGATTCTTCCAAGCTCCACCACCTGTCTTAGCTGACTATAGCTCACTCCATTTTTGGAACTTGTGATAAATCATTGTTTGAGTTGACACGCAAATGTGTGTGAACTTCTTACTTGAAATCTAAATTGCAAAATTGAAAATAGGCTCACAAGATCACTTGGGATTGGTTTTACTGTAACAGCATTCTATAGTAATCTCCCTGCCTGAACTGCTAGATGCCATCTCAGGGTTGGTTATAATCCTGTAGGACCTCAATTTGTTCTCCCTGGTGCTGGCCTTGGCAACAACCTGGGAGTTCATGGCCACCATGGTAGTGATGGGCCTATTCCAAGTCATTTATGGTCTGACTTGAAACATGCCAGACATATTTTTCTCATCAGAGCAGTGGCAAGAAGGGAAAGCTACCTTTGTCATGTTAGATCACAAGTCTAATCGTGATCAAATTCCATTTATTACACTTATATCACTCCTTTCCTCCAAGACCTCAGGGTAATTGACATAGGGATTCCATTTCAGGTTATCCCCACTATAGCAAACATGTGATATGATTTGGATGGGGGAGGGAGGCAGGTCAAAGTTATCTAGCAATTTGCATGACTTAAACCTGGGTTTCCTGAGCTTTAATTCAACAATTTAATTACTGCAAAACCCTACTTCACTTAGATTACACTTGGAATCACACTGCAATTCTATAGATCCATATTATGGTGATTTTATTATGGTTTTATCTTAATTTAATATTTTATGACCTATATTGTATTATCCACATATTTTATACACACACACACATATACTGTGTGTATGTGTGTGTATGTATGTGTGTATACACATACACACATACTTTCTGTGTGTGTGCATGTTTATGTTCATATATATATGTGTGTGTTTGTATGTGTATACACATGTATATATATTTGCTGATGCTTTATTTAATCTGAATTTGTATATCTGCATTATCTCTGTAGATGCCATAATTAAAATTAAAATAAACATCTGGAATTGGAATATTAGTATACATATGTGTATCTGTATACATGTATGAATGATAATTATTTGTGTGTTACCATTGGCTGTGCAAATGTACAAAGAAAATATATACAATTTCTGAAATTAAAACAAGCTTTGTCATGGCAAGCTTTTGACAACTCACTGGAAGTGATTCTGGATATTATACAATCAACTGGCTTCATAAATATTGATGATACTGCTTTATGACTCGATCAGGGTTCCCCAACCTTTTTGGCTTTGCAGACTGCCAGGGACGGTTCTGTGCAAACAGCAGGAATGTGGACCTGCTGTTTGTGCAAATGGAACACACGTGCACTTGCTTGCCTGCTGCTCATACAAGTGTGGATGTGCGCATGTGCACTTGCCTATCACTTCCATGGCCTGGTTCAGAATAGCTCAAGGCCTGGTAGTGGGCCATGGGCCAGAGGTTGGGGGCTCCTGGACTAGATAGTACATTTGCAGTGGCTCTAAGCCAAGAGTAAAAAGACGTAGATAAGAATTGCTCGAATTATGTTCTAACACGGTGGGGAGGTATTTCAACTTAGCTGCATTACTAATTTTCTTCCTGAAAACATCCTGAATATGCACCAGACTGCAAAAGTTGAAATACATTTATTAGACTGCTGCTATACCAAAACTTAAAATAAAAATCATTGGTTGAAATTTTCATTCAATTAATTTAAAACTCAGTAACAATCTTGAGAATGGAGGAACTAATGGATAATTCTATCAGACTAGTCATGACTGCTCCATTTCTTCTTGGGGTCCATTCTGTCCATCCTGATATCATATCCCATTTCTAGACTCACAAGAGGTTTTATAGAAGATTTTATGTCTTCATGAAGGGTCTTTTTTTTGGCGAAAGTACAAAATTAAACTAGTATTATCTGTGATTCAGAAGAATTGTTAGACTGAAGGTACAACTGTTAGTGAACTCTTACCTGATGTGATTGATAATCAGATTTGTAGGTGGAATAAAATAATCATCCATTCCAATCAGGTGGGTATCAATGATCTGCTGGTTCTCTCCTGTACTTGCTTCTGATATTACCTACCGTGAATAAACAAACATTGGCCACTGATAGGAGCAAGAAAAAAAGCACTGAAATAAATATCTAGAAGGCCTAAAATGCATACAAGACCAGCAAGATTGTGATCATCTGCATAATAGTATTCCATAAGCCAAAATGGTGGTTATATCAGTTCCTAAAAAAAGTATGTTAATGAAATGGCATCTCTGTGTAGGTTTGTAAGATCAGAGAATAATTTCAATTTACTTTCAGGATGTTTATATTGCTATACAATGCAGTCATGCAGGACTTGAAACTGTCCCACATCAAATCCTGCAATAATTTTTCCACACTAACTAAATGAACACGGATGCTATATTCATGTTTATTTAATCTAATGAAAATACACAAGGCCAATTCATTGTGTTGAATGTCTACAGCAAATTATAGTATCTAATCATTTCTATAAAAGTATATGTAATGTAGAAGATGAGGTATGGAAATAAAAAAAAAAATTTTTTACTATTCTATTTTTTTTAAAAAAGTCTAAACTTTACACATGAAATTCTTTATTTTTATGGAAACTCCTTTCCTCCAGTAAAATCAGCAAAACATAAAGGTGAAATCTTAAAGAAAGTGTTTACATTCTGAGATTCTTTTGTAGGAAGGTGCATTTGATTCAGCATAGCTACTCATCAGTAAACTCGTTAGAAATCTGTTGTTGAGCAGGAATACTTTAGAGCAGGAGTTTGCAATCTCTAGGCCACAGTACTGGTCTATTGACAATTAGGAACTGGGCTGCACAGCTAGAGGTGTATGGTGGATAAGTGAGCAAAGCCAAAACCACCTTCCCAGTCACATAAAAATTGTCTTCCACAAAACTGGTCCCTGGTGCCAAAAAAGTTGGGACCGATGCTTTAGAATGTTCAGCTAAAGAATTCACAATCAAAACTGCTAAAGCATTAAAAAATGCTTCAAATATTTTTTTTGGTATATTTAAAGTTTTCTTCATTATACTTCTAAAAATATTATATTTCTTGATGAAGGGATTTAACATAACCAGGAAAATACAGTATATTTTACCCTTCCTTCCTAATTCAATATAAACAAAATTAGAGTAATGCAGTGCACGTAACAAAATCCTAGGAATTCTACAATTTATGTGAAATAATTTGCTAAGTGTTACAGTTCAGACAATTAGGAGCTTGTACAGAGGACACGCAGTGATTTAATTTTTGTGCCATGATCATTTGCATATAGAGATGGCTTTGCCACTATTACAATGGGTAGACAGGGAATGATATTGAAGCTATAATTTATCATACAACAAGCAGCACAAATCCATAGGTTTCTATGAGCATAAATAGCAGGCTATGAGTAGGGCTAATGCTAGAATTGTGTAGGGACATCTCTTTTTCTGTCTCCATAGTGCTGGAAGGTAATCTACACTTACAGAATCTTGTCTTTCTAAAATTCCTTTTTTTCTCTTCTTTATTTCAATAATGCAAATTACAACACCTAGGAAACTGGCAAAATAAGAGCTTTCATATAAAGCATGTTCTTTGTAGCAAAGGAAAAACCGTTCGGTTCAAGGATTCAAGCTTATTTAAGATTCTCCATGAGACCCATCAATTTTTTGGAGGAGGGAATCAATTCCATAACTCCAAATTCTTTAAATTTGATGCCTTTTGTGGTGGCTTGTAATCCACAACTAGATTGTGGCACATTAAGAGAAGGATGATGGGTGTTCTGGATGGAGAAAATGAAGAGAAAGAAGAGAAAGAAAATAATGCAAAATAAAAGAAATAAAAGGAGAGAGCTAGCATTTAAGGTAACTCTAAAATTAACTGCACATAATTAAAAGTGATGTCTGCTTAAATGATAAGAAAAATGGGTGGTGGACTTCTATGATGATAAGAAAAATTGGTGGTAGACTTCTACGATCCCATTATACTTGAGAGATAGCTTTTCATCTAGTGGAGATCTTGCAAACAGGAGAAGGAAAGAGGTTGCTAGTTCTTTGCTTCATCTTCTCCTTGCCCCCATTTCCAGAATCTATTCTGAGGGATGATCTCCTCCAAAACTAAGGAGGATGAAGCAAGAGGCTGCAGAAGAGGACAAACCAACAGAAAGTGTCTTCTCTTGTTCTTTCATTAGGTGATAATTCTTGGAGATCAAAAACTGCTCAGTGATGTTAGAATATCTTCACCCAGTGACACTGAAATTGTCAGTACCTTTCAACACGCAGATTTCTGGCTGTCAGTTCTGTTTTCAGACAGCTTGAAATAAAACAAAAGATGGAACTACTCTAAACAGAGGAGCAGGCAAAATTGGTATGCAAATGAACAATAATATTTCTATTTTTAAAATCCTGTTTATAGAAAACTATAAATGCACATTTAGTTATTAAACTCAGTAGAAATTTACCTTTAGTGTTGGATGGGATTTCTTCATATCCCCCCAGCTAAGTATCCATATTTGGTCATGTGATTTATCATAATGTAACTTCACTGGCAATGGATCAACATCCAGAGACTTCAAAGAAACAACAAAACAACAACAAAAACCAGTTGCATTAGTTTTTTTTCATGAAGAGGGAATGCAATCTCTGAATCTGGAAACTAACACAGTTAACAAACTGCTAATGAGAATTGCTGGATATATTTTCCATTTTCTATTAAAATTAGACAACATAGCCTGCCATTTCTACCATGAATGCCCTGTAGAAGACCTCACAGCTAACTGAGACCTGTTCCTTATATTAGTAGTATTAATGTCATCTATGATATCATCCTGCAGATGGTCCCCCAATATCCTTATTACATATGCAATTTGCCTCCAGATTCACGCCATTGACATCAACAAAAGACTTAAGTCTAGGCTTTTCTCCATAGAGTGTTCATTACATCCAGCTTTGAGGAGCTTTGGAACATTCCCCTGCACTGTAAAGTGCTTGCTTTTCTCTCTCTCCCTCTCCCTCCCTCTATCTTTCTCTCTCTCTCCTGAGGGAAAAACAAAACAAAACCCAAAACATCAGGGAAGGAAACAATTTAACAATCTTTACATTTAAAAGAGAGCCGATTTCCCCCACTGTAAAGATTTGCACTAAGACTTGGCATTATGGTATATGCATATTTTGGTTTCATTGGGAGTTTATCCTTTTTCAGCAGTTGACATGAACCTGAGCCAGTCTAGATTTTCCAAACTATTAAATGGATAAAGCATGAAAACATGTTTCCTTAAAAAATAAAAATAAAGCAGTTAGAGGAAGCAATACTTTATTATTTAAATCAATCAGTGTATATAAAAGACAGAACAAGCATCTTATTAGGAAACTGTACATACTGTATTCCCTTATACATAAGAGGAGCAGGTGGAAGGCTGAATTTTCCTTCCTTCCTTCCTTCCTTCCTTCCTTCCTTCCTTCCTTCCTTCCTTCCTTCCTTCCTTCCTTCCTTCCTTCCTTCCTTCCTTCCTCCCTCCCTCCCTCCCTCCCTCCCTCTATACATACACACACACACATATATACACACACATATACACACACACACACACACACACACAGAGTTATGTTGAATTTTATATTGAATATTGGTACAAGAAAATAATCTTAGTCTTAGCAAATCCTTAGAATTGTACATGCATATGTTCACTGATTTTTTTAGAACCCATTAGAAGTGTTCATGTAATAATGACTCTTTTTCTACTGGCCATTTTATTTTGCTTGTAATAGAAATCTTGTCGTATTTATAACAAGCTGCAAATAGAGGTTTCCCCCCTCAATAAACAGACCAAACAGTAGACTGCAAGCCATGGTTAAGGCAGTAGCTAGAATCTCCACAGGGAAACAACAAAATTCTTTGCACTGTCAGGGCTATTTTTTGCCATCTTAAAACAACTACTTGTCATTGTAAGATTACCTGAATGATTTTCTGTGTCTGAATATCAAGGATCATTATTCTATTCCACTTTGGCTGAGTAACATAAATATATTTGTCTCTAACATTGACAGCAGAAGCCCAGAGGCAAGACTGAACAACTTCACCTTCAAGAGTAGGACAGATATCTGCCTGAAATAAAAAAAAGAATAGAGTTTGAATCTCTGTTTCAAACATATTCACAAAGAGGGAACCTCCCCCAAAACCTGAGGATGTTAAGTAAAAATTATGCACTTATTTATGCACTGAAGTACAGGGATTTTCTTACTTGTACTAGAAACAGTCTTGTGCTCTTTAATATGCAATACTTTGAATTTATTAATAAATTTTATTATTTTATTTATTATTTAGATGTGTAATCCACCTTCCCCCATAAAGTTCAAAGCATCTCTCTCCAGCATGAACATGAACTTTCAGATTGGATCTGTTATTCTGCGTTCAAAATTGCATTTTCTATAGCCAAGTGCAATGTACCATATCAACAAACAAGCGCCAAACTCATCTTTGTACTTTTTTATTCATACACATTTGTATAACTTGCTTTCCCTTTGCATAATTTAATTAGGCTCAGGTTTCTCAATTAAGCGAGGCTCAAATTAGGCATATGTTTCTCAGTCTGTGGCTCGAAGCCCAATAGTTTGGCCGTCCAGAGGGATCCTACCTTAGAGATAATTGGGGGAAGGTTGTCACAATACTTTTTTTTATAATCCCTTAATGTGCCTTGCACAGGCAAGAAGGGACAGAGTTTAAAAATTCATTTTGTGCTTACTGCCTTTTTAAATCCATTACACTACCAAAAATTTGCAAATCCATCCAGTATGTACTGTAGATTAAGATTTAATTATTAAAACTAAGAAGTGTATTTATTTCCTCAACATATCATCAAGGAAATTTTGTTTATAGGGGAGATATCACTTATGTCGAAGCCACCATATTTACAGAGTTTAAGAATCCTTGTGTTAGATCAACATTATCAATACTATGGATATTAATCATGACCCCAGACTTACATAACTGGTGAACACTTTCTCATTTGGTTTGATATGTCTCTGGATCTCACAGTCAGTTGGCTGAATTATTGTGATTCCATCCTCAGAAAAGACATAGAACATACTTCCCACACTGAGCCCTTGAAGAAAAAAGCAGAACAAAAAGAGCAAGGGAAGAAAAGTCATATTTCCTATGTCTACAAAAAAAAAAAAAAAAAGCTAAACCAGAAAAGGAAAGTACTAACAAGGAAAGGCTGGAAGGAAAAGGAAAAACACCTAAAAATTAGGATGCTTCTGGTGCATTCACAAAATTAAAGTTCATATCACAAGTACGGCTTCAAGGTGTGGGAAAAGAGGTACAGGTAGACCCAAAAATGTTTTGCCTTGGTGGTAGCAGTAAAAACTTCAAATAAGGAACTGGGGTCATGGGTCTGTTGATCAGACAAGCAGGCTTCCTTCCTTTACAGGAAAAAAGAGACCGCTAACCATGTTGGTTTTTCAGGAAAATACCTCAAATGCAGGAATTCTATAATGTATTGTGCATAGTTCCAAACTGAAGCAAGGTGTGTCATCTGTGGCTTTCAGGGAATATTTTGTTTGATGACCAATAGACTTTGGGGATTGATAGTTATCATAGCCACCAAAGCAACGACATTTTTGAAATTTTGCAAACTCTAATTCACAAATATGGAACCTTTTAGCATTGCAACAGCACTCATTTGTGAAAACTGGGGCATTCCAGAAGTTTGAGAAAAATAATTTGTCAAAGAGCTGCTAGTAAAAGATTGCATTCTACATTTGTGCTTAATCAGAATGTCCCATGATTTAGGCAGAGGACTTCATTTTCCATTACATGCAGAAGCAGTAATAAATACATTGTATGCTGTATTGAGCAGCTTTTCCATCATTTTTCAGCAATCCAATCAATACACATGATAGAGTACAGATTTATACTGGGTGTTTTGTAATGGCTACTGTCATTCCAAGTGATATTGATAGTGTACTTATCTGCCCAACGTCCATAGTTCTGTTGAGGTCAAATTTTGTTTTACTACTTTTTTTTTGGTTTTGCATGGAATATACATATAGATTAATTTAAAATATAAGCTGTTGTAGATAGTGATTCTGTTTCAGCTAGTGATTCCAAGTCCTGTTCAGACTAGAAATGTTTTCGAGAAGATCACATGCTTCCAGGACTGGAAATTAATCCAGTTTAAGTTAACCACTTTCACTCCCACTTATTTCAAGGAGAGATAATTCAAATCATGCTATTAGTACAACTGAGAGTGCATTGTCAGAATCAGAGAAAGTTTAATAATTTAAAAAGGTCTTTGATTGGGATAATTGCTTTTTTTAAAAAAAAGAAGAGTTCCAGGTAATACTTATTTTCTTGGTTAATGGATGTGAACTTGCAGAAAAATAGAGCAAAGAAACACAATGGTTCCTGGATTATTCAATCTTATTATGTTTTAGTCTATGGTGTTTAGCCTCCTAGTTATACCAAAGAAATACCCCAGTTAAGGAATCAGAATGGATCTAGAAGAATGAAGCTTAAATATGATGCTGGAGTGAGGAACCATGCATTTCTGAAAGCACAGCTAATGCCTGGCAGCTTTAATTGCTGTGGATCAGTTAAAGTCTTTGGCTCAAAGTTTCTTACGTAACAGTTCATTACTGAGAACTTTTTCAACAGGGATTTAAATATGCACATTTGGAAGGTAGAGATTGGCCTCTGATGAAATGAGTGCACATTTCTGCAGATATATAAAATTGGGGGATTTTTAATCAAATTGTAACAATCATGCAGTGATTTATCTGTAATTGTGAATTATGAATAGTTCATGCACAGATTTCCTATTGTGCACGACTGTTTTGATAAGAACACATGATCCACATTCTAGATTTTTATATGTCATACTCTTAAAATAGTTGCTAATGGTAATATCAATAATGTATTTAATGTTGTTTATGGATTAGTAATGCAAACACACATTCATAATACATTTTCTATTAGAATACTGTATATTGTTCTCTGAATTCCATGAAAACCAGTATTTCAATTGATAAAAATTACGTCTACTTTTATAAAGTACAGTATTCCAATTATAATTTTATTATATATATATATATATATATATATATATATATATATATATATATATGTATGTATGTATGTATGTATGTATGTATGTATGTATGTATGTATGTATGTATGTATGTATGTATATATATATATATAATTTCAATTATTTTGTATTTTGAACAGAGTTTAACTCCAAATGGGCTTTTAGAATTCGTCATTTCACATAGCATTCTCTTCCAAGGAACATGCTTATTTCTTTTTTTCTTTTTCCCATTTGAAGTATCCTATTGAATTTATTTCAAATAAAGACAATGTAACCCCATGACTGAATAAGTTTTCTCTCAGGGATATTAACCTGTAATACTGCAGAGCATTATAAGCAAAGAATATGGTTCTCACAATCTTTTTGCAGATGAGCAAAATTTAATTTTGTCTTATCATTATATCTGTAATCGGGCTGTCTTTTCATTATTTGCAGTCTGATTGTCTTGTCCTCTTTCTGAAATATCCAGTAGAGCAAATTTAAAAATTCAGGAATAACTGACATAACACCTCAGAAGGCAGTGCAACATTCATTGCCATCATCTATGATGTTACATTTACCGTATTTGAAATTAATCTTAAAACTGCCTTTCCGATTTTCTCAGCATTTTGTAATGGACATTTTATATGTCTACTTGTCTGTTTGCTATTTCTCTATTTAATCATATGTGACTATTTTTACTTTCGTATCATGAGAGATGAATGAGGACATTAGAGAACTGAAGGAAGAAAGGAAGGAGGGGAGTTTCTGTAGGTCTGATCTGCTGCATTCTGAGCCCAAGCTGAAGACTGTAGGAGATCCTGAAAGTGTAATATCTTGTGTTTTCTTTATTGCAAAGTTCATTTCACTATTATATCACTATTACTGATGTCTTTAATAAGAGTTCTCAACAATTTAAGAAGCCTTATGATGCTAAGGGCTAAAGGATACAGCCTTTCATCACAGGGTGCCATCAATATGGATTATTTCAATAATTTAGCAGGATGTCAAGCTGTTTATAGGTCTGCCAAAGGCCTAGAAAGTTAGCCATGAACACATTTGGTCGTAATCAGCATTTGTTAAGTTCAAAAAGTTAAGCAAGAATTCCCATGCTGATTTTTTTTGCATGTGCAAATATATAAGAACATTTATACTCCATAAAATTATACTTTGATACATGGATGAATATATATCTTATATTTTCATATAATATCTTGAAATCTGAAATGTTTGCTTTCCAAAGGAAATTTCATAATGGCTATTTTATTTTGCAACCCCATATATTTTTCAAGTATGATAGTATAGAATAAGGCCAGGGATGTATGCCTTCCAACCCTATTGTGAGATATAAAGAATATTTGAATTTTGAAAAGGTCTGATTGTTTAAAGCTGTGTACAAAAACTGAATGCATAATTGCCAAATAAACAGACATGGATAGTAAGCAATGTTCTGTTTTGCTTAAAGAAATGAATGGGACCACCCCACCCCACCACCGATATGTACATGATATTGAGGAAATATGGCATAGAAGAATGTGGCTTAATTAAATAATCTGTACAAACACAATTGTGAAGTAAGAATGACAGGGACTGATTGCTATAGTTTAAAATGTTTTTCCTATAGGTCAAAAATAAATATTATTCTGCTAATGATGATGATAATGTTTAAACTCTCAATAATGTTTTTTTTTTTTAACATATGGAAGATCTAATACAGTCTTCCCAAACAGGATGTTTTTCAGAGGGGTGAACTTCAACTTCCAGAATATTTAATAATGACTACATAGTTGAAGAATTCTGAGGGTGGGTCCATGTAGGTTGAAAATGTCCAGATGGCACAATACTTGCCTGGCCTATTATGTCTTAGGCATCCTTTTGAAAATGTATATTTCTATATTCAAATTGTCCCAGTTATGCAGTTGGTTTGCCTGTGCCTTAAACTGAGGCTGGCCAACATTGCTAACATGAGTGGAAAATCAGTGGAGAATGGTTTCTTATGGATTTATTAAAGCAGACAAGCACATTATCACTACAACAAGACAATGTTACTGCAGTACCTTCCTCTCGCCACAGTATGTTTGCAACTGCAGTATCAGAGAAATGGGAGAGCCAGAAAATGGAAACAAAAAACAATGTCAACATTTCATTGTAGCAGTTAAATGATGTTAATACTCTTTTTCTCTTTTCTTACACAATAGCAATTTTTATAGTAAGCAATTGCATTTTTCCAGAGAAATGAGGTTGTTGGAGGAACCTCACCAATTTTGAATTTCTGTGTTAGAATTCCAGACCCCACCTCCCCTCCCAGTCAAAGTATTTGTACATAGGAAAACCATCACATTCACCAAAGTATCTTGGATTTTTTGCCTGCATAAGGGTGGTAATCTTTGAGACAACTCACTGTAATCACATAGAGCATGTATACCAAACACAATCATGTCTAGGCTATATATAACTCCATACAGGTCAAAATATTATTCTGCTAATGGTGATGATAATATGTTTAAACTCTATAATGATTTTTTAAATGTGGAAGATCTAATACAGTCTTCAGAATCAAGATGCTCTTCAAAATAGCCTTGGTTAGCTTGGTGCATGTTGGCCAGCATGTTACAAGCATAATCTGTTTTCCTCCAAGCACAATCACACTATTTTATGTAAACTGGAATATCTAATGTAGTGGCTACTTTATAGCCAATGCACTCCTGATCTCTTCCAGTTGTAGACTTTAGGGCTATTCTGCCATCTAACATAAGATGGCAAAATTCTGTTTATTGCTGAAAACAAATTATTTACATAGATGTATTCAATTCCAATTCTCTCCTGTTTATTTTGTTGTGATATACACACTGGAATTAACGCCATACATTTTTGCACTTATCTGTAAAATATCTTACAGGTAGATTTTTTAAAAAGTTATGTGTAAATTGACCTCTAAGGAATTTGTCACAGGCAATGTCACCTAGCAATGTGCATGAATGATGAAGGTAACTAAGGCAATCCAACTAAGACAGACAGCTTCAACTGCCATTGTTAGTTTTATCTAAAGAAAATAAATGGTAACCTGAGTAATGCCTTAAGAAATGTAGTTGGAACTATTATTTCCTATCCTGTATATTGAATCTCATCGTTTCACATTCCAGAACATAGCTTTGCAGATAATTTATGGCTTAGGATATATAATTATGAAGTAGAGGGTTTATTATTGTCTTTCCAACCTGAATGGGACAATTTTTCAAATCATGAATTGTAGTTTAATTAGTGAATGTGAAGCAAAGGGCCTCATAATCATGAGCTGAAAAGAGCAAAGGCTGCTGGGAAGACAACTGAGGCTAATGCAATCCTGCTGCTATTAACTATTATTATTGGATTTAATTAATTCAATTAATTTAGATTTAATTTAATTTAATGCAGCATTGTTTAGCCTGATACCTAAAGGGGTTGAAATTACAATTTTCATAATTTTGAAACACTGGCCAAAAACCAATGCTAGCTGGTAACTCAGAAGGAATAGCTTGGAAAGATCTCCAAAGACAATCTGCTGGATCAATCCATTTTTAACTGATTCTTGGGGAGGGTTTCCCAACACTGTATTCTTCATATACCATAAACAATTTCAGAAATGAATTTGAAAGTATTAAGTTCAAGGACTCCTGGAATTTTTACCTTACTAATGAAAACTACATACATTTCTATAAGTTAGAAATCTACAGATAAGAAACTATCACGTTTTGTAAATAATTCTTATTTCTAGTGATCAATGTGAACTAGAAAATCATTCTGAAATTAGACCTAAGTATGTGGTCCTTTATGCAGGCAAAATCCAGTTTGGCTCAAATCACTCAAGTCCATCAAAAGAGGATATATAATTAGAAAGTAGATATATAAACTAAACTTACGGGTTTTTCTTGCTGAATCTTCAATGAAGAGAGATGAAATGTCCTCATCTACCCCCACTTCATTTTTAGCAATGCAAGTATAGGCACCTGTATCTTCATATCGAACACTTTTGATATGAAGTTCACTTCCATTTGCTGCAGCACCACCAAAAGAAATGCATAAAGAGTTGGAAATACAAAAGGTTGCAGAATCTGAACAATTGCCAGGATCCTCTCCTGAGCATATTACTTTGCTGGAGAGCTCTCATGAAATCGAAGAGATTATAGACCAGTCTCAGAATGATTCTATTGTCCAATATTTTTTGAGGTAAGATGGCCTACAGAAGGAAAATTCTGAATATCCTGCAGATATCCACACTGATATCTCTTGTCAGAAAAAGGAAAGGACAATTGGAAAATATATCCATACAGTTAACATTTCTGAACTTCTATGAATCCTTTTTTTTTTTTTTTGAAAATTGCATTTTTACAGGTATGCTGTCATTTTGAGTATGTGTAAAAATGGCAATTATGGGGGAATTGTGAAATTTGATTGAAATATATTTCATATTTAATTTTTCCCTTTTATGGGCAATCTTTGGCCCTCAAGTAATATACAGACCACAGAGACCTGTTGTAGACACTACAGCTCCATCCCTGAACCTCCTGGTAATTCCCCAACTGCTTAATGAGCAAACTTTGCTTGAAAGTATTCAAGAAATTAAAATTGTTAGAGGAAGATATTAGGGCTCTTTGGCAGTACCATGTTCCACTGTAATAGCACCGCTGGCAATGGAAAATCCTCCTCCCCTCATTTACTCTTTGCTTTCTTTATATTACAATATTTGTAAATCATCTCAATCCTGTAAGTTTGTGAATGATGTACAGGTAAGTTAAAAAAAACTGCTTACAAAAATACAGCAAGAAAAATCTAATATAATAAGAATGCTTGTTCACAATCAGTCAAAGCTGATATTGGAATTGATTCTAGATGTAATATTCTAATGCTATGTCATTTCTTTTTTCCTTTAGGTTGCTACTTTCCAACTACTTATGAAGTATAATATATCTTCCTTCAGTTAAGTTTGACCTCTTGAGCATATCCATCAGTGGTGGGATTCAATTTTTTTTACTGCCGGTTCTGTGGGCATGGCTTGTTGGGCGTGGTGCGGCTTGTCGGACATGGCAGGGAAGGACACTGCAAATTCCCCATTCCCTGCTTTCCAGCTCCGTTCTCCTGTGCAGGGGAACAAAACAAAACCCAGCCAATCAACTGGGACACAGGAGGCAGAGAATAGATGGGGGTGGGCCAGTCAGAGGTGGTATTTGCTGATTCGCTGAACTACTTAAAATTTTAACTACTGGTTCTCCAGAACTGGTCCAAACCTGCTGAATACCACCTCTGATATCCATGAAGTTTTCTTTGTACCATTATGCAAGATGTTTGCTATGATGTTCTTCCAGATTTTCCCCCCAACTTCCCAATGATGTTTATAAACCAGGTATTCCTTAATGGTTTCCCATCCAAATAAAATTATTAACTTCTGAAAAGGATAGCTAGGTGTGTCCATCAGTGGAAACATTGTACTGCTCTTAAGTATATTGCTGAAAAGTCTACTGACTCTATTCAAAATGGCTAATTTGCAATGATCGGCAATAGAATCACTCAACTGATAATGGATGAAAAGAATTGAATATTCTCTAGCAAAAGAGAAGTGCATAATATACATAGAACCATTTTAAAAAGAGCTTCAATAAATCAACAAACAATATAGGCCCAGGTATATGTTATACGATAGCACAAAGGCAAAGTAATATCTAAATGATGTAAGATCACATATTAGTAAAAAAAATTAAAAGAAAAATCCTTGAGACTCTACCAATGATAGATAAAACTCACATTCTTTTTACCCTTACCTAAAATAAGAAGCTGCTTGGATAATTTTGGTGTGATAGACATGCCATTCTTTAGCCAGGACATTTTGGGATTTGGAATGCCTTCTGCATGGCATTTGAGGCTTGCTGATACTCCTGGTTCTTGTGCCTGACTTTCAGGATAGACACGAATCACTGGTGGCACTATGGGAAGGAAAAACAGGAATTGATGACTTCAAATTACACAAAATTAAGCTTTGCAGCTCTTAGAACATCAGATACTGTATGCAGAGCCAATTCAGGTGATTTGTATAATTGCATGTTTTTTTCCCAAGGGATGGGTTGCTTCTAACCTGGGAAATGGTGAGTAAAAAACTAAGCATTGGATGTGAAGCTCTTCATTTCTTGTGATTTATATTTTAAAGTTCCACGCACATGGACCACACTAATTTTGTATTAACTCAATAATTCCATTCATCCACCCACCCATCCATCACCTGTCCATCCATCCATCCATCCATCACCCACTCACATCCATCCATCCATCCATCCATCCATCCATCCATCCATCCATCCATCCATCCATCCATCCATCCAATTTATATTATCACCTGTTACAGAAAACAAATGACTCTAGGATTAACAACCACATGATTCACTTAATAACTGCAGTAATTGCCTGACAAGTGTAACAAAAATATCATAACTCACAACTCATAACTTACTTAACAACTGACTTGCTTAGCAATGGAAATGTGAGCTCAATTGTGGTTTCCTTTCTCTCTTTCTCTTCCTCCCTCCCTCCCTCTCTCTGTTTCTCTTTTTCTTTCTCTCTCTCTTAATTTTAAATGAAATCACTGTCTGGACAAATGAAAACTCTCTTTTCACCAGTTTTGTGCTTTTCATTGCAGGTGCAGATGCCTTTGTAATAAAAATAAACTAATAATCAATACTAAGACAGATTAAGTTAATATATTATATATAGTATATTTGGACATCATTAAATTATGATGCTGGTGTTTAAAAAATAATTCTTTTCTGGGCAGCACACTTAATATAAATCTAATTATGATTTACCTCAAAGACTTGAAAAGAACCTACCTCTTGCCAGATGGAATTAAAAACTGGAAGCAAATGCTATTATTGTTCAAATCAACATAATGTAATCTTTGGAAATGAAAAATAAAAACAAGCTATCTGCCAAAACATTAAATATTCTACATTTTGTTGCTGGTTGCAAAGACTAATATGAGATATTATCAACCGTTAAATATATGAGTATTTAACACATCCAGGCTTCAAAAATCTGAATGGCTATTGGATGGCAGCAAAGTATTTGAGTTTTGTACCATTTCCCCGCTATTTAATTGATTGATTTTTTTCCTATTATGTGCCATCAAGTCTTTGTCGACACTTAACAACCACATAGAAACCACCTAAATGCAATTCAAATCTGATAACCCAATTACTTTGTCAGTCCAATTATTTTGCTTATTTTAGAGGGGGAGTCATTCTGAAACATTTCGTGGAGGGGAATGTTAATTCATAATGACTATGCCAAAGGAAGGAAGGAAGGAAGGAAGGGAGGGAGGGAGGGAGGGAGGGAGGGAGGGAGGGAGGGAGGGAGGGAGGGAAGGAAGGACCTACTTCTTCACTGCTAAAGGTAATACTTGCCAAACTAGACAGAAATTTTTGCTGCCCCATAGTGTTTAGTAAATTGCTTTTCCTTGGCCATCAAATAGAGCTGTGAAACTTCAGAAGCTGCTTAATCTCACTCCTAGTTTCTAAAAATCCTAGTACTTTTGGATGAAAAACCACTAATTTGGACTTGTGTCAAGCTCTATCTAGGATTTTTCTTAGTGAGTCATCCCCCAAGTTCTAGCTCTTTTCTGATCTCAGATACCTCCTTTCTTGTTTATTTCCAAATTAGTCTTTTTATAAATCCCTTCATCCCATTTATGATTACAAATGCACAAAACATAATAAGTCATATTTTTAATCACAGGAATATATGCTGGGTCCAGACTGTTTAGGAATTCAATATAAGTACAAGCATTTTGAATTAAATACCTCAAATTCATTTAAACCTTGGTATATTCTGTTTAGTGTATTGTTAACCAAGTTGGCATTTCTTTCAATGTTTTTAAGGGCTGTCCTGTGTATAACATATCATATTAATTACAATTGGCAAGGTATGAATCTCTGTTGTCATTGTTTTGACATATTTGTGCCCAAACTGGGAAAATAACTGCTTTTGAGGTCACTTACTTTCTAATGAAAAAAAACCTGGATCTAATGCACCCCCAAGCTATCTATCTTTTAATTAGCTGAAATGGATGATACTTCTATTGGAAGTATCACCTTATATGCATCCTCAGGCTGAATTAATTGAAACCGGTATCAGGCAACCAGAACAGAAAAATTCTGGATGTATATATATAGGACATGTTCTTATCAAGGTTGAAGTAGATATGGAAAATATTTTAGAATTGTACTGAAAATTGTTCATAACAAATATCCTATTCCCAGTATTAACTATTAGTAAATATTTTATACATCTAAACAACTCTACTGGATAGCAATTCAAAGATGCAACAATGGCCATCGGACACTGCCACAAACTTGACCCTATACAGTAATAATCTTCCACCTGAGTTTATAATGGGACCTAGTTTTTACACAGTGAAAAGAAAACAGCTTGACAGCTGATCAATCTGTTACCACAACATAAAACCAAAGGATCTTTCCTGTAGCTGTTTATAGTCTGGGCAACAGAAAGAGGAAAAAGAATATTATCATTGATTATAAGTATAAACAGAAATCAGATTTCATACACAGCAGTGGTTGGAATTCTTTCAATACAGCTTCTTTGCTTTTCTACAATAACTCAAAAGTTTGTGTATTCTTATATCCCTCTTGTCTATTTCAATCCTGCTTGCTGGTGAAAAGCTGCAGAATCATCTACTATGACTCAAATCCAGTGTGAGATGTGAACAAATCTTATTCAGTCTTGTTTTGTTCTGTTTATCTTACTGCAGCTAAACCCTACATACAGAGAAGTTATGCTGTACAACATGAGGATGTAGAGTTAGGATTAACAATCTATGGCCCATTCAAGTTCAGAATTTCAGAGTAAGCCCAAGATTTCAACATTCTCAACTGGAAATTCTCTAAAAATATTGAAGGACTATTTTATTCACGAGCCATTGCAGGAATCAACTGAATAGCTCCAGGTCTCCTTCATAAAAGAATAGCAACTTCTGAACTTTAATGAGAACTGAAGCGACCATGGCAATGGAGTCTCAGATACAGTTGCCATCCTAATTCCAAACTTCTTGTCTGATCAGCTGGGATCAAGTCCAGAGCAAATGTTACAGAATGTGAAGAGCAGGTGTGACGTCTGAGGAGCCACATGCAGCTCTACACCATCCTCTTTATAGCCTAATAACCTCAAAATGTGCAGCCTGAATTTTCCATTCCCATTTTTAAAGGAAAGTTTAAAAAGAAAGATACAGCTCTTTTTTTAAAAAAAACCCACCAAAATCTTAAAACCACAGGCCATTTTCTCACTACATGGGAAATTTAAGATTCAAAATGGTGTCTTGAACTTCTGAGAAGGCATCCATTTTACTCCTTAAAAAACCCAAACTTTCCCCAATAGGGAAAAAAATCAGTCTGAAAATTTTATTTTTGCTCAGTCTGGAGATGTACTTTAATATACAGAGGGAACAAAGATATAAAGTAAAAGGGTGAAAATTATGCTTGCTCATTCATTCTATACAACTCATACTTTTGTTTCTTTGAAAATTGGTTATGCTGAAGAACTCCCCACTTCTCAACCCCAAACTGATAATAATAGAAACTGAAAAATAAATCTGAGAAAAAGCCAAAAGAATTAAAATATTCACCCACTTTCACTTTCCACATATAATCTTTGGGATGTTTAAAATGTTTAAAACATATTAAGTATTTCTATCCAAAATGAAATTTGTGTAAACATGGGAAATCTATTAGCAAAAACTGCACCAATAACCTTTGTGTTCAATACAGAACTTTCACAAAATATCAGATATTCTCTTGTTACTAAGTGAAACAAATATACAACTTGCTTACCAAAATGATAATGGGGTAATAATTCTTTGCCCTATGCAAAGATAAGTACAAGACAAGAGAATGAGGATTTATTTTAAGAATAGCTATTTGGAAGGACTCATTTTAAATGCCAGGAAATGAACACAAAAGGTGTTCAAAAGAATACTTAAATTTTCTTTCTATTTTGCAGGGAAAGGAATCGTAATAATATTTTTAATCGGTGCTGGTTCTTTGTGATAAGTATTCCTAGCTATATAAATCTATCTGGATTGATGTAAAGTTTCATATCTTATTCAATTTTTTTCTGTGAATTTTTCTCATATTAATTAAGGTAGCAGATGATTTACTAAAGTTGAACTTCTAAATCTGCCACTGAATTAAATATATATAATTCAAACTGTCATTGAGATATATCTCTATTTTGATCTCTAAGACACTGTAAGTACATTATCTGCAAATAGATTAATTATATGATATGTTTTTCTATTCAGACCTTAAATATTCTTGAATGGCCTAATATCTGTGCTCTTACACAGAAAAAAAAACTATTTAGAAGTTGATCTATTTAGCATAAAATGTTACATCTAATATTCATAGATACAATACATCTCAATCAGGGGTGTCAAATTCAATTTAATTGAGGGCCACACCAGTGTTGTGTTTGACCTTGGGTGGTGGGGTAGCATGGCCAGGGTAGGCATGGGCAACTTGATATCACTTGTGCTGGGAGTGCCTGAGATGGCCCGAGTTTTCTGCCAAAGAAAACGGACTCCCGATCTCAGTTTTTGGCTGTGATGGTCTCCTGCAATTCTTTGCCAGCGAAAACGAAGCTCAAAAGGGCCACGTGCAGCCCTCATGAGCTCAGGTTTTGCTGGATGGTATCCTACAATCTTATGCCAGCAAAAATTGAGCTAGGGAGGGCTGCACGTGACATTTCCATTTATTTTCTCTGGCAGAGGCTCCAAGGGCTGGTCCTTCTCTGTTTCCAGGGTGGTCCTGTGTGCCAGATTTAATCACCCTGCGGGCCAGATCCAGGCCTTGAGTTTGATACCCCTGATCTAGATCTATAATCTAACATATTTTAGAAACAAAAACAGATTGATTCAAATAAATAATAAACATATTTACACTAAAAAAGTAGTGTCTTTATTTTCAATTATAACTGATTGGAGTTAGAATCAATAACTATCTTACAACCATAAAGCCCTGAGATAGCCTATCATAGTGTTTTCACCTTAAACATTTTATGTCTCTCACAGTAATTGGCAAAGTCTTAGTATAGTTTGAAATATGTTATGGAGTAATTTAACTCCATAATATATTTCAAACTGTACTAAGACTTTGGGTATCACAATATTTCCTTTGGCATAAGCAACGTTATGCACAGCCCAGCTCAGCCAGTTAAGTTGAATGGTAAGAGACTCAAGATCAATGAAGATATTTCTTCGCACAGTGATAACATTGTAAGGTATCTTGTGATATTCTCCAGTTTAGGAAACTTGAGGTTTAGTCAATTTATAGAGGATTATTTATTTATCTAAATTTATTGGCAGCCCAATTCCAGGGAATGTTATACCCTCCACTATTAAACATTTTGCATGTGTCCCCATTGTTAGGGACAGAATATCTAACAAACTAGGTTTTAATCAGATTCACCAGATCTTTTTGTTTATCTTTATACTTCTCTTGACATATAAAAGTCCATTGGGGATTAAATCATATTCTTTTGGATTTGGAAGCAATGCCTACAGAGTAAAACATGAGTACTTATGGCTTTAGTCTAAGGCAATATAAAAACATAACATCATCACATCATATGTGACAGCAATTGAATTTTTTAAAAAAGCCAAGATAGTCCTAGACTGCATTAAAAGAGGGATAGAATCAAGATCACATGATATGTTAATACTGCTTTATAATGCCTTGGTAAGACCACACTTGGAATACTGCAAACAATATTTTGTTATTATTTGTCCTGTCACTATAGTAGCTGTGGATTGAGAACTGTGGAATATGCTTGTAGCTCAATGTACTTAGCACAGGACATGAACACTGCTCCTTGACAAGTGCCTTAACAAGTTGGACCAGCAAAAGCTTCCTTTATCAAAGAAAGATCCAATGTAGAACTAAGGAGAAGTTTTCTGACAGTGAGAACCATTAATCAGTGGAACAGCTTCTCTCCAGAAATTGTAGGTATTCCATCCCTGGAAGTTTTCAAAAATAGACTGAACAACCACTTACCTGGGATGGTATAGTGTTTCCTGCTTGGTCAAGGGGGTGGACTAGATGGTGTCCGAGATCCCTTCCAAGTCTTTATTGTATACTATTCTAATATTCAAGAATATAATAAGACAAATGAAGACTTTAAACTTCTGCTATTCAGGAATTTCTCAAGAGATTATACTGGATTAAATTTTCAAATCCATTAAACCAGTTAGGTCTGTGTTGAACTTTTTGAATAGTTTATATGAGCTCCAGACCAGTGGTCACCAACTGGTGGACCGGGGACCACTGGTGGGCCATGAGAAAATTGTGGTGGTCTGCAGAGAAATGTTCCCCCCAAAGCACTCCCCCCAAAGCAATTAATCCAGGCTGTGCAGGAACATAAGGCTGTGCTATCCACATGGCCTACCCACCCACTGCCCCCCACCCTTCAGCCAAGTGCAAACCTTACCTTGAGTAGAGCCATGCAAGCTGAAACTGGAAGGTAAGACCAATGGCGGGGAAGGGAAATCTGCCCTGCGGTGGCTTGCTGACACTGGGGGGAAAGTTGGTCCCATATTCCAGAGCTGCAGTAGTCACAAGACTGGCCCTTTCGTCATCCCAGAACAGCTCCTCCAGTCCATGGCAGGCCGGTGCACCCGGATGGAGGAGCAGCTGCTCCAGGATGACCAAAGGGCCAGTCCTGTGACTACTGCAGCTCTGGAATATGGGACCAACGTTCCCACCAACATTAGCAAGCCACCATCAGTCAAAATTCATATTAGTGGTCTGCAAGATTTAAAATTATGAGTTTGTAGTCTCTGAGGTCCCAAAGGTTGGCGACCCCTGCTCCAGACCATCATCGCTCACACCTGTTTTCAATGGTCCCATCTCACTGGAGTTTGCCAGAAACAAGGTCATCTTATATGTTGCTTCAAATGTATTATCTAATTCTGCCAAAAATGAGACCATTAAGTTAAAAATATTTTTTATGTCTAGTGACAATGGTACCATTTCAAAGTTAAGGTATGTTTATTTTCCAAGTGACATAGATTGACATTGGAAAAGCATCACTGTACTCTATACAGCATGAGGCAAAACCTAGTACAACCCAAGTATACCCTTTAGTGCTTAAAATAAATGATTTATATGTTCAATTTTTATATGTTCAATTTTTCCATCTCAGCCAAGTGATTGGTTACAATTGGGTTGGTTACAATTCTAATCTAATCCTGTATTATATGTTCAAGCTTTGCATAGGAATGTGCACCATGCATACAAGAGAAAAAGGTACATAACATCTATCTAAATCCAATTTGTTAATTTAAATTAAAGCTAAAACTACCAGCACTATAGAATGGTATATTTTTTTTAAAAAAGTGAAAAAAACATAGGATGTCTGTGCTGTGTAATTAGTCAGCTAAATATATACGAGACACATTTACAATCTGAGTTTAATCTTTGATCACACACACAAATTAACCTTGTTAACTTCAGTAGAATTATATCTGTCCTGAAGGAATGTGCTGAAAAATGTGTTGTTTTCCTTCTTGTAGTGCATTTCTGAAAAGATCAAAAGCTTATGTGTTTCTGAAAATGGGACAAAGTCCAATAAAAGCCATCATGTTAATTCATTTTTCTCTAAGGGGCTACAAGGTTGGTGCAATAAGCCATTTCAGAAAGTACACATTTATTGATCAGCTAAGACTATGTAAGATTATAGCTGCTGTTAAAATATTTCGCTTTTCTATTTTATATTAAAATAAAAATAGGCTTCCCTTCTGTTGATGAGCATTGTGAAAATGTTATTTACCATTTTGAGTTTTGCATATTGTAGGTTTCAGTAAATTTGAAAAGCAGGCTGAACTCATGAAAGACAAAAGAGTTTTATGACTTTTCAAATGCTTTCCAATTTAACATGGCATAAAATTTTCCAGAGGATTGGGTTAGGATTCATAAAAACAGTAAACAAAATAAAAAAAGAACTGCCTTGGCATCCCTGAACACAACACATCTAAAGTTTTTTGAGATAGAACTATTTCAAAAATTACTGAAGTAGCAGTTTACTTGGAGCTAGGTAGATTTTGCAGAAGTAGGATATTCTCAATCTGATTGATATTCCCTAATGAGTCTCTACTTTGAAAGTGGATGAAATCCTAATTCTGATCTGTTCTGGTTAAAGAAAAGCCTGTTTAGAGAGAAGGCAAAATCACAAACAGCAGAAATTTAATTTAAATAGCATGGATATTCTAAAATAACTGAGTTGATCTTTAAATATGATTGAAAGATCTCATTAAATCATTCTGACTAGAAATTCTCAGAGTTGTAGAATCTCATAGGTGCTTTTTTCTTTAAAAAGCAACGGACTTTTTTTTTCCCCTTGAGGAGGAAAAAGAAAATGTTTCATTTCCCATCCAAGAAGTTTCTTCAGTTCTGATGATGAGGAGATGAAAAGATAAGTTCTCTTAGGATGAGGGGAGTGGGAGGAAATGGAAGGATTATATGTATTTGCAGTCATCTGGTTGTTTGCACTCTCTGAGAGTTGTTGAGGGGACTTGGGAGTTTATCTGTTCCTGCAGTCACCTGAATCAAGGTACAATTAGTTGTAGAATCTTCTTGGAACTTCTGCAAGAGCTGCTTTGTAAACTGGAGATAGGTGGGATTTTATTCCTCTCACTCCAAAATGGTGTTCAATTCTAACATAGATGGATTCTTTTACCCTCTCTTTTTTCCTTTTGAAGAAAAAAAGCACCTTTAAGACTATGACCTGGATGACTGAGAATCTCCACAGACAGTTGTAGAATGCATTTTCTTAGAATGATTTCTAGAATGTTCCTCAGTTTAACAAAACCATTTCATCCTGCAAATTATTTGGAAATGATAGTGAAATTTCTGGTCTTTTTGATTTCAGAGAGTAAAACCCAGTTCATCTGGAACTGAAATGATCTCATACATGTATAGAAAATCTGAACTGGGACCTGATCACGTGGGTAGTTCAACCTACTGGACATCTGGATTTATTTTATGTGTGAAATTATCAGCTGCAACTGCATAGCTAAGATATATTTTGCCATTCATTAAAGAATGCTTTATGCGTACAGAATTTTACTAACCAGGCTGGCAATGCACATATTGACCTTGGCAAGTTAATAATCAAGAACTGTCTGAAAGAATATATGCCAGATTAGTTAAACAGAGGGTTTTTTTCCCTGAAGAAAAAAGATTCAACTACTTGGTAAATTAATATGAATGGAATTCAATATATTAATGGCATTATGATCAGGAATGATCCTAATACACCCAATAAGTAATTAATTTCAGGACATATTATATTTTCTAATAGCATGTGAATTAAATCAACTGTTTTATGGAAGATCTCTATAAAAATGGATAAACTCTTACAGAATTTTGTTTATATGAACAATATTATTAGGATTGCAAAATTATACATGGATGGTAACATACCGAGGTCAAATTGTAACAGTTCTTAATACAGAATAAATACAGGTAGATTGGAAATTGCTAAATAGCCAATTAAATTCTTCAAGTAGTTCACTATTAAAATAAAACATACTCATTCACATATTTGAGCCCTGAGTCTACAGATATTTTGAATGATACTGGAGCTTTAAGGCTAATACATTTTTAGTGCTGCTGTGAGCTATACTAGTTCATCAGTAGCACTAGTGGTGTATTGGATAGCAAAGGACTCTAAGTCCTGTTCTGTTCAACATATTTATAGTATATGTGACTTAAATAAAGAGTAAAAAATAATTATCACATTTGAAGATGACCCAAAGATGGAAGTGTGTGTGGAAAACTTTTTGGAGAAGAATTTCTCAACCTCAACAACTTTAAGAAGTATGGACTTCATTTCCCAGAATTTCCCATACAAGATGAATTTCAGCATAGGCAATTACAAATCTAATATTTGGGTAAGAAAAATCAAATGCATGAGCATAAGAAGGACAAGGCAGCAGTGGCAGCAATGACTTTCTAACTATTTGGAATGGGTAATTAAAAAAACAATTAAAAATAAATTGTAGACAAACACATTTACAAAATTGTAAGTTGAAAAACAAAATTCAGAGTTACTTGAATATTTTTTCCTGATTATTTATATAAACAATAAAATACCTTTCCTATGCCCAAGAATCATGCAGGAAATCTGCAAAAACATGTTACTTATGATGTAATCATTGCAGCAACAATAATAAAGTTGATATTGTACCTAGGGGTGCATTGGTGTGAAGGGGAAACATAAACAAGAACTAGACACTAGGGGGTGAATACCATATTTTATATTGTTAATCATGCCTGACTTCATCCTTTAGATCCTGATGTCAAACAGTCCAACTCTTGCCTTGGTAGTACGAATCAAATTTTTTTTACATATATTTTTTCATTAATTGAATGCTTCATCCATATAACATATATTCATTAATTAATGTCTTCTCCAAGACAGGAAGATCAACTCCACAGGAAAACAAAAACTCCAATGAATCAGAGAGGCACCTGAATGTTATCTCATTGCTTCGGACTTTAAAAATGTTTCAACCATTGCCTTTGTTACGATTCTTGCATATTTCTGTCAAGGTGATCTTCCTTACTCTCCACAATTAATCACTTGTCTCAGAGTATAGATTTGTTACTATCATAGCTTAACCCCAATTGAAGCAATACAATCTAAATTTCTGAGAACTGAGTGTGAGGCTAAATAGATCCAATTTCTAACATGCTCTCTGCAAGTGCCCTTATATAATTACAATGTAATTTCAAGAAATTTTAACACTGCTTGTCTTTGCAGTTTTAAAGAAAACCATTACTCATGTGAGATGTTAAACACACTATTTGGTTAGGAGTTATTAGATGAACATAGGTTTAATATATCCTGACACTCTTTAAGGTGATGATTATTTTGGAACTAACTTTATCCTACACTTTTCCTCCTTCAAGGTATCTGAAATCTGAATAGATTTGAATTTGTACATGCCTGTATATTCGGTAAGTTTTCATGAACACGATGCAGAAGAAGTTATCTTAAAAGCATTAAAACTACTTCCTACATATCAACATTTGATTCTGTATTCTTTCTATTTGGAAACTCTGAAAAAAACAATATATTTTTTAATAAAAGAACAAACTAGAGCCTGTGCTTAGTGATTAATTCTCAATGTACTAACAATGTTTTCTCCATTCTAATGCATATGGATCACAGTTTTGGATGTATTTATTAAGGAAAATAGATAAAATGAGCAATGAATATAATTAGGAATAAATACAAACAGTCCATATTTGGGGACACATCTATAAGACCACAGGAGCTGTCAACACTGACAATATAAAGCCTTTAGGAATATGATCCAAGGTTTAGTTTCTTCCAACATTGAGAATTTGGCATTTTGAATTATCCATATTATTTCTGAAGGAACTGTTCCAAAGCCATAGCAATAGCACTTAAACTTATACACCACTTCATAGAGCTTTGCAGCCCTCTCTAAGCAGTTTACAGTGTCAGCATATTGCCCCCAACAATCTGGGTCCTCATTTTACCGTCCTCGGAAGGATGGAAGGCTGAGTCAACCATGAGTTGGTGAGACTTAAACTGCTGAACTGCTGGCAACCAGCATTCAGCAGAAGTAGTCTGCATTATTGCATTCTAACCACTGCACCACCATGGCAAATGTTAAGAACCCTCATCAATGGTATAGGTAGGCAATTTTAAGTGTGATATTATTGGTTTAGGATTAATACAGTTTAGTTATCCATATATGTTTCTACACAATATAGACCAGACAGTTTGTCATATTAATCTTGTTCAAGTTTGCATTTAAAACTTACTTGGCACCAACAAGCATTCTTCATAATTAAATGTTAGTAATAACCTGACCCAACCACGTGGCTTAAATGGTAGGCTTTTACACTCCTTCCACTCGTCTTTTTCTACCTTATACTTTGCATTAAAAGAGTACACAGAAACTCATAAGTGAAACTCACTACTTACTCACTCATTGTATGAGTGAAACTCATAAGTAATCCTATAAAAGGCAGAGATAGAGGTAGGCAGGGAGATAGGTAGATGGAGGGAAGTAGAAGCAAATGCTACAGTTATAAATATGGGTAGGCTGCCAAATACTCAAACGCTGATCACGTAACTCTAAGAATTGGTCCTAACTATCATTCATTCAGTGCTGTTGTAACTCTGAACAGTTGTTGAACAGCAAGGATTACCTGCATTATTTTGTTGCAATAAAGAGGTTATCCAACATGGAATTTAAGTTGTGTTTAGATTTTCACAATACAGTTGTTATTATATATATATATATATATATATATATATATATATATATATATATATATATATATATATATATATATATATATATATTTGTTTTCGGAGATTTTTGTGGGTATTTGTATGTGGATCTTTGGTTCTTCGGGTCCAACACCTCAAAGCCACAGGACACAAGATTGACTTTAAAAATACCAGAACTATCGCCAAAACTGAACACTTCAACAACAGAATAATCAGAGAAGCCATAGAGATAGAAAAACGCCCACACAGCATGAATAAACGAGATGACACCTCCCGCCTACCAGCTATTTGGAAACCCGCCCTCATTAACAAAAGAGTACCTAACATAAAGGACACCAGACCCACATCCACGAAGGCCACACAAGAAACTACCACCACACTTCCACGCAGAAAGCAGACTCACACCCACACAGAAGATGAAACACGACCACGGACCAGAAGCCGTACCACAGCTGCATCACTACCTGCTTCAAATTCCCCCAACCCATACATGAAGGGAACTGATGCCCACCATGAAGATGTGGCACGACCACGAACGCGAAGCCAAACAATAAGATCACAGCTCACCAGCTCAAATCCCCCAGCAACTGAGACTAACCGGAGTACAACCAAACCCCCACCAGAACAGAACACACCCCCAGCCAATCAGAACACAGCCAACCCCCCAACCAATCAGAACACAGCCAAACCCCCAACCAATGAGAACACCCCCCCACCCAATCAGAACACAGCCAAGCCCCCACCCAATCAAGTCACACCCCCACTAGTAGTTAAAAGGAAGAAGCAGCTGCAAGCTCACATCACTCTGAGAAGCACAAGGCCGAAGACACAAGCCTGAAGATGGTGAATGAGACTTCATCGAAACGTCGCCTAGATATTTCCAACTCTACGTGGGAAAAAACCCGAAGAACCAAAGATCCACATATATATATATAAAGTATATATATATATATATATATATATATATATATATATATATATATATATATATATATATATATATATATATATATATATATATATATATGTTTTCAGAGGTTTTCGTTGGTTCTTCGGGTTTTCTCCCATGTAGAATTGGAAATATCTAGGCAACGTTTCAATGAAGTCTCATTCATCATCTTCAGGCTTGTGTCTTAAGGCCGAAAACACAAGCCTGAAGATGATGAATGAGACTTCATCGAAACGTCGCCTAGATATTTCCAATTCTACGCGGGAGAAAACCCGAAGAACCAAAGATCCACATATATATATATATATATATATATATATATATATATATATATATTATACAAAGAAAAGACTGTTATCTTTCCTCTATAAGCTCGAGGACTTGAAGAGTTGTGATATGTGTAGTAAAGTACTTATTGTTTTTATCTGGTACACACTTACAGCTAAGCAATAGCAATAGCACTTAGACTTATATACCACTTTGTAGTGCTTTACAACCTTCTCTAAATGTTTTTTTTTTTACAGAGTCAACATATTGCCCCCTACAGTCTGGGTCCTCATTTTACCCACCTCGGAAGGATGGAAGGCTGAATCAACTTTGAGTCTGGTGGGATTTGAATTAAGGGCAATACAAGAACTCTTTTGCATTGGTATCAGTATCTACCAGACCCAGTTTGGTGCCATGTTTAAGACATCAGACTAGAAACCAGGAGACTGTGTTCTAGTTCCACCTTAGGTATAAAGCTAGCTGGGTGACCATGGGTGAGGCATTTTCTCTTAACCCTAGGAAGGAGGCAATGACAAGCCACTTTTCAAAAAGTTGCCAAAAAATCTGCCAGGACTTGCCCAGATAATCACCAGGAATCAGGACTGATTTGAATTTACAACAATTAGTATATTATTAGCACTAATGTATAGATAGCATAGTAAACAAGGATGAAAGATTATTGCATTAGGACATATTTTAGGAAGACTAAAGAATTGCCATCCAGAATGGATAAATAAGATCAAGACCACTGACTCAGCTTTAAAGCCAACTGAATCACTTTTCTATGTTATTTATATTGACAGATCAATCATTTGCCTTTAACGTTGTGATTATTTTTAGGAGGGAAGAAATTGAGGGTGTTTTTCAGCTTACTGCTATTCTAAACGCGAGACTGTCATATATTATAGTGTTCAAAATAGATACCTATTACTAGAAAATACTTCAAGGGAATCTGTGAAATTGGATTGAGGAGCCAGTGGCAACCATTTTCAAAGAAAATGTGATGATTTATGTCAGCTTATTGTAAAATGCAGCAACCAAAGAAAATGATTCCTTGCATTAAGGAGTCTTTTGTTTGCAAACTATCCATTTTCATTGCCGATTATTGTTTTATGAAATTCTTTACCAAGAAAGAACATTGTGTTAGAAAAGATAAATGGCTTTTCTTTCACTAAACATGATGTTTAAAATGCAAACCTCTAGTGTGATATGATCACATAAAAGTAACATAAAAGAATGTTACTTTTCTTTCTGACTTTGATTAAGCAGGCAGGCAAGCTGGGCAGATTGAATTAAATCCATTTTCTCTAACAAAAATACTATGAGAGACAGCTGAATTCAATTTTACTATTTACTGGTATTTATTGGTTAAACTTGCATTAAGCAAGATTTCCTGTATTTAATTTCACACTCAGTTTCTAAAATGCTTATATCTTTTCAACATTATACTACAGAATATTTGCAATATGTGATTTTTCCTTCTGGCTATGTTATTAGCCTTGGTCAAACAGATAGAGGCCATCATGCCCTGCAGAAAAGTCTTCTAAGAAAGACAGTGGATGAGATCTGTCCCTCATGATTCAAATATTCTGATATTGATGGAACAACCTTGGAAATACATTTATTGTGCCAGTTTTCATGTACTATAGCTAAGATCAGGGAAAAGACCTTAGGATGATACATTTTATCTTCTAAAATGTTTTTTTTATGATTTATGACACAATTATACTCTATGATATGTCTATTCTATTATATTGGCCCTTAATCATAATGGAAATATGGTTGCTAGACAAATTTTCTTTGTTAGGTAGAAAATATTGGCTAAAACTCAAGATGACAGATAGATATTTCTTCAAGTGAAGTTAATGATGAAATGATTTGTCCTGAGTGTTTTAATGGAAAAGTTATTAGATTAAAAAAGGTAGCCTGCCAGTCTCACTCATACCCAATTTCACATAAACATCCACGTATAAAAAATAAATAGTGCTATCTGAATCAAAGAGCAAATTGTAAGCTGAAAGTGCAGTAACATTGTGAGTTCTAGGCTAACAAGGAATGTGTCTTGTGTCTTATGGTCTATTTATTTCTTCTAAGAGAAAAGCTGGCATGGACACTTAACCAGCCAGCTTTATACTATTTCCAAGTTGTGGGGCGGAAAGGATTACACTATTCTTTCAAAAAAGTTTCAACAAAGAAAGAGAACTGCCTGGACATATGGTTCATAATACACAGTGATATATGTTATGCAGAGATGGTATTCAGCAGGTTCTGACCAGTTCTGGGGAACTAGTAGTGGAAATTTTGAGTAATTCAGAGAATTGCCAAATACCACCTCTGACTGGCCCTGCCCACATCTATTCTCTGCCTCCTGAGTCCCAGCTGATTGGCTGGGTCTGCTTTTGTGTGTCCTGCACAGGAGAACGGAGCTGGAAAGCAGGTTAGTGGGGTGGGGAGAGAATGGGGATTTTGCAGTATCCTTCCCCTGCCATGCCCACCAAGCCACGCCCACCAAGCCACGCCATGCCCACCAAGCCACGCCATGCCCACCAAGCCACACCACATCCACCAAGCCATGCCCACAGAACCAGTAGTAAAAATTTTTTGAATCCCACCACTGATGGTCTGATTGATGCTTTCATCCTATACTCCATGATTTGGGGAAAAGATACATTGAATTATATGGGACTTCTAAATTGTCATGTATTGGGTGACACTACAGAAAATCCTTGATTTACTTCTGTAATTGAACCAGGAATTATAGCTGTAAGTCATGCTGGTTGTTAAGTGGGTTACCATGTGATCATGCCTAATTTTACAACCTTTTTTGTGGGGACCTTAAGTGAATATTGTGCTTATTAAGCCAGACAATTGTCTGAAATGGACCATTCTTTTGCTAGAAACCAGAAGTAAAAGTCTGTTTTTGGCAAAAATATATCTTTCATTGTGGCATTGTGACCCAAGATACTGTAAATGTGATCTGGTTGCCAAGCACCCAAAAGTGTGATCACATGACCACAGGGTGTGTGTGTGTGTGTGTGTGTGTGTGTGTGTGTGTGTGTGTGTGGCTGTGAGAACTTCAAATCCAGGTCATAAAAAGCCCTGGAGAGCTTGTTGTAACTTCAGTCACTAAACGAATGGTGTTAAATCAAGGATTACATATCTTAGATACCTAGAGCGAGTCAGAAGTCCTCAAGGTAATTTATTATTTGTGTATTAGATTCTGTGACAGAATTATAGAGTTTACAAACCTAGGCTCCAAAGAATGGCCATTGTATTTAATTATTGTTAGCATTTGGCACCCACCATTTGAGGATCACAAATACAAGGATACAGAGCACAAAACATTCTTGTCTGCAAACATGGAGAAACACCACCAGTTACTGTAGACAATGCTCAGTTAATGGATTGCTATTCTAATTAAAATATTGTCATTTTTTATATGAATTGTATTTATTTTGCCTTTTGTAAGAAGGGACCCTAACATACCATCAATTCCACAAAAGAGTTTCTGGAAGGGGCAGGTTTTGGCAGCTTTCCTAAGCACTGATGCTTTGGGTTCTTCTGCCAGTTTTCGATTTATAAATGTAGGGGGGAAAAAGGGAGATTTGGAATCCTAATGCTCTTTTTAAAAGTATCATGCATTGTAATATATTTAAAACTTATTTTAATGGTCTCATGAATTTTTTATGCAAACTATCCTGGTCCAGTTAGTCAGAGAATCTTATCATCTTGTTTAGCATTTTACTTGGCTATTTAGCTCGTGATTTTTCATTCCAGAGAAACATCAGAGCCTTTATCCCATAATTGCTAAAACATAAATTACAAGAGATCCCAGAAGAATTTATCTTGTACTACGAGGCTTTTGTAGGTGAAACAGTTTTTTCCTTACCCATTACACTTTGATCTATTTCCCCAAAATCTGGTTGCCAGAATATGTTATCACTGAAGTGAAAAAAAAGGAGAGATGTAGAATATAGTGAAGCACATTAAGAGCCACAAGAAGCCACTTTAAGAGGAGATCTCAAGATGAAACAGAGAAACCCTCAATTCAGCATAAGGCAAATATCTTTCATAGCCTACAGCATTCTGTCAAAAAGGATGTCCATTCACTTGATACATTTGCTAGCACTTTGTGGTTGTTTGGGCACACTACAAGGCAAATGAAGACATTCCTGCCCTTTAAAATGCCTTGCCCCCCGCTCCTCCAAAGGGAGGTCAGTGATCTTCTGCAAGAGCATAAAGATTTGGTTCTGATAATTGGTGTGGGATTTTAATGGTGGGCTTCCCAATGGGGGTGGTGGCTAGATTAATAACAGATTGCCACCTCTTCCCTAGCTCATCCTACGTCCTCCCTCTCCATCTTTTAGTTAAGATTGAGTATTATTTGTATTTTCATAGTATTTTATCTGTATTGTTCATAGGATATGAATATATTTTATCTTTTTAACATTGCAAGCTGCCCAGAGTTGCCCTGTGGTAAGATGGGTGGCCAATAACATAAATAATAAATAAAATAAATGTGGGTGCAGTAAGTCCTCAATTTAATAATCACTATTCGATTTTAAATAACAAATGGAATTTTAAAAATACCTCAAATGGGAAGTGTGAATTTATGCATGCGTAAAGTGTTGAGTGGATATTATACATCATGCAAACTCTGCTAAACTGAAGTCCATGAAACTGAGTGTACATTCTTTTGATAAGAAGATGCCTCAGAGAACTCACTTTCCTTTTCATCTACAAAGCCAAACCCCTGACTTTGGAAAGTTATTACTGAAAGTAGAGAAATCAAGATCTCACCATACTAGAAATAATCCTCATTTAAATTTAATGTAACCTCTCTGCAGGATTGCCCAGCATATTCTCTTTTCTGGTGATCAAGTTGTATAATGAGCTCAGTGGGATGTATGATAAACTGTATAATGAATACTTATACTATTCAAGTACATACAGCCTGTCTGAATGCACAGCTGCATGGTAAAACAGGCGAAAGACTAGGAGAAGCTCAAAGTATGATTGATGGGTAAAATACCAAGAAACTGAACCTAAATTTCCAGACTCAAGAACCAGACAAAGTTGAAGGACAAAGATCCCGAGAGAGAAGTAGGTTTTGTAGGACTATACTTGGGGTTTTCTAGCCAATCAGCTTGTTTAGGAAGAGCAAGAGAAATGTCAGGTATATCTTTCATAGCAGGAGAAATATGAGGCATATCTTTGATAGACCCTGGAGTTCCAGGAAACTACATTAAGAATGGAAAAGAGCTGATGTGGTTCTCATCTTCAAAAAAAAAAGGGAAAAAACAAATCCAGGAAATTATAGACCAATTAGTCTGACATCAATGCCTGGGAAGTTCCTGGAAAAGATAATCAAGCAACAGATCTGTGAGCACCTAGAAGCATGCAAAGTTATAACTAGAACCCAACATGGGTTTATCAAAAACAGATCATGCCAAACAAATCTCATTTCATTCTTTATCAAAACAACTAAATTAGTAGACCAATGAAATGCAGTGGACATAATATACTTGGATTTCAGTAAGGCATTTGACAAAGTAGATCACAATCTATTTTTTGATAAGCTAAAAAAAAATGGGAATAGACAGCATCACTACCAGATGGATTTACAACTGGCTGACAAATTGCATTCAGCATGTACTCCTTAATGGAACTACATTTACACGGAGAAAAATAAGCAGTGGGGTACCCCAAGTATCATTTTAGGATCAATACTCTTCAACATCTTCATAAACAATTTAGATGAGGAAATAGAAGGGGAACTCATCATATTTGCAGATGATACTAAACTGGCAGGAATAGCCAATACCTCAGAAGATAGGCTCAAAATCCAGATGGATCTCACATACTTGAACACTGGACCTTATTTAACAAAATGAAAATCAATGTAGAGAAAAGTAAGGTTTTACATTTAGGAAAGAAAAATCAAATGTACAGGTACAGATTAGATGAAACCTGGCTCAATATCAGTAACTGTGAGAGGGATCTTGGAGTCCTAGTGGACAATCTCTTAAATACAAACCACCTGTGCAAGGCAACAGCCAAAAAAGTCAATGCAATCCTAGACTGCATTAACAGGGGCTAGAATTAAGATCACATGAAGTACTAATACCATTTTATAAGGCCTTATTAAGATCATATTCAGAATACTGCATCCAATTTTGGTCACCATATTATAAAAAAGATGTAGAAACTCTGGAAAGAATGCAAAAAAGAGCAACAAAGATGACTACAGAGTGCTGGAGGCTAAAACATATGAAGAACAGTTGCAGGAATTGGGTATGTCTAGAATAGTGAAAAGAAAGACTAGGGGTAACATGATAGCAGTACTGCAATATTTGAGGGGCTGCCACAAAGAAGAGGGGTCAACCTATTTTCCAAAGCATCATAAGGCAAGACAAGAAACAATGGGTGGAAACTAATCAAGGAGAGAAACAACTTAGAACTAAGGAGAAATTTCCTAACCGTGAGAACAATTAACTAGTGGAGTGACTTGCCTTAAGAACATAATAAAATAGAATGAGCTGGAAGAGACGTTCTAGTCCAGTCCCCTAATCAAGTTTCTAGTTCAGCTTCCTGTTCAAACAGGAGAATCTATACCATTTCAGATAAGTGACTGTCTAGACTCTTCTTAAAAACATCCAGCGATGGAGCTCTCATAATTTCTGAAGGTAAGCTATTCCACTGGTTAATTGTCCTCACTGTTAGGAAGTTTCTCCTTAATACCAAGTTGCTTCTCTCTTTGATTAGTTTTCAAACATTGTTTCTTGTCCTGCCTTCTGGTGCTTTGGAGAATAATTTGACCTGCTCTTTGTGACAGCCTCTGGAATACTGCTATCATGTCACCCCTAATTCTTCTTTTCTTTAGACTGGCCAAACCTAAATCTTGCAGCTGTTTTTCATGTTTTGGTCTCCAGGCCTTTGATTATCTTGGTTGCTCTTCTCTTAACTTTTTCCAAAGTATTCACATCTTTTTTGTAGTGTGGTTGCACTACTTTTTTGTAGTGTGGTTACAAAAAATTGGTTGCAGTATTCCAGATGTGGTCTTACTCGGGTTTTATAAAGTGTAACTAATACTTTATGCGATCTTGATTCTATGCCTCTGTTTATATAACCCAGGGTTGTATCAGCTTTTTTGGCTGCACACTGCTAGTTCATATTCAAATGATCATCACTAGGACTCCAAGATCCCTCTCACAGTTACTGTTTTTGAGTCAGGTCTCACCTAATCTGTACTTATACCTTTGGTTTTTATTGCCTAAATGTAAAACTTTGGTTTTCTCCATATTAAAATTCATTTTGTTGGATAAGGCCCATTGTTCAAGTTTCTTTAGATCCTTTTGGATCCTGAGCTTATCTTCTGGAACGTTGGCTATTCCTGCCAGTTTACTGTCATATGCAAATTTGATGAGTTCCCCTTCTAGTCCCTGATCTAAGTCATTTATGAAGATATTGAAGAGTACCGGGCCTAAAACGGAGCCTTGTGGTACCCCACTGCTTACTTCTCTCCATGTGGCTGATCACTGGGGCTTTTAAGAAGAGACTGGAGATCCACTTGTCTGGAATGTTATCAAGTCTCCTGATTGAGCAGGGGGTTGGACTAGAAGACCTCCAAGGTCTCTTCCAACTTTGTTATTCTGTTCTGACATGTTGGCTTAATGCCAATTGCATTGAAAATACTAGGACAATCACATAACTGAATATTTTTATTGATTCCCTTTTAATAGAACTTAATGTGCACCATTATGGTTTTGGTATGAAAAGTTGTTCCACATTTTTATGTGAACATAGGAGTCTGGGCACAAAATTATACTACATCAAACCAATTCTAAACAGATGCATGGCCTGTGACTTTAGGACTGCAGCTGATTCCTCTTGACTAATAAAGCCTTAAAAATAGGTTTAATTATATAATTATGCAGTAACTCAACAATATTTTAAAGAGGCAGTTAAATGCAGCAAAAAAAAAAAAAATCCTCACTTTTTCATCCTTTCACCACACATACTCGGGAGGGTTACGATGTTATTTCTTTTTTTGTATTTACTTTTTTGAGTACAAAAGCCAGGACCAAATTCTCTAACATTTTATTACCAAGAATGTCATTCATCTCAAAGGAATTCTTTATATGGAAGATTTGCTCTGTCAGTCTTACATTCCAAACCACTGCACTTCTCAAGGTACCAATTTAACTTTAGGTAAATTATATTACTTAGGGCAGGTATCTGAATTTGTCACATCCAGGTGAAGAGAAATGTTAATCTTATTTGAAACCTTTAGAATATAGTACCACAGTTTCAGAGTTCTTATCTTATTGGTGTTGTTGTGGTTCTATTTTAAGGTAGAACATATAACTATTTTAAGACATTGGTACATATTGACTACTGACTACTTGAGTATTTCTCATTTTGAAAATAACGTGACAGATTGTGTTTGTATTCTAATGTTACCTAATGTTAACGAAGCCCCTGAATTTAGTCTAGGAGTGTGGGGGCAGAGGTCTAGACACCTACTTCCTTTCACTTCCTTCCTTTTATTCCATTCACTATACCAATAGGCTATATAAAAAATGAGCTGTAGTAAATTCAGCAGTTTCATCATTCTTGTATCCTACACTAATTCGCTCTCAGCGCTTTTTTCATAAACATAAATGTGAATTAAAATTTAAGACTGGAGTTAATTCTGGAGAGTGGAGTAAAGCAAACAGCAGAAAAGTGTAATCCTGATTCTGGTGTATTTGTGAAAAAGGCAAAACAATTTCATTTTGTTCCCAGCCTTCATTCTTATCAAATAGTCAAATTTCCTTCCTTTTTCCCAAAGGTGCTTTTTCAAGAGGCAACTGGACATTCTTGTTTTTTTGAAGATGTTTTGCTTGTCATCCAAGAAACTTTTTCAGCTCTGACTGGAGCCAAAAGCACCTTTGAGACAACCATGACCTGGATGACTGAGAATCTCCACAGACATTTAGTTATGCACTTTGGGATAAACACCCTTCAAATGGTGAGGAACAGTGGTGGGATTCAAATTTTTTTTTACTACCGGTTCTGTGGGCTTGGTGAGCGTGGCAGGGGAAGGATACTGTAAAATCTCCAGTCAGAGGCAGGGTTTGCCGGTTCTCTGAACTACTCAAAATTTCCGCTACCGGTTCTCCAGAACTGGTCAGAACCTGCTGAATACCATCTCTGGTAAGGAAGTATAAACAGATTTCCAGAAAAATTGCAGACTACAGGAACCATTTCCGCTTCGGTTTGAGATGCAGACAACACACACGCATTCCCAACAGCCTGTGCCTGTGTTCAACAGTGAAGGGACACAGGGCAGAAAACATCCTGCAGAAAAGCACAGCTGCACAACACAGTCCTTTCGACAGCTCCAAGAAGGCTCCACACCCATTTCCACTACTCACGTAACCCTAAGGACACAGACAAATCTCCAAACGGCCTCAACGATTCTCTGAAAGAATCTATATGACCAGCTGTCTGTAAAGAATGTAAACCCTCCCATTTTCCACCATCCAGTCAGAGCTAAAGAAGCTTCTTGGATGAGAATTGAAACGTTTTCAAAGAAAAACAAGAAAATCCAGTTGTCTCTTGAAAAAAGCACCTTTGGGGCAACTATGACTGAGAATCTCTGTAGACATTTTTCTTCTTTTGAATCACATTTTTCAGAACATGCCCAATTTCCCCTCAGAATTCATATTTAATTATTTCATTTTCATCTTTCACTGGAATATTATATAGCTATCACCAACCTATACAGTCCTACTTCCATACACCTACAAATATCAGTACAACAGATGACATCACTTCATGCTTCTAGAGATTTACTTTAGCCAATTCAAGTCCAAATTTTCATTCCCTATGCATATATTCATTTAGCTCACTCAGAGCACCTTCATTCAGATCTAATATATCTTTCTTTTTTATTTTATTTATTTAATAATGTATTAATTCATCCTGTTCTACCTCTTACTCTTTTTACATTTCATGTCATGGTCTTTATGCCACTATCATCAACAGGCAGGCCCATAGGTATTGTCTTCTTATGCCCACCTTCACTTTAATCAATTAGTTCTATGTTATACTTTTTTCATAATATACAGAAATGTAGACTTATCAGCCTTAGTGATACTTTTGCCAACAGTATGGAAACAATATAGATCAGTTAACGCATATTTTGTCCAGTTTGCCACAACTGCAATTAAAACCAAGCTTTACTCTAAGAATGCTAGTATTATTCTCTGCTAGCTAGAAACAGGGCAAGATTTTATTTATCTGGTCCTCCTTTGGAAATGGGGTATAAAACATGAAATACTCTAAGATACTTGAAAACTTGTGGTATTGCTTTACCTCTCTCTTCAATTATTCTGTTGGATTAATGCACAGAACATAGCTATGCTGAGCCCGCCACACAACAGACCAAGAGATCTCTGTGTGTTACATGCCTTCCTCCCTGAGTAAAGTGTCTCACGGAAAAACCTTGTTATGCTACCATTTGTTTATTTACAATGTGTATTCCATATTTTCATAACTCTCACTTCCTAGTATTTTTATTACAGTAACAAAATAATATTTTAAAAGACTAACAAATCAACACACACACAAACACACATTCACATACACCTTATATTTCTTTCTTGTGTATTTGTTTTCTATTCTAGAGTAATTAACTGAGAGATATCTTCCCATTTACAACTAATACTGAAATGATACAGTATGGTGGGCATTTTTGCTACTTTTGTACAAAAAATAGTAATGTTCAGCGAATTGTCATATGTGCCATTTACTAACCATTCACCTGAAGAATGTGGGTCTGATACAATTCTTCATAGCCATAAGCATGACACGTGTAATTGCCCATGTGAATAGTTGTTACCTTGGTTATGTAGAGAGAGTCATCTTCTCCAAAATCCTGTAAATAAACAAAAAAGAGGGTGGGGGGAAGGAGAAACCTCTCATTTAGCAAATGTGTTTGAAATGCTGCAAGAAGCTAAGCTAACACTGGTTGCTTTTGACAATTGCTTTCCCCTCTGAATTGCATTTTTAATATGTGTAGATTCGCTGGTGAAATGAATAAGAGGCCACATGCAAATGCCAAAATGAGAAAAAATATTGCAATTTGAGTATCAGCTTCTGATTTCTAGAAAAAGCGTACACACATAAAATTCAATATGTTGAGTCTATAATGGAAGATTTGACAAATTACAAGGCAAACTACTCTGGGGGATGGCTTTAGTATACGGAGACTGAAAATGAAAGCTCCGTGCATTATCTATTAAATGAAATACTTGAACTGGCCTTCAGTTATCTGGAAAAAATACTTTTGTAAATGGATTTTTCCATACCTTTCTCCCCCCAAAGTTAGTAATGAAATAGGGATAAGAAGGTTGTTTCTCTTTTAAACAAAACCTTCTGATTTTTAATTACCTATTTTATGGCTTATCTCATTTGGGAAAAAAGCCCTTCCTCCTTACTTCGGCTGCTTATTGTATAATTCAGAATGATAATTCTGCTTGAGAAATTGAAATATTTGTGAGATTTCCAAATACGGGTATGTTGGCCTTATCACATTGTTCCAAATGATGCTATACAAGCTTGTATATTGATGAATAAACACAGGCAGCAGCTGCTTTTCTATTTTCATTAGTATGCAAAATTGGCTGTGCTGAATTGCTTATACTTTTATACACCACCCACAACAATACATTTAAAAACCATACTTAATTAGCTTAAAGAATTATCTTCTGGTTTTAATTAGCTTAGGGGATGACATGTGCAAAATGTATCCTTTTACATACAGAGCTTTCATGCTGAAAAAGAAAATGTTCTCTTATATATCAGACACAAAATAATTACACTGTTTTTACTTCTGTTTCAAAAAAGAAATTCAGTAGTTCCAGAACTGATACATAAAATTATAGGATGTTAGAGCTGAAAAAGGTCTTAGTAAATATTTAATTCTACCTCCTTGGTCAAGGACAGAATCCTGCAATTCCATTATATCTGAAAAATGGTCAACCTTTCTTTAAACATCTCCCTAAATCAAACTCCACCACCTCCCAAAGCTAATATAGTCAGTTGATATAATCAATGATCTTATACAGCAATAGTACTTAGCAGCAATCTCTGGGTGGTTTGCAATGTCAGCATTATTTGCATATTGCCCCTAACAAATAGCTCCTCGTTTTACTGACTTAGGAAAGATGCAAGGCTGAGTCCCATCAGGATCAAACTCCAGGCTGTGGACAGATTTTGCCTGTAATACTGCATTCTAACCACTGCGTCACCAGGACTCCCATATAAGTAATCTTTTCAAGTTGTAAAGCTGTTTCCATTTTTTTTTAATTTATTGTATTCTTATGCCATATGTATCACCAAATTCCAGGTGGACTAAAGTCTTTTGAAATAGGGCTGTATTAGGCAACTTTCTATATCATGCTTGTACCCAACTTCCCAGAATTGCATGTGCAATTTGAAATGGATCACATAAGTCATGTGTGGTTGGCTGATTTTCAGATATAGTCTGCCAAATAGTTTTCCTGCAGTTATTCCCTATTTATTTATTTATTTTGCTTGTTTGCTTGCTTATTATTATGTTTTTTTGGCAACATCCATTTTCTGTCCTTTCTACCTGTTAATTTCAGTCCTAATCTCTGGAAAAACAAAACATAGCATGCACATATTATAGTAGACTTCCAAGTGCAATTCAAGTTGACATCCTTAAAGATCTACATTTATGGGCCCAGGTTATTTGTGGGAATACCTCAGCCTAATGGCTTCAACCTGTATCATTTGATGTGGTAGTGAACAAGCTTTAAGTCCTCTGGATGAGACAATATCATCTTTTGGGCATTAGGAAGTATGCTTAATTTGTCATGTTGCCTGTCCAATCAAACCGCCCCCTCCAAATATGGACAACCTCAACCTTAGTGACCTTTCAGGAAACCATAGAAACTTGGTATTTCTTCCAGGCATTAGTTTTGGTGATATATGAAGATGTTTTATGTTTTTTAATAAGAGGACCTTGACCTGGGTTTTGCTTTATTTTATAACTGATGTTTTCAATGGTATATTCACTGCCCAGATAAATAGGCAGCTTTCCAAATTTGATAAGCAAACAAACAAATCTATTCATTCCTCTGTATGATAGGCCTTCCAATATTGGAAGGTAACTCTCTTGTTTTCCCCTAAATCTTCAGATTAATGTACACTGGTCCTTCCACTGTTCTAGAATCTCTCTCCCCACAAAGTTAACATGTTAAGATGACTCTACCAGACTATCAATCATCTGGAAGTCTGCACTCACCAACAAAAAAAATCTCTATACCATAATCCAGGCAAACACCTGGACACAAACAGACCCCCCCCCCCCAATACCTCCAGCCCAAACATGCCCCAGCCATCTACCCAAATAAAACCTATCTTCCTAATAAATAATTATCGGCCATTTACAAGAAACCAAGCTGCACTAAGGAACCCCAATGCACAAAACACAATGTTGCCAACCAATCAAAAACACAGCAACTCGAAGACCAATATAAACAGACCTAGACTCCCAGCCAATCAAGATGAGGAAAAAAACATTCAAATATAACAGAAAGCCAGCACCAAATTCAAACAAAAAACAATTACCTGGCACACAAAATTAAAAAGAACCTAATACACAAGCCTGAGGATGGCAGATGAGATTCTGCCAAAATGTCGCTATAATAAAAACACAAATATTACGTGGGAAAATACCTGAAGAAACCTAAATACCATAGATGTATATGTATATACATGAACATACTTAAGTTTTTGAGGGTATTTATATGTATAGTATTCAGCTTTGTTCGGGTATTTTCCCACGTCATTATAATTGTGCTTTTAAAGTTGTAGCGACATTTTGACAGAATCTCATCTTCTATCATCAGGCTTGTGTATTGTGTTCGTCTGTGAGTCAGGCTTTCACAGCCGTTTCTGTTTTAAATTTGGTGCTAGCCTACTGCTGTGTTAGAATGGTTTTTTTTTCTTCATCCTGATCGGTTGGGAGTCTTGGTCTGTGTTTAATGGTGTTGGAGTTTGCTGTGTTCTGCTTGATTGGTGTTTCTAATATCTTCTGTCTGTTTTGTAGCATTTTTGTTTGTTTGTTTGATTGGCTGGCAACATTGTGTATCCTGTATTGGAGGCTTTTAGTGCGGCTTGGCTTCGGGTAAACAGACGGCTATCATTTATTAGGAAGCTAGGTTTCATCTGGGTGCCTGGTTGGGGTGTGTTTGAGCTGGAGGTATCGGGGGGGGGGTGTCTGTTTGTGCCCAGGTGTTTTGAACAAGATCAAAATGTATCCTAGCTCAGACAAATTAAGAACAGTTTGATTTTGAATCCTTGCACGATTACACAATGCCATCACATATTAATTGTGTTCCAATTCCGAAGGTTTGCACATATGCAAGTGTCCTTTAAGTCAAGAGTCCCAACTCCTAGGCTGCAGCCCACTCCTGGGCCGAGGCCTACTCATAACTGAGATATGTGAGTTATGGGCCGGTGTGCATGTGCATGCGTAGCTCAGCTCGCATGAGCAGTGGGCTGGGGTACACACCTGCATGCAGGCAGCTCAACTTGACTGACCAGTGGGTTGGTATAAATGCACACAGCAAGCTGGTGATCATGCAAGCAGCAAGCTGGTACACACACACATCACAGTTTGACTCACACTAGTGATGGGCTGGCATATACATGCATGCGTTCCAGCCAGCCAGCTACTCATGCATGTCAGCCCACTGCTTGCATAGCCTGGTTCCCTCCCCCAGCCCCCAGCCGAGCTTCCAAGCTGCAAAAGTTGGGGATTATTGCTTTTGAGATACTTATAAACATTAAAGTTCTAGATAAAGAATCCTAGGAAATGGGAAAGAACTCTTCAGATTTTAATCCATTCATAAGCCTATGCAAAGTCTAGCCCCTCTAGCATTACATACTATATCTTACAGTAAAATTACTTATGGCTTAGACAGAATCCTTATTTTTCATAAAATCATGCCAATAATGACATATTCATATAGTGTCAGATGGCAAACTGCTTCTTTCTTTGGTTTGGTTCACTTTTTCTTCTCTGAAATAAAAGCTTGTATCCTCTGGTGAGTTGCTTTTTACAAATACCTTTGGAAAAAATATTGCTGAAATGATCCCGAAACGCTTTCAAGCTTTGTTGGTTTAAAAACTGATGTTCCAGATTTATCTCAGCTCGTTTTTGTATTCTGTAATCCTTTAAACCTCTGCAATTCACAGACAATTTAAGAAACAAAACTATATCTGGCTGGCTGTCAGATATCTTTTCCATATCACATTTCCTTTCATGATTCCTTGCAGATATTTGTTTTTCAGTCTTTTCTATTTGGGACACTCTCTTTTTTTAAACTTCAGGATATTTACTTCAAGAATGGATCAGGTATCTGATTTTACCAATTGGTGGACCTTCAGCATATAAGGTTGCCCAATGCTTTATTTTAGGATCATTTGGGGGGAAGGGGCCAATGGGCTTTAACTGGAGATTTTAGTGCTTCTTACTGGTTGCCCTTCCCAAATTATACATAGACTACAAAGCAAAAGGGGTTTTCATAGTGAGATGCCACTTTATGCCATGAAATAAGTGGATCTCAGTTGGTGCCAGTGGGGTCAACCTGCCTTGCTTTGAGAACAGTGACTCTCCTGTATCTGCTTCAGCTCCTGCTAATCCAGCAGTTTGAAAGTGGGCAATTGTGAGTAGACAGATGGGTATCACTTTCGTGGGCAGCTTAATGGGGGTATGAAAGGAACTCCCAATTGGACATCTCCTATGCAACGATGATGTCACTAGTAGTAGTAGCATTTTTTCATACAGGAGCTCAGGTTGGCAAGCACAGGGTTCCTCCACCTATGTTTTCTCTGTGGAAACATATCTGTAAGGTAAATTTGATAAAGAATAATTGCCCCCCTGCCTAGGAGCTTCCATAGCCAAGAATGGACTAGAGACTGTGCTTTCAACCCAACAACCTGAACCACTGTACTGGTGATTTATTTTTAAAACTATGCAAAAGCTATTTTTGGTTTTGAGAATGGAAATACTATAAATAACACTTGTAATGCAAAACCTTGTTCAGATTTTGCATTACATCTGTTCATTATTTCATTCTCACAACAGCAGAAGCTGTGGCGATTATTTTCAGTGCAAGTGACACTGAGAAGATTGGGGGATAAATGTAGATAAAAGAAAGAGATGGAATCAAATTTACAGGTTTAGACTAGGTGATACCTGGATTAATAGTGGTAATTGTGAGAAGGATCTTGAAGCCTTGGTGGACAATCACTTAAATATGAGACAGTAATGTCTGCAGCCGCCAAAAAAGCCAACCCAGTCCTAGGCTGCATTAACAATCAAGATCATGTGAAGGGTTAGTACCACTTTATAATGACTTTGTACAACTGCACCTGGCATATTGCATCCAGTTTTGGTTGCCATGATATAAAAAAGATGTTGAAACTTTAGAAAGAGTGCAGAGAAGAGCAATGAAGTTGATCATGGGACTGAAGACTAACATATGAAAAAAGGTTGCTGGAATTGGGTATGTCTAGTTTAATGAAAAGAAGAATTAGAATGGTATGATGGAAGAGTTCCAATATCTAAGGGGCTGTCACAAAGAAGGAGTCACCCTATTCTCCAAAGCACCTGAAAGCAGAACAAGAAGCAATGGATGGAAACTAATCAACAAGACAACCAACCTAGAACTACGGAGAAATTTTCTGACAGAACGATTAATCGGTGGAATAGCTTGTCTCCATTGTAGGTGTTCCAATACTGGAGGTTTTTATAAAAGATTGGACAGCCATTTGTCTGAAATAATATAGGCCAGTCTTCTGCTTGAAAAGGGACTTAGATTAGAAGACCTCCAAAAAACTTTCCAAATCTATAAAAGTTTGACGAAGTTGGCATCAACTAAAGATATCTCATACTATTGTGTTTCTACATTATTCTGAATGATGTTTTGTAACAAAGCTGCTAATGGAGAATACTCCTATTAGAAGAGGAAAAGTGGACATTATTAGCCTGAACAAAGAAAAATTAAAGCATTCATGTATTTTCCCACTATCCTTCCTTGGAATTATCATGGATGAGTCTGCATGGGTCTTTTGTTTCATAGTATGGGTTATATCTCCTTCATAGAAGCAGAGATTTCATCTAAGTTATACCCCGCTGTCCTACATTATATCTCTCCTTAATATCTTTCTTACTAAATTGGCTTTTAAATGCATATTTGAAGGATGACATGAAAAGTTTTGTCAGATTATAAATATATTTATGGTCAAATGTTTTTATTAACAGTAATTACCAATAATTGCCGAGTTAATGGCTGAAATTTTAAGAGCATCAGAGCTCATTTGATAGGAACCATGGCATGCAAAGGAGGAAGAAAGTGATATGGTTTGCTGAGCTAATAAATATACATCTCAACCAGGCACATTCTTTGTCTGAAATTATTTTAGAAAATAATTAGCAAAACTTGGAGAAGGACCTTTGTACACTAAAACCATTTTTGTATTGCTATTTATTGAAAAACAAAACAAGAGAAGAAAAAAATACACATGAAAATAAAATAAAATAATACGAAGAAAAAGTATAATGATGTTTACAGTTATACAAAAATATTACTTCATTAAAATTTAATTGGCTCTCTTATATGACCTTAGGAAATCTTTAAACCTGTAGTTTTATTTTTTAAAAACTTCATGGATATTGCATATAGACAAAGTAAGATCTTTTCACATCCATCTAAACTATCAAGAGAGATTAAGAGAGTTTACATTTTCTTCTTTGATATTATCACAGCTCTTTATAAATAAATAGTTATATATATATAACTATATATATATCACAGAGCCAGTTTGGTATAGTGATTAAGGCAGCAGACTAGAAATCAGGAGATTGAGTTCTAGTCCTGCCTTAGGCATGAAAGCCAGGTCAGTGATTTTGGGCCAGCCAGTCACTCTATTTCTTTGCCCAAATCACCTCACTGAATTGTTATGGGGAAAAAATAGGAGAAGGAAGGAGTTCACCACCTTACACTAGTTATATAAATAATAAAGTCTCTCTCTCTCTCTCTGTGTGTAAAAGCACTAACCTAAAAATGAGATCCAACTACAATTAACAAAAGAAAAAGGAAGCCATGCAGAAATTGATTAAATTACAACTGAGAACTTTAATTCAGACATTGACAGTTCTTTGCTGCAAATCAGGTATAGATATACCCTTCTAATTATATTATAAATATTATATTATATTATAGTATATTATAGTATATTATATTATATTATATTATATTATATTATATTATATTATATTATATTATATTATATTATATTATATTATATTATATTATATATTATTATATATTATTATATATTATTATATTATATTATATTATATTATATTATATTATATTATATTATATTATATTATATTATATTATATTATATTATATTATATTATATTATATTATATTATATTATATTATATTATATTATATATTATTATAGGTTATTAAGAACTATGGATCCTTAGTATATGGAGTGACCAAAGGAATTCATATTGATGTTTCTTATGATGCCTTTAGAGTGATTAAGAATGCATATGTTCTGTTTTATCTGTATATGAATTCCTTTGATCAATTCATATACTAAGGATCCATAATTCTTAATAACCCATGAATTCCACATTGTGGGATATAGATATGGAGAACATATGCATCCTTAATCAGCAATGATCACTTTAAAGGCATTATAAGAAACGGGGATTTCAGTACCAAATGAGACAATAATAGGACAAATGCAAACCAGTCCATTGTGTTAATGTTCCAATTTCTAAACTGCATTTCCAACATAAATTAACTGCGTTGATTAACTATTCTGTGATGTGATTAGAAATGGTATGCTGAATGTTTTAAATCTGAACCATTTCAAATAAGAAATGTTCCCTTGAAATTTAAAAAGAAGTTAAAGGTGATCTTTTTTTTTTGCATTAGATCCATTAAAATTTATTAGTGTCACAGACAAATGTAAAAGTTTTTGCACATCATTCCAGAAGGTAATACAAGCTAAAAGACACACACACACACACACACACACACACACACACACACACACACACACTTCATAAAATCAATATAAAATACAATTCACAATAAAATGAAGGCAACTAATTACTACCTTCTTACACTTTTTGCTTCACCTTATCAAAGTACTGTACTGGGTAAATTGTATTTTGCTACTTGCTATGATTTTTTTTTAATCTGCCAGTAGACAGTTTAATTAAAAGTAATCTGGAAAAATTATTTATTTCAATTTATAAAGTTGATCTAACTGAAAAATGATTGGCATATAATTAAAATCAGTACAATGCCTAAAAATAAGAAAACAATTCCAGAAGAACAGCATGTAATGGAGGAAACTCATATCATAACCAAAAGATTTCAAGCATGCACAGTACCAACTTAACATGGAGCTTGGGGAAAACAGCAGAGTTTTTCCCCCAGAATATCTAAAGGCTTGTAAGTAGGGGAGGGCAAGTGGTACAATAGAGAATGTGAGTTTTTGGTACTATGCCTAACATAAATATTTCTGGCTTATATGATAAAGGGAATATATATTTAATGTTACATGTCTTGACAGCAGCAAGAATTGTATATGCACAACACTGGAAAAACAAGGAACCACCCATAGAAGAAGATTTAATTAAAAAAAATACTAGATTGTGCAGAAATGGATAGGTTTACATTAAAGAAAAGAGATAAGGAAAATGCAGAATATTTTCAAACATGGGACTTATTTTATCAATGGTTTATTTTATCAATGATTGGACAATAGAATTAGAAATTAGAAAAATACTATTATGTATGTCTTATGTTTAATATATTATTATATTAGATGCTATTATGTAAGAAAATTAACCCAGACAACATGCTGTTCATAAAGTACCTATGTAAAGGAAAATATATAAATAAACTGTTTTTTTAAAAAAGAGAATGTGAGTTTCCTAATCCAGAGGTATCAAACTCATGTCGTCGCGGTGGTGTCATGTGACAAATTGGGACTTTTTTCTCCTTCGCTAAACCTGACATGGGCATGGCCAGTGCATGACACATTCGGCCAGGGGGCTGCGAGTTTGACAGCCCTGAATTAATCAATGGGACCTAAACTGTACCCATCCTGCCAAGAGTTACAGGTCAAGCAGAAATAATGGGAGACATGTTTTTTTTATTAGGAGGGCAATCATAGTGCTACCAATGTTCTCATAGAAGTGAGCATACAGAATGATATAGAGTACCAATTACACTGCAATTTCTCCATATGATCAAAGCCTTTCACTGGTGGCATTTCTTTTTTCCTTAATAAATTGCTGAAGTGGAGATACAAAATGTACAAGAGTGATTGTTCAAAGATACTGTGTTGTCTGGAGAATTGTGCAAGCAGATCCTTTTCACAGACTCAACTTTCCTCTTCCCACTTCAGCTTGGTTAAAACCAATTCACACAGTATCACTCTGCAGAATTTTCTGTTCTATCTTCAGTTTCTAGAATGCATGGAATTGAATTAAGAGGGGCAGGGATGAGAAATTGAAACTTAAAATTAAATATCCTGACCTCACTCATAGAAAAAGCTGGTTTTCATAATCTCAAATAGAAGGGGGATTTATCTTCCAAATCTGATTCAACTACATGCAGTAATGCTAGGGGTTTAGTCCCAAAAGGCTTGATACAAGTTGGAATATACTGAACTTGCCTTGAATCAATGGAAGAGAAAATACCTACAATTTTTCTTTGAATTTTCTGGGCCACCTATGAAAAGTATGATTTTTTATTTCCAAATGAGTAAGAGGTCTAAATATATAATGGTTCTGACGGGTTCTATAGAACCCTTTGTTAACTTTCTAAGCAGTTCGGAGAACCAGTAGTTAGAAGAAATCTTTTAATTTTTTCCACCCTTATTACATTCTTGGCAGTATGCCTAGACTTACTGTCTCCGAAGGAGGTTTTTTTTTTCTTTCCTGATACTTTCTTAAAGGGGAAGGGTTGTTTTAAGCTTTTTACATTGCTGTTGGGAGGAAATACTCCCCTGGAAATATTTCCAGCTAGCATGCAATGATCAGCACTTGAAGAAATAATTGAATAAGGAAGCAGAGCTGTGGAAAGAAGCTTTTAATGACAAGGAACCAAGATGAGTCACATTCAGCAAGGCTTCTTGGCTAGCTAGAAAGATTGACATTCAAACGTGAGTTTACATACCAGAAGTGGTATTCAGCTGGTTCGCACTGGATAGGGAGAACCAGTAGCGATAATTTGGCATGGGTTGCCAAATTGGTAGTGACTTCTGGCTGGCCACGCCCCTGAACTGGTTGCCTGGTCACAGCTCACTCACTTGCTCTACCCATCCAATTCTTGTTCACCCCACCTGATGCTTGCCCCGCCCAGTCACTCCTTACTCCACACTGGGTCCTCATGGCTTAACCTGCCTTCCCACGTGGTGCCTGGCTTCTGTCCCAACTGAGCAGCTCTAATCTTCCTGTTCAAGGTAAGCCTGCAAGTCATATTAGCCCCTCCCTAGCATCCCTGGCTTGACTCCCCCACCATCTCCCAAGCTTGCCAAGCCCCCCCCCCTGTTTCTGGGCTTGCTTGGCTCGCTTCATTGCTGTCGTGGCCCCATCCCAGGTGGGAGGGCTGGCTGCAGCCTAACTAGCTGTTCCCCCCATCCCCGGGTTCACTTGGTGGGACCAGGAGGGCAGGTGTCCTGGGTTACACATGTTGCAATTGCACATATGCAATTTGCTGTGGCTGTGCCTTTCTTCCTTTCCGCCTGGGAGAAGGAGGACACGGGCAACAGAGGCCGGAGCAGCAGTGCTGCTTGTTTTCTTCCTTGTCCCAGGGGACACGCTGCTTCCAGCCTGGCCTGGCCAGCGGGTGGGTGGGCAGTCATGTCTTGGGGGGCATCTCTACTGCGCTGGGGCTGAGGAGGTGCCCATATGCAGCAGCCCCGGTACTTTTGCCCTCCCGGAATACCACCGCTGAGGACGTTCACTTTCTTCCTTTTGTCCCCTGGGACCACCACTACCCACATCTCCTTCTCACAGGAGAAAGAAAAAAGGCATGGCTGCAGCATGCTCCAGCCTCTGTTGCCTGCATCCTCCTTCTCCCGGGGGAAAGGAAGAAAGGCACAGCCGCAGTTTGCTATGGTCTCTGTTGCCCACTTCCTCCTTGGAGGATACTGGCTTTCCTGGCTTACTGTGCTGGATCAGAATGCCCCGTTTTTTGAGAGTCAGTGGGGCTGCAGACAACGGAAGGCTCTCCTCTTCATCGGGGAAGGGAACTGGGCTGTGGGGCTCTGCTGAGGCCAAAGGAGAAAGTGGCATTGGGTTTTTCGTGAAGGGAGGAAACATGAAACATTTCATCCCCCCGGAGAAGCTTTAGTAGTATCTGGCACTGTCCTTTTGGAGTGTACTTCCAAGAGCAGGATGCAAGCTTGGCACTTTACTGCCTTTCTGGGGGGCATGTGATCTTTCCTTAAATCTGGATGATTTCCTTAGGATATTTTGTGAAAGGTGTGAGACCAGCTGGTATCTTTAAGTGGTGCAAATGGATCTAAGGATTACTTTTCCTGGGTGTGCTCTTTCTGGAGAGCTTAAATGACCTTTCTGCTAAAGGGTTTCACTTTATGAGCAAGAGTTGGCTGCTGATAGTTATCATTGCATTTTAATTATTTTAATTCCTCAAGGTGCTCTGGTACCCTACCTGATCTGTAACTCTGGCTTGCAGGTATTTTTAATCTAATGATTGGTATTTAGGGCAGTTTTTTGCAAACAAAGAAGCTGTTTGTATTTTTGTACAGGTAATCTTTTTCTTACAACAGTTCATTTAGTGACCATTCAAAGTTACAATGGCACTGAAAAAAGTGACTTATGATTGTTTTTCACACTTACGACCATTGCAGCATCCCCACTGTCATGAGAGGCCAGGCGAGGAGAAGAGCCCTTGACATGAATGATATTGAGTTGGCCACACCCATCCAATCACATGACCACCAAGCCACACTCACCAACTAAGCCACGCCCACAGAACCGGTTATTAAAAAATTTGAATCCCACCCCTGATGTCATCTGTTCAATATTAATTCCATTTAATGATCCAGATCTGTTTCTAGCATCTTTTGAAGAATACAAATATTTTATTAATTGACAGTAGCTCCTGTTGCCTCCAAAAGGAGGTAAAACTTGAAATGTTTTCTTTAGCCCTATCGATGATAATGATAAGATCAATGCATCATCTGTTTATAACAGCATCTTTATGGGCCTAGTTGCAATATAATTCTCTTTTAACTAGATGATGGACAATAGCATTAATATAAACATTAAAGAGCATCTATAATATAGCCTTGTTTAACTCCTTTTCTAATAGGGACTGAATCAGAGATCTAACCTACTGCATTTCATTGTATAATAAAGTTAGTTCAAGTGAACAATTTCCATTTTGGAAAAGGTATGGCTTTGAATCACATATTTAAGCAAAATAATGCTTTAAAGATCTTCCAACACAAATTAGAGCTCTACATGGATGGTAAGATGCAGAATACTCTTTGGCTTTAGAAAAGGCCAAGGAACAGAAGACATTATAGTAGATGCAAAGAAAATAATAATACCAAAAGAAAGTTACTACAGGCTTTACTGATTATACAAAGGATTTCAATTTTGTTGACTGCACCCAGCTGACTACATCAGAAAATTAGGAATTCCATAAAATCTCTCATGAGAAACTTATACAAGAGTCAAGAAGCCACAGTATGAACAGAATATGGTAAAACAGACTGGCTCCAGGTTGGCAAAGGAGTGTGACAAGGCTGCATATATCCACCTCTGATTTATTCAACCTATACACTGAATATGTATATATTAAGAGTAGCAGATTGGAAGGAGATGAATGTAATTTAAAAACTGAATAAAGAAATATAAGTAACGTGCACCATGCTAATGATACTATGCTGATAGCCAAAACTGCAAGGGATCTTCAAGCTCTAGTAAAAAATGTTAAGGAGCAAAGTGAAAAAATGAGACTAAAATTAAATCTAAAGACAACTGAACTAATGACAACAGGTTAAAACAACCAGCCCTACAATTGGCAAAGAACATATCAAAGTGAAAGCAGTTTTTGCTTGAACTGGAAGGCCGGCAGGGAGAGATTAAAGACAAAGCTTTTTGATAACCTAGTTTTATTGCCCATATTTAAAAACAGCACCATAATTGAAACAGAAAATCAGCAGTTATCAACTATAACTCTGTACCTATACATAAGAAGCCATACTTTCAAATCTTACATACTTTTCTTCTACCTATGTATGCCCTAGTGGTCTGTGGGCTTCTCATTTCTTAATCAGCTGGATGGTTGATATTTGTGCATTGGTTTTTTAAAAAAAAAAAAATTGGTCCAGCAAACATGTAAAACAGATAAAACAAAATCAATTCAGTAGTTTTATATCTGGAGTGCTAATTGTTAATAGCTTTAAGTAAGTTTAGTATGGTATACCTATACATTGCATTTAGACATAAGTCTAAACTACAAATAAGTATAGAAGCCTAAAATTTATATGCTACTGTAAATTTTATATAATAATAAAAGTCAAATAAAACAATATATTTGAGAGAGTGATTCTTCTGGTCCTGAAGGAGACATTAACATATCTTTTTCTTAGTCATGACTAGAACAATGATGTTAGATTCTGGACCATTTTTGTCCTGTCAACCCTCTGTTTTGAACAAAGGCTGTTGAGAAGATGGACAGACAACAGCTCCAGATGATCCTGGAGGAAATGGATCATCTGGGTCTCATAATACAGAATAACACAATTGGAAGGGATCTTGGAGTACTTCTAGTCCAATCCCCTGCTTGAGCAGGAGATCCAATCCTTTGCTTGAACAACATATTGGTAAGGGGACCCTATACCAGACTGATTCTATTCCAATAAAGTTTCACATATAACAGTGAAGTGGCATTTTAGTTGTGCTTGTTAAGCTCTTTTGGTAGAAGCAAGATGAAGATCTGGAATCCATCCTAGTGGTCCTTGAATTCTTAGTGCCTTGTTATCAATTATGGTACCCTTTAAAGCCAATTGCAAGATTTGGAAGTGGGGGCATTGTGTTGCACAGTTCTCCTTATTCCTGACCCACAAGGGAAACCATCGGCTCTAAAAGGTTAGGTGGAATTGCTTGAATACTGGACTACTTTATGATGGGAATGAGAAGGGAGAGAAATGGAAAGTTAGAGAAAGAAGCTCACTGAAAAGCACTTGTACAAAAATGGGAATGAAGATGATGAACTGAAAAGAAATCTGTTGATGTTTACAAAGGATGTCACATACTTTATCACAAAGAACAAGTTGTTATTGCAATGGAAGTAAGTAGGTATCAAGTTACTGTATTTCCTGAAATACAACCAGCTGTCCAAAAAGTATAATTGGAACAACTAATAAAGATCACTGTGTCCACTCTAACTATCCTTACCAATATGTTACATAAACAAACATGAAACATGTTTTTTAGAAAATGCCTCTTTTTGGGAAAGAACATCTTGCCCTTTCTAGCACAATGAGGCAGAGAATTGGATACAAGTCAAATTAGAGATTTAAGTGAGTTTTATTAGAATATTAGAAATTGCCCTATTCTGCATTATGTGCAGGATTCATGCTTAGCTGGAGCCCAGCTAAAAACAAGGAGAAAAGCTTGTGTTTGTTAAATGACAGGGAAGGAAGGAAGAGAATATTAGGTTAAATGACTAACTGGTTTGGGGTAATGTCAGGCTGACCTTGTGATGAGGCTATAAAGTGTGCAAATCACAGTTTCTTGGAAGGGAGAGAGATTTCAAAATAGAGAATTTCAAATTTGCTGTCTGTTTCACCTCATTTGCAGCAGTTGGTTGATTATGTTTTGTGCAATTTCTTTTATGGAAAGCTCATAAACTTTTGTTATGGAAAAGCCTGGCTTGTTTATTTTTATGGGAAAGAACAAAATTAATTTCTTGTACTTCCCACCCTATTCTCAATGATCGGTTCCACATAATAAAAAGTGCCTTATTATTCCTTGTCATCATAATGAAATTTACCAATTTCATTGGTAAAATTGCCTTATGTTAGGATTCATTCCACTACAGCAAATTCCGCTACATTCTGTCTAACAAAGATAACAAGCATTGCTACTAGTAGTTTTAAAATCAGATTAAAAAGTGTGTAGATCAGGGATGTCAAACTCAAGGCCTGTGGGCTATATCTGGTCTGTGGGGGTGCTTAATTCTGGCCCATGGGGCAACCATGGAAACGGTGAACGACTGGCCTGCAGTGCCTCTGACAATGAAAATGGAGCTTGAGAGGGCCATGCGCGGCCCTCCCAGGCCCTTTATTTCAGCCTGAATGGCCTCCTGCAGCCCATGCACAGCCCCCCGGGCTAATTTTTGCTGGCAGAGAGCTTCAGAAGAGGGTTGGGATTCTACCAGTTCGCACCTATTCGCTAGAACCGGTTGTTAACATTCTAAGCAGTTCGGAGAACCAGTTGTTAGAAGAAATTATTGGCCTAAGGAAGGCAGGAAGGAAACATTCTGGTGTTGCTTACAGGAACTGCCTCTCCATTAAATACTATATTCTTGGCAGGACTAGACTTCCTGTCTCAGGAACTTCTCTGGAGTTTTTTTTCCTCCTTTGCTGGTACTTTGCTTATGTGGAGTGACCATTCAAAGTTACAATGGCACTGAAAAAAGTGACTTATGACCATTTTTCACACTTACGACTGTTGCAGCATCCCCACAGTCATGAGAGGCCAGGCAAGGAGATGCATGCCTCGATGTGAGTGATATTGAGTTGGCCACGCCCAGCCAATAACATGACCACCAAGCCATGTCCACTCAGTCACATGACCACCAAGTCATGCCCACCACCTAAGCCACGCCCACAGAACCGGTTGTTAAAAATTTTGAATCCCACCCCTGCTTCAGAAGGCCATCCAGGCTGAAAATGGGACTGGCAGAGGGCTTCAGGAGGCCATCCAGGCCAAAATGGGGCCTGGGGGGGTTGCATGTGCCCTCTTAGGCTCTGTTTTTGTTAGCAGAGGGCTAGCAAAACAAACTAAAAGAAAAGCAAAGTAAAAGGAGAAATATATTCCACTTTTGCATTTGAGCATCCAAGAAGGGACATGAAAGAAGAAAGGAAAAGAGGAAAGAAAAAGAAAAAGAAGAGGGGAAGGAAGAAGAAAGGAGAAGGAAGGAAGGAAGGAAGGAAGGAAGGAAGGAAGGAAGGAAGGAAGGAAGGAAGGAAGGAAGGAAGGAAGGAAGGAAGGAAGGAAGGGAAGTCCCATCATAGCAGTTGACACCAGCAGATGACAAGGCTCCTTTGGAGGACAAGGGTTTAGCATTCTCCCTGGTCTTGCCTTCCTCCGACAGAGACAATGGGTCCTCCCAGCCCTGCCGGGCCACCACAGGTGCCCCCCAACACGAGTCATGTCAACTTGGCCATGCCCATCTCAGTCATGCTCACCCAGCCCCCTAAGATCAAACAATGCAGCCCTCATTGAAAATGACTTTGACACCCTGGGTGTAGATGGTTCGTTGATGGATATCTGTAATTTTTTTAGTGTGATTGTTTCCTATCAAAATACAGAGGGAGGACATTTATCTTTGTTTTCAATATGAGTACTTTTCTCTTCTTCTCCCATTGCAATTTTCTTTTTGGATATTTATATTCTATGCTTTGATAGGCAAGCTAATTTTCAAATGCCCCTCTTCATATTCTGTTGGTGTAAGCAATGACCAAATCATTGGCTTCACAAAGTTTTGCTTTGTGCAGTGGTGACAATGCATACAGGCACTTTTGCTGATACTTCTTTCTGATTATGTATGAAGAAGGCAGCTGGAGGATAAACAGGACAGAAAAAGAAAACAAAGCTTATTCCAGTGTTTCAGTAACTGGTAGAGTAGGTAAGAAACCTTTGCATAGTAATTTTGTCTGCCACCTGTGAAATTATTAAACAGAATAAGACCACCGAAAAAATTTGCTGTCAAGGGATCCTTCTCCCTGACTATATAGGTTGAAGGTGGTCATACAAATGAGAAGAAATTGGGAAAGAGTCATACACTATTTAAACTAAAACAAAAGTGATTCCTAGATAGAGAATATGTCTAAGGAAAATATGGTAGACCATAGTTTGCACATCACCAATTTCCAGTTGACTTGCCACCAGGAAAGTCAACTCCACAACCAGTGAATTCTACAACCCATTAGGTAGGACAGCAGTCAACAAGAAACAATTATCTTGACTTGGGCTACTAAAATCTGGGACTCACTGCCATTCCCAGTATGCCAAATAATGTTCAAGCCATTATTAAATGCTGTCTTAACAAGAAGATAGCCTTGGAACCTATAAGTTGGCTTTGAAAGTGGTTTTCAGGTCCACTGCATAGGGTAGTGCTGACCTACTGATCTAACTACTTGTAAATCAATATTAGAGATGCTAGAAATGATAGCTAAGAATACTGAGAAAGCATGTACCATGAGAAAAGTAGTGAGATTATTCATAGTTCCACTTGCAGATAACCTAAGTTTTCTTCTTGTCTCAAAAAAGTCCCCTAAACAATTAACAAGCTATTATTCAACATATCCAAAAGATAGCAATAGTACTTAGCCCTTAGACTTATATACTGCTTCACAGTGCTATACTCTCTCCAAGTGGTTTACAGAGTCAGCACATTGTCCGCAACAATCTGGGCCCTCATTTTACTAACCTTGGAAGGATGGAAGACTGAATCAATCTTGAGCCAGTAAGACTCGAACTGCCGAACTGCTAGCAGTCAGCAGAATTAGCCTGCAATCTAACTACTGCACCACCATGGCTCTTCAGTAAATGAAGCTATCTTACCTGGAATAAATTAATCACACATATAATTTATTATGTCAGTCTGAGATTAGTTAATTTGTTACATGAGTGTAAAGCCATCATGTTTGAATCCTATAATTTGACTCAGCACTTAGGCTGCTGCCAGTCTACCAACTGTACTTTAGCCATCTGTGTTTCAAATCAGAGGAAGCCTGATATATAAACAAAATAAAATCCCTGGATGTTTGATTGCATGCAAAACTTTTTAGAATTTAGTACATTCCTAGAGTGAGCAACAAAGAACTAGGTGAATTTCTCACTCGCTATCTCAACACAACTTGCTGTAAGGATTTTCAGGTGGCCAAATCTCCCTGCAGGCCTTCCAAATCCCTTTCACTCAGAATATAACAGAGATCCTACCCACCAAGCTCATTTTTGTTAGCAAGTAGAGCAGTCAATGGCTTTAAGTAAAGGTTACGCCAAAGCAAATTGGCAGCTGCTTCCAGAGCTAGTGCAGCTATTTCTAAATCCATATAGCAATTGCAGACAGCTGCAGGAAGACTTTAGGGAAATGTTGGTGCAGAACATACAACTCATTTATAAGGCCCATTTCAGTCATCCATTGCTAACTTATTTTAATTCTGTTCAGTAGAAGGTTCTGTTTGTAGGTTTCCATATGTAGTCATAGATTTGCGAACCTCAGGTAAATTATTATGGATGTAATGGGATGTGAGTATAACATTGAGAGACAGGAGAAAGAACCACAGCCTAAGTAAGGGTCTGATGAAAGAAATCTGAGGCCAAAGAAGAGATGGTGGGGGTGGGGGTGGAAAAAACATCTCAGAAGGGACCCTCCCTAGTTTTTTGGAAAGTAAAGGTAGGGAGAGGCAGACTATTTATTTATTTATTTATTTATTATTTATTATTTCAATTTATATACCGCCCTTCTCCCGAGGGACTCAGGGCGGTGTACAGCTCATCTAAAACCCCACAAAAATACAAAAGTTAAAAAAGTATTAAATTAATGTTAGCTGGTTAATGAAAATAACTAGAATAACTAGAAGGTTCAATTACTGTAACCATACAATAAAGGCAGTGTTAGTAGCCATGATTCTGATTTTCTGCCTGAACTGCCTCAAAAGGCCAACGTATGAAGGCTGGCCTGAGGAAAGCTCATGTGCTGTTGGTAAGAAAATGAAGTAAATTGTGGAATTAAAAATGCTACTTTGGGTTGGGCAATTACTGCTTCATCTGATGCATTGCATATTCAGTGGTAAACATTAACAGAGCCAGCTCAGTGATCAAGATAATAGTACTGTTAATACAACTAATCTTTGAGAACTAAAGATGCATTCCCAAAATGACACATTATTTAGTTAACCAAGGTTTGTAGAAGGATACTGGAAAACCCAAAACAGGCCCATTCAATACAACATGCAGCCTGCCAAGCAGCCTTGTGTAATCCATTAGCAAATTTTTAAAAGTCAATAAATATGTGGTTGCCACCCCAAAATATATCCTGCTTCAGGCCTCACTGTGGCTATTTACTCATTCCTTTTTTATTCAGTTTTTACATTTGTTATATTGTATTGGCTATGGAGTGGCAAAGTTTTCTCTTCCATTTACTATTCTGATCAAGGCTTCCGAGACCGTAATTACGCACACGCTTATTTTAAAAACAAGTCTTTTTTTATTCCAATGCTGGGAATTATTTTCATTCCCAGCCGGTAATGAATCTCAAACAGTCCCTTGAGATAAGCACCCACCTTTCTTTCTTGTGAAGTGCTGCCAATAATAGAAATTCCACTGAACGAGAGAAAAAAACAACCGAAGTACAAAGAGCTTCAAGAATGAATCTGAACCGAACGAACAGCTTTGCTTCCTGCAAAGGTTTCATCATCTTTGCCTGTTCTTTATACCTTATGGGAGGGGCAATCACCTCCCAGCCTTACTCCCGAGTCACCCCTTTTGTTTCAGCTGCTCTCGCCTTCTAGCAACTCTGCACACACGCGTACTGGGAATAGGCTCCCCTGGATCCTCTGCCTCACTGCTTCCAGACTCCGAAGGCTCCGGAGGCAACACCCCACTCCCAGATGGTCCTGGCCCCATCTCTGCATCGGATGCAGGACCCTTGTTTGAGTCCTCTCCAGACTCCCAGACTGATCCCCTTTCTTCCCCACTGTCCGATTCCACTGCTGTCTGCACATGCTGCCAGCAAACCATAACATTTATTTAATGGATATAAAACCTCAATTCTAACTGATATTAATGACATGCACACATCATTAATCAAGATTGCCTTAGAGAGTATTAGATGGATTGTTGATTATTGTGAAAAGAAGAGCAAACAAAATACTTCATGATTTGTCCCAGCAATTGTCTTTGTGGGTGCTCAATTGATGCCCAACAAATAGTACAATGCACCTCTTTCAAATAGCTATACATCTCTTTTATAAGACATTTGAATGTGGGATATATCTATCCACTATTTTAGTAGCTGCCCAAAATATACTGTACTCTTTTCTTCCACAGAGAGCTTAGTTCTTGAATAAGAGAAAATATTAGATATCATTTTCCTCAATAGGATGCCAGTAGAGATGCCCTTGTGATACAGTCATCAAAGTCTTTACTCTATTTTAAGAAACAAAAAAGTATCTCCAGTGTCTGGTTTAGATTATCAGTGCTCCATAAGAAGGCTTTTACATAGCTCTCTTTCAGGCCAGGCTTTTATCAGATTACTAGGGAACTTCTATAAAGTCCCGATGGAACCAAATTTTTGTGCTTCTAGGTTGGCCAAGTGGAGGTCATCATCCACTGTGTTCTTTATGAGACCCTGGCGATAGATATACTTAAGGGATGGAATGCAGAATGATTGAATTTATTTCTGAATTGTGAATACAATTCTTTCTTATCCATCTAGATGCTATTTCTGCTATACTCTCCTTGAAACCCAGAAATGATTTTTTATAGTTTGAATTGTAACACGGGTTTTTGTTCTATTTAATTTCTGTGTAAGTTGCATTCTCATCTGATCTCACCTTATATTCTGCAGTCATCACAATCATCTTATTACATGTTGAGGGTAAACAGGAAAAACCTCTGTTGGTAGAAAAAAAAAGTTATTTCTGAAATATACATTTTGTGTCTTAGAGATGTCTCTTCATCTCCTTCTCTGATGTTGTACTTGGCACTGCTATGTAAAGTTTCTTTGTTGAGATAGTCTGGTAGTTGCTTCTCTTGACTTATGCTTTCAAAGCTTAATATTTTTACTAGGCAAGCTTTTTGTCACTCTTTTGTTTGCTTGATTCTCTCCCTTTCAGTGGATTGTTATTTTTAATGTTTTTATTTGGCATTCCTTTAAAAAAAAAACCTTTTAAAGCTGAAAATCACTTAAAACTGAATGTATTTTTTGGATGGTAGCATACTTCCCATACAGTCATTATTATGTCATTATTATTAGCTTATCTGATGTCATATGTTCATCACATTTCCTGAATAGTTATGATTTCACTATTTTACATTATTATTTCAATACTTTTTAAATGGGATTCTTTTTTCATATATCTTTCTTTTAGAGAAAATTGAAATGTGAGTATGAAAAGATAATTTCACAGTCTCGAATGAGCAGGCATTTCTTCTTCCTTCCTAAGATTCAAAGATGTTATTTAGCAAAGAGATTTAAAACAGCCCTATTTTCTCTTTAATTGGAGAATGTTTCCAGACCAGAAGCTCAGTGTATGGTGAGGAAGTAGTTCAGTCATGAAGACTTTAGGGAGCATAAAAGACGCAAAGCCAAAGGAAAGCAAACATAACCCAAGCTTTGGAGCAACTGCCTCAAAGAAAAGACTTGCTGAGATAGAGCCAAAGATGAGGGGAAGAGACCCACCAGTGTTTCCAAAGAAGGGGCTGAAGGAAGGATACTGTGGACAACAGTCTGGGTGTAGAATTCTTCAAACCAGCTGCAGGAAGAGATGTCTGTAAGTGCCGGGAGTAAAGAGAGGAAAGCACACTACAGATAGTAAAATACCTGACATGTTCATGTGTTTCTATTTGAGGTTTTTTTTACAGTTTTATTGTGCTGTTTTTATTGAGACATTATTGTTAGTTTGTTTATTTATTTATTTGATTTCTATAGCCATCCATCTCAGCAAATGACTCTGGGTCACAATTCAGCTCACAATTCAATTTCATGTTCTCCACTCTGAGTTATGTGTCAGTTGGACAACTAGATAATATAAGATGAATAAATTAAGATACCAATGTTTTTAACTAATAACAAAATATGGATTTGTGAGAAAATGTGGAACATAAAAACTGTAGCTAGCCTTGTGAACATAAACATGTAAGGAGTTCCTCTGGAGAAGCAATCCAGACCCTACAACAAGGAGACCCAGATTGTGAGCTTCCAATTCCATTTGTTTCCCTACTACATCATAAATCTTCTAATTAGTATCAGCCAGTTGCTTATCCTCTATATATGACACAATCTCCAGTATGATACCTTGAGAGCAGAACACAGAGGATAATTTGCCATTTAGACTGAAGGCAACAGTGCTATCCAAAATGAAGAAAATGTAAATGGGAAGGAAGGGAATATAGCAACATACGCCCAAGGAGCAGGCCAGGCCAACCAATGGTAAACCTGTTAAACAAAAGCTGAAGTTGAAACATTAGAAGTAATCTTGAAAAGTCTATTCAGAGGAGCTGAATGCCCTTCATGAGATCCATTTATCTCATGAAGTTGCTTTTATTCCCTCTCCAGTGATCCTATCCTATCTCCTGAGAGATGCAAGATGACACAATGGCTTATTTAACAACATGCAGCTTATGATTTCATTTTTTTTTTTTACTGAGGCTCCTTCCTCATAGATAGGAAATGTTGAAAATGCAGAATGAATCTATGAATAAACACATATGAAATTGAGATGGACCTGAAATAATTTGATCCATCCTTCTCTAGGTATTAGATATTTTCCTAGTACACTATACATGTTTAAAAGATATTTTAAATTTTCCTTTCAGGAAAATAAGAAACAAATTACAAGACTTTTCCATTATTTATTTTTAAAATCATCCTTTTTATTTTTGATTCTTAGGCAGACTACTATATGTATAACCATTGCATTAAACACTGTATGGCTGAAGAAAATGTGAGTTGTAAGTGTACTCAAATGAATATATGACTAAAAGTGGTTTCTTTTAAAATGCATCCCAAATAGCTAAGGTATTCATTAGTATTAAATATTATTTTGTTAATTTAGGCAACCTTGAATATTAGGGACAAGGATAAAATGAATTAATTATATGAGTCATTCAGATGGTACTTTCAGAAGAGTTATGTGATGAAAATATTCAGGTCTTGATAGATAAGAGAAATTACTATGCAGCTTATAAGTCTCTCATTAAATCGTCAAGAAAAATGATTAATTTTAATTGCCAGTCAAAACAGTGCACAAAAGCAGCAGGCCACCCAAAAATAAATTACTCTCCTAATTTTAATTTTTGTTCACACTTAGAATTGGTGATTTATTGTCAAGTATTACTATCATTGATATTTATTTTGATGCATGTCACATACTTGCCTATCTCTATTCAAGACAGATATGGATGTGGGGCATAGCAACACTATTTCTTATTTTGTTATTATTTGATGGTTGTCTGTTAAATTTTGACAGGGCATTATTTCAATTGGAACACAATGTATGATTGTTTAAAAAATGTCTGAAAATGCCTCTAAACTTGTATGTGATTAAGTCATGCCAGAAGCAGGGAAGATGTTCTTGAAGTTAAAAAGAACAATTAATCTCCTGTTATACTTCCAATTAACTAAATTGCTAGCCTTATTGTGAAAAGTAGAAAAATGCAATTGAGTTGCTGCTTGGAGAGTCCTAAAAGAGTGGGAATAGAAACAATGTAATTAAGTGACTTCAACTGCATTAAGAAGCATAGTTTCCCCTTATGCTTTTAAATATATCATGGAGTAATGCAGAATTGGACTTTAGCAGAAGAGAAATAAAGCACTATTTCTAACTGATGGATTGTCCAATGTGACTTTTAGTCCAATTTAGAAAAGAGAATTTAGAAGAGTTAACAGAGGTCAGTAGGAGAAACTTCATGGTGTACAACAGCCTGTACATGTCTTCTCTTCACAGATCTGTAAAGCAAATATATTCTACCACTGATTTCATCAAGAAATAAATAGAGAATGATTTGATCTAATAAATAGCTAGAGGAAAAGGCTGAACGTGGCAAAGTTTTTAATCTGATTGTCACCATACTAAAATCTGGATCTCCCACACATGTTTAAAGCACAGTCTTGTTGCAGGGCTCATTTGCACAGTCTAAACAAGAGAAAATGAAATGTACGGTCACAGGGTGGCTGGTAGGAGAGAGACACTTGTTCACAAAAGGACTTCTCTTGGAGGGTATATAACATCCATGCAAACTGCTGAGAATAAAGAACAACTAACTTCTCCAAAAACTTGAATGTTCATCCAAAATAGTATTTAAGAACACACACACACACAGCAAACGCATATTCATTCATACAATAAATACCATTGCAAAAACCAATCCCAACCACAAAAAACTTTGCTCAAGACCAGACTTAGCCATACTGCAAAGAATCCGCTCCCATGAACTCCGCACTGAACTCAAAAACCATCTAGACAATGGAGAAAAGGACCTATACATTGACTACAGAGCTGACTGCATCAAAAGAAAGTCACACAACCCACAACTCCACATTCAACCTCACCCTATCCAATCTAACATCACTCAAAACTAGGCATGCACGCCCCTAACTACCTCTATCCCAACTACAACTGGCCTTAAATGCAAGCTACTCAATGCAAGAAGCCTTGTAAATAAAATACCTGAATTTCTCCTCTTACTAAATATGGCTAAATTCGACATCATATTTGTCTGTGAAACATGGCTCAACGCATCTCTTCCTGACTCCGTTACCACCGTAAGAGACTATCATGTTTACCGATCAGATCGTGAAATCTGTAGAGGAGGTGGTGTTGCTATCTTCTATAAAAAGTCCCTACATCTAAAAAGCATCCAAGTTACCCAGGAGCTTGCTATTCCTGAGACCATCGTCTGTGAACTGTCCTTAAATATCACATTTTTGTTCTTACTATGTTACAGAGCCCCTGATTATGACATCGAACATGCAAACAAGCTAAATTCACTATTAACATGGGCAGCATCCTGCCCACACGCTTTCATCTTTCTTGGTGACTTCAATCTACCTCATATTAACTGGACCTTTAACGAATGTACAACTGAACCCACACATGCAATCTTCTACAATGCAGTAACAAATCTGGGACTAGAACAACTAGTAACCAATAACACTAGATTTAACAACTGCCTCGATCTCATCTTCTACAATAGTTTGAATTCAATTTACAGAATACAAATTAAAGAACCTTTTCCAACAGTGACCACACCATGATTGACTTTTGTCTCAACATACATCCACACAAAAATCATCACGACGGAATCCCCAATTATAACTTCAAAAAAGGCAACTATGATCTTATAAACAATGATCTCTCATCCCTTGATTGGCAATTTCTATTCTCTGGATGCAATACTGTAGAAGACCATTACAACATATTTTTACTTGAAGTCAAAAGAGTCATCGAACTATATATACCATTAACAACTCCCAAAACCAGAAAAAACAAATTACCCAAAACAATAAGGAAGCTTCAATCCAAAAAGAAATCACATTGGCAGAAAAACAAATCTGGTCATGTTGTCAACTTCAAAAGCAGATACAAAAATTTATGCCACCAGATAAAAACTGAATGCACCAATTATCACATTAAACAAGAAGAAAACCTTCTACGCACCAATTCCAACTGTGCTTTCTACAATTTTATAAACAACAAACTAAAAGACTCAAGATCCATCCCACCCCTGAATGGACCTAATGGTAAAGACTGCAATGACGACACTATTAAAGCCAACCTCTTTAACACATTCTTTGGCTCAGTATTTGTAAACAGCAATGGATCATGCCCAGTATTTTCTAGTCGAACCACAGACAACTACAATGATCTAATACATATCGATTTTACAGAAGACAATGTTGAAAAGCACTATGCAATCTAAAACCATCTCTATCTATTGGACCGGATGGAATATGTGCCTACTTCTTAAAAAAACTATCCACTGCCGTAGCAGAACCTCTAAGCATAATCTTTGAAGAATCTTTCAGGACCAGCTCCTTGCCAAAACTATGGTCACAAGCCATAGTCATCCCCATCTTCAAAAAGGGAGACCCCAGCCTAGTTGAAAATTACAGACCAATCTCTTTATGCTGCGTCACCTATAAAGTCATGGAATCAATTATTAACCAATCCATCATCCTCCACTTAGAAACAAACAACCTACTCTAATTTGGTTTTAGGAAAAAACTATCATGTAATCTGCAACTCTTACATTGCAAAAACATATGGACTACACAACTTGATCGGGGCAAAGCAATAGACGCAATCTACAAAGACTTCTGTAAAGCCTTTGATTCAGTGGTACATGACAAACTACTCCTAAAACTAAAATATTATGGTATCTCTGGACACCTGCATAACTGGATAGAAGCATTCCTGTCAAACAGACAACAAACGGTCAAAATTGGGAACGTCCTATCAAATTCTGTACCTGTCAACAGTGGTGTCCCCTAAGGCAGTGTTCTAGGACCAACTCTCTTCATACTCTACATAAATGACCTCTGTGATCATATCAAGAGCAACTGCGTACTCTTCGCTGATGAAGTAAAGCTATTCAACACCACAGAAAATACAGCTACCCTTCAAAAAGATCTTGACTATGTATCAGAATGGTCAAACAAATGGCAACTTCAGATCTCAATAAATAAATGCTCTGTCCAACATATTGGCAAAAAAATCAGAAAATAAAATACAGGCTGAATAGTCAAGACCTTGTTGATGACCCAAACTCTGTAAAGGATGTTGGAGTACTCATCTCAAATGACCAAAGTGCTAGAGCCCACTGTAACTACATAGCCAAAAAGGCGCTAAGAGTTGTTAACCTAATCTTATGTAGCTTTTTCTATGGTAATATTACACTAATAACTAGAGCATACAAAACATTTGCTAGACCAATACTTGAATACAGCTCATCAGTCTGGAACCCACAATACGTATCTGATATTAACACAGTTGAGAAAGTCCAGAAATATTTTACAAGACGAGTTCTTCACTCCTCTACTCATTGCAGAATACCATATGCCACCAGACTTGAAATTCTACACCTTGAAAACCTAGAACTACGCCGCCTTCGGTCTGAGCTAAGTATAGTATATAAAATCATACATTGCAATGTCCTACCTGTCAATGAATACTTCAGCTTCAACCATAACAACACAAGAGCAAACAATAGATACAAACTCAAGGTTAACTGCACTAAACTTGATTGCAGGAAATACGACTTTAGCAACAGAGTGGTCAATGTCTGGAATACTCTACCTGACTCTGTGGTTTCTTCCCCAAACCCCAAAAACTTTAACCTTAGACTGTCTACTATTGACCTCACCCCTTTCCTAAGAGGTCTGTAGGGGGCGTGCATAAGTGCACCAACGTGCCTACTGTCCCTGCCTATTGTTTCTTTTATATTTTATATTTTATTTTTCTTATATGTATCCATGTATTCATAACTATGTTTTACTTATACCTATTATCTTGTAAGCAATTGACAAATAAATAAACAGAGAGAGAGAGAGAGACGTCCCATACACATACCATATGCACACTATTTGAACATGTAGTTTCCTTACCCAAAATAACATCTATTTTAGGCAATGTAAAACATCTGTTTTATGAAAGGCATGCTGCATTTAACTAAATCACCTGTGCTTTTGTTCTTAATTTATGAAAAACCTATTGTCCAAACAGAACACCAATTGGGACCGTTTCACAAGATAATTTTACCTATCCTAATGAAACATACCGGTTTTCTACTCCCATACAGGCTTTTATAGTTATTTATCTTCAAAAGAAAGGCTGGTCTGATTTCTTTTCTCCCTGGTTTGATGAGTTTGGTTCTGATAAAGCTTTTTCCAGCATGTCCCTGCTGAGCTCCAACCAAGTCTTTCCCCCCCATCCTCTTCCTGATGCAGCATTTTCAGTCAGGGGTAGGATTCTACAGATTCTCACCTATTCTCTAGAAACGGCTGTTAACTTTCTAAACAGTTCAGAGAACTGGTTGTTGGAAGAAATCTCCTTTTGTGTTTTTCACCCTTCTTACATTCTTGGCAGACAGCCTAGACTTACTGTCTCAGAAGGAGGTTTTTTTTCTTTGCTGGTATTTTCTTAAAGGGGAAGGGTTGCTTTAAGCTTTTTACACTACTATTGGGAGAAAATACTCCCCTGTTGGAGTTAGTACTTTGAAGAAATAATTGAATAATGAAGCAGAGCTGCCAGAAAGAAGCTTTTAATGACAAGGAACCAACATGAGTGACATTCAGCAAGGCTTCTTGGCTAGCTAGAAAGATTGACGTTCAAACGTGAGTTTTCATACCCTTTTTGAATTTTGGTCTAAAACTGGTGACCATTCAAAGTTACAATGGCACTGAAAAAAGTGACTTATGACCATTTTTCACACTTAAGACTGTTGCAGCATCCCCACTGTCATGAGAGGCCAGGCAAGGAGAAGCGCCCCTTGATGTGAGTGATGTTGAGTTGGCCATGCCCACCTAGTCACATGACCAGCAAGCCACACCCACCAATTAAGCCACACCCACAGAATTGGTTGTTTAAAAAATTGAATCCCACCCCTGTTTTCAGTGTTAGGAAAATCAGAGAGTAAAGGTTTTTGCAGTATTTGTTTTTCCAAGGCTGGAACTCCCTTTCCAATTTCTGGTTTATCCTATCCTTAGAGTCTGTTTTACAGTATATGAGGTAGCAAAACATTCTGAGGAAATCTTCTTTAATTCTATAACCATGAATATGCATAAGCTGTATGTCTTTACACTAAGGTATGAAAATATAAAAACTGCCACATTTGAATCTGAGGAGTGATTGAAAGATCAATGTTCCCCACAAAAACTAAATATTTACTATTGAGAATGTATTTTCCCTGAGGAAAATACATACATATATACAGTTTATATTCAAATAATGTGTGAATCCTGGGAAAATGTAAATTCATACTTTTATTACTCCAATGTGTAGTCATGATTACAACTGAAGACTTACGTTGATATCTTCCAAATCCAAGAAGTTCAACACAATCCCATTGTGTTTCCAGATGATTGGAGGCCTCAGAGGTCCGTGTATGGCACAAGTCAATACAGTACTTAGTCCAACAGTTACTGTGGTAATGCTGACTTTCAGCTCTTCGGGGAGTATGAGTTGAACCACCTCTGTGAAAATAATCACAAAAGGCAATTTATTCTTTTTACTATTTCCTAAATAAAAACAATTAAGGGATTTTCAGGAATAGCTAAAACGTTGGCTGCCCCAAATATAAACCCATATACTCCCTGCCCATTAGATAATCCTCAAGGTTGTTAGACATAAGTTAATATAAGTCTTACTAGCTTGCCAACATCAAATTCATATTAAAGAGATTAGCATATACTTTTCTTTAAAATTTTTGAGAGGCACACTTGTTTGGACTAATTGTTTCTCATGAAGAAATGTGAAACCCCCCTCTCATCTATCTATCTATCTATCTATCTATCTATCTATCTATCTATCTATCTATCTATCTATCTATCTATCTATCTATCTATCTATCATCTGTCTGATTGGCAGAACTACCGAACTAAAACTTTTGGTATGATTCTAGGCAGCATATAGCAAAAACTTACAATAAAGCAAAGACCTCTCACCTAATATTTAAAACATATCCAATATGTAAAATATAAAATGATAATCAAACACAATCTTAAAACCATCCAAAGATGCTTTTCCTTAATTGGACTAAACCCTTGGGGGAAAAGCCATATATAACATATATGATCTGAATATAAACAAATGAACAAATAATCTAATAACCTGAAAAAATATTGTATATTGTACACTCAATTTTACATCCAGAGGTCCCAAATTAAATCCAAAATTGGGTTCAATTTATCCATGGAAAACACTTGTATTTCCAAGAATATGATAATATTTTAATGTACCTTATTTCCCATTTATACTCGCAGATGAACTCATTCATAGATAAACTGTTCTTCAAAATTTTAACCAAAATACCATAAAAAAAAGCAGACTGGCTTTTCTGCAGGTTGCATATCTCTCATGGTATTTTGATTAAAATGTTGAGGGATGGTTTCTCTATGGTTTGGTTTATCCATATGTGTATAAGATAGTTTTATTAAGATAGACAATGCTATGCCTATGAGTAAACAGTCATCCAAACAACCTCTTACATCAGAAAATGATATTTTTCATCATGATTCTTTTTCTAATTCCATTCCATTCTATTCTAATTACATGGTATTCTATTCTATTCTGAACTTCTTTGTATGAACTGGCTTTAGGGTTTTTTAATTATTTACTTGGCACTGCATTCTGATTAATACTACCAAAGAGAAAAATAATATAGCCAAAATTGTGATATCTGTACATTTTATCCCCTCAAAACTCCACAATAATAGCATTATTTGCATAGGTAACTGTTGTAAAATATGCCAACCACACTTTGATGCATGAACAGGTAAGTTATTGATGGTGGAATTACTGTCAGTGGAAGAGAATGATTATTAAGCATTTTAACTAAATAGAATGAGAAGTGATGAAGTAATGTGGCAATATTATCAAATCTGAAACATTTATAGCTCTATCATTCCCTAGATATCTGTTCTTAACTCCAGACTATGCAACAGTTAAATGCTCTAAGTGGAACTTTCACATTATTAGCCCATTAAGTTGATATTTAAGAGGATAACTTATTATCACATACCCTCTGATGCAATACTGACCTAGTCTGTGATTCGCAAACCAACAATGCAGCAAATACATGGACTTCAGGAGAAAGATACATCTAAAAATCATGCATATCACAGCAGCCAATTAAGCTGCAAATTTTCACTTGTCCAATAGAGGGAAGTCAAGAGATACAGAAAATTCTTAAGACATGAAGCTATCTTGTCGTCACCTAGAAGTGTACTGCATAACTGTGGTAGCTCGAACCACATTAAACTGACTAGTGTCCACAGAAAATGGAATTGAGGGTAAGTCCCTACAGGCTCAGAACATGAAGACCCTGACCCTGAAATGGAATTGAAAGAAGACTGTATTGCTGAAAGCAACATAAAGAATGAAAAAAAAAGTGTAGAGAGACATTCAGAAGAACAGATATTGGCTTCTGTGTGCCGTCATCCTTTTATGGTATGTACTGGAGGGTTAATGTGATTTTTGCTCCTGAATCTTAGTGCACAGCATCTACTTTTCTTTGATTTATCCATGGTTGGTCTACTGAGGGTCGAAAAACTCAATAAATCACATGCCAGCGGGTGTTGTACATTGACGGTTGTGATGTATTTTTTGAGTGACAGGGAGTTGCAGCAGAGGGATGAAAGAGCCACATGCAGCTCCAGAGCTGCAGGTTGCCGACCCCTGTGCTAGTGAGACAGTCCATCACTATTTACAGATTTACAGATTAACAGAGCTGGAAGGAACCTTGTAGATCATCTAGTCCAATCCCACACCCTGTTGACCAGGCACTTTTCATACTTTTCATACATACTTACATGATCAAAATTCAGATGTTTGACAACTAGCATGCATTTATAACAGTTGCAGTGTCCTGGTGTCATGTGATCATCATTTGTAACCTTCCCAGCTGGCTTATGACAAACAAATCAATGAAGGAAGCTAGATTTGCTAGATGACCAAATGATTCACTTAACAACGGCAGTGATTCACTTAACAATTACGGCAAGAAAGGTCATAAAAGGGATCAAGACTCACTTAACAACTTTCTTGATTATCAATAGATATTTTGGGGCTCAAATGCGGTTGTAGGTCAAGTACTACTTGTACTGAACAAAGAGATGTTGAGTGGATATTGCTAAGTGAAATCAACTATCATGTGATAGGAAAGAAGAAAGACACTGGTGATTAACATTCCTGAAATAAGATCTTGGCTGGAATTTACAAAAGCTTTATCAAGATTAAAAGGAAAGAATAAGTCTTTTTGACAACAGTAACAATGCTTTGAGAGCTGGTTTGTAGTGGTTATGGTAGCAGGGTAGAAATCAAGAGATTGTGAGTTATAGGTCCACCTTAGGCAAAATTCCATCTGGATGATCTTGGGCCAGCCATTCTATCTCAGCCCTAGGAAGCAGGCTATAGCAAACCACTTCTGAAATCTTTTCCCCAAAACTGCAAGGACTTTTCAAGGCAATCACCAAGAGTCCAAACTGATTTGAAGGCATGCGCCCACAAAGACACAAGAAAGCAAAACTGTTGTCATGGTTCAAGCAGCTTAGACTTTAAGTTGGATGGAGAATCATTAATCACACATGCCCATCTTTTCTGTGACACACAAAACACAAGTTTCAGACTATCTTGGAAAGTAACTGTGAGCAGATACCTAATTTCCTTTATAAGTGTCAGGGCTGATTAACCTTTAAAATACACCGTCTGAAACAATGGCTAATCCAGTCATCTACTCTTTACTGTTTCAGTTCCTTTTCCCTTTATTGATGAGCAGAGAAATTAAGAATCCACCTTGAAATACTGATCAGCGAACCTGACACAGTCTGGGCTTACTTGAGTAGCAAAACACTTTATCAATGTTCTGGTTGATATAAAGAAAAGATAGACCAAGTAATTGACATTTGCTCTTCAGAATGGCAGTAGCTTGATCAGATTATCCAGAGATATAATTCCTCTTTCCTTTCCTTCAAGCATCAATGTGCTAGTTGATATGAATATTCAGTTCCATTAAAATTGTATCAAATTTCAGCAGGTATTATAGGCATATAAAATATACTTAAAATAACTGTCATATAGGGCATTTTACCAAATAGGAGGGATGATTTTTTTAAAAAAAAAAACCATACACAAACTTTAAAGTATTTTACTCCAACAACTTTGCTAAAAAAAAACCTAAATATATTAGTTTTTTATTTTGTTTTCAGTGAATTGTCATCAATATCTCCCTTCAGTTATCATTTGTGTTTGAAAGATTTCTAAATACAGATGTAATAATAGAAAATTGTTTCTGTATTTTTATTAAATTAATTGAAAGGATACTATCTTCAATTTTAAAGCAACCTTGATTAGCCTTTTCTCAAAAAAATTATACATATACTGTGAGACAGGCACCTTCATTAACCTCATGCTTGGATAATTTTACCTCAGATAATTTTACTGAACATTTGGAGACATTCATTTTGCTCAAGGATACATAATATGGCTCTATGAAATGAATGTCTTGTCTAACTAACCTACTAGTTTTTGAGGGTGTGGATAAACATCTAGGCAAGGCAAGTCAGTAGGTATCAACTATTAAATTTTCAAAAACAACTTTTGATAAAATCTCTTATCAAAGATTTATCAGTAATTTTTAACAGTTATGAAATATAAGGGCAGGCCCAGTTGTGAATAAATGACCAGCTAAAGAATAGAAAACAAAGTCTAGGAGTTTGTGGATATTTTTCAAATGGAGGAATGTAATTAATGGAGGTACTCTGGGACTGATATTTGTTTAAACATATTTTTAAATGATCTGGAATCAAGTGTGACTAGTAGAATAGCCAAGTTTGCTGGTAACATTAAATTGTGCAAAAATAAGTGTTAAAAACAAGAAGGGACTGTAAAGAAACCCTAAGAGATCTTTACACTTTGCATTAGGACAGTAGGTGTCAAAATGGCAGGGTGTCATTCAAGATGAGCAAGTGGAAAATGATGCGGACTGGTGCCAAAAGTCTTAACCAGTCACACAAACTAATGGGATCTGAGCTAGCAGAGCTAGATGAGAAAGGAGATCTTGGAGTCATGCTGAAGAGTTCAGTGAAGATGCTGATTTGATACAGCATGCACACACTGGAAAAAACTGATAATAGGGATCATAAGAAACAATATTGAAACTAGAGATGCCAATAGCATAACGCCTTTATATAAATCAATAGTGTGATGATTTCTGGAATATTATGTGCAGTTCTGGTTGCTGCATCTCAAAATAGATAGAGAAGAGACAGAGAAGGTTCAGAGTAAGGCAACCTTCTTTGAGGCTGGAGAAGTTTCGCTGTAATGAAAAATAATAGTATTGGGGGCTTTTTAGTCTAGAAAAGAGATGATGGAGAGGGTACATTACTGAAGTACACAAAACTAGGTATGGTGTGAATAAAGTGGATAAGGAGATATTTTCCTCTCCCCAAATACAAGAACCAGAAGTCACCCAAACAAATGAAATATGGACAATTTTTTAAAAATACAATGAATAACTCAAATTTAGAATTCATCACCATGATATGTGGTGCTGGTTACCAGCTTTCCTGGCTCCAATTTGTGGAAGTCCTGGGGACCAATGCATATTACTCTTGATGGCAGCATGGCTGTCTCTGAAGGCAATGGTCTTCCTTGTGTAGTTGGTTGGACACAGTGAGAAAAAACAGCTGGATTAAAAGTGCCAGGATTCTGATTCAGCAAGGCACTGTTCATGTTCTTATGTTCTGAATTCTTCACAGTTTCCATCCAATGCACATTTTGTTCTAAATTGCTTATAGTTTGCAGAGAGCTCCTTTCCACTATTTTTGTTCTATTTTCTGCAGACCTTACTGAGGGCCAAACCCAGAGTGACTCTCACTGCAGCACACCATTTAAAAACAAGCGTCCAATTTACTGAAGCTGTGCACTTTTTATTAGGGAATATTAAATGCTGAATATGTAAAGCACCAGAAGGTAGCTCTCTTATAGTGAGTTAAAAAGAGCAGAAAATTGTTAAGCCAATTACCAGGTATAAAATACTTTGGGTCAGCTATGAGTCTCTATGCAAAATTTTGCTCTGGAAATAGATATTACACATTGTGTTAGATTCCTATAATCTGGCCAGATTATGATTTTCTTCTGCCTATTGTTATTCACATATATTTGAGATTTGATTACATTAACAGTTTATAACATTTTGTTTCAATTATTTCTAAATATTCACAACACATATTTCAGTGATTTCTAACACTAATAAATGTAACATAAGTACATTTTTAAAGTTGAGGTACATTTTCTTCTTTTGATGACAATAATTATATTTGACATGCACTTGATAGGATAAAAAACAATTAGCAAATCACATAAAATTTAGTGTCTTTAATGAAGATCCTTTTTGTTTAAAAAGATAAGACAGAAGAGGAAATTATATTGGCTTTGTTTTTCCATGGTGTTCCCTTAATCACAGCTTTTTTGGAATGATTTGATTTCTATGAAACACTTTTAACATTATCTCATAGTTTTTCTTTCAAGTGTATTGTTGTAACATTTCCTTTTAAAACATGACAAATATTGAGTTTCACAGAAGAATAAGGAAAATATTACTTAGAAAAATTGCGTATGATACAATTAGTCTTTTACAATCGACTGACCATTCTCATGTGTTCACACAGAGATATAAGCTAAAAAAATCGCAACCATTCTTTTATTTATTTCAAGTGCTTTTGGAGAACACAAACTCACATATGTTAAAGATGAGTGAGAAGATCAAACAAATGCTGTTAGAATTTCACCAGCACAGATTCTAATTGTAATCCTGTGTGAGTCACTAGTATCTGAGCAGATGGCAACAACTAGCTGATTTTATATGGGTTTAGAAGCCAAGTCTGCTCAGATTTCATCTAGGAAACAGACCTACAGGGAACACCAGGGCTGTAGGATAGACTGAGAAGTTTAAAAGTATTCTTCTAGAAAGCAATAACAAATTGCTTCTACATTTAGCTACAAAAACTAAATGGGTGTAATGCATGAAGTCACCAGAAGTCAAACCCCAAATTTTCTTAATTTGGGGATTAAGAAAGAAATCATACAGGCAGGATATCTGTTGCAAGTAAGCATCTCAAATCATATATACTTGGTATAAACTATTAAGCATTTTACATTGATTTATAGCCATGATATAATATTGCCTCCCAATTGTATTATGTGGTTTATCATGCAATCAGCCAGATGTTTAGACTGGATTTGCTATATTTATCTACCTGTTGATTCTTTCCCAAGGATGTGGGAAAGGCAGATGTTTGTTATTTGATGGTGTTAAATGTAGCATCGCAGGATGTAAAGCATTCCATGTAAAACTGCCATTTGCAGTTGATTGACTAGTATTTTCAATGCCAATGGTATTCAAGTGAACTTCTAGGTCTTTTGGGATTGCACTCTGGGTACCTATCACTATTGGTTCTACCTTTACTTCCCTTTGCCACAGTCATTCTACTTCTATTTGCAGAAAAATGCTACTTTTCTCCAATTCTTTTGCTTCTCTCCTGTTGTCTCCAAGTACATGCCATGTATCCAGATTTTTTTGATCTTTCTTATTGACAATGGTTAAGTTAGGGGTGTTATGTGGTGAGACCTGTCTGTATTGTAAAGTCCTAGAGCACTTTAACTTCTTTTTCTATAACTTTTGTCTATTTTGTGGTTCTACCAGTTCTTGCTTGCAGGCATATGTTATTTTCTTAGCGATATCCCAATGTACCACTGTTGCTACTTTGTCATTATTGTTATTACTACTCAATCACAGGGTCTCTATGAACTGCACTGATTTTAATAGCAATAATCTTTAATAGCAAGTCCTGCATGCTAATTTAGTTAGATAGTACCATTTATACTTCTTTATCATGGAAATCTTTCCTCGGCTGTCATCTGAAGCCAAGCAACGGCAATCATAATTTCACAATGAAGACATATATAATTGAGGTCATTACAGGGAGCAACCTGGAACGAGCATCTACAGAACAAAACTCATTGATTTAGCATAGCTCAGAGATAATTTACATAGCAAGTACAGGTCATCTTTCCTTCAGCAAGAGGAGTACATTGCATGCAGAATTCCATTTGATTTGGAAAATGATTTTTGTATCTCTAATTAGATTTTTTTTTTGGACCTTAAACTCCTGATATAATATTTTGCGGTATGTTTTACTGCTTCTTAATTATTTTTCCCATTTCCTCACAGATATTTTCCTATACATGAAATAATGTAGTATTTTTTCTAGGTTTCAGCAGATGTGCACCTTATTAAAGAATGTAGGTTATTCCACAGCATTTATTTATTACATTGATTGGCACAGGCTCCTAATGTATTCTGTCTCCAATTAGTAAAGGAGCATGAACTTTGCATTAAATTTTAGTTTCAATAAATAGGTTCTATCCTAATTTAGGGCATATGCAAGCCAAGACTTTTCTCTCAGCATCTGCTTTATCAATCAGTAAAACATTTCTAATTAGGGATACATGAACCAATCTTTATTTGTCCTCTGCCTTTTTACTGAGCCAAAGAAATCTGTGCAATCCCATTGAACTCTGTGATGTATATATAGTACACATGTTTGATGTCTTTCTGTCTGTCAGTGTGTGTATGTGTGTGTGTGTGAAGGGTGGAAGCAAGGTTACATTTTACATATTAGATTTACATTCCACCTTTCCTCTAGAAATTTACGGCAGTGTATTCCTCCCCCACTCCACCCCAAAAAGAGCAACCCAAAGAGAATATTGGTTTGGGGACCAACAATTAGAACTTCTCAATGAGTTTCCATGGCTAAATGTAAATTCTACAATATGCAAATCTATAAATATGTCCACGCTGAATTATATTGGAAAGCAAATTAAATATTTGGGACTATTTTATGTTATTCAAATATCCAGATAGAATGCTGAAAAAAACCTATGCCATTAGAAATAGTGGGATCTATGGCTCCCACTGTTTTACCATTCAAGGGCTGCAGTAAATTCAGGAATCTCTTTGGATTCAATGCCATGACGACAGCCCTTTCCACTCATGAAAGTGACTCATAAAGTAGACTGCATCTGACTGAATTATTAATAATAAATACGAAAACTAATACTGATCCAGTGATAAGGAATTTGTGTATCCTGTTCTATCAAATTTCATTTGTTCACATTATCATTTTTTTCTCCATTTTAAAAAACAATTCTTGAAGGCAGCTAGGAATCAGTACTAATGCTCTAATGCTCCAAATTCTTGTTTCAGGAAGAATTGGCTTAGCTTTCTAACATTTCAACTCACTGCAGGTTTGTTAGTATAATTCGTGCAATGAATCTGAGGAAATGGTTAAATAGGGAACAAGAAAACTACTACCATCAATAATAATAGGTTCAGAAGTTTTTGTTATAGGCATGAAATTCATGTAATGAGAGTATCTATTTTTGTTTTTCTGTGTATTTATATATCAGCATATTGATTTTTTTTTATAGACCCGGAAAGGTATTTCAGAGGCCTAGGTCAGAGTCAATTAAAAATCTTCCCCATTTTATTATTTCCATCAGGCATTCTAAGTGCAGGAACATAACTGAGCCCATATGTGTGTGAAATAAGATTATTTTTAAATCCTAAGAAAATATGCTAATCTAAGCTATATTTTGTAATTGCCACAATTCAAACTATTACTGTAATGTACACTCTGCCTCCCATAGGCATGCTGTTTCAAATAATGTTTTATAGTAAATTCTGCACTAAATTAGTCACAGTATTTTCTGAGTCATAGAAAAGCATGACTATTTCTAACCATGACAAAGAATTTAGCATTTTAAGACTTTTCTGTTTATCATTTATTTGTAAAGTCTATAGGCTATGATTTTTCAAGTTATGCTTAATCTTTCGCTAAAAAGTATAAAATTTATTCTGTCAACTTTCCCTCCATAAAATAAGTCCAGCTCAGAATCTCTCAACATTCACTCTCACACCTGAGTGCTTCTTTTAAAAAAAAGTCAACTTTGTAGCTTTTGCAACCTCCTCTACAAACATCTCTACATTCAAAAGATAAAGGAGGTAGGACAATGGTCTTGGACTTTCATCTATAGGCTCACAAAATAAAGATTAGGGGTTCTGTGAGTCACTCCAAATCATATTGAGTCTGTCAATTTGAATCAATTTAATCTGAATAATGATTCAATTCAGGAGAAATGAGTATGTTTGCATATCATCAGATCAGCTCAAAAGCATCTGATCCAAAATATGGAATCAATTATTTGATAGGAAGATTAAGATCAAAGGGGTGATTCAGTCAAAATGCCTATAAACTGAATATTGTGCAGTATATCCTTAATAAATAACACCATCAGCATTTTAACAGATAACAGATAATCAGAGTTGGAAGGGACCTTGTAGGTCATCTAGTCCAACCCCCTGCCCAAGCGGGAGACCTTACACCATTTCTGACAGATGGAAGTCCAATCTCTTCTTGAAAGTCTCAAGTGATGGCGTTCCCACAACTTCTGAGGGCAAGGTGTTCCACTGGTTGATTGTTCTCACTGTCAGAAAGTTTCTCCTTATTTCCAGGTTAAATCTCTCCTTGTTCAGTTTCCATCCATCATTCCTTGTCTGGCCTACAGGTGCTTTAGAAAATAGTTTGACCCTTTCCTCTCTGTGGCAGCCCCTCAAATATTGGAAGATTGCTATCATGTCTCCCCTGGTCCTTCTAGACTAGCTAAGCCCAGTTCCTGTAACCGTTCTTCATATGTTTTAGTCTCCAATCCCTTAATCATCCTGGTTGCTCTTCTCTGTACTTTTTCTAGAGTCTCGACATCTTTTTTGTAATGTGGTGACCAAAACTGGATGCAGTACTCTAGGTGTGGTCTTACTAAGGCTTTATACAGTGGTATTAGTACCTGCCTTGATCTTGATTGTATCCCTCTATTAATACAACTTAGGATTTCATTAGCTTTTTTGGCTGCTGCTGCACACTGCTGACTCATATTTAGCTCATATTTAGGTTGTCCACTAAGACTCCAAGATCCCTCTCACAGTTACTGCTATTGAGCCTGGTTTCACCCAGTCTATATGTGCACTTTTGGTTTTTCTTGCCTAAATGTAGGACTTTACTTTTCTCTATATTGAATTTCATTTTGTTAGATATGGCCCAGTGTTCTAGTCTGTCAAGATCCATCTGGATCTTGAGCTTATCTTGAGTGTTAGCTGTTCCTGCCAGCTTAGTATCATCTGCAAATTTGATAAGTTCCCCTTCTATTCCCTCATCTAAGTCGTTAATGAAGATTTTGAAGAATACTAGGCCTAAGATGGAACCTTGTGGCACCCCACTGCTTACTTCCCTCCATGTAGACTTAGACCCATTAAGGATTATTCGTTGAGTACGGTTTGTCAGCCAGTTGCGAGTCCCTCTAGTGGTGGTGCTATCTATTCTACTTTTTTCTAGCTTACTAAGAAGTAGGTTGTGGTCTACTTTGTCGAATACCTTGCTGAAATCTAAATATATTTGCTGGTCTACTAATTTAGCAAAATACTGTGGACATAATATATTTAGATTTCAACAAGGCATTTGACAAAGTAGACCACAACCTACTTCTTAGTAAGCTAAAAAAAAAGTGGAATAGATAGCACCACCACTAATTAAGATTTTAATTTTATTTCTCTTTCTCTGTCACTTGCATGACCAGTAACTATGGCAAGTAATAACATGCACATGTTTTTCTTTTCCTTTCCTCACATCTTGAATCATACTCTTCTTTTCACAAGCCATCATTATTAAATGTACAATATAGTAAGAACACAAGAGTATTGTTGGGGAGGGGGAGATGGGAGAAGCAATGATGGCATCTGCATGATTATATCATTATACAGTTGTTATAAGTATAGATGCCAAAATGCATGCAGATCAGGTATGTGTCATTTTACTGTCCTTGTGGTTTAACTGTGCTAGGATATAAAAATCTGACACTTTATTCAATTGTTTATTCATCAGTGTCTATGATCTGAGCAGTGTAGTAGTTTGGCTTGTCAAATAACTAGCCATATTATAGGGAACACTTGCGTGTTTTCCAAGATGTGTCACCAGGAGGGTGAGCTGGCTTTGCACCAGAGAGAAAGATGAGTAGCTCTTCCTGCAGTGTCACCCAAGGCCCCCTTCCTTCCTGGAGTTGCTTCGCAAATGGACAGTGCAGCTGGGAAGATTCAGAACTGCCAGGAATCTGACTGTCTGCACAGAGCACATCTGCCCCCCAAGTAGATATCCATATATCTACTTGCATAGAAAATGCTTTCAAACACTCAAGTGGACAGAAACTGATGAGAATGATAGGAGCTCACCCTATGCTGGGACCATCTCCAGTGTCATTAAGTCACTGAGCCACCAAGCCTCTAGCTCGGGGGTGTCAAACTTGTGATGGCATGTTGTCACATGATGTATTACAACTTTTTCCTTCACTAAATCGGGGGTGGCTGTGGCCAACACATGACACATCTGGCCCATGGGCAGTGAGATTGACACCCCTGCTCTAGCTGTTTAGCTACAAATGGTAGAACCCTAACAGGGAACTGGATGGCTGTTTTTTGTTGCTGAGAACTCTTGTCAGAATTGCCGCAACCAGTTATACCACTATTTGAATCACAGAGCAACATGTAGCCAATACCACTTAGCTTAGATGGAGGTTCAGTTGTTGAAGGATTTAGTCTTCCATTGTTTCTTCTTTACCAACAAGGAAGTTTATATTGAATTGTTTTTACAAACTGTCTTCCTCCTACTCTGTCTACTCCTTTACCATCACATAGCCTGTAGTTATGTTTTGGTTGTTTCTATGACAACACAGCTGCCTTCCTTGAAAACGTAATCTCTACAAATCATCTCAAATTTGATCACAACCACAACAATATGAGGCAGCTAATGGTTAAACAACTTCCAAAACTTTTTTTCATTTGTACATCCTAATTTTTCCAGAGCATTGTTGACCTACAATAGTTTTGTGGATTAGATACACAACACTGTACTTCTGTACTCAGTAAGTTCAGTTGTTAAGAAAAAATACACACAGTATTCCAGATACAAGTAAAGCATATAAAATTTAGGAATCAAAGTTTAGTTGAGTTCTCACATTTCACAATTATAAATGATGTCTTCTCTTTGAAACATTCAGCTGACTTGAAAATGATTTTCTTTCAGGTTGGAAGAACTTGTTTAGAGAAATAGTATGTCTATTGAATGGCTTCACACAATCCTCCTCCTACCACTCACCAATGGCAGACTTCTCTATGATTTCCAGAAGAGATTGTTACTATGTAATTCATTGGATCAGCATAACAATGAAAAGATAAAAGAATAGGAGCAAATTCTGGTACATAAAATTAGAAATTATATGATTATTCAACATCTTTGGAGAGCTACTGCTAATCAGTATTTACTTATCAGGAAACACTCATTTCCTGCCATTTGCTCCCCTTTCCTGTGGCATGAAAAGAGAGAAAGTGAGAGAGAAAGAGGGAGGGAGAAACAGAGGAAGAAAAACTTGCATATGTTTTTATTCTGCATACATATATCCCCCAAAATATTTTCATTCCAATCATTGATGTAGTACTCACATTTCCAAAGGCCACACTTTCTGCTAAAGATAATGACATAATATCAGACAGTTTGGGCAGAGTTTGCCAAATATAACTAATATCTAGGTTTGTGACTATATTGGTTTATTAAAAAAAATTAGTTTACCGCACTTGATTGTGGGGCTTCATTAATCCCTGAGTTAGTTTATATGGCTACTCCATAAATCCATATGGTTTATCATAAATATATTGACATCCCATTAACTAGATGTCAGTGTGACAGCAAAATCAGTTATTTTGAAAAAAGGGAAACAAGAAGTTACAAGGCGTTGGAAGAGCACAAGATGAAAAAATCCTCTATTAGTTCCAACACGTCTATCATTTAGAATAGTCTGATACCAGTCCATGGTTTGTTGTTTGAAGAATAACATTTGATTATATTATTGAGGGGCACAATTCATGTATTAAAGAAGTGAAATTTCTAATCCATAATTTACACTACTCCCGCCCCAGATACATTGTAAACCAATGTCACCTGTGTTCATCTAGCGTATGATGGACATTTCATATTGCCAATTTATGATAAGATGTGACAGTTACCTCATGAAAAATATAGCTTTCATGACTTTCCTCTTTTATTAAATATTTCCACTTCACAGTTCAGTAACTTTTCAGCAAATACAATACACTGACTGCACCAGCAGTACATTTTGATCCAGTTCATTTGGTTAAATCTGCAAACTCTCACACCTCTCTGCCATTTCCACGCCTTCTGAATATTTAACAATGTTTTCCTAGGGTTCCCCTCACCCCACTTTTAAAAAATCCTAGAATGGTTTACTTTGAGGTTTTGTTGAAAGCAATGATCCCTTTATTTATTTGATTTCTATTCCACCTTTCCTCCAGGGAGTCTCATAGTACTCCTCAATTTTCCCCAAAAATAGCCTCATAAATTTGAGCAGATTAGGTTGAGACAGAGTAATTGGCCCAATATTCAATCACTCACAGTGAGGCTTTATGGCTGAGGATGGACTGGACTTTTGGGCTCCCCAATCCTAGTCTCATATCTTAACTGATGGATTACAAGGCTCTTATAATAAGTAGGCAATGATGCAATTTATTCTAATTAGAAATTGGCATGTGCTACAAACATGTATTTAAATTGCATAGCTCATATGCGTACCAATATATGCAAGAATGGCTTGCATATTTGAAGTGGCATGACTAAAACAAGACAGATAAAAAAGTAAAAAGAAAGGAAAGAGAGAGCAGAGGGGTAAGTCTTACATCACTGCAAAATAAATAAATAAACCTAAAGCAGGAGGGGCAACAGATGAAAAAGCAATAATTCCCAAAGAAATTCATGGGATTCGTTTTATCAGCACATCTGATGTTGAAACGCAGTTTTGCTACTATTAAATCTTTTCAAACCCCTGAAGTTAAGAACCTTTGACATTATTTCATAAAGTGAAGAGGAAATTTATTAGATTTTATATTTGATTCTTGGCAGACACCCAGAGCTGTAAATAAAATTTTGGATCAGCATTTCAAAGTGATCATTGCTTTCAGTCCCCATGGGAAATGCTGGAATTCTCAGTGAATTCTCAGTGAAAGAAAGACTCAGATGAAACTGATAATTTTGACAAAGATTTGAAAAGCTAAATTAATATTTCTTAGTGTAAGAGGCAAGATTAGTAGAAGTGCCAAGAAGATAACTTTTTGACAAATCTTGCTTGTCAAATATGGGCCTAAGGATGGGTAATTAAGCCTTTGTTGATCAACTCTTAATATGTATTTTTGTGTTGTAAATGGCCAAGGAAGCAGTTGGTAAAGACCAACAATTAGTGAACCAGGCTGTGACTGCAATGGCCAGATATCTTCCTTTATATGAAACACTGGTGCTGAAAAGATTTAGTTGTTTTTCGTCGACTAAACTTTGACAGTCAAGGGATAGGAATAGTCCTGACACTTCTGGTCTTTTTGTTAACAGACCCAAAGATCATCAAATAATGTGGCATCTTTCTTCCAACATCACATGAAAAGACAGCAGAAATGGAGGGTACTTGTGGCAGCACCTCTGCAGTTCATCCATTAGCTCCAGTTCCAAATCACAAAGGTTTAATTTCAGGAGAAGGAACAGTAGCACACTATTTATATCAAAAGGCCCTCAGCTTCTGATAACATTAAGGGGAGAGTAGAGATGCTGTCAGGAATCCCAAGAAATGAATCAATTGGATGGAGATGCATACCCATTGTTTGGGGGAATTATACTGAAAGTGGTGTACACATTAAGGGTGATGGTATAGATGGGAAATTGGCTTGCCTGCTATGAAATTTAAATTCAAAAATTATTTCTAAATGTGCATTACTATCTAAATACTTTCTGAAATGGGTGCCTTCTTTTCTGACATATTGGCTTATTTCATACAAATAAGTGGCTATCCTATTTAGATATTGGAAGTAGCTTACAGAAAGATGCATGCAGTATAATTATTTCAAAAGCCCTGCCATGTTTGGAAGTGCTTTGATCTGCCTGATGAACATTTGGAAGCTTTGTAAGATGTAATTTTTTGTTGGATATAATTATTGAGTCAGCTACAAAAATAAAAATAAAAAGGTGTTATCCCTGGTTTGAGTCTTCTACAAACCAAGCTCTTTCACTAAGGATCACAGTGCTGCATTAATGTCTTTATTTTTAAGTTTCGCACAGAATAGAGATGCTATTGTCAAGCAAATCAAGTTGCAATCATTTCCCACCAGCTTCTTTTTCTATAAAACTGGAATCCAAATGCATTCTTGAAAATTAAGATGCAGGGAGGTTTTACTGGAGTTTTAGCTGAAATTCTTTGGATAGAATTAATGTAACATATAACATCATTACATTCCAATTGGGGATTCTTAAGTTTTGAAGTCTATATTAGTACACATACACCCGTGTATATGTTTTATACAGTATGTATGTGTATATATACATACACAGTCCTCCTAATTTCCCCATAAAAGCAATCTTTGAGGTGGGTTGGGCTGAGAGAGGGAGTATGAATGGCCTAAAGTAATCCAGAGAGCTTTCATGGCTAAGGTGGGACTTGAGCTCATGGTTTCTCACTTTCTAGCCTAGTGCCTTCATCATTAGATCAAACTGGTTGCTGAGTTAATATACTTACTGCTACTATAATATGATTGATCTGTATTTTTGTTCTGGAAAGAGACACAAAAACTAACAGAGGTCATATGGTAGAAGTAAGTATGCCATTCAGGTAAATGCATGTACTGCTTTTGTATGCAACAAAAGTAAAATAAAAGAGAGAGAGTAAACTATGGAATAAGCATATACTAACTGTGGTGAATGCAGGAAACTGAAAATTAAAATGCTAAGAAAGGAAAGCATGTATTAAGGGGACATTTTCCCTATTCAATACCACATATACTAATTTCTTGCCTTGTGTCTCGTTTTGATTACTGCCATTTACTTTATCCAATGATTGATCTTTACATCTTTTTTCTTTGTAATTCCTTAACACAAAACGTTATTCCTCGTGTTGTCCTTGTTATAAAATAAAGGCAGCTGACTTTCAGAGTTGAACACAGTAAATGCATGGATTTTCAGATCTATTTCAAGTCATACTTTAGAAGAAAACAATATTTAATTTATATATCAGCCAAGCATTTTCAAATTGCTTGGTTTATATTATAAATTAGGTATTAATTATTTTTGTTATTACTATTCTTTCATCATTTTCCCTATCCCAGAGTTGCAAAACAATGCCAGGTGAGACACATTTACTTCCTCTCTTCCTCCCCGCCCCCATTTTAAAACACAGGAGGAATAGGAAATGATTATTTTGCACAAAATATAATGACAGGTTATGATGAGTATAGTTTGAAAAAAATAAACTCTTTGAATATGGAAAGCCAAACTGATTTTTCCTAACTATAGGGAAACCAAAGCAAAATATTTATTATCTATAATTTTATCACTGTATACAAGCTTTTCAAAGCTTTAGTGTTTAATTTGGAGATGGGTTTGTCTCTTATCTATATATGTGATACTTAATTTCCTAGTAAAATAGCTATATTTTAATAGATAATATATACATCTACTAGACTTTTAGTAAAGCATATTATGAAACACTTCAGTTGATGTATTCTTCCCCTTCTAATACTAGGAGTGTACTATGATAAAGATTAGATGGATAGATATAAATAAGCTGCAAAACAATGGTGTCCCCCACCAGAAACTGGCCCAGAAAGATACAATGGTCAGTGGTATTGAATGCCTCAAGAATTCAGGAAGACCAAGATGGTTGTGTCATCTCCATCCCCAGTCCTCAAAAGGGTGACCAATGTTTTCAGAAAATGGTCAATGGACCTGAAGCCTGACTGAACAGTCTCAGGATAACCTACTTCATTGATGGCTCTCAGAAGTTAAATACCTATCAACTCTTCCACAACCTTCTCTAAAAAGGTAAACTTGGAGAAGGAACAAAAGTTATCCAATGCTTTTGGGTCCAAGGATAACCTCGTGAGAAGGGGCTATACCACTGTGTCCTTTGAAGCAGGTGGAACAATCTCTCCTGCAATGAAGCATTGATTACTGTTTAGACCCAAGTCCACACCACCATCCGGGAAGCTCAACAAATCCATACCGGTCTCATTATATTTGTGTCAAAGACACAAATTGCTGTATAGGTCAGTGCATTTCTGACAATGGCTGCCACAGAGTAGAATTATTATACAACTCTTGGAATAAAATAAATACCATATAAAAGGTATTTGCAAATACTTCAGAAAGTTAGGGACATCATGTCAAAAATATATTTGTCAAAAATATTATTTTTCATTTAATTATTTTCTTTTTCATCCTGTTTTGGGGTAAGGGTAGAGTAACGGATTCAGTGCAGCTGTGAAATACATCACAATACACAACAATATGCCTATAGAGCCCATATGTGACTTTATAATCCAAAATACCTATTGAACAGAAAGCAAATGGATGGTGGTAATCCTATCCACATTATACCAGTCCAAAGTGCTCTCTTCAAGATTGCTGCTTGTTTTTCTTTTTTCCGAGCAATGAGCCACACTGTTGAACATTGGACCATAGAGCCTGTCACCATCTTTATTTTGCAGTCATATTTATAAAACCCAGATATAGTCTTAGAAATAAATGTGATGTCTGAGACTTGAAAGCCACTTGCCTTTTAAAAATGTATCAAATAAATATTTTGGAGATGCTACTCTTGCCACTTGACAATCTTCTCTGCATTTATTATGTTGAACGGGAGAAGGTGAGAAACCCTAACATTTAACCTTGCAACCTGTCTTCTGAGCTTTTTTCCCCCTTCCACAATTTCCATATTGTGGCACATTGTGGGGAAAAAAGCAACATGGAAATGAATCTTCAGAAGAACTATACATATTTATAAATGGAGAGTTTGGTGATGATATGAGTTGGGCCATGGCTAAGCCTTTATTCTTTCACTTCAAAAAATCCCACTGCCACTAACTGCAGCTGTTTCCAAAACTATAAGCTAGTTTTCTTCCTTCAGTCAACCAGAGAGTGATTATATTTTCAATATAATGCCTACACACTAGAAATCAATCCACATAAATATCAATATAAGTTGTGCTTGAAACCCATAAGATGCTAAATATTTTAACATTGCTATATAATGAGACCAGTATGGATTTTAAACATCCAATTTTAACATTCTAATTAATCTGATCACTTTGGCCTAGATTGTCATTAGGAGGCAAACCTATCTTTATACTTCTCATGTATCAAAATAATGAGCTTGCGTGTTGCATTTGAATTAATTTCAGTGATCTAGGTTTTCAGTGATTCTCCTACGAGCTGCTCGGAGCATCCAAATGTGTGGGATGGTTCAGTCTTCCTTCTGATAGGCTGAGCTTAAACTTCGGAACGCTCCTCCTCCTCCACGGGACTCCTCCCTAGCGTTCCCCAGTTTTAGCTCAGCCTCGTCTGAATAGGTTGTGTTATTATTCTCTGGTCGAAACAGGTGAATTCTTTATTCCCTTCCCCCCCCCCCCCCGCTGCTCAATCGCACCACGCTCCATCCATGTGGCAAGACGATTTGCAACAACATTCCCCCGAACGCTGTTTGATTCAAACGGAGTGAAACGCAATCATTTTTCACTCATTTTGCTCCCTGTCGCTTCTCTTTAAAGAAGATAGAAGCTCCATTTCAGGACAGGATCGTTGCTGCTGGTTTGTGCGTGCACCAAACGTAGGTCGGCCACCATTTTGGGTGTAGGAGACCGCATGACCACGTTGCTTACAAATATTGCTTTCTGTTTCTGACTGTGTGGAGTAATTCTTGCTCTCTAGGGACTTTCCTGCTAAGCAGGAGTCCCCTAACCCTTAGGATTTCAGTTTTATAATATTGTTGTTGGCTAACACTCACAGTCCTCCCCAGCAGCACAACAGCGAGTACCTAGGGCCTGAGTCAGCCTGTGCAGTAACGCTGTTGGGGCCTTTCTTTTTCCTACAAGGCCCGGTTGGCGTTCTTAATCTGGCTAATTAGTGATTCCATAGTTTAATTGAAAATTAAAAATAACAGTTGCACATCTTCTCAAAACTGATCAAACAAGGGGAATATACTGTTATCAGGGCTCCCTTCCCTTGTTGGGTCAGGTCCCTGGGCGTGCCAACCACCATATTTGCCTAGATCTCTACAATTATATCTATCCATCTGTATATTTATATATATATATACATATATATCAAAAAAGTTATTATGGCAAAAGGTAGCGGTTCTCAGCCTTCTACCTCTCGAGGCAAATCCAAATCCAAGAATGTGGGGGGTATTTCCAAAGCCTCTGAACGAGATGCAAGAAGGCGCCATAGAGCCCTAGAGAAACTAATAGACAAATGTACACGAGAAGTACAAAGGCCTTCTCAGCAACCCTCTCCACTCAGCCCAGGTCCCTCCTCAGTTGTATGCCCCCCCCCCTTAGATATTTCTCTTTCATCCAGGCATAGCCGAGGCTCAGTGGGACAACAGGCTCAGCTATCCGATTTGCCAGCCACAAGGTGGCCTCCTGAGGCCACCTTCACTCCGACTGCGGCAGGGCTTCAACAGGATTCTTCTCTACCTGAGGAGCTCCCTGCTCAAATGAGAACATGGATGGAAATGGCAATCAGGCAGGGGATCGCAGCCGGCTTACAGCATGCGGTCATGACCCGGCATCAGCCTGCTCCTGTTGATCCTGAGACCCAGTCACTTCAATCTCTAGTCAGGTCGGAACACCACGCTGATCAGGTACTCCCTCCAGGGGATATTCCTATGCAGGACCCACAGGGGGGGATCTAGAGATGGAGGCAGAGGAACTGTTTCAAATGCAACACTTAGAGCAGAGTGATCTAGAATCCCTTCACGATACTGACCATTCGTTATCTGAACCGGAATTTTTAGAAGGAGGGATGTCTGAAGACGAGGGGCTCTCTCCTGACCAACCTGCCTTAACTGGCCTGTTTCAGCCACAACTATTTAAATCACTCCTGTTCAAAGCAAAAACACGGCAGGGATTCACACAGCAGTTCCCCCTGTTTCTTCTACAGAGGAGGATCCTCAAGATTTCTTTTTTAATCAACCCACAGTTTAGGCTGAGGTGATCCCGATCCCTCACATGTTCATGGATCTAGTTCAGAAACAGTTACGTTCCACTGCAACATGCCCGGTTATGATAGGAAGTTCTTTAACATGGCTCAGGAATACCTCAAATTGTTAAATACCCTGGAAATTGATGATCCCATAGTTGGGCTTGCCTCTTCTTCCTTGGTTCCCAGTGAGTCGCTTGAGGCCTTAAGGCCTGAGGATAAAAGGGCTGAAATAGCCTTACGCAAAGCCCATCAGTCAGATGCCTGGGCCATCAGAGCAGCCACAGCTGCTTCCTTTATTAACTGGGCTTCACTTAGATGGTTAAAGCAGCTCCGAGAGCACGTCCCCAGCTCTAATACTAGGGCTCACCAGGACATAGCTAAGCTTACAGTGGCTGCAGAATTCTCGGCCGATGCGACCTTTCATTCTGTCAAGTTTTCCACCAGGGCTATAGCTTCCCATGTCTCCATGAGATGCCTTCTTTGGCTCAAACATTGTCAGGCGGACATCAAACACAAATCCAAGCTAGCCTCAGCTCCCCTAATGGGATATAAACTATTTGGCCCCTCTTTAGATCCGCTCCTCATCGAAACCCGGAATAAGAAAAAGATACTACCTTCTCTTTTTTGTAAATCTGACCCAAGGTATCCCCAGTCCTTTCGGAGGAGCCATTCCGGCCCTACTTTCAGTCCAGAATGCTGAAACCCCAATTTTTTAACCCTGGACAGACCCCAGACAGGACAGACCCCAGGGATAGATACCGGAAGGGCGGCCAGCCCAGAAGGTCCTTTCGAACCTCCGGCAGCAGATCTTTCAGGCGCCCATGCTAGCCACGTGGAGCTTCATCCCATAGGTGGCCGCCTCAAGTTCTATGCGGACTGCTGGGACTCTTCCACATCTGATGCCTGGGTCCGTGACACTATAAGGTTTGGCTTAGCACTAGAATTTCAGTCTGCCCCATCCGATTTCTTCATGGTATCTCCTGTCTCCAAAAATCCGGTCAAGCATAACCTTATGGGGGCTGCTATCCAGCATCTTCTAGGCATCCGGGCATTCAACCGGTTACCAAGGACCAAAAGGGGTGCGGTTTTTATTCTCTTCTCTTCATAGTCCAAAAATGTTCAGGAGGGTGGAGAGCGATATTGGACCTGAAGCGCCTCAATAAGTTTTTGGTCTATCGCAGATTCAAAATGCATACTTTACAATCCATTCTTTCCAGTATCAGGGAGGGAGATTTTCTCACCTCCATTGATCTGACGGAGGCCTACTTACATATTCCGATTAGACCATCGCATCGAAAGTTTTTAAGGTTCTGCTATAATAACTAACATTTTGAATATTTGGCCCTCCCCTTCGGATTGGCTTCTGCCCCTCGAGTTTTCACCAAGGTCTAGCTGCCCTGGCTGCTCATTTCCGCAGTTTCCCGATCAGACTCCACTGTTACCTAGACAACATTCTAATTTTGTCATCATCCACTACACAAGCTGTCAGCAATACCCAGGCCACTCTACGCTTTTTGCAGGAACATCATTTCTCAATTAACCGGGATAAAAGCCAATTAACCCCTTCTACCAGATTACTACACTTAGGAACCATCACAGATACACGGGCAGGCAAAGTTTATCTTTCCAAGGATAGACAGAAAAGTATTCAGCAACTAGTGCAGCAGGTCAGGTCACAAAATAAAGTTTCTCTTGCTGATCTTTCTAAACTTCTCGGTAAGATGATCTCTTGTATCTCTATTATCCCTTGGGCTCGTCTTCACTCCAGATCCCTTCAGTGGTTCCTACTGCCGTTCCAACGTTCCGGTCTAAGCAACTCCAGTCACAAAGTCAAGGTTCCAACACAGGTACTCACTTCACTTCTCTGGTGGTCCAGACCAGCAACAAACAAAGGTTGCCTCTTCAAAGAGCCCCACAGGGTCACCATCACCACCGACGCCAGCCTGCTGGGATGGGGAGCTCATCTTCAATTCTCCACAACTCAAGGCCGCTGGTCAGTAAGAGAACAGTCTCACAATATCAACTGGCTGGAACTTCGGGCTATCCATCTGGCCCTTCATTCATTTCTACCGCAGGTATGCAACCAGCATATCTTGGTTCTCACCGACAACACTACAGCCATGGCACATGTAAACAAACAGGGGGCACCCAGTCAAAACATCTCATGAAGGAGGCGGAACGTCTCTGTTGTTGGGCAGAGACCAATTTACTCTCCATCAGAGCAGAACATATCTCAGGAATCTGCAACACCCAGGCAGATTGGCTCAGCAGGGCCACTGTAGATCAGACTGAGTGACGTCTACATCCGTCACTTTTTCAGGAGGCAGTCACGTTGTTTGGCCTCCCATGGTCGACCTCTTCGCATCCCCTCTCAAAGCCCAACTCCCGAGGTTTGATTCCAGGTACCCCTCTCAGGGACGGAGGCCTTTAATGCCCTTCACTGCCCCTGGCCCCCAGAGCTCTTATATGCATTCCCCCCTCTTCCTCTGATTCCCAAGGTCATCAGGAAGATGCTACAAGAACAGGCAGAACTGATTCTGGTAGCTCCTTACTGGCCCAGAAGGCCTTGGTTTGCGGACCTTTGTTGTCTGTTGGTGTTCAAACCATGGAGGATCCCTCCAGACAGGATTGTTCTAACCCAGGGTCCTCTCCATCACCCGAACCCTCAATGGTTCCAATTGACCGTCTGGAGGTTGAGCGGTCGCATCTAATCAACAAGAAACTGTCCAATAGAGTTATCTCTACCATACAAGCTGCGAGGCGTCCCTCAACTACTCGCATTTACAACGCCACTTGGTCCATATTTGCAAAATGGTGTTCCAAGTTTCATATTGACCCTCGATCTCCTTCGATTGCTCAAATCTTAGATTTCTTGCAAGATGGCCTAGATAGGGGACTTTCACCAAATTCTCTGGGGAGGCAAGTTTCTGCCTTGTCTTCTGTTATCAATCCTGAGGTTTTTCCATCTTTCTCATCATCCCCTTATTTGCACTTTTCTTAGAGGTGCCACTAATTTGCGACCACCTCCAGTTCATCGTTATCCTACCTGGGATCTGAATAAGGTGCTTTTGGCTCTTACCAAGCTTCCTTTTGAACCGATACGTTCCACATCCCTATAATTCGTCACATATAAGGTAGTTTTCCTAGTGGCCATAACTTCAGCTCAGTGCATTTCTGAGTTGGCCTCCTTGTCGGTCAGGAGTGACCTTTGTGTTTTTCACGCAGATAGGGTGGTTCTCCGGCCAGACCCTATGTTTATTCCAAAGATTAATTCTGCCTTTCAAAGGGCACAGGAGTTAGTGTTACCAAATTTCTGTCCTCGACCTTCCCAAGGGTTGAAACATCAGTGGCATCAACTAGACGGGCTTTAAGAGTCTACATCCATCACACGGCTTCATTTAGAAGGACTGAAGGGTTGGGTTTTTATCTCACAGTCAGAGTACTAAGGCATCTTCACCCACCATTGGTCGTTGATTACGAGCGACCATCGTCAAAGCTTATCTAGTCCAGGCTCTGGCAGTACCTAGGGGCATCACAGCTCACTCCACAAGAAGTGCAGCAACTACAGCAGCTTGGGCCACTCAAGCTCCCATCATGGACATTTGTCAGGCCGCCACATGGATGTCTCCCTCTCCCTTTATTAGGCATTATAAGATTGATGTCTTTGCATCAGCAGATGCTGCTTTTGGTAGGAGAGTGTTACAATGAGTCTTACAGGACAGGGACAGACTCCAGGCCCAGACGGCGTCCCACCCGTAGTACAGGCCAAGCTTTGGTATGTCCCACACATTTGGATGCTCCGAGCAGCTCGTAGGAGAATAGGCATTGGTTCTTACCTGATATGCCAGTTCTCTTCGAGCATCCAACCCCACCCTACTTTGTTATTGCTGTCTGTTTGTTTTCCTTCCATCTGGGGGAGTCCTGTTTTTCGGCCAAGATGATGTAGTAGTTCCTAGGAAGCGTCACCTGCTTTCTACTGCGATCTTCGCCAAAACTGGGAAACGCTAGGGAGGAGTCCCGTGGAGGAGGAGGACGTTCCGAAGTTTAAGCTCAGCCTATCAGAAGGAAGACTGAACCATCCCACACATTTGGATGCTCCTCGCAGCTCGAAGAGAACCGGCGTATCGAGTAAGAACCAACGCCTATCTTCTCAAGACAACATTTTTTTCTATAATATAATTTAAGATCTAACCTCAAAGCTTACAGCCATTTGACTTTCATTTTTATTAGTTTAAAATGCCCTGAATACAGTAAAATTGGTTGCATGCAGAAAATAACATTTTCAGGATATTAAAACTGATGGCCCTTGTACCCTATTAGAAACAGTACTCACTGTTTTCATTTGTGTGTGTGTGTATGTGTGTGTGTATGTGTGCACGAGTGCATGTGTGTGCTTTAGTACTTCATTGAATGACCCAAAACAATATTTGTGGAACTAATAAAACATGATTGTAAATAAAACGTGATCATTTATTCATTGTTACAGTTCATTATATTTTTGATTGGACATGAGAGTTTGGAAAGAAGTGCCTGAACATATTTTAGATGATTTAATTGTTTAGTTTACTGGCTTTGTTTCATGTAGAAACACTAAACTAGTTTAAGAAATATTTCAGCTTTTTTTATCATAAATTATGTCCTTTTATAGAGGACATAAAAACACAATATCAAGAAATTAGTTCTTATTTTTTTATAGACTCTCTCTCTTTTTAGAATCATCTCTGGACAAGATGGGTGGCACATACATTTAATAATAAATAAATAATCCTTCAGTGCTAACATAATTAGACTGCAAATTCATCCTCTAAAATAACTTAGCTCTGACGCATCCTGCGGGAAAATACAATTAATTAGAAGTGATGTGTAACAATATTAAATTATATTGCATTTCTTTTTCAACCACAATAAGTGACAATAAACTCTAATTGCAAAATTTTGCAAATTGTGAAATGCTTTGCTGTGACTGCTTCAAGATAGAATATAATGCTCTGTAAATAATAAAACAAAAACAAAAAACCTGATATTGAGATATATGCAGGCTCTGGCTGTTCATCAGAAATTCCTATTCTGGATATAGAAATTCCTATTCTGGAAATAGCAGAGTTTGAGTTAGAAGATATTTTGAAGAAATCAGTGTTAGAAAAGGATCCAGTAGAATTTCATAGAGTTTTGAGCATTTGAATTCATATTGCTGTAAAGATTGTTTATGATCTATTTTATATCACTTTTTGAAAAATAATGTAATTGTGGTGATTCTTACTACAGTTAACTTCGTGGTTCTTAAAACCTAGATCTAAATATTGGTTTGCCATTTGCTTTCAAGATTTAATAAACTTTTTATTATCCCTAATCCGATGAAATTATATTTTATTTGACAAAGATACAGGAATGCTAACTGCTTGATTGAGTAATTCTTTTTGTTTCTTTTTACAAGCCTTATGGAAAATCTCCTAAAATCACAAAGAGCTGGATCGGTTTTGAAGGTTCATGTATTAAATAACATGTTAAATTTAATCTTGATTATTTCCAAGACGAAAACCTTTCCAATTTGCTAAATTTAAGAAAATTATTTCATGGTGGAGTAAACACTTTGGACAAAATGATTCTGTGAAATATGCTGTCATAATTAATAATTAAAGGAGCATAATAATGATTAAAGGATTTCATAAAGATATAATTTTAATAAATTTGGCTATTTTGAAGTGCATCTAAGGAGACTAAGCATATCTTTCTCAATCTTTTTTAATAGTAAAAATAATTGGTTTCAATTACCTTGATTTCAAAATCCTAAACAGACTTTGCATTTGTGATGGGAATGAAAATACGCTAGTGATAAAAGCTAAAGTTTTCATCTTAGAAAGAGTTGAATACTCTTCAGCACCATTAATTTTCAGCAAAGAACTGTGAATGAAATTGCCACTATTTGAAATAAAAAAATAAAAACTAATTTGTAAGTATTGTGTTTAGCTTCTTTCTGCCATTTAGTCCCAATCTTGTTAATATTGCAAAAAGAATCTATTTAGAGTCTTCTAAAATTAGTCAAAAAGCGAGGAAAAATTTCACTTTAAAACCAGAAACATTTTTAAAGTCACAGACTTACTTTTGTTACTTTGACAACATGAACATAGCAAAGAAAACTAGACATAATCTTTGAATTAAAAGTATGTAGAAAGGTCATGAACTATTGAAGAATGAAATGCTGTAAAATCTGTAATTTTGTCATACAGAGACATAATTCTCTATACATAAATTTAAGCTTATCAGCCCCACTTCTACGTAGAAAGTTCAATGACAGTTTGAAAAGCTTTAGCAAAAAGGCGATCAAGTCAGAAACAGGAAATTTTTGGCAACTCTTCTAGGATTATACCAAACTGTTTTCTTATTATTCTCAAAGGATAGTTGCAATATAAGCTCTTCTGATATGTGATTGAATGGTCCTATTTTAAAGTAAATAAGCATCCATATTAGCTAATCAATAAAGCTAAAAATAACAACATTAGCATGCTTGATATTGGACCCATTTCTTCTGGGTAAGTCAACCTTGAGGGAGTGGTTAATACCCTGGGGTTGCCTAGTATTTTTGTGTCTTTCCATATGGCATTCATGCTCCTGTAAGCTGAGCTGAAGTTCAGGCAAATCAAGTTCAGAATCTTCCACAGAAAAATGTTGAAGTCATCTTATTCTAGCCTAGTTGCTCATTCACTAGGATGTGCTCATTATTTATCTCCATCTCTGCCCTCTCAATGAGGGCTCATTCAGTAGCCTGATGAGAATGGTGGGAATTTTGCAATGTATTATTAAACCCAGGAAACTTTGCCAACTCATACCCTTAAGGAAGAAATGGAACTTCTCGCTGAGTCAAGATAGAGGCATGTCAACATTTTAAGTAAATGTAAGTAATTGGTCCCAGAGTGGATGAAGGGCTTCAAAACAGAAGAATAGCTTAAGAGTCATTGCATTGGACATATGAGACAGTCCCATATGAGTGACTCTGGCTATTCAATAGTTTTAACAGTGATAGCATCCAATGGTTTTCTGAAGAAATGAAAACAGGCATTTGGCATAATTATGTTGATTACCTATATTGTATGGAGATAAACATTAAGTATTACTGCCGTCTCTCTCTCTCTCTCTGTGTGTGTGTGTGTGTAGCACAATGGCTCAATAAAGTGTCTTATGGCTAAGGAAAAGGTGTTATCCTGGTCAAAGTGCCTGACACTTTCCTGAAAGGTCATGATTACAAGATTAAAAGAGCAAACAATAAATACAAACTCAAGGTTAACTGCACCAAACTTGATTGCAGGAAAAACGACTTCAGCAACAGAGTAGTCAATGTCTGGAATACTCTACCTGACTCTGAGGTTTCTTCCCCAAACCCCAAAAACTTTAACCTTAGACTGTCTACTATTGACCTCACCCCTTTCCTAAGAGGTGTGTAGGGGGCATGCGTAAGCGCACCAATGTGCCTACCGTCCCTGTCCTATTGTTTCTTTTTATTTTTCTTATATGTACACATTTCTGGTATTCATAACTACAGTATGTTCATCTTTATACCTATTATCTTGTAAGCGATTGACAAATCAAATAAATAAATAAATAAACACAACCCAGAAGCTTTTAGTGATTCTAGGTTATTTGGAGGTTCTAGCAAGGGAAGTCAGAGACTTGGTATGCCTCACAAAGAATGATGCACTCCTATTGGGAAGAGTCTTTTTCCTCCATGGAGCCACAGCTTTGAGAAGGACATGGAAAGCTGAGGGAGGAAGGAGACCCCCCCAAATAGGCACTCAATGCACCCAAATCAACTCTAATGAGATGACAGGTGCCACAGCTAGATGCCCTTTAACTCTGATTATTCATTAAAGAGTCAAATTCTGACTTGCCTACTATATTTATTGGGAACAAATGACACTATCATCCCCAAATACTAAAATTTCTTAAGAAATCGCTCTTTTCAGTGTAGCAGTAATTATGAAATATTAATTGCTCCAAAACTTAGTTCAGAAAAAGCAAAATACACATCTAGCTAATGCCAAACTCTTTGAAGCCAAAATGGCAAAATCTTGTGAGACCCACAGTGGTCATTTGGACAGGGAGGGGCGGGGAGTAATGAGGCTTGGGAGACTTTTTCCTAAGTATTTATTTCAGGCTGAAATTGATCCACATAAGAAGAGCAGTAACTGGCCAGTTTAAATGGATGTTTATAATTATAGTTCCCTGAAGAATGGTTTTCATATGATCTTGAGAGTGCTCCTGTATTTGGCATCTGTACAAACAACAACTTACAAAGCCATTTGCAGCCACTTCTGGAAAAGGAAACCGTCCTCTCAAATATTAATGTAGTAGGAACAATCAGTAAGAGGCAGATAAAATTGCGGTTCTACAAAATGTGCATATTTTAAGTTCCCTGTATCTACTATACCAGCGTGTAAATTGAGCTGCATGTACGCACCAGCCCACTGCTCATACAAATTGCTTGCGTGGTCCAATTCCGAACAGGCCATGGCCCCATAGTTATTTGAAAGATTTTCCATAATTTTTCAAACCTACCAACCCATTTAGTTTTTAAGATTTTCATGATATATTCAACAGTAATATCCATCAAACAAGATAGGCAGGGTGCTTAGAGTTGTCGCTTCATGTTTGTTAGATATTATTAAAAATATAGAGTAAGAGAGCACTTAAAAACTGCAGCCTCTGAAGATACACAAAAATACAAAATACTATTGTAAAATCAAGCTGGTATTTCGCAATGGCAAAGATATTGCCTTCAAAAGGCTGTAAAATATCTGCACCACAGAAGTGAATTACTGACCACAATTCTGATTTGAAGGACTGGCAATTATTTCAATGGGAAAATCATATACCACCTTATCCTGGTGAGCCCAGACTCATCATAAGGGAGGATATTCTGGATTGAAACTGCCTCCCTGTTACGGACCAGTCCTTGAATTTTCTTATTACTGATACCAGTTTTTGTTTTCTTTTTCATTGCATTCAGCAATCATTACATCTCACCCTCCTTTTCAAACTTCCATTGCCTTTGATATAGTTTAAGCTTCTTTTTCCGCTCACCAGGTGTCTTATCTCCCACCCCTTATCTACTCCACTTGAGCTTTATTTCCTACAGCTGTTGCCGGCTGGAAGCCAAATGCTATTATTCTCCCTTTCTGACTTGTTACACCACATAATCTTTATTTTTAAAGCTGCATTTCTAGGCAAGTGTGCATGTGGCTACTGTACTTAAAGAGAGAGAAAGAGAAATATAATGACTGAAATGGCAACCCACCAAGACTTCTGTTCTGTACTGTAGTTGTAGTCTGCATCTATACTTGTTCTATAAAGATCAATGGTTACATGCATGTATTATTTATTGCATGCATATGATTACATGCATATGATTCTTTAATAGGGTTATCAAATTTGCAAAAACACAGAATTATAATAGCAATAGCACTTAGACTTATATACTGCTTCACAGTGCTTTACAGGACTGTCTAAGTGGTTTACAGAGTCAGCATATTGCCCCCAACAATTTGGCTCCTCGTTTTACTGACCTCGGAAGGATGGAAGGCTGAGACAATCTTCAGCTGATTAGGATCGAACTGCTAACAGTTGGCAGAATTAGTCTGCAATACTGCATTCTAACCACTGTGTCACCATGATTTTGCTGAGGTGGCAGGAAAGAGATAATAACAATAAAACAACTCGTTCTACCACCATTTATTGGTTATCTATATTCTGAAAAGTTTAGTTTTAAAAAACAGCCTTTCTCAAGCCTGGTGCACTACAGATGTGTATAAATTACAACATAGAGAATTTTGCTAGGGATTTTTTAAATAGAAACCAAAATATGGAAGGATGCCAAGAATGGAGAGCATAGTGTACATTTCCCACTTTTCTCATATTTAGAGTGTACCATTTTATTGCATTATAAGTAGAGCCAATAAAACACTACCAAGCAGAGATTGAGGCCTCTCGATTTATTAAGTTATGAGAAAAGCCTTCAGGGGCAATAGAATAGCATTTTTAAAAACTGGAAGGATTTCCATAGGAAGACTTTGACCTTATTTGGACATCTCAAGTCACAGTACATTGGACTTAAGTTGCAGGAAGGCAGATTCTGATTGGACAGTATAATAAATCTTCTTAGTGGTAAAACTAGTAAACAGTAGATAATTATTGTGACAAGTTTCATTATACTTAATATCCTTAAAGGAACAATCAACTGATGGGGATGCTTTAATGAAGCTGGCTCCAACCACTTGTAGTGATTTTAACGTGCCCATTGATAAGTCTTTGCTCCTGGAACAATAAAGGGTAGTGGTGCCTCTGAAAAGAAGCCCCACTGCAAAAATTTACACATTTTGTCTAGCTTTAGACATTCTCCCTCCCCCACCCATGTTTGTTTTATGATGCTAATTGGTTTGTTCTTTTCAAAGCTGCAATTGCAATCAATTTTATGCATTATGAATATCAGGAGCTTGTCAAATTTTGCCACTATGATTTATAATCCAAAACACATTGGGGGATGGCACATTAAGTTTATACTGCATTGTAACCTCAGTTGTTGTGATGTAGAAATCTTAAAAACTCCAAAAAAAACCCTTAGTTTTTGAATACACAATAAATTGTCCAGACTCTATAGCCCCAGGACATATTTTATTGAATGTTGGGTGTTTTATTCAGAACATTCTATATGAACTGGCCTTCCAATTTAAAACCAGCTTAAGGTGCTCTTCTCTTCTCATTTGTCATGGTGCTATATTTTTTGTCCAAATACACATTTTCTGGAAAAAGCTATCTCATATAAAGATGATGTGGATTTTTGGGGGGTCTTGATACTACTATAAATCAAGCTTGTAACAAGTGTCTATGGAGATTCTCAAACATCCAGGTCATGGTTGTCTCAAAGGTGTTTTTTCAAAAAGTGACTGGACTTTGTTTTTCCTTGAAGTTGTTTTGCTTCTCATCCAAGAAGTTTCTTTGGTAACTGAAGAAGCTTCTTGAATGAGAAACAAAACATCTTCAGAGAAAAACAAAGTCCAGTTGCCTTATGAAAGGGACAAGCTTGAGACAACTCTTCATTGGAAGATTTAGAGCCTATCATTGTCTTTCAGTGAACCTCAATAGCAATAGCACTTGGACTTATATACCGCTTTATAGTGCTTTACAGCCCTCTCAAAGCGGTTTGCAGAGTCAGCATATTGCCCTCAACAATTTGAGTCCTCGTTTTACCCATCTCAGAAGGATGGAAGGCTGAGTCAACCTTGAGCCTGGTGGGATTCAATCTGCCAAATTGCAGTGGGAGTAGCTTGCAGTACTGCACTCTAATCATTGCGCCACCGAGATTCCATATAGGTTTTTATTGGGAAAAAAAGAAAGTGAGGAAAGCAAATTCAATAGGTAAAGAAATAATTAGTAGCTTGCTTCTCAGGATAATTGTGGAACTCTCTTCACATTGTACCTTGATTTTCATCAAATGTGATTTATAACCTTTTATAAATGTTAAATAGTATCAGACCTAAAAGAAATACCAGGGGAGCCAGTTGCTAGCTTTCTATGTAAAATTGTTAAAAAGAGTTTCATCCTCTGCTCTCTATTGTAGGCATTAGAGTCAAAAGAGGTACATTGCATGCAAAGTACATTAATATGAACAAAGCACCTCTCTCCAAAGCCCAGAAAACAGCTATGTATTGATAAATGCTCAAATGCTTTCCACAGCCCTCTGAGTGATTTGCTTCAAACGCTCAGGGGTCTAAAGACAGTTGATTTTACTTGCTATTATTTGGTGGAAGACTTCCTTCACTAATGTAATTTCAAATCTAATGTTCTGTTGTTGCAATCAACAATAGTTTTCTGTAATTGGAGTTCTACTAGCATGCCTGTGGAATTTGTGGAATGCACAATGAAAAGAGTTGGGATACTATAATTCCTTTTGTTTCAAAATGAGATGGGCAGAAAATACATTTAAATAAAAATATTTCCAAAATAGTTATGAAACTGAATAAAATATATTAATAATTTTATATAGTTGTAAAGGAGACCACTCCAAATTTTATTCCGCTAATCACCGCAAATATAAGGGACAGTGCTTATCTTCATTTCAAGGCCATTGAGCCAATATTGTCCGAAAACATTTCTGTCGTCATGTGGCCAACATGATGTCATGGAGTGCTGTTACCTTCCCATCAAAGTGGTACCTATTTATCTATTTGCATTTGCATGCTTTTGAACTGCTAGGTTGGCAGGAGATGGAGTGAGGACAGGAACACATTCCATGGTGTTCGGGTCTGAAACCTGAGCTGCCAGCTTTCCAGCCAACAAGCTCAGCTTCTTAATCATTGAGCCACTGCACCACCTTATACAGTTTATGTAGGTGTGAAATTTATAGAGCCAAGGGAATATCCAGCAAAGCATGTTCAAGGATATTATCACTGAGAAGGCATAACAAAATAGAGTGCTTCAGCAGCAAGAACTCCAAAGTCAACTTCAGACCAACAATAAAGTAAGCAATACCACAATCAAGAAACTGTCAAAGAGCCATTAGTAAACAGCCCAACCAAAGAATCCCTAAAAGCACTCCCACCCACCCAGACAGGCAAGACAGAATATAAACTGACAGCAAACAACACTTTTTACTAGCATTGATGATGTTACCTAGTTAGGGTAATGAAACATCTGCAAGAAAACAAGCAAACTCAGGGAGCATTAAGGACCCCACACTCAACCCTGAGCTACAAATATTTTCTTTATTGGTAATTCTGAAACTGCTTACCAAGGCCTGTACTGATGCTGAACGGTTGGCAGAATTGAAGTTTGAGGAATATTGAGCTTCTGAAATTAAGTTTCTTCTTCCTTGAAACAACACCCCCACCCAACTCCAGATACCTGAAATCAACTGCTAATTACATCTCTGAGCCTTGAAATAATTTTGGTTGGGTTTTGAAAATGATTTTATGGAGGCAACTCTTTGAAAATGTGTCTTTCTAATCAGGGTGCCAAGCTCATGGCAAGGAACTTTGCTGTAATTCCAAGTTAGACTATTTGTTTTATTGGATTTAATATAAGCAATAACATTTATCTTTGCCACAATAATTATCTTCCACCAATTAGAAAGCTGCCAGGAAATCTATCATCTCTAAGATGCAAGACAATTGAGAGTAACTAGTTAACCTTTCATCCAACATGCCAACAGAAATTATGCTTTTGCAATAAATCTGTCTGCCATTCCCCTGACACTTGCAAGGTGCCAAGTACCAGGTACAGAAAACTGATTAAAACGACTAGGAATCTTAGTCTTAAAAGAATTATAATTCAAAACAAGTTTTATTGATTATATTTTAAGCAGCATAAAATAGTCTTGTGACTTAAACAGTTAAGACAAGTTTTCATTGCAAAAGAAATCTCTCCTCTGCATCTATCTATTCCGTTCATTTCATATTTTTGAGACTCTGAAATTGGCCACCTAGTAGGACAATGTTTGAGACAACCCTGCATGAGATACTTTTATCCATTTGGTAGGATCTCAAAGGGCTGTCAGCTGCAGTCACAGAATTTAGTTGGTTGTGTGCTACCAAACATGCTAATCGGTGCAGCCTATTATGACACCTTTCAGAAATCCCACCTTATTACAAGGTCTGTATCAGAATGGCAGGCATGAGGCAAAGTGGCTGTAAGAATGCACAAACTGTACAACATAAACATAATGGGACTTTCTTGTATCAATATCAAATGGAGTAGTAGCCCAGATGAAAATTCTGTCACTTGGAACCCTTCTCTCTACCCTCCATTTATATCCCATGGCTATGGATATCAATGGAGATCCAACTCAGAATAATAATGAAAGATCTTAAAACAATGATGTGGAAAGGTTTTACATTGCACAGATATCTAAGGATAGGGAAATCACAATCCTTTTAATTAAATATCTATATTTTCTGTGAATGTTTAAAAAAAACCAAGAAAAATGCCAACAAAGGAGAATATTTGTAGCTCAGGACTCAAATGAAGAATCCTTGGTGCTCCCTAAGCTTGGTTTTTTTTCTTGCAGATATTTCATTATCCAAAATAGGGGACATCTAGGTCATTCTAAGTAACCAGATAGCACTAGCACTGATGGTTACCTAGTTTGGGTAATGAAACGTCTTCAAAAAAACAATCAAGCTCAGAAATAAAAATGTGTTGGTTTTTATACACGAGTGTCTGAAATATACATAGAAAACATACATGGAAAACATCATATAATATATACTGTGTACACACATACACACACACACACACAAATACAAACACACACACAGAAGTAGTTTTAAGCCAAGAATTACATTGCAAATCCAGAGAAGTATGATTAAGGCATTTGACAAAGGATAAGGCATTTGACAAAATAGATGACAATTTAATTCTTGGTAAGCTAGAAAAATGTGAAATAGATAACATAATCACCAGATGGATTTGTAGCAGGCTGACAGACCACACTCAAAAAGTAGTCCATCCACATTGAGAGAAGTAAGCAGTGGGGTACCACAAGACTCCATCCTAGGCCCAGTACTCTTCATTATCTTCATGACTTAGATAAGGGAATAGAAGGGGAATTCATTAAATTTGCTGATGACACTAAACTGGCAGGAATAGCCAACACCCCTGAAGACAAGCTCAGGATCCATAAAAATCTTGAGAAACTTGAACAACGGGCCCTATCCACAAAATGAATTTTAAGGTGGAGAAAAGCATAGTTTTACATTTAGGCAGGAAAAATCAAAGGTATAAGTACAGGTTAGGCAAGACCTGGCTCAAAAACAGTAACTATGAAAGGGACCTTGGAATCCTAGTGGATTCACTTGAATATGAGCCAGCAGTGTGGAGCAGTTGCCAAAAAAGCTAATATAATCCTGGGTTGTATAAACAGAAGCATAGAATCAAGATCACATGAAGTATGAGTACCACTTTATAAAACCCTAGTAAGACCACACCTGGAATACTGCAACCAATTTTGGTCACCATACTGCAAAAACATTGAGACTTTGGAAAAAGTTCAAGAAGAGTAAGATAATCAAAGACCTGGAGACTAAAACTTATGAAGAATTGCTGCAGGTTTGGCTAATCTAAGGAAAAGAAGATGTGATAGCAATATTCCAGTATTTGAGGGGCTGCCACAAAAGAGAGGGTCAAATTATTCTCCAAAGTACCAGAGGGCAGAACAAAAAACAATGGTTGGAAACTAATCAAAGAGAGAAGCAACCTGGAATTAAGGAGAAACTTTCTAACAGTGAGGACTATAAACCAGTGGAATAGCTTGCCTTCAGAAATTGTGGGAGCTCCATCACTGGAAGTTTTTAAGAAGAGACTAGATGGTCACTTATCTGAAATATCATAGGTTCTCCTATTTGAGCAGTGGCTGGACTAGAAGACTTCCAAAATCCCTTCCAGATTCTATTCTATTCTATTCCTATTTGCACAGTCATCTAGGAAATGGGAATTGTGTCATATTTCATAAAACAGAACTGTTTTCACATCTGCCATCTTGATTGTTTTGATATCTTTATAACCCCTATCCCATCAACAGTCCTGATTATAATATTAAGAAACACCAACCATTTGGAGTTAGAGTTACTCTAACTCTAGAGGGGGGGGGGGGGCAAAGAGTAAATGAATAATCTTTCAAAATATTCCATGGAGAAGTAAGTAGTGATACATGATACCATTATGTGTCCTGCTAGGCCCTGTAACTGGCTCAGGTTTCCTGGTCATGGTGGGGTGGGGAGGAGTTCTTGATTTCCAGGATCATAACAGCTTTGTATCCAGTGGTGAACTGTGTGGGTAGCTAAGATTGGGAGGAGAGACAAGTTGGTAGGGGGAGTTGCAATGCCACTGCAGTTGGTTGTAAATGCAGGCAGACTGCCAAGCACCTAATTTTTTTATTACATAACCACTTGGGCAGTGGTCCTCAACCTTTTGAGCATCAGGGACTAGTTCTGTGGAGAGAGCTTTTTCTGCTTGCATCCCATGGATGGGTCTTTGTTTGTTTGCATGGCCCGGTTTCTGGCATGCCGCGGTCCTGTGTTGGACTATGAATCAGGGGTTAAGGACCCCTGAACTAGGATGTTGCAACAGCTATATTGAAAAACAGTTACTGAACATGGTTATTAAGCAAGAACTACCTGTAGTCATATTAAAAAGCACATTACATAAATATTGATTAAATGAAAGGAAATAACAGCATTTGTTTGCTTTCCTTGAAAAATCATTAAATTTGTGTGAATTCAAGGAAAACATGGACAAGTTACAGTAGTGGAAAGTGAAGGCTTGGATCTTCTTTTGCTGGGTTGCAAACACAATAAATAGGAGGGCTTTCCAGCAGAATTGATTGTGTAATTTGATAATATTATAAAATAACAAATGTAGTGCAGATACAAAAATTTTTTATTTCACTTACAATAAGGAAATGGATTAGCACAGCAATACAATTGTCAGCATCTAATTATGTTATTATTGGGTTTGCTGATATTATTGTTTCATTTCTTATTTTTAGATTTATATCAGAAATTAAAAATGTGTCTTGACACAGATTACCGTAAGAAAATTTGGCTGTCTGAGAAATATAATATTCTTCTCTCCTCTCCATCATATTCTTTCTCAAAGATACAACTACAAGATAATGTGTGTTTTGTGATATAGGAGCAACATTTTGACCTGATATACAAGAAACACACAAGATCTGGATTCATAATTGTCTCCATTTTGTTTTTTCTTTGCTTCACTTTCTCAACTATAACATGTTAATTATATTACTGAAATTCAGAGAATTGTTGAATAAAAGGGAAAACAAAATGATTTTCCTGAAAGAAAGATGACTGTGAATTTAAAGTGATTCTCTAAAATGAAATTAAATAGATCTCTTCCTTTCCAAGTATCACCATTAACATCATCTCAAAAAGATCCTCATGTTTTAAATTATTTAGGTGATAATGTATCTTCCTTTCATGAAGATTACTGTCTATAACAGTATTTCTTAAAGTAGGCCCTGGGGGAGAGTCCCTCAAAATCCTCTCAGGGGTCTGCGACATCAAAATTATTGTCAGCCTGTGCTAAAAAATAATACAATATTAAAATCCCTTCAAACAATTGTGACAAGCTATAGTGGCAATAAATGTATCAATTAAAATTTTTAACATAGTAAATGTCAGTAAATACAAACAATACAAATAAAAACTCATTTGAGATCCTCTGTTACTTTTAAAAATGGGAAGAGTTCCCTGAGAGAAAGAAGTTTTAGAAACACTGGTACATCAATACTATCTATAGACTTGTGATGGTCACTGACTTCAAAATGGAAAGTGCAACCAATTGATTGAGGCCCTACCTTTTTTTTTTTAAAGTGCATTGTATGGATTGCATACATATTGAAAGGAATACTCCTTTTTATATGTATACAATCCATATAATGCATATTTTTCCAGGCTTTATTTAAGGGTAAGCATGATGTACAATAGCTATTACTAATTTGTGCTAGCCAGATTAAACCTATAATCTGTTTTGAGTTGTAGCTCTGTGGATAGTGTGACCCCAAAAGTAGCAAATGCAGGACAAATTTACTCTGAAAGAAAACACAAAATTGTTGTTTTATAGATTGTCCAGCAAAGAGAGGAAGGAATTAGTGTAATCACAGCAAAAGCAGTCCATCTGTTACATGGACTGTCACCCATTCACCAACAGACTCAGTAGAACTCTCTGGAATGAACTACCCCCGGAGGTAAGGGCCGCCCCCGATCTCATGGTCTTCCGTCGGTTGCTCAAAACGCATTTATTTCGGCAGGCCGGACTGGCCTAGGGGTTTTTTAAATTTTAATCGGGTTTTAATCTTTTTAATACTTGCTTATATTTTATTAGAGCCATATTGTATTTCAGTTTTTAAATTTTAATATTTTATGTTGTCTCATATTTTGTACCTTGTATATGTGTTTTTATTGGCTGTTCACCGCCCCGAGTCCCTTCGGGGAGAGGGGGCGGTATATAAATCAAATAAATAAATAAATAAATAAATAAACATTTCATCCATCCATCTTTCATGCATCCATCTTGTGAGGTGCATAAAGGTAAGACAGATTGCTAAGGCCATGCTCTAAGATTGACAGCTATCTGGAGAGATAAAATAAAAAAGTACAGTATTCCAAATCTAAGAAAATGTTCATATGTGATACACCTGCTGGTCTGAGTCTATCTCAAATCTTCCCTATTAGAAACACTATATTTTCCAAGTCAAATATAGGCTATTTCACATGAAGCTTTCTATATTTTCTCATTCAACTTTAAGAGTCATTTGGATTAAAAGTTTTGAATTTCTGAGTGAAAGTCTGCACTTTACAGACACTTCATTAGGAAAATAGTGAAATTACAGCAGAGTGATGATCAAAGGATTAATTTATCATTTTACTCAGGACAAAGGTCATGTATTAGTCCCCTGAGAAGACAGGGGGAGGTTTGTCTGTCTCCCTTCCAATGTTACAGTGCTAAATGCAATTTTCATTTCATAGAATTTTGAGCAGTTAATTTCCTGTATCCATGGCTTCCATCTGTGCTGGCTGTAGACTCTTGAAAATGCCTAATGAAGGATTAATAGAAAAATCACATAAAATCTTAATGCTAATATCCCTTCTCACTTGAGTTTTATTATGAATGTCACATTTATTGTGTGTGGGGGAGAAGAACTTATGTTCTTATAGAATATGTAATAAAAACATGAAAATGAATTTGTTAAACAGTATATGCCTGTGAAATATTAAAATCTCATTTAGATAACTGCATTACATGAAAAGACTAAAGTATTATCAGATTATTTAATCAATACATAATATCTTGGAACTATCACTTAATATCATTTAAACATTCCTAATTACTAAAACATATAAGGTGGGCCATCTAAAGTTAAGCAAATAAAAATTACAATTACAAAAGTAACAATTGTTTCAGAAAGGACATTGTGCAAATATTGTGCCCCTGAAGATTATATTAGGCTTGGCTTACATAAATATACATCAGGTTTCTAATCAGGTTTCCTAATATGTTCCAGCAGCAGAATAAATACAATTACTTTAATGCGCATGTTGTACTATCTATATGAAGCGCCACACAGTTAAAACTGCATGTCATTAGAAATGTACCGCTTGTGTTTTATCTAGTTCCATTCTGGAGTTCTGCATGCATACTAATATCACAATCTAACTCTATTTACTTAGAAATAAGTCTCATTATGTTTGGTGGAGCTAATTCCTTGATTGGTGTGCCTAAAATTACACATGTAAGTCTTAAGCATACAAATGATTAGGTCCTGAAAAGCATTGGTTGGAAGGTCCAAAATATATAATACTCCCAATGCTTAAATAAAGTTTTATCTTATGCAAAATAAACACCTTCTCTATAGTGGTTGATAAGGGATATGGATATATGAAAAATGTTAAGGAAGTTTTCTCACACTGGAGGCAGCATTCCATCCTTGTTTCACAGATGTTTCAGGCGCATCATATAAATTAAAAGATGGGTTGAAAGCTGCCTGTGGTTTCCAAAAGGATGGAGTGTGAGCCAAGAACCATCCCAAAATTGTCACCCTATTGTAATGATTAGTCCCATAGAAGTGAGGATTATCTTGAATATGTGGGAAGCAAAAGAGGCAAATTCTTTTGACTTAAATGTTTAAATGTTCATTACATTCTATTTTAAATTGAATGCACTTTGTTCTTTGTTCTAACTTGCCTACTTTGGGGATGTAGCTCTAAAATCCTGCTGACAAGTCAGCCACTGATTCAGGCCAAGCAGAATTATATATGTATTGGAGCTAATGATAAGAGAGGAGAAAGTCCAAATTAGAAAGGAAATAAGATTGTTTTTTTTTTAAATTGATATCTACTTTTTTTCTTTGCTATTCTATCCTTTATTTATTTCTCACATTCCTCTGTGTTTTCCCCTCCTTCCTCTATTTTTCTCCCTTTATTAATCCCTTCCATTTTCTCTCCATTTTTTCTCTTTCTCTTTGTCCTAGGCTTTTTCTCCATGATTTTTCTTGGTTGCCCAGAATCAGGTCTGAGTTGGGTCACCTTACAAATATTGAAATGAAAAATATATACGAAAACATCAATATCTCTCCATGCAGAGAAATAAGTGGGTCCATTTGTTACGAAATTAAATTGCCACTTAGAAGCAATCTTGGGCAGGAAAGGGAGGGGGAGAGAAGTGACATTCCACTTTTTCTGCTGTACTTCAAAAAGTCATCCTTGTGAGACAATGAGAGATAGGGGAAAAACACTTTCGACTTACTTATCTGGTTGAGAAAGGATGCGCCCGAGCATACTCAGCCATATGGAACATGAGAGGATAATATTTCTGGCTGTCCTTTCATTGTTACAGCAACATTTTCCTCTCTGAACATCCCTCCATATTTTTCACAGAGAGGACCTTTTCACCATGTTTATTTAAAAGCCTTGCTTACCTATTCTCCCTAGAACAATAAAGTGCTATTTATGGTTATTTGTACAGCCACCCAAGTGAAATCAACAGCATTTAGAAATGAAATAAAGATGTAATTTATAACAATAAACACAATTTGGATTTTTCCAAAGACCACTCATAGCTATTAGAATTGCAACTTGCATTTAGAGAATTAGTTCCCTTTAAGTTATGAACATATAACGCTTGCTGTGGTCACACCTCAAGTGTTGAACACGCTGAAACACAGGCACATTGCTTTCTCTTCAAATCTACAAGTGCATAATGTGCCAAGAAAAGTAATATAATTAAAATAATCTTAAAAAATGCCAAATTATATGTTATGCACGAACTATTCTCTGCTCTAGTGGAAATGATATTTTGTCAAGGTGCAAGTATCAGGAATATTACAAATATGCCAGAGTATATAAGCACGTTGTTTCATTAATGGTGTAAAGCAGAAATATTGCTCCTAGTCTATTAACAGTGTTGAAACAATCTAACACATCATGAATATTAGTATTCCATTAAAAACTTTCAGAGTGAATTAATTGTTTTCCAACTCTTACAAACTCCCCGTCTCTCACTTTTAGACTACAGGCAGAGTAATAGCCAAAAAATGACTCATGCAGAAAAAATACCAGGTTCTCATGAATGACAAAGTTGTAATGTGAATGACTCAATTTTGGTATAATATAATGTATGAACCCTTTCCAAAAACCCTATAAGCCATAGCCTTTAGTTATACATTTAATTCAGACAAGAAGAAAACTATTAGAACTGATTACAGACCATCAAATCTCCTCGATGTGACCAGAACTGCTCTAGGCACATTGTGGTTGATCTGGGCCAACCTTAGGAGAGTAATAGTCAATTTGCTGTCCAGACCTGGGAAATATTTACTAAACTCGACTTTCTTCTCCCTTTATTTATAGCATGAAAAAAAGTAGCAAAAGTTTAGCACTTTGAATGATCATTTATAAAGTCAGCATGCACTTTATAAATGCAGACAGGCTGGGTCCTAGTAACAGATTTTTTTTTAATGCAAATGTAATGAAAAGGCATTGTATTCCTTCCAATTCACATTGCTCTATCTCAGGATCAAAGTTTGTTTACATTCTATTGCGAGGCTCAGTTTAGTTATGAGTGAACCAGGGATAGCACAAAAATAAAACACAGAACATCAACTATCATCATCTCACAATAAAACATTATATCTTGGATCTGGAGAAACTGTTAGCCCCTTTAATTGTATAGGAAAGGCCAAAGTAATTGACAAGGTTTTTAATGGAGGTCATGGAACACACCAACCACAATTCTTAGGAAAAAAATATATTTTTCACCTCCTCCATGGACAGGAACTCATGCTATTGTATTAGCACTTTCCTTTTTGAAAATTATATTTTATATGCTTTTTTGCATCCTACCTTGGGGAAAATAAGAAAGACTAAAGTAATATTTTTAAAATCTTAAACACTTAAGAGGCCTAATGGGAAAATTTTATTTTCAAGATGCAGAGTAATTCAGCTCCAGTGTTGAAGGCAAAAAGACAAGCTCCCAGGACGATGTAAAAGTTAATAATTTTCTGCAAACTCAAGAGAACACTTTGCTCCCCTCCCCCAAGATTTAAAGAATTTGATCATTGGAACTGACAGGTAATTTTGTTTCTTCAGCTGTGTAACCATAGATAAATAAATTTCAATGATGCATAAAAAGAAGCTAGTCAGCAACAGGGAAAGAGGAAGGAAAATTATTATTTCTACGCTATCACCCATTTTGTTTAAAAAGAACTGTGGCACAAGTATGTGTGCTTAAAGTGACAGTCCTAAAGTATCAAATCTTTATAAGCATAGTAACTTTTGCTACTGCTATTGCCATTGCCACACATTCTAAAACCAGTATTGTCGCTAATGTAAAAAATGTGATAGTAGTAACATCTATACCATCTGCTGAAGTATTACAAACCTTTCCCTATAATTCACTGCTTTTACAGTTAATTGTATATTGTAAAATATTACTGATTTTAACAGCACATTTTCCTCCTTCAAAAACAAAAAGGGAAACAGAAGTAGATATACCCAGGTATCAGTCCCCCTCAAACACCCAAAATTCCTGAACCTATTCTCATCTTTAAAAAATCTAATTAAAAAAATGGTGACATTAACTTTTCTGTGATGCCATCTGTGCTCTCTAACTGAGTGGAGGAATGAGTGTCATCACCAGCTAGGGGAAAGATGCCACCCCTGCTTCAGGTATTGCCTTGAAGAATCTCTCAAAAGTGGACAAAAGTTATAAGCTTTAATGAAGGAAGCAGAAAGGGAAGGAGTTACTAAAACCATGTGAAATAATAATATTAAACAAAAAATGTACATTTAAATAAGTTAACTGGTTTAATTGCATTTAAATGTGATTGAATTACATTTCATTTTTGACCTGGTCCTGCCTACTTTTGGTTTCTGGTAATGCACAAAAGTGATCACCTTGAACATTCCAGGTTATATCCAAGTATTTGCATTGTATATAAATAGAGCTAAAATGGTATTCGGGGACATTAGCTTAGCATACAATCCCTATTTTCATCATCCACAATGAACAGCTTCATGTAGTAATGTTTTCATGTTTATCATGAAGATCATGGAAGGAAACTAAAAACATATATATTCCCTATGTTCTAGGATTGGGCATTGTCAGGCCTAAAACCAAGAATGACATATGATGATTCTTTCAAACTGAATTATTTATTGTTTCAAACCAATGGACAGAATCTTGCCAGACTGAAAACTCTATATCTGCATGTACTCAGAGAACTATCAGGGAGGGGCTGTCTTCACTCTGTTTCTTTCACACAAATATCTGGACTGAGCTGCATTTTACTCCTCTGGAATGTACCCCTTCCCTCCTGGGAATCCACCTCCTTACTTCCATCATAGGCAATATGAAGAAAGGGCAACTGTTATTATGTCAAATATGGCCACTGTGATGACCCAGGGTGGGATACAAAAGCAACAACGTCACAAAAAACAGTGAAGTCCCTTAATTCCTTCAACTTGGCTTTAAAGGTCCAATTATCATTGACTGGAGAAAAAACTCCCCACAAACAGTTGTGAAAAGGAAGAACTTCCATTCAAACTCAATATATATATAAATTATAAATAGAAAAAAAACAACACAAACCACACTGAAGAATTAATGAGACAAGGCAGGATAAGGGCTTGAAGACGTCCACAGATATTGAAATACACACACTGGGAAGGATGCCAGAACTCAGATAAGAACTGACAGACTAGAAATATTTTCACACTTTGCTTCCAGCACTGGCCCATGCGCAGTTTGTCCTATTAAACAGTCCTCACAACTGCATCCCATGAAGGGGATCAAGGCCCTTTCCTCCCCCGTGAACTATGCCATTCATGTTTCTCCCTTATCTGCCCCTTCCTGCATGCCCTAGGTTGAAGAGAGGATGGGCCTGGGTCTTCCTCTGAATACCCAGCTGGTCTGTGCCCTTCCCCAGTTTCCTCCACAACCTCCAGAGCCACACTACCACTCCCTGTTAGCTATTCCTCCTCAGAGTCAGAGTCAGATTCTAACAGGGGCATGATAGCCACTGTGATGCCATAGTGATGTTGAATGTCAATACTGAGGAGAAAAACTTCACCAAAATGATGAGATTTATATTTTTCTCTGTTACCTGTGTCCACCTCACTACATTACCTTTAAACAACCTTTACCTTTATAATGTTCTGGTATTACTGATGCTTAAGTGGATAACACTTTTCAAACTGAGCTGATATCTAGTCTGTTTTTACATTCAAACTACACAGAATCATATAAAAGTCAATACCTTTTTCAATTATTTTCCTTTAAAAGATTTAGGCAAGATATTTGAGCAAGGTCTATGGTTTTTAAGGGAAAGTTACCATTTCTAAAGAAGTTAAGTAAATATAATAAATTTTAAAACCTTTTATGGTGTTTTTAATTTAAAAACAGTTGAAGGCAAAGAAATAGCTTAATAGAACATTGATGAAAACGTCTTTCTAATCAGTTGTGTGATTTTTAATCTTTTTGAAAATATTTTGTAATAATTAAATGCTAGTAATATGAGACCTTTGATAGACTTCATTATTTTTTTTTCAAATGAGGATTCTTCATGAGCTCAACACCATATTTTTCATGTAGAATTTTTCATACAAAATTTCATACAATTTTTTTTCATATAGTTGTAATATTTTATGGGATACCTAAAATATTCCTCATTATATTTTTCATGATACCATGTAATTTTGCTTACAAAATTACAACAAAAAAGAATCCAAAAAAATACTATATTTCCCAGAGAAACAATGTTAAGATTTCTGCTTACACAATTGCCTATCGTCAGCGTAAGGTCTTCTTTAGTAGTTTAATTAGTTGGTTATGTAATTAAATCTGTTAATGTTCAGTTGTCTTTGTACACAAACCCACTGTGATAGTGCAGGGTAGGTGGCCTTAGTTAAAATTAAAGATTTCATTCACTCAGCTATCTTTATGATATAGTTTTATTATGATCTCATTGTCCACTATCCACAGCAGCGGTCGCCAACCGGTGGGCCATGGCCCACTGGTGGGTCATGAGAAAATTTTGGTGGGCCGCAGAGAAATCTCACCCCCAGAGCACCTCCCCCAAAGCAATTAATCCAGGCTGCTCAGAAACACAAGGCTGCACCACCCACATGGTACGCAGGAACCCTCCCTGCCCACTCACTCCTTACTGGCAAACTTGCCTGCTAAATTGCTATTTTTCTGACCATCAGGTGTTCTGCTGTGCCAGGAGATTTAGATTAGCTAGGAAGCAGGAAATGGTTGGATTTCTTGCTTTCTAGCTAATCTTTAGATCTTCAGCTCTGCTTTTAAGCACAGCCAAACCTCCCTTAGGATTGAAGGTTCTGTTATTCAGTGCAGACTCACGGCAAGCAAATTTTATGTGACAGACTCAGGTAGCCGATGACAGATAGATGGATCACTGAATGATTCTGTGAGCAACTCGATCTGTCTGCCTGCTTTGCCTGATTTTGGGTAAAAGTTGCTCTTTTTAAAATAAAAAAATCAATATTTATATCAATATTTATAATATTTACATACAAGCCATGCCCAGCCAGTCACATGACCAAGCCACACCCACAAATTAGGCCATGCCCACAGAACCGGTTAGTGGTTCCTGGGATTTAAAATTATGAGTTTGGTGGTCCCTGAGGTCCAAAAGGTTGGCGACCTCTGATCCACAGGACATAATTAGAGGTGAAAAACACAGTATAGTTGAAAATGCCTGGAAAAGGATAGACCTTGTGAATCTGAGCTTAGACTTTGCAGCCTCTCTACATAGTGTCATGTGGGTGCCATCATCTGCATCTGACAAAAAATCATGAAGAGATGATGAGCCACCATTTCTGGTGAAATGTTGCATCTTTTATAACAATAAAAGAAAGATATGGAGAGTAAAGAACAGCACTAAATTTTTAAAATATTTTTAAGCTGCATTCTTGTTGGGATCTGTCTATGATCCTGAAAGACCTATTTCTAAGCAATCATGTATTGGGAATCTTTAATATTTCTGTTCAGACACAGGATGCTTTCTCACTCCAGGCCTATTGGAAATAAATTGGGAAAATCTGCTAAATGCAATTAGGTAATTCTAGTATATGATAGACCCGAGCATGCAAAATTTGATAAGTTTTCAACCTCAAATCTTTCCAAATAGTCAAGCAATATGCAAACATGGTTGACATAAATTGTAAATTGGTACAACTTACAATTCTAATATCAGGCTCAATTATGGTCATAGGTCAAGGACACTTAAGGTAATATAAAGTAATTATTTATCTGGAAATATAAATTGATAAAGCCTACTTATTGGAATCATTCCTGTTTCCTGCTCACACTCTCCCTTGTTATAAGGGCTGGATATCTGATCTGTTCCTTCTATAGTCCACTATAAGCTCCTTGGTCTTATAAGGGCTGGATATCTGATCTGTTCCTTCTATAGGGCTGGATATCTGATCTGTTCCTTCTATAGTCCACTATAAGCTCCTTGGTCTTATTGGTGTTGAGGACCAAGTTATTGTCCTGACACCACAAAAACAACCAGTCCACCTCATCTTGGTAGGCAGACTCATCCTCCCCCAGAGATGAGTCCCACCACTGTTGTATCATCTGCAAATTTAGTAACAGTATTATTAGTGTGAGTGGGAATGCAGTCATGCACATAAAGAGTATAGAGTAAGGAACTCAACACACAACCCTGTGGCATACCAGTGTTAAGAATAAGGTCTGAAGAGGTATAATTACTTAATCTGTGAGTGGCCAAACAGGAAATCCATTCTCCAAAGGCAGATTGAATAAGAAAATCCAAGGTCCAGAAGTTTAGACATTAGTCTATGTGGAAGAATTGTGTTGAATGCAGAACTAAAATCTACAAAAAGCATCCTCACATAATCCCCCTTCCCACTGTTCTAGATAAGTCAGAGCAGTGTGAAGAGTGATGGCTATAGCATCCTCTGTAGATCTATTTCTTCTTTATGCAAAAGTTTAGCTTCCTTATCCATAGGGATGTCACATAGTTTGTCACCATTAATATTCACTTTAAAGAATAGTGGAAAAGTCTTCAACACAACAATGCAAATTGTGGTGTTACCTCACAAAAGAAATCGGGGAATAGCAGAAAGCAGGAGCAACCCATCTCTCCTATACTTGAAACTGCTAAAATACCTCAAGAAAGGCAGAAAAACCAATAGAATTGAAAAGACCATGGAAATGATTGTATAAGATTCATTTCCAGCTTTCAATTCATTATTAATTGACTGACCCTAGAAAGCAATTCCATATGGTTCAATAATATCCTCTTTCCTTCTTCTGTCTGTCACTCTGGCATTCACCATATAAAGAAAAGCAAACAAAATGCTACTTTATGAAAGTTGAGTCAGTTCTCATCACGTCAAAAGAAATCCTATTTGCATTGGAGGACCATAACCTCTTCTGAATCCTCTCACTTTTATTCATCTGAATCTTATGCATATCTCTGGTTTTCCCTCTGCCAGATGTCATTGTGTGGTATCAATTGCCTTATAGTGAGACAGGCCTTTAGCCCATACTTGTAACAGTTTTCCAAAACTTTCCACAGAAGTTTTGTCCACCCATTATTAAAAATGTAAAGGATTGAACCTGGACAGTGGTGGGATTCAAAACCTTTTACCACCGGTTTGGTGGGTGTGACTTGGTGGGCAAGCTTTGCACATGCATGCACATGCTTTGCATACATACACGCCAAACATGCACTTTCTGCAGGTACAGAGGCATTTGCACAGGCGCAGAGGCATTCCAACTCACCTCCTGCAAATCTGCACTGTCCCAGTTGCTTCAGCAGCTGCCGTGCACCACTCTTCTGTGTTGTGCAAAGCAGCTGCGCTTCAAAAGCAGAAGATAAAGTTGAGTATGGAGCCTAGGCGGGCAGGTGGGCCCAGCAGCAGAGCAGCAGAAAGAACCAGTTTGGTCTCCACCGCTCATTGCCGCTACTGGCTTGGCGGAACCGGGTCAAACTGGTAGCATACCACCACTGAACCTGGGGTACTCTTGTTGCACACAGCATGCATTTTTCACTGAGCTACATCTCCATAACTACAGTTTTATAATGACTATTTACCCAACAATGCTGCGGCAAAGTTCAAATGCACATATGAAGAATTCCCCTGATAAATAGTTCAGAATCACAGAGTTTAAAAGGGCCATTGAGGACTGATATGGTATATTATGTAAATGTTGTGATGTTTCTGAATTAGAAAATAATGTGTACATCATTTAATGTTGGATTTCCTCTCTAAATTAATAGTTACAAGAAATAATTAATGTGGAATGAGGTAAATAGGTTTGATTACTAAGAAGAACAACAAAGTGAAACTATGGATTAAGCAAATTCTTGATCATAGGCTAACTCAAAGCCAATGGGGTATTCATATAACAAAAGTCTTTCTTAGTAATATAAATGATTTGCAACTACATTAGATTAGCACATAATTAGCTGGATTGGGAAGGAACATGACTATGTAGGTGAATGTAATAAAATTCAATATACCGGAACAGAGAAATATAGTCATTTCTGTATGCAAAATGATTATTTAAAATATTAGATAGATACTGAGAGACAGAAAGACCAAAACCCTCTGAGACAATTTGGAGAAGTGAAATGAACTATGTTTTTTGGGACAAGTGCCAGACAAGATTATAGCTTTCTACAATTTCATTTAACATTAATAAAATAAATGGAATACTTAAGTGAAAAACTATTTGAGATGTGTTTCAAACCCATTACAGTAGGATGTTTTCCTTAAATTATTATGCTGAATCTTTGCAAAACAACAGACATTACAGGTATCTTTGCCATAGGCATTGCTATAAAATGAATAGTCATTAACTAAAAACGTGTTATACTTCCAAATGGATGAACAAAAGTAATTTCTGGACCCACAATTTATATGAAGATGATTAACACAAACTGAAATGGTGGCATTTTGTATTTGTTGGTTACCCAAAATTATTCTGCAAATCATAATTTATAACTTGATAATAAAGCAGGCAGTTTATTTAATTTTAAGAGTCTGCCTTAGCAACTGAAACTGCAGACTCATCTAAGAAAATGTGGCAGAAGTTTTAAAACTGTCATGCTCATAATAACTTGGGTTATTATGTGGGCCCATGTAATGAGGAATTGCCTCTAAAATCTATTAAACACTACAGTTTGCCAGAATGCTTTAGCCAGATTAGAAATATAGAACAATTATTCAATCTTTGTCAATTTAACAACATTTTCCTGAGAGAGAGATTCATTTGTTGCAGCAACATACATACATACAAACAGCACAAAAAAATATTGTATCATCCAGGAGTTCGATTTTGAATGGCTCAAGACTGACTCAGCTTTCCAACTTTCCCAGATCAGTAAAATGAGGACCCAGATTGTTGGTGGCAATATGCTGATTCTATAAACCGCTTAGGGAGGGCTATAAAACACTGTGAAACTGTATATAAATCTAAGAGCTACTGCAATTTCTATCTTTAAGATCCAAAATCTGCATAAAAGATTAGGACTTATTATTTTTTTCTGACACATTGACTAAGGGAAGTGTGAAAGGACAAACTAATATTTTATGGAAAATTAAATTCTCCTTGATAGTTAATATATAGGTTAATTAAATTGACCTCCTTTCCACACATTCATATATTAACTCCATTATTTAATTTAGTTGGATGGTGATCTGTTGAATTTTTTGTTGGTATAATTATCATGAGTAAGCAGAATTTTGGGAAACATCTTGTACAGATAAAATGTTCATAATTTTATTAAGGGAAACTCTATGAATGAACAAGTGAATGAAAATGCTTTACGTTCACAAATATTGTATGCATTCACTCTCAATCAAAGATTGCCCTAAATAAAAACTGGGTGCAGGAACTCTGGCTTGTAAATTCATCATAATATTTAGGACAGAATAAAGTCATCACATCTTATATTAAACAGAATGGATGGTTTTGTTATTACATTTCAGTTTCTTTGGGTTTTGAAACATGAGTAGAAATTGGAACAAGCTATATTCTCAACCTGAGTTTTACATTATTGAATTTGCATACTTTTTGTAACTATGATATTTTATTATAATATTAATATAGTGCTTAAATGTGGAAAGGCTATCTATATTTGGTAGGCAAGGCTCCAAGTAATACACCCAAGGCAAAAAGAACTTCGAGGCAAGTTGGTTCCTCAAAGAATAGTTTTATTAGGAGATACCATCTTGGCACAAACTGGTGGAAAGCCTATTCTGAGAGCTCCCATGCTTTCCACCTCATTAAATGAAAGCTCCCTTTCCCCCCAAACAATAAGTCACATTGTCCAATCTGGGTACTGGCTAGTTGTCTGGTTATTTCTCTCCTCCTCCTCTGGCCAGACAGCAGTTGGAATGTCCCTGACTTATAAGAGAACTATTTTGTTTTGGCTACAAAACCTCATCTATCTCTACCCCTCTTCAATTCCAGGCTGTGTCAAACCTGAAGCCATGTGAAAAAAAACCCCAATAGAAAAAAAAAAAACCAACAGAAAAGAAAATGGACGTAGCCAGGTCAGCTTCAGACTTGACAATATCTATCAAAAACTTGACAAGCATAATATGGAAGCAAATAAATCAGGATTTTCTATGTATCTTTGATAATCCTTTGTTGCCTTCTAGTAGTTGCCATTTGCAATTTTTGTTATTGTAATTTCTTTATCTTTTTATGATGTAATAAATACAAGTATGACAAATACATACAATTCTTTGACACAAAGATTATTTTCTCACACACAAAAGCAGAATAGTAGTTCCTTCCAGAACTGTATAGATCCTTTTTATTTTTAAAGCTCTATCTATAATATGATTGTTGAGGCTTATTCCATGCAGCTGGCTGTGAAATATAATTTAATTAAGTTTTCAAGTAATCTCAAGAATAAAGAAGATTGATGAGGAGCTGTGCTTTGAATCCATGGTTTATGCCTGAAAAGTGTCAGATCAGTGGGAGTTTTGGTTAGATCCCATGGAAAAATCAAGGTAAGTATTGGGAATACTTTCTTTGGATTCATCTATGCAACATGGTAATATTAGAAAACTTAATATCTGTGATCATAATGGTCATTCTTTGGAGCCCAATCAGAAGTATGAATGCACAATAATTTTAAATTGTTATTATATTATCAAGATCCACATGGACCCAACTTTTATAAAGAGAACTTCAAATCCATATAATGACCTTTCTTTCAAGCACAAATTCAAAATCTCCAAAACAAAAGTCTGTTTTTGATTCATTCGTTCACATTACTCTTTCCCTCATATACATACACAAATTATTATACACGCACACAATTAATCACACACACACACACCTACTATAATCAAAAAGAGCTTTGGAAATAATTTTGCTTTGGAATTTATATTCTGCAATATATATCTGAGAAATAGTTTGGTGTAGTTATTAAAGAGTGGCATCTCTCTCTCTCTCTTCAGGAGTAAGTCCCATTACCTTCAATGATTCTTTCTTCCAAGTAAATATGTTACACATTGCTGGTTTTTCAGACTTTATTGATTTATGCATTATTTTTATTTATATACTGTGGCTTATATGGTAGTCCAATCCAACAGGACTTATCCAATCCAACAGAGCTTGTTAAGGATCAAATGCAGAATCTATTCTTTGCTCCTTTCACATCATGCTGAAAGATTGGCTAAAAACAGAATTAAAAAATAAACAAAGTAGAAACTGAGAAAATAGAGGCTAAGGGATACTGGATAGGTACATTATACAACAAGGAAAATAGGCATTTATCAGCACTTGGTTGAAGGCAATCAAATCTGTTTTCAAAATTTTTATTCAAGTCTGGACAAGCAAACCTTTGGACTAATGCTGAAGATAGTTTTCTTATTTTCTATATCAGCTTTTCCCATTAAAGTTTCATAAATAAGATAAATTTAAAAGGGCTTGGCTAAAGAATAGCTCGGAGGTGAAGCCTTTGCACTAAAAGATTTTCTCTTAAAATGGTTTGGTTGTAAACACATTTTCAAAACAAATTTGCAACACATTTTCAAAACGAATTTCTTTTCTCTGCTTCCTTTTCTTCCAGTACTTTCTAACTTAACTCTAAAGTAATTTCCTCTGTATTTTCCTTTACACTGACAGCTTCTTTCAGAAAACTGGAAGATTGGTGAAGAAATCCAATAACAAATTGGATTTCTATGTAACTAATTTTATCAAAAACGTAAGCTTTTGTGAATTGTAAAATTCTTCTTGCTAGCCAAGACATTCAGTACTTTCTAATAATAACTGCAATAATTCACAATTAAGCAATCAGAATATCTGTTGCCCATGCAAACAGAAAAACAAGAATCTATAGAGATAAAAAATAAAAAAGGAATAACAGATGACATGAAGTAGGAAGAAAGAGGGCCTAAAGAAATGCTAAGATAGAAAATGAGACACAAGATGGGAAGGTTTGAAAATATTGGTAGAAGTACAAAGGAAGAGCTGAAGCATAATGGGGAGAACCTAAGAGAAACTGGAAAGGGCTTATGGAAGTCAAACAGCCTTGAAAAGAGATGGGGCTTCAAACTTCAAGGGGCAAAAATTTTAAAAAAGCTGCCACAGTGGAAATCAAGAAATCTTGAAAAGGGAAAAGATGGTGAAGACAACAGCATCTATTAGCCTGTTCTGAGGAAGAAAAGAAGGTAAGATTGTTAAATTATAGCTGTGATTTGGTCTTAGCCGATGAAGAAATGGGACGGCCAGGAAGAGAGTGGCAGCATCAGCAAATACAGTTCCTTGTCTTTCCCTCAAATGCCAACCCTCCTCTTTTATGTGTAAGCAGACCACTGTGTCAGTGCGTCTGGAGCTGCCAAATGTAGGTGGATTTCTTCCTACACAAACAGAGCTAGTAATTGTGCCCATCCTTCACATCAGTTTCAATGGAGAGATTATTCTGCAATTATCACAATGTTCTTGAGGATTTATTTTGATTTTACCAAACTGAGTGGCTAGAAACTCCCTGCTGGTCTTAATTTCAAAAATCTACATTCACTGGCCAGAAATAACAGGGCAGGATTGTTTCACTTGTCAAAACAATATTGTTTTCCCATGTGGCATGCTGCTGAATTTTTAAAATGCTGTATCTTGCCCAGATTTTAAGCAGTCTATTCCCAATTTAGAAGACTGCTGAGAGTAATCCTCTACATCACGTAGATCAAACTCAAAAGTATCACTTTAACTTTCTGAACAACGGGATATGTCTTTTCTAAAAGAAAAAGAGTTATGATTTATGCATGGCATGTTTTTAAAGACTGCATATGCTACAGTCTAGGAAATATGTCCAGGAGGGAAGGGGGTTTGTTTAAATTGGAATGGCCTGCCACATTCTAGATGGCTGTCCAGCTGCTCTCCCATAGGGACTCAATGGGAGATTTTTCTAGAATTTTCTTCTGAATTTTCCCAGCCTGACATGGTAGATTTTTTTGTTTTAAATCTAATCTTTCCTCTCCTGTTTGCTCCTGTTTTTGGAGAGCCAACCTGCTGACAGAAAGACGGATGGGCAGGCAGAATTTCATGCCTCTTTATATAATTTTCTTCCACTGCTCTGTTGGAATACAAAGAATAAAAATGATAAAGCATCACTTATAACCATGAAAGAAAGGTGAATGAGGATATGGTTGTGCGTCTCTAGAACAATTTAAATCATATTTACGCCCAATACTTCCAGCTGACTCTAGGGTATAATGGTGACAGCTGAACAGAGTTTTGGGAGACAAATTTCTGCCCTTGTTTTTCAGTGTAGGAAGGTTACATAAGGTAGTGGTGAGGACAGCTTTGTAGTGTATCAAGCAACCACATATTTGCTTAATTGATGGTTTTTCTGGGAAGAACAGGCTGTTGAGTCAGCAGGGGTGACCTACTTCCTGGACAATTGTACTGCAACATCCCATATATCTCCCCTCTCCTAGACCTGAAAGGTCATACAGGCATGCCTTTCCCATCCTTTGATTGTCAGGCTACAGGAGTTGCCAGCTTCACTGAGCACCGGCTCCTGCTGCTTATAATGAATGAGAGGCTGAAGGAAAATTCAAGCAGCGAGGTCAGGAATAAGGGGAAGACATACAAAGTAAGTAGTTGAGTAATTTCAGTCCTACTGAGGAAAAAAGACAAACAAAACCCAAAACAACAGGGAAGGAAGCAATTTAACAATCTTTACATTTAAAAGGGAGCTGATTTCCCCCACTGTAAAGATTTGCACTAAGACTTGGCATATGGTATATGCATATTTTAAGACTGGTTTTCATTGGGAGTTTATCCTTTTTCAGCAGTTGACATGAACCTGAGCCAGTCTAGATTTTCCAACTATTAAATGGATAAAGTATGAAAACATGTTTCTTTAAAAAATAAAAACAAAGCAGTTAGAGGAAGTAATACTTTATTATTTAAATCAATCAGTGTATATAAAAGACAGAATAAGCATCTTATTAGGAAACTGTACATACTGTATTCCTTTATACATGAAAGAGCAGGTGGAAGGCTGAACTTTCCTTCCTTCCTTCCTTCCTTCCTTCCTTCCTTCCTTCCTTCCTTCCTTCCTTCCTTCCTTCCTTCCTTCCTTCCTTCCTTCCTCCCTTCCTCCCTCTCTCTCATAATTCACTTTCTTGTGGATTCTATTTTGCAGAAAGGGCAGCTTTGTAGATGTGATGAGATATGGATGCAAATGATACAAACACTTATTCATGCCTTCAATGACAAGGGAAATTATAACAAATCTCCTTCATTTTCTAAGGTAGAGTTTCTATGGTCCTTACCTCTTCATGCTGGATAAGTGATCATAGAGCAGAAATGCAACGAAAAAGGAAAAGCTTCTCATCTCCATTAGGGGAACAGGTCTATTCTGTTATAACAGAACATTACATTCCTTTGCTAAGTCCTAGCCTATAATTACCTGTCAGTGCTGGGTTCACTGTATTTCCTCAAGTAATTCCCACTGCTTGATGAACTGGTCTTATTGCTAAAGATTTCTGTAAAATTCCCAATACCCCTTGCCATGCAACTGCATTATCACTTAATAAAAAGAAGGAATACACCGCATGTAAAAACTATTCATTTTCAAAGTGAAAATTAATTCGTAACAGTTTACCTGATTATTTGCAGTTGACTTGATTGTATGCCCTGCACAAAATCTTCCTTTTATGTGAATTGAACACACATCAATGTTTTGATGTGCAGCTACACATCAAGTGATCCTTGTGAAGTGCTGAACCAACACATATTGAATCAGTTTGCTGAAGTCACTGCATCCACTTAGTGAATAAAATTACAGGTAATTAAGTTGAATTAAGTTACCATGAGGTAATGTTGAATTTTTAAAAGAAGAAATCCCTCACTGAAGACTTGAGAAACTGGGCAAAGTGATTGGTTCAGTGCTGGGCACCCAACAGAAGTCATTGTGACGTACTGGAACATCTTCTGCAACCTCTAGGTATGTTATTGATGGAGATGTGCTTAGGTGGGAAGGGGATTCTGGTAATATACTGCATAGTAAATTTGGAGAACAATGTGCAATTGTCTATAACAAAACATCATATTACTTGGTGACAGTTAAGGGGTCCCCAACCTGTGGGCTGTAAGGATATTGCAACTGGGCCAAAAAATGGCCGGTGTGTGTGTGCACATAGGCATCCCCATTTGAATGGGTAATGGGTGAGTGTGTGTGCTCCATTTGTGTGAGTGGCAGGTGCACGTGCACATTGCTCACACAAATGGAGCTGTGTGTATATGTGTGTGCTTGCTGGCCACTCATGGAACCATCCCTTCTCCCCCTCTAGCAGTTCGCAAAGCCAGAAACGTTAGGGAACTCTGATCTAACTCCTCATTTTAAGTCAGAGCTGGACAACTTGTAGCCCAGAGTCCCGTGAACATCTTTATGTCCACCCTAGGAATTTGTCCTGTTATGAGTCTGAATTCAGATTCTGCAAATTTGTTCCACCCTCCCCCAATAATTCTGATGCCATCCCCCACCTCCATTTTGAGATGGAAAAGCCATGTAAATTGCAGTGAGCTCTCAAAGACTTATCTTCACAAAAACAGAGCAAGACAAACACATAGCAATTCCATTATAAATAACACATCCTGGTCTGTACTGCATCATAATGATCAATATCCCCAACAGAGGAGCTCCTATCCTAAGAAAGCAACAAAGACAAGTGCAGTCAATCTAATTTAAAAGAATTCCCTAAATCTGTCTTTTTTTCCAAAGCACGAAACAGCCATAGTTAGGAAAGATGCAACCTACTTTCTTCATTAGCCTTTCTTGATATCTATCTTCTGAAGACCATTTTTAAAATCAGATTCATAATAAGCAGCATATAATCTGGTTTCTTGACCCCTAACCCTTTTCAAGCTTTGATACAATAATTAAAGGTGTTTTCCCCTTAAAAACCTCCTTTAAACCAGATTTTTTAAAAAACAAACAAACACACACACTTTCATTATCTTCCTAAAAGGACTAATGTTTACTATTTTCATAGAAACCATAACTAAAGGCTATAAAGATCAACCAACTACAATTAATGGCTGTTCAAAGCAAACCCATGTACTACCAGATTGCTTTTATTAGTATCACAGCATGTTCAAATAAACTCTAATCATTACCTGATTTAGCTAAGGTTTATTGTGGACTCATAAATAATGTTAAGCTATAAACTAGACTCCCCCAGCCTAGGAATCTCCAGGTATTTGGACTAACTCCTAGAATTCTGTAGTCAGCATGGTCATTGTTAAGAAATCTGGGAATTGAATTCTGTATGTTTTGAGACTATCAAAGTTGGGGAATGTTGCCATAAGGTATTATAAATTAATGTCTGGGAAAACAAGCCATATTACGATTTACTGTAATATGTGATCAGGACATGTTATTACTAGGGGATATCGGTAGTGGAAATTTTGAATAGTTCAGAGAATCGGCAAATACCACCTCTGACTGGAGATTTTACAGTATCGTTTCCCTGCCATGCCTACCAAGCCACGCCAACAGAACCAGTAGTAAAAACAAAAAAAAAGAATACATCTAAACTTTGTAGACCATGTTCCTGTTTATAATGAACTAAAAGTATTATCAAACTGATAGTTAGGCAGTGCAACCAAGAATATAATGAGTACCTTCATTAAGGTTTAAATTTTTTTCTCATTTATATCTGAAATAAGTTAGAAGAAATCTACAGCAACCATATTGTAGGTATAACTTGTAATAATGAAATCATATTTTCTTTTTTCTCTTCAAATTAAGTTACTATTGAGATTGATTTATCTGCTACAGAGTTGGTTGAAATACATTCTTTTTGAAATTCACTGGTTAGCAACAGATAGGAAGCCAGGAATGGCTTCCTGTCTTATGAACATGAAAATAACTCTATTTCCTCAGCAGATGGAGATAGAAAATCACCTATTTAGCCATTGTATTCAGGCAATTTCTAATAAATTATTTTACTTTTGAATTCCTGCTAATACATACAGTACAAATACTGTATGTATTAGCTGCTTCTTACATTATAATACAAGCTGCTTCTTACATTATAATATGACAAACACTGACATTTTAAAATAGTTAAGATGTCATCTATGTTTTTTTAAAAAAACCTGTTTTAATTGATTAGAAATTTCCCTTAGCTTAATAAATACAAAAATAAATCAATAATTGTAAGCTTTTAAAAATACATTATGGATAAAATCAAATATAACAATCTTGGTACAAATGATTTTTTTTTTTTTTGCTTTTTGCCTCATCTCCTTTTTCTTTCTCTCAATATCTAATATAAAATCAGAATCAGAATAGAGCTGGAAGGGAACTTGGAGGTCTTCTAGTCCAGCCCCTTGCTCAAGCAGGAGATCCTATACCATTTCAGACAAGTGATTGATTATACAGTTTCTTAAAAATCTCCAGTGATGAAGGAACCACAACATCTGAAGGCAAACTGTTCCACTGGTTAATTATCCTCACTGTTACAAAGTTTCTCCTTCATTCTAGGTTGCTTCTCTCCTTGATTAGTTTCCATCCACTGTTTCTTGTCCTGCCCTCTGGTGCTTTGGAAAATATGTTGACCTCCTCCTCTTTGTGCCAACCTCTGAAATACTTCTATCATGTTCCCCCTCCCCCAATTCTTCTTTTCTCTAGACTAGAAGATCTTTAATAATCTTAGTTGCTCCACTTTTTCCAAAGTCTCAAAAGTCTCTTTTTGTGTGAAGACTGATCCAAAGAATGAGTTAAACAGCTTTAGTTTCTCTCTACTGCCTGTTACTTCTTTGCTATCTTCACTCTTTAATGGACCAACTGTTACCTTGATTTTTTTCTTGTTATTTATATGTTGAAAGAAACTTTTTTTTAATTGTCTTGGACTTTTGTTGCATTTTGAAACTTTGCTTTCCTGACTTCATCTTTGCAGATTCCGGCTATCTGCTGATATTCTGCATTAGTTATGTGTCCCTCTTTTCCATTTTTTGTACTTATCCTTTTTGTCTTTCAGTTTATCAGCGAGATCTTTGTGCAACCATGCTGGTTTCTTCTTGGATTTCTTGTTTTTTTTTTTTTTAAGTGGTCTGAAATTTCTGAGACACTTGAGGACACCACTAACTTGCTTCATTGCTATTTAGAATCCTGGTATTTGTAAAGTCAACCTAAAACTATCTTGTCAATTAATATAATAGAAATATTTGCCTACATTTTCAATCAAATGTTAAAAGTTAGCAGCTGGGGTTTTTTTTTTGCACCAGCATTTGGTCCTGTACCTAATCATCAATCACTTAGAAGAATTATCCCAAGAAAAGTAACTGAATTTAATAGCATTTGATGAACCAGTAAATGTATAAAAAGTTTATGCTACAGTAATTTTATTAAACCTTTTAACCATCTGCAGATTATTGTTTTTGCTGCCAAGTACCAATATGTGTTTTTCCTGTAATGACAGTGGCGCTGGGTGGAAATTAGTGATGGGATATAGAAGACTGGTGATAATATTGAAGATGATGTGTGGACATTATGGAAGGGTGAGAAAGGTTTGGAGGGCCAATGGATGCACCCAAATCACAATCAGGTATTTTGGGGCTTCATCGTATTGAAGAAGAAGATGAGGTACAAAGTTTTCAGAGCAACTTCCTGGGTGACTTAGGTATGACTAGCGGACTAAGAGCCAAACATGTCAGTGGTCCAATTGGACAGCAAAGGCAACTGTGTGAGATGCCTGACCTTGGTATTCTAAGATGTATAGGCACCTGAATCCCACATTGAGTGACAGCAGTGGGAGTGGATCTATAACTATGCTGGAGGAACAGCCTGAGTTCTGTGGCTATCACAAAGCTGGTCACATTGTTATTTTGTCTCCTACAGATGACAGTAAGACTCAGAGTAATAGGTGTTGCTCAATCTGCTGCTGATATAGACAGCAACCCAGAAGAAGACGAATAGTAGTAAGCATGGATAAAAGCCTTCATTAAAAACTATCTTGTGATAATAAGAGAAGCATGTGTGCTTATTGTTAGACGGGTGTGAATGAGAGGCATGACACTGCAGGAACTGGTAATCAGTCTTTATTCAAGTTAAATCCAAAAAGCCGCTCAGTTGCAGCAGGTGCCAGCTTTTTAAAGTCGGTGCTGTCTAAAGCTTCAGCCACTGATGGGACTTCATTTCTCCCGCCAGTAGCTGGGCCAATGAGTGGAGTCTGTTACCTGATTCCACTTCTTGGCCATATTTGGTCATATATAACACCCCTCCCTTCCTTGTTAGTGTTCCACCAATCAGCATTTGCCTACTGTACGTAATCACACAAGTAGGCGGGGCTTCGATGGGTGCAACTGGACCTGCGCATCTCATTTGTTCCTGGAGTGCTGGCCTGAGTAGATGGGTCTGCCACTGTTCCGGTCCCTGCTTGCGGAACCGTCTCAAAGTCCACTTGTGGCGTGGCAGGGACCATCGAACTTGAGGCTTCAGAAGAACACTGCGGGACCTCCTCTTCGCAAGGTAAGTGTCTCTGCCATTGTTGTTTGGGGGTTGGTGTCTGCACCCTGGGTTGTTCTGTTGGTGCATGTAGGGTGTCTGGCTGGTTGTCTGAGTTCAAGATCTGGCCTCGTATTTGATCGATATGCCACTCTCATAGCTTCCTGTCTTCTGTCTCCACCCTGTAGGACCTGGGCCCTGTGATCCCGGTTACACTGGTTGGTACCCATGTTGGTCTCCCAGTGTAGTTGTGTGTGTAGACCGGGTCCCATATAGCCAATTGTCTGCATTTTCCAGTGGAATCTGGGGGTGTCTCTGTGGTATAGTTGGGGTGGACTCAAGTCAAATGTAGTTCGCAGCCTTCGGACCATTAATAGTTCTGTGGGGCTGCGGTGTGTTGTCGTGTGGGGTGTGATGTGTTGAACTAGGAGCATTTTGTCGATTCTTTCCTGCCAGTCCCCTCGGACCATTCGTTAGAGTGTTTCTTTGGTTTGACTGGACCATTATTTCCACTTGTCCATTCGTGGCTGGGTGAGCAGGTGCTGACAGTGCATGTCTGATTCCCGACTCCCTCCAGGAAAGTTTCAAACAGCTGTGAAGTGAACTGAAGCCCATTGTCCGAGATGAGATGTCCGATAACCTTTGGTTAGCAAATAGTCGTCGGAGTGCCCTTATGGTTATCTCCGATGTGATGGATTTCATTAGGATTATTTCCAGCCACTTGGAGTATGCGTTGACAACTATAAGGAATGTATGTCCTTGGCATGGCCCTGCGAAGTCGACGTATATTCTGGCCCACAGTATTATAGGTGTCTCCCACTTTCTGGGCTTCGCTGCCGGGGGGTGGGGGGTGGGGCAGTCTGGTTTATTGGCAGGAGGTGCAGGTGGCGACCCAGGTTTCTATTTCTTTATCTAGTCCTGGCCATCACACATAGCTTCTGGCTAGGGCTTTCATTCGGACTATCCCTGGGTGGCCCTCATGTAACATTTCCAGTATTTTATTTCTTAATGGGGGGGATAAATACTCTGTCTTCCCACAGTGTACAGCCCTTTAGCACTGACAGCTCAGCCTGCCTGTTTTTATATGGTTGATATTCTTCCCCTTGGGCAGCCTCCGGCCATCCCCTCCACACCCAGTTTGAAATCTGTGCCATGATTTTATCGCGGGCTGTGAATCTCGCAATTTCTGATGACATCATCAGTCCAGGCATTATGTTTTCTACAAGTAGTGTTGTAGTAGATGGCACTGGGTCTTCACTGGGTCTGGGAGGGGGCAGCGGCTGAGGCCGTCGGCATGGGTGATGTCTTTTCCTGGCGGTAACTTATGCTGCCAGGAACACTGTCCATCTCAACATCCTGAGTGACAGGATGTTTGGTGTGGGTTTGTCACTTGTGAGGATTCCCAGTAAGGGTTTGTGTTTGGTGATGAAATAGAATCACCTGCTGTACAGGTATTCGTGGAAGCGCTTGACTCTCGCAACTGCTGCAAGGGCTACCTTGTCAATCTGGCTGTAATTTCTCTGAGTTTTGGACAGCGTCTTTGAAAAGTATGCGATGGGGGCTTCTGTTCCATTGGATAATTTGTGGCTGAGGACCACTCCGATGTCATGGGGGAGGTGTCACCTGTTAGTGTTAGTAGCAGCGTTTCACTGTATTGGATGAGGACGCTGTTGGATGTTAATGTGTTTTTTATTTTTTTGAATGTGTCGGCCTTGTGTTGTCCCCAAGTCCAGCTCGTTGTCTTATCGAGCAGCCTGTGGAGCGGTTCCACAATGGTTGCTTTCTGCGGCAGAAAGACATTGTAAAAGTTAAGCAATCCTAGGAACGCTTGCAGTTCCACTTTATTTTGTGGTATGGGTGCTTCCCATATTGCATTAAGTTTCCTGTTTGTGGGTCAGATGCCTGCAGCGTTGATTAGGAACACCAAAAATTGCACTTGTGGGACTGCTATGTGGCATTTATTCCTCTTCAATTTCAACCCTGCCTCCTGGAATCTCCCAAGGACTGCCCTTAGTCACTCCATTAGTTGACCCCTGCTACTGGCCAAGATGATTACATCATCAAAGTAGGGTATGACCCCTGGGAAATTGTGCAGCAGCTGTTCCATGATGCTCTGGAACAGGCCTGGTGCTACGCTTACTCCAAACTGGACTCTCTTGCACTTGAATGCCCCCCGATGTGTGATGATCGTCTGCGTCTCAGAGGTTACCTCATTGACAGGCAGTTGCTGATAAGCCTGGGCCAAGTCTAATTTGGCGAATATACTCGGTCACTCGGCCCAGGGAGTGCAGGAGGTGCTGAACTATGGGCACTGGGTAGGAGCTTTGCTGGAGGGCCTTGTTCAGGGTTGTTTTATAGTCAGCACAGATTCTTATAGATCCGTCTGGTTTAACTGGGATCACAATTGGGGTCTCCCATTTGGCATGGTCCACTGGTTCTAGAACCCCTTGGGCTATTAGCTTATCTAGTTGCTCTTCGACTTTTGGTCGGAGGGCGAACAGGACTTGTCACGGTTTGAGGTGGACCGGTGCAATATTGGAGTCTAGGTTAAATGATATGGGGGTCCCCGTGTACTTGCCCAGTTTGTCATCAAAGACATCACTGAATTCCTGCTCTAATTCTGTGATGTCTGCTGTCGGGCTGGGCGGGGTTGGTCTCCGTTGCTTGGATGCCAGTGATGTTTATTTGGAGTGGCTGGAACCATTCTCTTCCTAGCAGACTGGGCAGGTTCCGGTCTACTATTGTGAGTGGCAGGTCTCCCTGGAATGTGCCATACGCTACATGGGCTGTCTACTTTCCCAGGACTGGTATGCGACAGCCCTGATAGTCTCTTAAGGTGATGGTCTGTGGTTCCAACTGGTTGCGCCGCTGCTTGGGTTGGAGTTTTTTAAGGGTGTCCCACAATATCATAGATATATAGGACCTCAAATCCACCTCCATGCGGCAGGGCTTGCCCTTGATTGTGACAGTAGCCATTATCTTGTTGTATCGAAGACATCGGTGTGCAACCCAGAAGAAGACGAATAGCAGATTGTAGTAAACATGGATAAAAGCCTTCATTAAAAACTCTCTTGTGATAATAAGAGAAGCATGTGTGCTTATTGTTAGATGGGTCTGCATGTGAATGAGAGGCAGGACACTGCAGGAACTGGTAATCAACCTTTATTGAAGTTAAATCCAAAAAGCCACTCAGTCGCGGTAGGTGCCGGCTTTTTAAAGTTGGCACTGTCCAAAGCTTCAGCCACTGACGGGACTTCATTTCTCCTGCCATATTTCTCCTGCCTTCATTTCTTGGCCATATTTGGTCATATATAACACTTATCACATCCATACATATCAGTAGATAGAGAAGGGTTTTATGTTTAAGATGATCTAGAGCTTCCAAGGAAGAAAGGGGGATCAGAAGAATATTTACAGAAGAGCTGTGTGAATTACTTGAAGTATCCTATAGATTAAGTCAGCTCTGAGGCAGTGCCCAGTCTTATGAAATTGACAGAGGAATTAACTCATATCTGGGAGGAGTTTGAGTCAGTTAGCCCTGACGAACTGGTTAGAATTTCAAAGCTATCAATGCAGCCACCTATGTATTATATCTAGATTAATCCTCAATAGTTAAAGTTTCCTAGGAAATGATGTGTGGTTGGGTTCAAGTGGTGGTCAATTTATCTCTGAGGGAAGGTGTTGGTATATCTTGCACTTAAGAATATAGTTTCTGTCACTATTTAAGAATCCACTAAATGTCCCACTACTAGACAATTTTCATCCCACTGTATTTTGAAAGATCCTGGAAGAAGCAAATAATCTAGGCCTTTTTCTACTGTGCTTCAGGCCTTGAATATGGCATTGATCATGGTTGCAGATAATATCCAATGGATCAGAATAGAGGTCCTATATCTATCCTGGCTCTTCTTGATATTGCTGTAATCTTTGATGTTATCAATCACAGCACATTTCTAGACTGATTGGAAGCACATGCACGGTATTGTAATGATCTTCTTCTTTCTTCCAGGATAAATTCTAATCTGGTTGATGAGGAGCTGGAGAAGTGTAGACCAAAGTCTCTGGTTTACAAGTTTTCTCCAGGCTCTACTCTCTCTGTGTTTCTATTTAAGATGTGTTTGAAGGCTCTGAACAGGGGGTAAGGTATAGTCAGCTATAAATCTTGATCCCTAGCTAGCCAAATGTACTATAAATGTTCTTTCTCAGTGTCAGGAACTTCTGAAGACCTGACAGGGAAAAACAGATTTAGGCTCAACTCTAACATGACTAAATGGCCAAGAAGTTTACAGAATCCCAGGTATGACAATTTTCCTTTTCATTAATTCTAGAGATGAAATCAAGTTCCCCAAGTAGAATTAATGTACAATTTGAGGGTCCTCCAGGACTCTCATTTCCATCTTGAAGAGTATGTGGCAATTGTGGCCAGGATAGCCTTTGTTTGCATCTTGAGTGCCACTTGTACTCCATTTGTATTATGCTCTACATGGTCTCCTTGAATACCAATTGGAAGCTGCAAATGGTCCAGATTACAGTAGAGCAAGTAGTTATGGATGCAACTCAATGAGTCCATGTAACACCACTGCTTTATAAGCTGTACTGGATCTTGGAAAGCTTCTGGGCGCAATATAATATACTGATCATCATCTATATATGCTTTCATAGGATCAAGTTATTACTGTAATTACTTTTACTGTGGCCTATTCCACAAGATTCAGCAGGGTGATATTCTCTGGTTCTCTTCTGTTAAACCATGTCACCAAATGATGTGCCTTCTCTGTCTGGCATCTGCCATATAGAAAAATGCACCGGTTAAGAAGCAGATGATGCTGACCCTGCTGGCCTTTTCCAAGGAGTTGAAGATTTGTACTTTTTATTCAGAAACTGGGCCAAGACACTAGGTGAGTCTGTTCTAAGGAAAACAGCTCTAATATATGTTTTTTAGAATCTTGGTTTGTGATTTTCATATGTTGCTTTTAATTTTTATGTTAGCTGCCTTGAGTCAATTTGTGATTTTGGATGATTATATAAACTGAATGAATGAAAATAATAAATAAATAATCTGTCCTTTACTATTATTTATCTTATTTCTTTACTGGAAGTATTGATTTATTAGAAGTGGACATGTTAGTATTGGCTGCATCCAGCCAACACCAACATGTCCACTTCTAATAAATCAATTTTCTTTTCTCTGCAATGCAATGATATGATATGATTTGAATGGGGGTGAGTTTGTTGGAGTTATGACATTAATCTTGTATTGAAATGTAGCTGCAAAAAATTGAATATAATTGTATGTTATATTAATAGATATACTATGTCCTATTCATTGAAATGAATGGCTTTATTCTTTGTTGCATTGCTGCATTCAAACTGCTGTTGTGCATCAAGAGAAGAATGAGCGAGACTGGTAAGCAAACAAATCAAATGAGGAATCTCCAAAAGATGTGTTTACTTTGCATTTAAAAATATTAAGTGGATACCTAATAGTACTCTACAAATATTTGAAAAATTCCTGTATAATCATTTTTCTATGAGGTAAGACTAAAACTACTTAGCAAATATTACAGGGAAGAAGATTTCTTTTATTTCTTCTTTTATTTATACTACTGTATGTTTTATAATATATTAAGTATGCCACTTCTATAATATTTCAAATCTTCCTGAAAGAAGTTAGCTAGCAACAATGCTGTAATATTTTCAGTTGTCAGATTTGCAAGTCAGAGATAGAGCTGACTTTACTTTGGATTTTCAGTAAAAACTTTCCCCATCTTTTATTAAATCCTGGCTTACCATAGTTTAAATTAATTTATAGAGGGTAAGAAAAATGACCTTGATGAAAATATACAAAAGCTATTGCTTAGATAAAAAGACCGAAACATTTTAAAGTGCACATCTTCCAGTTCAATATTAATTAATATTGGTATATTAATTTGGAAGTGTCTCAAAAGATACCTGCCTAATCATTTATCTATAAGAAAGCATAAAAGTACAATCAAGCTAGCTAAATTCTGTGCCACACCCTGTTTTTAAAATACTTTTAGCCTTCCTCTGGAGTTAATTTCCTGGTTTGGGCTTCCTAGTGGGGCTGATAATTTTTTAAAATGGTTAATACAAATTTGGAAAGAAATTGACCATGACTTTTAAAAAAAGTTACTACCCAAGTCATAGAAAGAAAAGAAAACTATTTTAAATGAATTTATTAATTGTATTCCTATCTATAATAATGATGTGAAATGTGTTGATGATATCAAGTGTCAAAGATGTCTCTCTTTCTCTCTCCCCCACTTGTCAAAAATACAGAACACATACATGCACACAATCATTTATAAACAATCAACTCACACATCTCTACTCACCATGTAAACTAAATTAAGCAGATAACAGGTAAAAGCATCAAATTATTTTATTTTAAAGAACATATTGTGATTCAAGTTTTAAAATGTATGTAGGAGAAGTGAAGTTGTGTAATGGTCAACCTTTAAAGTCAACAGAATTATGTAGAAGAATTAAAAATGGGTTTTATCTGCATTGAGAATGAAAGTATCATTATCGGCTTTGAACTTAAGTTTCAGGGTCAAATTATCATCTTCACCGGCATCATTTGTAAAATTAGTTCCATTTTAAATTTATGAAGCTCTTCAATTTAAAGTTGTAGGACTTTAAATAATTAGTTATACATGATTACTGATATTTATATTGGAGAAAGCGTAGCAATCTCCCAATACACTTATCCATCTGAGCCAGGGGTGGGATTTAAATTTTTAACAACCGGTTCTGTGGGCATGGCTAAGTTGGTGGGCGTGGCTTGGTGGTCATGTTATTGGCTGGGTGTGGCCAACTCTATATCATTCACATCGAGGCACGCATCTCCTCGCCTGGCCTCTCATTACTGTAGGGATGCCGCAACAGTCGTAAGTGTGAGAAATGTTCATAAGTCACTTTTTTCAGTGTCATTGTAACTTTGAATGGTCACTCCACACAAGCAAAGTACCAGCAAAGGTGGGAAAAAAAACTCCAGAGACGTTCCTGAGACAGGAAGTCTAGTCCTGCCAAGAACGTAATAAGGGTTAACACAGAGGCAGTTTCTGTAAGCACCACCAGAATGTTTCCTTCCTGCCTTCCTTACAGGATTAGGCCAGTAATTTCTTCTAACAACAGGTTCTCTGAACTGCTTAGAATGTTAACAACCAGTTTTAGGGAATAGGTGCGAACTGGTAGAATCCCACCCTGATCTGAGTCCAACCTGATTAGAGGTGCATCTCTCACACTCCTTGAAGCTTGGATCATTGAAGCTACAGAATGGTGGGAGTATATGCATTAAGTGATATTCTAAAGGACTGCCTTTTTGTTTGTTTGTTTATTTGTATCTTGCCTTCATTATCTTTACACGTATACAAAAGTCTTCCAAAAGCTCACTGGACCCATATTAGAAAAAAAAAAGTCTATCTCCATGGGTCAATTTTCAATTAGCAGTAATCATGCCTTGTATTAATCTCATTGGCTACAGTAATAACACTGCAAAACTCATGGCCCAAAAGAGAAATAAGTTCAATCCACGTCCTTCATGGAATTTCATTTTCTTTATTGGTGAAGGAAATATGTATGATAAAGGGAAAGAAAAGGATCAACATATCAGATTTTTCTTTGCCAAGAGCAGGGTCTTTGTAAAACTGTGAGGTTTTAGTTGCTGTTAGAGATTACTGTAAGTCACCTACAAGTACTTTGCATTACAAAAGGACTAAATCACAAAAATCCATTTTGCTCCACTCATTGAGAGGTAACTCAGGAAACAGAGAAGTCATAGAAAGTGACTAGTACTACCTTCATCCTATTAATAAGAAAATCCTGAATTGCTTACTTTTTTTTTTTTACAGATTTTTGGTTCATAATACAGTGTAAAGAGTTTTAAAGTATAGTGAAACTGATGAACTCCAAGACTTTCAGTTTTTCCAATATTAATAGTACTGAGATTTCTTACCACTGTAGTAGCAATACATCAGGAGGACATCAGGTTTCAGAATTTATCATGTACTGTATAACAATAAAATTATTTTAGTGCCTTCATTGAATTAAATTGATTACTCATTTTAATAGTAAAATAATATGGCATCTTTTAATGGCAAGGTAAAGGACATCATCCTAGAACAGGTTTAACTATTTGACAGCACATAACCAGTCAATCATAACATATTTTTAAAAAATTGAATCCAGTCTTTGAAACAGGCATTTTATACTGTATTTTAAAGGCAGATTATTTCATACAGAATTCTGCCAATGATCCTTATTTTGAGCCATTTGAATCTATCTCCTGCAAGAGAAGCCATTTTAATTAACATTGATTTGGAAGACCACTTGTGTCCTCTATATTTAAAACAAGTAAACTATAAATATGTTCATAGCTTCTGTGTAATTTCAGCATACTTTTGCTAACAGTATTATTTGAAAAACAACAATATAACTATTTTTAAAAAGCAGTCCTGAAAAATTGTTTTGCGATATTTTTGAAGTAATGTTTTGAGAGATGGATATTTTTTGGGAGATAGCAGAACAAGAATATTTTGACCAGATAAGGCTGATCATAAGGACACAAAACTTACTACATTCTAACTTCCCAATACATTTTTTCCATTTGCCAATCAGAAATTGATTTTCAAGATTTTAGATCTCTAAACATCCAAAATTAAGTTGTTTGGACATTCCGCTTTAGGTCATGGAGAAAATCTATGTGGTCATTAGGAGATTAAAATGACTTTATGGCACATAACCAATCAAGCTGATTTAATCAATACTTGAACAAGAATAAGACCAGTTATTTAAGAAATCTTTTCATGATACAAGTTGTCTATAGTTCAAAAACACCAAATCATGTGATGATTTTAAATCAACAATTTTGGATTCTGGACATAGTAATATATCTATTTATCTGTAAAGACTAATAGGTTATTAATAATCTTATATTTATGCAATTATTGAAAACATCTTTAAAACCATGAGATTGGAGGCAGTAAATTTCTTCCTTAACTGTTTGCTGCAAACACCTAGCTTTTTTCTCTTTTTTTCACTCTCTCCAGTGCACGATCCAGGTACTTATATAAACAGAAAAGTTATAGGCAGCTTTCATATTTTCATACCATGATCAATATCAATGTTTAGGTTTTTTTTACATTTATATATGTATTCCCTATAAAACATTGACTGTTTTGTTTCATTATTTCAATTTCTTTAGGTTGCAATGGAGTACAACAATGACAATTTGTCTATGATTTATCAAAATTGATATAGTCATTTAGTTGTCTACTTCAATATGTTATCTTGATCAATTTACTTTGCTACTCAACTGAAGTTTCCAGGTTCAGTAGAAACAATCACGAGTTATTTAAATGAAAAATCATAACATTAGGTTAATTAACACTGGGTATCAGTTCTCTTTTGTATTGATGTTTTAGAGACCAAAGAAAGATTCAAGTTTGAAAGAGCTGCTGGCTATAACTTTGGATATACAGTATATAGCAATTAAGGTGAGCCGTCTCCTCTTAGGGAAGGAGGAGATTGAGGTCCACCTGAAGGGGCGCGCTGAAGAATTTGTGGATTTTCTGGAAGACGAAATCACTTGACTTTGTTCCCAGTTAGATGCCGGCATAGTTGCTGATCCGATGGAAGCTTCTAAGGCAGGTTCTTTCCCTGTTATCTGGGAACAGTTTGATCCTGTTGTTCCTGAGGAAGTGGACAGGATCCTAGGGAGTATGCACACGAGCACCTGTATTTTAGACCCATGTCCCTCCTGGCTTGTGAAAGCTTCCCAGGAGGTGACAGGCAGATGGACTCTGGTGGTGATTAATGCTTCTCTACAGGAGGGGACAGTGCCCCAGCACTTTAAGGAGGCTGTGGTCCACCCTCTTTTTAAGAAGCCATCACTAGACTCCACCTGGTTGGATAATTTCTGACCTGTCTTCAATCTTCCCTTTTGGTGGAAGGTTGTTGAGAAAGTGGTCGTGCAGCAGCTCCAGAGCTTTCTGGATGAAACGGATTATCTCGATCCCTATCAGTCAGAATTCAGGCCTGGATTTAGGACAGAAAGAGCATTGGTTGCACTTTTAGATGATCTCTGGCAGGAGCGGGATGGGGGTAGTCCATCCATCCTTGCTCTACTTGACCTCTCAGTGGCTTTTGATACCACTGACCATGGGATTCTTCTGGGACAGCTTTGGGGGATGGGAGTGGAAGGCCTTGTGCTGTCTTAGTTCACTTCCTTCCTCTGCAGCCACTCTTAATTAGTGTTGATAGAAGGGGAGAGATCCAACCCTTGCCCACTGCTTTATGGAGTTCCACAGGGCTCGGTACTCTCTCTGTTCCTGTTCAACATTTATATGAAACCACTGAGATCATCCATCATCATGGACTGAGGTATCACCAATATGCTGATTATACTCAGCTGTATGTCTCAGCCTGTGGTGAGTTAAGTGTTGCTGTGTCCTCTCTCTCGCAGTGCCTGGAGGCTAGTAGGGGCTGGATGGGGAGCAACGGGTTGAAACTAAACCCTTGCAAAACTGAGTGGCTCTGTGTCTGGGGTTCGTTGGTTCAGGGAGAATTACTACCTTTAGTCTTGGATGGGGTGGCACTACTCCAAACAGACCCTGTGCATAATCTAGGGGTTTTCCTGGACTCCTGTTCAAAGAGCAGGTGGTGGTCGTGGCCAGGAGGGCCTTTGCGCAACTGCGGGTTGTGCACCAGTTATGCCCTTTCCCGGATCAGTGGTTCTACTCACAGTCACTCATGCCCTGGTCACTCATGCCCTGGTTAGTTCTTTCTTGATTATTGCAACGCGCTCTGTATGGGGCTGCCCTTGAAGAGCATCCGGAAGCTCCAGTTGGTGCAAAATACAGCGGCCCGCATGGTTTTATGCAGACCCCGGTGTGCACATATATACCTCTCCTGCAGGAGCCAATTTGCTTCCAGGTGCAATTCAAGGTGCTGGTTGTCACCTTTAAAGCCCTTCATGGCTTGGGTCTGGATTATCTGAGGAAACATCTCTTGCCAGTGACATTTACCCAACTCATTAGACCAAGGAGGCAGGGAATGCTGCGGGTCCCACCTCTGAGGGAGATACACCTGGTGGGACCTAGAAGAAGGGCCTTCTCTGTGGTGGCTCTGTCTCTCTGGAACATCATTCCTTCACAGATTAGAATGGCCCCCTCATTAATACTATTCCAAAAGGCACTGAAGACGTGGTTTTGCCAGCAGGCCTGGAGAACCCAGACAGGGATGGAACCCATCAAATGGCTAGTGTGATCTGCTGTTGTTGGGGTGGTGGGTTTTTTTTTGTTCTATTATACTTTACTAATTTATTTGATTCTTTCTGTTAGTTCTTATTGTTTTTATTTTTTGTTTTAAATATGATTTTACATTATGTAAGCTGCCTCGAGTCGCCAAGGGAGAATAGGTGGCAATATAAATCAAATAAATAAATAAAATTAGAAATCTATTAGGCATTATCAGGAATATAATGTAAATTATGATGTCAGAAGCTCCAGTTTCAGTAATTATATATTGTACTCCTAAATGGGCTGTTCTTCACTATCTCAAATATCTGATCTTTAATAATTGCAGAAATATAATAAAAAATTCTTCTGCCACAAGTGTGAAAAATATGAAATTATGGTGTTATGTTTGTCCATTTCATGAATTTTAAATTAAACCTTAATTTCTTCTTGATGTTGTTCAGTTTAATTAAATTATTTCATTGAAATTGTTAAACAAGATAAAACATAACAGAAACTAAGAAAGGAAAAAGAAATCAAAGAAAAAGCAAAAAGTGCAAGAAAAGAAAAATAGTTAAAGAAAAATAGAGAAAAAAGAATGTGCTTTCTGATATTCACAGTAGTTATAAGTATATATTTTGACCTGTTGTTAAAGTTACAACATTGTATTATTCTTGTTTCTATAATCTATCTTATCTAATCATCAAAAACATAATTCACAAGTTCATTTTTGTACAAAAAGTCCATTAGGGGTTTCCGGTCAGCAATAAATGTAGATAAAGTCTTTTATCTTGGTTAGTTTCTAAGGAAGATGGAATATAATTCTTTAAAATTAAATTAATTGTTTTTGATCCAGTTTGTAAGATATCTTTTACCAATGGTGTTTTACAACATCAGAAGCCAACGAATATGATTACGAAAATGAATAGGTATTGACAACATTGTTGGAAATCGATTAGAATCAGGTATCAAGGGCTTCTATCAAGAATAATACAATGTTACAACGAACATTCTATTCTCTGTTATTAAAAGTGAAAAGGAGTGGTTCTGTTTTTTGGTTCTTGTATTTATACTTCTTGTTTGGGAGAGAGCTATTCCAGTAACATTAATTCCAGGATTAATGACTATTGCTTAATTACAATTAAAATGGAGACAAAAACTCTGTAGGTGAAAAGCAAATTGAACACAACTTTTTTTTGTCTCTTGCTACAAACATTAATTGACTTGTTTATTAGCAGCAAAATAACAGTAACCACTCTCCCAATTATCTGACAGTGGATGGCAAACCCTGAAAACAAACCACAATGTCTGGCTCGAGTCCTAATTTAATCAACAAATAAACAGATAAAGTTCTTATACAACCATTACTGTAGAAAACAATCGGCCTAATATATTGTTTTTGAAGTATATCCTATCTTCTACAATGCTTTTCATGAAATTCCCATTTGACCATTTTTAAAGTACTCTAGTAATGTCAGTCCTATGAAGTGGACCAGATCAGGAAACTAATTCCACTAGAATAGAACTCTCCCTTATTGAGAGTTGACAGAATCTGGCAAGAGTGTGCCTGTGTTTTCCCCTCCTTCTCTCCCTCTTATACTTTTCATGTTTGAATCTGTCATACTCTCTGAATCTTAACATACAGTATTCTTTCTCCTCTGCACCTGCCGTTGTCCTAGCAATTTCTCCAAGTTCACCTCCATGGCTCTCTATAAATGAATCTATTTTGTGGCCATCACAACCGCACAATAGATTTCAACTTAAACAATTTATTTTTTTACCCACCTTCCAGCCTATTTTATAGACTAAAGCTCCACTAAACCCAGATACAATGCCAATTCCACAGTGCTAGAGGTGGAACTGAATTGAAGATGTTGTTAATGGATTATTCAATTTCATTTCATTAGTCAAGAAGTGGATTCTCCAGTTCTGACTTTTGAAAACTACGCCTTCCAAAATCCATGATCCTGGATTTTTGGGAGGCCATGAAACTATAATCTGGCCTTCCTAAAGGAATATTATTATGAATGTTAAGGCCTTCAAAGCCATAATTTTGGAATCATCCGATATTTAATTTGATATAACTCAATTCACTTAGTCAAGAAAGCTTTAAGTAGCAGAATATATACTTGACCAAGAGTATCTCAAACTAGTCATTAGTCCAATGCCAGTTAAAAGCCCTCAAAACAGTTTTCTGCAGTGAAACATAATTTCACTTCTCTAAACCCTGTTTGGGTCAATGCTGCCCAGTGACACCAGGTAAACTTAACTGAACAGAACAATTTCATATATAATACATGATATATTTCATATATTAATCCCTATCAAGTCATTGATGAGTGGGGTTTTATTGTAACCCAGAATTTAACAGGAATAATATGAGCGAACTGTAGATCAGAAGCCATGCCACCAGATATGTGGTGAGAGGACAAGAGACAAGAGAGGTTGATGGCTTTTAGATGTCCTCATCCTTAAGTAATGAGAAGAGTTGAGAGTCTCATTATCCAGACTCTTTAGTCTAGGTAGACATCTTATGTTCCACAGATATTCCCACAACAACAGAAAAGGAAAATATCTATCACAATGTATTTATTATAATGCATGATTAAATAAAAATAAACTACATTTCTCCAAAAACTATGAACAATCACATCCATCAAAATATAGGGTTTGAATCTGAGGACAAGCCCAATTCTAATTTAGCTCTTATCATAACAGGAATAAAACTCAGCACCCTTTTCACCCTTTGAAAACGTTCAGCCACATTTATGTATCTGTAAAACTCCTAGCTTTTCTTTTCTTACATATCTCAGTCTCATCTGTGGAAAGTAGCTGGATGTTTATAAACTCTGCATTCCTGTTCTCTCAGTCCAGGCAATTACTTCCTGCCCACCCGAGATTCTCCTGGAAGCAATTCTCTTTGTAGCTCTCCTTGGATGATGCTACCAGTGGGACACTGTCAAAATATTTCCAGGGCAAGCCTTCAGTTTGTTGAAGTCTAGTGTATAATGAGGCCTTTATCTCACAATACATACATATTGTATAAAGGCAAGACAGAGATATATATGTCATAACAAATTCATACTGATAAACATTCCTAGAGGTTAGCTACTTTAGTTTGTTTTAAAGGGCATCTTAAAGGTTGAATTCTGATTAGCTAGTCTTTGTTCCACAAAATCTTACATCACAATAATAATATATTAGTCTTTGTCACAATAGGTTTTTCCATTCTTTCATCTGAAATATTTATTTGATTTGTACAGCATCTATCTCCAAGTAATTCTGAGTGGTTCAAAAAGTAAAAATACAGAAAAATAACAAACAATACAACAACAAAGAGAAAGGAACAAAAGTTAGCAAGAAAATGGCAGCAATGAGAGTTACATTCACTTTACTCAGAAGAAGCTGCAACTAGCCCAGCCAAAGACCTATATGAACAGCCAAGACTTCAAGGCCCTCTGAAATATCAGTAGGGTGGGAGCCATCCAGATCACAGACCTCATTCCAGAAGCATACACTAGTTTACAGGAGCTACACTTCCAAGGTCCTTATAGATGGCATTGACATTGATAAGAGCCATTTTCATAATGGAATTTATATGCCATGACTGTGGCACACAAACTAACTAAAGCAGTGGTTCCCAAACTTTTTCAGTCCACCGCCCCCTTGGTGCTACAAACTCATCCTCAGTGCCCCCCACCCAGGGTTGGGATTCAAATTTCTGTGGGCATGGCCTAATTTGAGGGTGTGGCTTGCTGGTCATGTGACTAGGTGGATATGGCATGCTGGTCATGTGACTGGGTGGACGTGGCTTGCTAGTCGGGTAGGTGTGGTTTGGTGGTCATGTGACTGGGTGGACGTGGCCAGGTGACTGGCAAACCAAATACAAGTGGTCCTCACTTAATGGCCGGTTGTTTAGCAAGTGTTCTAATTTATGACTAGCCTCCCCAGAGCTACTTGACCTGTTTTTGGAGTTTTGACGGCCATGCACATACATACACACATGCTCCCTTCCAACCCTGCTGGAGCAGGTCTTTGGACTAGAATCAGCAAAGCATCTCTGATCAGATTCTAATAGTGAATAGAATCTAATCAGAGATGCTTTGCCGATTCTTGTTGATTTTTATTTGTATTTCTTTATTTTATGTTGCTGAATTGTATTGACATGTGTGTCCCTTCTTGTGTACAACCCAGAAGTTTTTGTGATTCTTTGCAGCAAAAATTACCGACCTCTGGCTTTGCTCTACTTTTCAAATGTGCTGCCACTGCCACGTTCTAGGTGCCAGCCCCACAGGTCCACCCCATTGAGCCTGTTGCATCGGAGGGACCTGCCAAAACAAGTCCAAGCGGAGAAGTGCACCAAGTCAATGGGGTGAGCCTGAGAAAGGGAAAGAGAGACAGAGAAAAGAAAGAGAGAGAGAAAGAGAGAAGGAAGAAAAGAAAGAGAAAGGGGAAAGAAAAAAAAAGGGACAGACAAAAAAAGGGGGAGATGGAAGGAAGGGAAAGAAAGAAAAAGAAATAAAGAAGGAGAGAGGGAGGGAGGAGAAAGATAATGAGATAGCTATTCTAGTCCAATCACCTGCTCCAGCAGGGTTAGAAGGGAGTGTGTGTGTGTGTGTGTGTGTGTGTATTCTCCTTGTAATTTATCAGTACATTTTGGTAATTTATCAGTACATTTTGGTTTTGCCTTCTTCAGAATTGGCACTGTAATACATTGGGGAAAAGTAATTTTTTAGGATGGAGATCTGGTCCAATGGATCCTGTTTAAAGCCTCAACAAAATGTGAGAGCTTCTTGATAGTCTTGACCATGTTTCGTCCACAAAACCTTTAATGGAAGCCAAAGAGGTTTCAATGTGGAAAAGGGCCTCAGTCTAAACTAGGCCTCATTTCAATCTGATACATCAGGTCTGTCTGTCTGTCTATCTGTCTGTCTCTCTCTCTCTCTCACTCTCTCCCTCCCTCCCTCCCTCCCTCCCCTCCTTCCCTCCCATCCAGACTGGCTTTGCTCTATTTTCCCAATGTGCCTGCGGGGCCGGCGCTTCAAACATGGATGGATGGATGGATGGATTGGTGAATAGATAGACAGGTAGGTAGGTAGCTAGATAGATATAGATAGATATAGATAGATTGGTAGGTAGGTAAGTAGGTAGGTAGCTAGGAAGGTAGGTAGGTAGGCAGGCAGGCAGGAAGACAGACAGATCTTTTGGACTGATGTATGGATAGGTAGGTAGGGAGGGAGGGTGGGAGACAGAAAGACAGACAGGCAGGTAGGTAGGCAGGAAGGCAGGCAGACGACCTTTTGGATGGATGGATGGATGGATGGATGGATGGATGGATGGATGGATGGATGGATGGATGGACAATGACAGCGGCAGCACTTTGGGAAAGTGGTGGTGGCAGCTTTTCCCAATGTGCTGCCGCATTCGAGGCGTCTACTCTGGTGCGGTACAACAGACAATGGGCCTGCAGGGCCGGCACCTCAAACGCCCTCTGCTGCCTCTTAGCACCCCTCTGCCAGGCCCCTTGGGCACGCTAAGAGGCTTCAGGGGGGTGTTCGAGGCTCCGGTCCTGCAGGCTCACCCATTGACTGTTGCACTGCTCCAGAGCCAGTGCCTTGTACGCCCCCCTGCCACTTCTTAGTGTCCCCAAGGGAACTGGCAGAAGGGCATTAAGAGGTGGCAGGGAGGTGTTTGAGGCACTGCTCTGGAGCTGGCACCTCGAATGCGCAGCGGTGGCATGTTACATGCCACCACATTCGATGCGCCACTCCCCGCCACCTCTTAGCATCCACAAGGGGGGCAGTAGAGGGGCACTAAGAGGTGGCAGGGGGTTATTTGAGGCGCACTGTCCAGGGCAGTGCAACAGTCAATGGGTGAGCCTGTAGGGCCAGTGCCTCGAACGCCTCCCTGCCTCCTCTTAGTGCCCTTCTGCCAGCCCCCTTGGGGATGCTAAGAGGGATGGGGGGCGTTTGACGTGCCGGCTCTGCAGGCTCACCCATTGACTATTGCACCACTCTGGAGACCCCTGCTGCCTCTTAGCTCCCCTCTCCTGGGCCCTTGGGGATCCTAAGAGGTGGCGGGGAGTGGCGCATCAAATGCGGCAGCGATAGCACGAGACGCCAGCTCTGGAGCAGTGTAATGCCCCCCCTGCCATCTCTTAGAACCCTTCTGCCTTGGGGACGCTAAGAGGTGGCAGGGGGGGTGATCGAGGCGCCGGCTCTGCAGGCTCACCCATTGACTGTTGCACCACTCCAGAACCGGCACCTCAAATGCCCCACTGCCACCTCTTAGTGCCCCTCTGCCAGGCCCTTGGGGATCCTAAGAGGTGACAGGAGAGCGGTGTGTCAAATGCGGCCGCAGCAGCACATAACATTCCACCGCTGCTGCATTCGAGATGCCAGCTCTGGAGCAGTGCAACAGCTGGCACCTTGAACGCCCCCTGCCACCTCTTAGTGCTCTTCTGCCGGCTCCCCTGGGGACATTAAGAGGCAGCAGGGGGGTGTTTGAGGCAATGGCTCCGGAGTGGTGCAACGGGTCAATGAGTGAGCCTGCAGGGCCGGCGCCTCGAATGCCTCCCTGCCACCTCTTAGCGTCCCCAAGGGAGCTGGCAGAGGGGCGCTAAGAGGCGGCAGGGGGGCATTTGAGGCATCAGCTCCAGAGCAGTGCAACAGTCGATAGGTGAGCCTGCAGGGCTGGCACATCGAAAGCCCCCCCTTGCCTCTTAGCGCTCCCTAAGGCATCCCCCCCCAGGGGGTGGTACTGGGAACTACTGAACTAAAGTCTTCCAAAACCTTCCATAAGTAAACCAAAAAGACCCAACAATAAAAACAGAAGTCATCTTCAACATACAGTGTAAGGACTGTACCCAGTCACTACAGAGGACAGATAGCAGGAGGCTAGCAGAGTGTATCTATAAATAACAACTAGCAGTCCAAAGAAATGATGAAAACCACTTAATTGCACAACACATCAAAAGACTTAACCGTAGTTTCAACTGGGAAAGTGTGAGCATCCTAGACCAAGCCAAGTCCAAAATTACTTGAGAACTCCTGGAAGCCTGGCACTCAGACAATCAGCCATCAGCTGGCACCTAGAGATAAACAACATTTACATACTATTCAAAAAAGATAATCAAAAAGCTAAAAAGGAAACAAAAACACCAAAACACCCCTGCACCAGCAATCAATACCCAAAAATACTAGTTTAAACACCAGGATTAAAACCAGAACAACAGAGAAGCAGTAAATAATATCCCAATCAAGAAACTACCAACTAAGACAAACAATCCAACCATAAAAAACAGCTTAACCAAGGAGAAAATTACACTCCCACAAATATCGAAAAGGCAAGCCACTATATACTGTAAAGATAGACAGTAAACTCTATTCTGTTTTAGCACTGAAGATGTTACCTAACTGGGTAATGAAATGTCTGCAACCAAGCTCAGAGGGATACCAAGGACTCTGCAGTTCAACCCTGAACTATAAATATTCTCTTCTATTGGCAAAGGTATTTTTCAGAGTTTGGATTGATGGAATAAATCAACACCAAAGGACTTTATCTGGTTCTTTTGTAGGCTTTCTGTCAATATAGAAATAAGAATCCTAATGATAGTTCTGTGTCTCTTAAACTGATTTTGATTCCTTTCTCCAGACTCACATAAATTGTAATATTTCTAACCCTTTTGAGTGCAGTCCATTAACTTTTCTGTGTGTCTATGTGCCTGCATTTTTAGATATCAGTATTACCATCCATTTGTTTTGTGAATGTATTTGCCATTTGGCTAACATACCTTCAGGCTTTACATGGAACACAAGTCTAAGCTTACTGAATGCATCTTCTTGTAATATTTAGAAAGTTTGCTGAACAGAATGTGCTTTGTTTTCCATGTAAATATCAGACAATCTATTTCACACTTCCCAACTTCCCTCTCTCCCTTATGATGAAAGAAAGTAGATAATTGTCTTAATTCAACTTAATGGCCATTTAACAATACAGCAGTGAGTTTTTAATGTCATGCTTGCCTTATAAGAGCTGTCATTCTTCCAGTAGCTTTGTCTTCCCTTTAAAGCCTGAATATTAAAAAGCAATCAAATGAATTTTTTTCACATCCTTTCCACAAACATTTGGGCAGGGGATATTAACAGTTATTACATTCCATCTTAAACCAATTCTAACAGGATTTCCACAGAATTCACATTCATGCACAGAATCACAAATACGTGTTCTTAAAGTAAGTAAACATACACCTTGTATGTTCCATAAAAAGGTTTGCTTTAACTAAGCAAAATGTGCAATTCTGCATTTCTACTTCCATTTTTTTTAAAAAAACAAGAAAGTAAACAAACAATGCACTGCTATTGATAAGAGCCATTTTCATAATGGGATTTGGTGTGCCAAAGCTGCAAAAGTAACTTTCTCCATCCTTTGTTAATATATTGTTTCTGACTTTACTATGCAGTACATGAAAGTACACATAAAGTCTTTTACCCCTCAAAGGGGTGAGTGAGACAGAGAGAGTCAAAAATGAAAAATGAGTGTTTGGAACAAATCCCCAGCAGTCAATTTGTTAAGCAACCATACAAATTTCTTGTGTTTGAGGCAAAGAGGTTTGTATATGCCACAAAAGCCACCCATGGATTAATTATTTGGTATTACCCTGTGTGAACGTGAATACGCTAAATGAATGAAACAGAGTTTTATCTCAGCAGTTGGCCAGACAAGAAGCTTGTTGAGTCTATTTACTACTGCAAATGAACAGCAAGTTATAGACTAATCTATCAAGTCACTTGTGCTCTTTCCCATATAACAATTTAACCTCTTCCAAGCTGGATGATGAGCCCAACAAAAATGAAACATTTATGGTAGAATCATAAATCAAAACACCTGTTTTTCTGGGATGAGGCAGCATATATTATAAATCTTTCTCTCTCAGTGGAAAACACCAACAAATCTGTTCTATAATTCCAGATTGAAATTTTTCAACATCGCTCAAAAACAATGTACAATATCAAAGATCAATATATTACCTTGGGGACAAATCCTCACCTTATTTTTATAAAGGATAAATTCAACTTTGTGCTCATTTCAGAGATGAATGGAGTTGGCCTCACAGTGTTAGAGGTAAACCAAAATTCTTTATAATGCTGATGTTCTGAAGAAACTTCATTTTAACTTGATAATGCTCTATAATCATTTGTGAAAAGACAAACACTTGTGGTTAATTAAGTTTGTAAAAACTGCTTTATAGAAGTGTCAGTATAATTTGCTGCCAAATATAAACAAGCATAGTGAAAAGGTGAGGTTTTTTTAAAAAGGCAAGCTTGTTAAATTCCCAATTATAACTTCAATAATCTATACTGTAAATATCCCATTAATGTTCATCAATGTATCAGATCAGATCTGAAGTATTACTCTAGACAGCATATTCAGCTGGGTTTGATTTTCAAACTGATTCTGCAGGTTATTGGGTTGTTGTTGTTTTACAAATTTCTCATTGCTAATTGGTTTAATAGAACATAGATAAAGGAATTTGATGCAGCAGCAATTAAGCTTATCCAGCTGTGGCTTTTGAAATCTCTTGCTCCTTTTGTACCTAGAACCCTGCTTGCCTGTTACCTACATTTCCAGAGGTAAAGTTGAGTAAAGATTAAGTTTCAGATTTTATTTTTGCAATTTCAGAGTAATGGCATATGTTTACTCAGAGACTGGAGATCATCTTCATTTAACAACCCAATAAATCCCTTACGGGTGGAGTCTGGAGCTAGCAGAGTGTTTTAATGGCCGGATGCCCTTCCTGTTGCCAATGCGGAGTGTTGTTCAATGCAGCGGTCGCCCACCGGTGTGCCATGAGAAAATTTTGGTAGGCCACAGACAAATCTCAACCCCAGAACACCCTCCCCCAAAGCAATTACTCCAGGCTACGCAGAAATACAAGGCTGCACTGCCCACATGGCCCGCAGGAATTCTCCCCGCCCACTCATTCCTTACCCGGTAAACTTGCCTGCTAAATTGCTATTTTTCCTTTTTCTGACCATCATCTGTTCTGCTATGCCGAGAGATTTACATTAGCTAGCAAGCAGGAAATGGTTGGATTTCTTGCTTTCTAGCTGGTCTTTAGATCTTCGGCTCTGCTTTAAGTACAGCTGAACCTCCCTTCGGACTGAAGGTTTGTTTGCAAGCAAATTCAGTGCAGACTCACGGCAAGCAAATTTGAGAGACTGAGCTAACTGATGGCAGATAGATATATCACTGAATGATTCTGTTAGCAACTCAATCTGCCTGCTTTGCCTGATTTTGGGTAAAAGTTGCTCTTTTTTTATAAAAAAATTCAATATTTACATGCATGGTGTGTTGTGAGTTAATTTTGTGAGTTTGCTTGCTAGCAAATTTTATGAGTTTGCTTGCAAGCAAATGTTATGTGACAGACTGAGCTAGCCAATGGCAGATGGATAGATCTCTGAATGAATCTGTGATTCTGTGAGCAACTCAAACTGCCTGCCTGCTTTGCCTGATTTTGGGTAAAAGTTACTCTTTTTTTAATAAAAAAATTTAATATTAATATAAATATTTATAATATTTACATACAAGCCATGCCCAGCCAGTCACATGACCACCAAGACATATCTACAAATTAGGCCATACCCACAGAACCAGTTAGTGGTCCCTGGAATCTAAAATTATGAGTTTGGTGGTCCCTGAGGTCCAAAAGGTTGGCACCCCTGGTTCAGCGGATATATTCTCAGTGTGCCCAGAGAGAAAAATATCTGCCGCTATCTAGGATCAAACTCACAGCCTCCTGATTGTGAGGCAAAACTCCACCTCTAGGCCACCACACGCACCACTCTGCTCAGAGATTGGAGATGTAACTTGAAAATGCTGAGTCGTACTTCTACAGCAACTGAGTCAGAAAGACTAAGTTTCAGGAGCAACTTCCAGTTTAAAACCGATCTGACCATCTTGCGGTTTAGTCTACCTCTTGTGTTAGAAGGAAAGTTTTCCTGCTGGGAAGAAACAGAATGATACTAGATTGAAAGCACTGTAGAAAATTAAAGTGGCGATTAGTCCCAACTTTGTCCCCAGCATTGCTCCAGCTGCTGTCAGTAATGGGCTTCTCCAGAACATGGGATGCCAAGTGCTGATTTCAGCATTGAGCAGATTGACTCATCAGTCAGTTCACCCACTTTTAAGTTGATTCTACTCCATTTCTACATCAGCTCAGAACTTCTTTTAAGCTTGGATGGAAATTTTCCTTTGGAATAATAAATACTTGCACATTTTTCTTCCAATACATTTGCATACATAAGCCATGGGATTTGCATAATAATCTTGCTGTGCGTCTTTCATCATTCCTCTTCCAGCGACTTGTTCCTCTTGTGGAAGTCCATGCTTACACAAGGCTTTCTTTAACATGTGTTTACCAAAAGGTTTCATGCACCCTGAGTGTGGTTTATTGTTCCTAAATATCTGTTGCATGCCAGCTTTCAAAACAAAAACAAACCATATAGCCATTTTTCATAACTGAGTTTTTCACATCATGGCTTCAGCCATCATATGAAAGCATGTGTGGTTTTAGTTATCTCCTGGTAGCTTTCAAGATTCTCTTGTGTGGATCATAGGCATCAGAAAAAGGAAATAATTGCCTGGAAATCAGTCTTTCCACACAAACATAAATTAATGCAAGTCAAATTCATAAGTGAAATTAACAACTAAGAGTTTGAGCAAATAGATAACTTTTACTGTCTTCTTAAACTTCAAGAACCAAATGTACCTTCTTAGGACATACACTCCATTATCTGAGAACAGAAAAACTCCTTCCCACATACTCAAAAATCAAATAACTAATGTAATGCCTTTCTAGCCAATAGAAAGTACCAAACAGATTTATAGTGAGAGGACAGCCATTCTCTCATATAACTGGGCCATCAGCCTTTGGGGCTATAAAGGTGAACATCAGAACCTTAAATTGTGCTTAAGTAATTGGCTGTAAGTAATTGGCAGCCAGTGCAGATTTTTGAGGACACACAGATGATCCCTATACTTTGCATAGATCAGCAGGCTGGCCCTTGCATTTTGCAGTAATGCAATTTCCAGAAACTTTCCAAGCTAAACTTCATGTAATAGGCAATGAAGGACAAACGTGAAATAGTAACAATATCACTGATTCTATTATAAAGAGGTCTTTATAGAAGAAACAAAACATACATTTGTTTTTGTTTTTACATTCTTCAATGTTCTCAAAAAGGGGAGAGAGGAATATCTACATCCAAGTGCCTTCTGCTGAATTAGACATGCATTTATTTATTTTATGAGAGGATAATGGGAGAGGTGTGGTGGCCTAGAGGTGGAGCTCTCTCCTCACAATTAAGAGGTTGTGAGTTTGATCCTAGGTAGAGGCAGATGCCTCTGTCCCTGAGCACACTGAGAATATATCTGTTGAAAAAAAATTCCGCATTGACAGCAGGAAGGGCACCTGTCCAGTAAACACTCAACTCCATTCAGTTGCCCAGACAGACTCCACCCTGCAAGGGATTAAGAGGATGAGGATAAGAGAGGATAATTGGTAAATAAATCTATCACTATAAATCATTCCAGTGTTGCATACCTATGCATATTTACTCATGAAGCAGAAATGGTGAGAAAGAAAAGAACAGTAAACTAATGTCATAATGAGTCTTCATAGTTTACTAGTCCAGCACCGAGGCTTTTGCAGTAACTAACCAGAAACCTCTGAGAAGCTCCCAACCAGTGCTCATAAGTGTGTACTTCCAAGTTATAATAATCATGCAGCCCTTCTAAATAGTTGGTTGCACTTTAATTTTTAAGCAACCAATTTATGAAACATTCTTGAAAAAACATAATTCCAGCCTGATTAACTTCCTTAGTTCCTTAGCCTGAAAAATCAGTAATCCATTACTAATTTTTTCCAATATAAATGATTTGTGGCCTGAAAAAGTCTCCTCCAATTAACAAGATATTTCTCTAAGTTCAATCTGAATGCAATTCTAACATGCTTGCTTACAAAGATGGGTACTTCAGATTGGAAGTTAAAACCACCCCTCTCCTAGGAGAATGAAATATCCTAGGAAATATTAAAAAGGCAGAATATTTCCTTTAAAAAGAGAAGTAGAAACTCAGAAGCAGAAGCTCACCCTCACCTTTGTTAATGGGTGGGCCATTAAGGCTTAGGCCACAGTATTCTACATAATAAAGGCCTCTGACCATCTCATCACCTGGCCTGGGAAGATTGCATCAGCCAGTACTCAGGTGAAGCCATTTAGTCCAGACAAAGCCTACAGAGTCAGCTAAGACCCCCACCCTTGGGAGTCTGACAGCCAATGGGATACATTTCCTGCACAGGAACAGGAAATACTAAGATGGGGCCCAACAGAAGTTATATAACCAAGGGATTCTCAGCATCTCTTCCCTTTTCACCCAGGAGCTCCAAAGCATGTGATCCTGTCCATCATTAAACTATCTTTCCAAGCAGTCACCATGTTTCCAGTGTCTTTCTTCCCTACTTGGAACTGAACCCAGAAGGATATTTCTTTCAACAAGATTACAAACTTAAATTAAGCATATCAAATAATTTAGAAGCTAAAAAGACACTAGGATCACATTCTCTCTCTCTCCCCCTCCCTCCGTCTCTTCTATCTTATCTAGGGAACAAAACAGGCAACCACTAATTTTTAATCTTCCAGGTAGATTCAATAACTTCAGTACAAGAAAGGGAATAGGCACATACAGTAATCCTGTCCTTCATCTTAAGGCAGACATATAGGGCATTCTCCCTCAGCCATTTCCTTCCTTTGGTGGCTATTATCTCATGAAGAAATCTAAGAATAGGGCAAATCTCTTTTGAAATCTATGCTGTTCCTAAGAATCTCTACTCTTTGGCCAGAAAGAAGCAATCTGTTTCACTATCTCAGATGTAAAAACAGAAACATAACATCTGACCTTTTAATACAATATGATATTAAACAAGAGATACTGATGTACAGGCAGCACTGTGTTTCATGAACAAACTGGCTTAATCCCAAAGAAAGCAGTAAATTCCATGATCAAGCAAGGGATGTATCTAAGATACACTCAATGATGCCAACTTGTACATTCTGTACATAAAACAAAGACTTTGTTTTAGTGGTCCGTTTTTATGGCTTTGGTTTAGTGGTCTGTCATATGCCAAACCATGCTTATTTTCCCTTTCTCCTTCCCTGTTCATATTTTGAGAAATGCACACTGACATATCTAGAACATTTAAATAGCAATATATACTCTGCAACTTTTCATTAAGAAAGAGTATCAAGATATGTTATCAAATGTTAATTCACTTGCCCCCAAAACTTTCATACAGAGGGAACCTTTCCTGTAAGTCAACAGAAAATAACAGTCAACTATATGAAAGTTTTAGAAAGAAACAGAATTATGAAAAGAAGTCATATTAGGGAGTGTGGATGAGAGTTATTTAGAATTTATGAGAAAAATGTGTCCCTGCACAATCAGTGTCCTGATTCCAAAGAACGAGTTTATTAGAAATTATCAGACAAGCTCTAATTTGAATTTTAATAGATAGTAATAGCATTTAAGCTTATATACCATCCATAGTGCTTTATGGCATTCTCTGGATGATTTACAATGTCAAAGCCTTATTTGCATATTGCCCTCAACAATCTGGGTCCTCATTTTACCAGCCTCGGAAGGATGGAAGGCTGAGTCAACAGGTTAAGCAATGCTATTCCCAATTATAACTTAAATAATCTATATCAAAAATACTCTATTAACATCATCAATGTATCAGATAAAATCTGAAGTATTACTATAGAGAGAACATTCATTCCTAGGAAGGATGGAAGACTGAGTCAACATTAAGGCCCATATGGATTGAACTACAGGATGTGGGCTGAGCTAGCTTGCAATACTGCACTTTAACCACTAAATCACCAATACCCTTACAAGATACAAAGAATTGCAAACTATAAGTTTGAACAAAGGAATGCAAAACTTATGCAAAATGACAATTACCTAGAAACCTATCATTTGCAATGTCAATCATTAAAAGTCAAGATCAAAGACAAAAAGATGTTATATCTTCAACAACTATTATTTGTCTCTATCTCTCTGTGTGTGGGAGGAAACATCTAGTGTTTGATAATTTGAAAATTGTAAAATATGATTTTGTCAGCTGCCATATAAGGAACATTTGCTGGGGGAAAATTCACTTTTTCAAATCTGGAAAATCAAGAAAAGTAAAGGAAAAAGATTGAGACTCATTGACAAGTTAATTTACATATTAAAAAATAAGAAGGTAGATTTAAAATGTTTTGGATATTTGTGTACCTGTATGTCATCTTTTAAATTTTAAAATAAATAGAATGTGACATCCTGTATATTGTGATATAAAGGATTTCACAGTTCTATTTATTTTAGGTTAAAGTCCTTAACAAAATCTTCCTAACTCTGTACTTTATTTCCTGTTAATCACTAGTGATATCACTAGACAACCTGTGACCCTCTGGATCATTGTTTCAGAGACATTTTCTAACTTAAACAGAGAAACCAAATGACCACAGGTGGGCAAAAAATAAGTGGAAATGAAGTAACTTCTGACTTCTGGTCAACTTCCCCATTAAGTTTCCTAGTGGGAAGTTGGCATGGAACATTGGAAACATCCCTCTCCTCTGCTGTCCTGTCCTCTCCTGTCCTCCCTTTTTTCTCCCTGCCTCTTCCTTCTACCCACACCGAGTTTGGATTTCCTGTTAGTTTCCCCATTGACAATAAAGAATAATGCATGTCAAGGAGGATGAACAGATGAATGGGGATGTGCAAGAGATATCACCTGGATCAGAAAGGTGCATGGGAATGCAGCGTTGGTCAGAAAGAGTGAACAAGGTTCACAACAAGGTTCTTGTTTTTTTCCCTTTGTGGGAGAGAATATTAGAAATGACAATCGGGTGACTGTGAGTGATTGTGGTAGCTTGGTAGTACGGAAGCAGCGACAGTGTGGTGGCACTGAAATAGTCATAGCTTCTCCCAAATTTCATTCCCATAGGAATAATTGATCCTGGCATTCTGTAAGTTAGTCCATTTGAGGTACCTTGGTTGGAAAATTGTTGCTTATGATGCCCTCTTTTACCCAACTGGAAATTACAAACAGTCAGACATGAGAATATCAGTAGTATATAAGTCTAACCCTTCATCTTCAGTATAACAAAACAGCTTAGGTCAGAGTTGCTTTGTGATTGCAGATACCACTGGTTTTTTTCTTACCTTTTTAGAAATAATTTATAAAAAGGCTAGTTTTTTTCCCATAGACAAAAAACCATAATGATTGGTGAAAAAAGTACAAAACAAATCAAAACCAAAATAAGATTCCCTAATAAGATTATCAGAACTAAATGCACCACCTAGTATAGAATTTTCATGTCCAATTCGCTCAGTAGGGCATTTTGGGCATTTCATCTCCAAATCATGAAGATGAATAATGCAACTTAAACCACTTCAAAAGTCTGAAGCTTCAAAATGGTGTCACACATTATTTTCTACTCCAAACACTATTTTGGAAAGAATCACTGAACTGAAATAACATTTTGAACTAGAACACAGCTGGTATGTGAAGTCCTACTAGGCATCCTGATCTTGATGGATGAGATATATCATTTATTGCCTCTCTGGTTCCACTAGAATATCTCCTACAGCAGTCAAATGCAGCTTTTTCAAAATTCAGGTTAACCCCTCTCTCTCTCTTTTTGGTCCCTAACAAAAATGCTTGTTTAATGCTTGATGGATTACTGTTTACCTTCCAAAAAAAAAGCAGAACTACTGTCTAACTTAATATTCCTATGCTGAATAATGTTCACACACTCTCTAATTCTAAGTGACAATGAAATTGAATCCAGTCCTTGAAAGAAGCTCTTTTACTTCAGCTAGATATTGCTATGAGCAGCGCTTCATCTAACATTTTAAAAGCTAAGTAATGTTGGCTTTAAATTTTGAAAGCAAGTATTAAATGGTCTTGATTCTTACAGATTTATGAATACATAATAATCAATACTTTTATTGCAGCTCAACAGAGAAATGTAATTTGAAATAATTTGAACATATAGGGTAGAAAAAGAACAAAACTCTTTTAAAAGTGCCTTTCAGTACCTCTGTTATTCTAAGTCCTCCTAGAATTGTTCATATAACAATATGCCTCATTTATAAATGAATCCCAACACTCCAAGTCAATTATTCTGAATGGAAGGTCATTTTCAGAAATGTTCATGTCATTTTGATTTAACTAGAAGTTCAATGTACTATTGCACTTTTTGTCATTTTTATGGCTATTGGGTCCTGATTTGGTTTCTATAAAGAGCAGGGCATATTTTATTCCTAATTCATTATGATTTTAGTCACTTTGGTTGTCTTCAGTTGAAAATTGAATGTGGTCTTTTACTTAGGAAAGGAATCCTACTTGCAATTCTAGTTTTCTAGAATGAAGCTGAGGAACAAAAATGCATGCTGGATGGGGAAGAATTCTGACCAAAAGCTTTTAAAGTTTGGAAATAATCCAGAACATGGCTGAATTCTTCTGAACATTCTCTAAGCATTTCAGATATTTGAAAATGAAGAGAGATCTAGCCTATGGTTCTCCATACTATCCAGGCTGTCCATAATGAAGGCTCATCAATGTAGATTGAATTGGAGAGAGGTCAGTGTTGTGATGCAATAGATAGCTGAAGTTTATAAGCAAGTCATATTTTAACCAGCTGTCTGTTTTTACTTTCACATGTCAGTCACATGAGGATGACATTTCATAATTGATAAAACTGCCATTATTAATTGGGAGGCACCCACCCATTGCTGCTTGTTCAGCAGACAGCATTGTTACATCAGTTTATTCCCATATCTATGCTGCAAAAATCTAAATGACCAATAGATAACAGTAAGGCTACACCTCATGCTTCAAGTCTTTGTCACCAGCTAATGGTTGATATCAAATTAATCTATCAAGTTTAGTAGTCGACCCAATGCTAGTTCAGGAGAGAATCCTGAAAGAACAAGACCACAATTTGAAGTTTATCCCAGATTCTTGATTCTAGAAGAGACTTTGCCTAGCTTCAGCTGCTGCATCAATTGTGGTTCTTTTCAGACAGAAAGGTCCTGGCAACTATGATTTATGCCCTCATTACCTTGAAATTGAATTACTACAATGTGCTCTACCTAAGACAACCTTTGAGGACAACCTGAAAACTTTAGCTGGTTCAGGATGCAGCAGCTCACATGCTAATAGATAAAAACTGTTCCAGCAGTGTTTCACTAATGTAGCAATAGCACTTAGACTTAAATACTGCTTCAAAGTGCTTTACAGCCCTCTCTAAGCAGTTTACAGAGTCAGCATATTGCCCCCAACAATCTGGGTCCCCGTTTTACTGACTTGAGCCGGTGAGAGCCACAAGATCCATTTTATTTCCAAAGTTATTTTTCCTTGGAAATATATCAGTAAAAGCCTGAACACATGTGGAGTTCCATGTCATTTGTCCTCATTTCTCATTTCTATGTGAAATCAACTTGATATCTCAATGTGTTCATTAGAAACTGATGTACAGAAAAGAGCAAAACATTCAATAAATAGCAATTAAAAGCTGGAATTTTTCCATGCATCTGCCTTGGTTAACAGCAGGATGACTTAATGGACTTAAGACAAATTTGTTTCAGACTCAATGAAGAAAAGATGGCAGTATTCTCCCATGGTAAATTTAGATGGAGGCAGCACCTTGTGTTCCTAAAAGGTGATTTCACTGGCTGTTCAATGTTGGGTTTTTTGTTCAACAGGCTTTGGATCCTTATTTGCATGAAGATAGTTACTCTATAAACAGATAAACACATAGCTATAAACTAGAAAAGGACAAACCACTCTTTTTCATTTTGTGCCCTCAGTTCAACCATTAGAAAAAAATTCTAAGTGCAACAGTTACCGTGATCTAAGTTCTATTAGGATCATAGTAGAAGAACAACGATGGTAAAAGCAGCAGGGCTAAAAACCAGAAAATTGTAAGTTCTAATTCTGTTTTAGGCACAAAGACAGCTGGGGGATCCTGGACAAGTCACTCTCTCTCAATCCTAGGAAGAAAGTAACGGCAAGACACTTCTGAAATCTTGCCAGTGTGCTGCTAAGCTGCAGATGAGATGATAGCACACTGCCTTCTTCCTTTTGTCATAACATTAGGTAAAATTCTGATGGCAACAGATGCTTCTCTATCATCATCTACCATTTTCTTAAATGTTTGATTGAAAAGATGGAAATGACTGTAAGTACATGCAAACAAAGTTTCTACCAAAGGAATATTCCAGCTCTATGGTATGATTTTAATTTCTTAATAGGTTAATTTATTAAAGATGTCAGGAAAGGTAGAAACGTGAGTATAATCAATTTTGAAACACAAGTTTTGGAAGTGGATTGCAGATCAGTAAGGCAATTATTCTGACATTTTCAACATAATCTTATATCTAGTACATTTTTCATAGATGCAGATGAGCTCTTCAAAATAAAGATTCTACAGCAAAAAATATACCAACTACACATCAATGATGAACAAAAAAACCATATATCTTATTTTCTGGGTGTGGCATTTCTGCTGAGATAAGGCATGACTGAAATATGCAGACTTCATGTTTTGGCAGGTTGAGGTGCGTATAAGGTGAACATACCAGTTCCGCAAAACATAAAAAGCATGTAAATGGAAGGGAATGCCTTCTTCCATTTAATTATTCAGATTTTCTGAGCTGTTTATTATGATCAGCAGACTTAAATAAATAACATAACCCAGTATCTCTTTATGCTTTTTTAAAAAGACACCTCCAAAATGTATCTGTTTGCATATGCCTTTTTCTATTTTCTATTTTTTCCTCCCTCAGCTGCTTTATTTGTTTTCTGGATGTCTTTGTTTGTTGACTTTCTATACAGGGAGGCAACATTTTATTATCATTATCCATTTGTATTCACAAGGGTAACTCTTTTCTTTTTAGGCATCTAAAAAGATTTATTGTTGTTATTAAGCACGTGGGACTCTTCCAGTTCAGGTGGATCACCAAAATGAATAGGTTAAGATTACAGCCTATCTCTGATGCATTCGCACAGCTCTGATTAAGGGTCCTTCCATCAGTACTGCATTAGTGATATGTTCAAATAATAAACTATTTTACAGCAGCAGCAACAACAACCATCCTTAAGCATCAATACTGAAGTCACTTTTTTTAAAAAAAAAAATCCTATTTATATCTTGCCTTCTAAGATAGAAGTGACAGAACAAAGTAAATGCCTATAGGATCATATCAATTGATTTATATACAGCTATGAAGTCATCTCCTTCCATTCACACAAGGGTGCTTATGAGAACAAATACTTATTAATGTGAGTGGCATTTTAAAAAGAAGTTCAGCAAGGAAAGAAAATGGCATAGTGTATTGACTGTTCTGAGCTTTTCAGGCACAAAACTCAACACAGAGTTTCAATATTTGAACAAGACTGCCCCTGAAGATCACAGCAATGGAAAGAAAAACTATACTTCTACCTCAATAAGGGTTAACATATTCTGAAAACAATGAAATCTGAAAGGCCCATGGTTTTATTGAACTATGCAAGTACAAGAAAAATGGATTTATACCTTGAGGCAGCTTATATAGGCCATAGCTACACTTGGAATGACATCTAGGGACTTGGACAAAGAAAAGATACAAGTCTTCTTTGAATCTTCCTTTAATAAAAGAGGCATTATATTGTCCCCTCTTCTGCTAATGCAGTGAGGAAATATGTACCATGCTCACTCTATCTCAACCAAAATTATCCTCTTTTTAATGGCTTATTTCCCATTTTATCTTTTCTTTAATACTGGCTAGATTGCTCTTTTATTCTAACACTTCCTTATAGTTAAGAACATATCCTTAAAGGACTCCCCCCCCCTCCCCACCAAATCACAGCATTATAAACAGAAAACGAAAGTGCACAATTTGCTGCTTTCTGGGTGTACCTGTGGTTATGTAGCTGAAAGAAATAATGGGATATTACATAGAGACAAGATCATTATTTGTAAATCAGAATAAGTAAGGACATATCATCATCCTGGAAAAGAAAGAGCTGCAGGTGTTCCCACAGGCAAAGACCATTATCAATTTGCCACTGCCCAGCTAAACAACTAGCTGCTCAGATGAATGTTCAATTACCCAGGCTCTATGGGCAATTATACTCTGCTTGCATCCAGAACAATAGTCACAAATGAGCTTATAAATTTCTAAGGAATTGACCTTATTTCCCTCCCTTCCCTCAGAATGTTAGCCTTATTAAAAACCATGGGTTTCACAAGAAGTGGAATGGAAAAGTTATCCTACTTTTTGTATTACATCAACACTTTTCTCTCAGCCAGGAAAGGGGAGGGGAGGAAAAGGCAAAAGTCTCATTCCCATAATAGTATAGTCTCTAAAGAAAATTGGCATTTGCAGACGTTTGCTAGTGGATGAGAAGTAATGGAATTACCTTAGCTAGTAAAATCCTTAGAGCATGGTTGCTCGGTATGGAACAAGGGCAATTGCATGCACAGGAAACATAAGGGTCACTAGAATAGGGAACAAATGATTATGCTGACACATACAGACAGACAGACAGACACACAGATATGTCAAAAGGAAAGGCAGTGGTTTAAGAAAAGACAAACTTGGGAGGATTATGTACTAATTATGGCATAATGCACCACTTGTTACTGGAAATTAGGGGCAACCATGCTGCTAGACATTGCAAATGCAAGCTAAACAATATTAACAAAACTTAATATTGGGTTATAAAGAGAGTAAGGTCATAAAGAGATTGGCTTACGGTGAGCTTATGGAAAAGTATCCATAAAAACTATACTATTGCAGGAGTAGCCTTTGCACAGGCCTATTGGGAAAGACCCCCTTGTGCCTTTCTTCTGCACAGAATAAAGCTTTTGTAAATCTCTACCTCGATGTGTGGTTTATTGGGCATTGAACACCGGGCAGAACCAGTTTTCTGGGACAACAGAGTGGGGGAATAGAATTGATAACCAAATCTACAAGAACCATTAAATATATCGAGATTTAACTAGGACTTCATTTAATGCAGAATTCAGGTGCTCATGAAAAAGGCAAAGCATATGTTTCTTTCTTTCTCTGCAGTTGGGTCAATGTTAACATTAACAGAAGCCTGGAAACTTACAAGAGATGTACTTAACAAAATGAAATTCAATGTAGGGAAAAATAAAGTCCTATACTTAGGCAAGAAAAACCAAAGTACACATATAGATCGGGTGAAACCAGGCTCAATAGCAGTAACTGTGAAGAGATCTTGGAGTCTTAATGGACAACCAGCTAAATATGCGCCAGCAGTGTGCAGCAGCAGCCAAAAAAGCTAATGCAATCCTAAGTTGCATTAACAGAGAGATACAATCAAGATCAAGTGAGGTACTAACACCACTCTATAAAGCCTTAGTAAGACCATACCTAGAGTACTGCATCCAGTTTTGGTCACCATACTATAAAAAAGATGCTGAGACTCTAGAAAAAGTACAAAGAGCAACCAGAATGATTAGGGAACTAGAGGCTAAAACATATGAAGAAACTGGGCATGACTAGTTTAGTGAAGAGAAGGGCTAGGGGAAGACATGATAGCAGTGTTTGAGAGGCTGCTACAGAGAGGAAGGGATCAAGCTATTTTCTAAAGCACCAGAAGACCAGACAAGGAATAATGGATGGAAACTGAATGAAGAGATTTAACCTGAAAATAAGGAGAAACTTTCTGACAGTGAGAACAATCAACCAATGGAACAGCTTACCCTCGGAAATTGTGGGAGCTCCACCACTTGAGACTTTCAAAAAGAGATTGGACTGCCACCTGTCAGAAATGGTGTAGGGTCTCCTGCTTGGATAGGGCATTGGACTAGATGACCTACAAGGTCCCTTCCAACTCTGATTATCTGTTATCTGTTAATCCAGAGGTTTTCCGTTAAGAAAGGAAGAGACCCTACTGGCTTTTCATAAGTTTCATTTCTAATACATGGTTCTGTCACTGGGCATGGTAGTAATTTGAATGTGTGGCAGTGGCCATATTCTTGGTTTTGTACTCCAGATGCTAACTGTATTTGTATGATATTTGTATTGTTTTTTGTTTTTCACATAGGTTTTAGTTGCTGTTAATCACCCAGAGTCATGAATTTAAGATAGAAAACCATATAGATTTCAAATAATAAAATTAAAAATAATAAAGCAAAGCAAAATGAATGCCAGGGAACACTGTACAACTGTCACATTCAAATTTAATAAACCTTCTTAATAGAAAGGAGATTGGCAGCTACTGGGATGCAACAGCATCCAGTGATTTTGGGCCTTATTAGATGCTAGTGACTGTGAATTAACAGGCCAATTCAATTAGTGAACATCTTAAATTTTAGTTGGTAATGGTTGATGCTGGGTAAGGCCTGCCAATAAGGCCCCCCAGTTGTACTGCCAACTCTGCCTAACTGATTTATTCCATAAAACAGAATGGAATTCATTATTGCCCTACTATTTTCAGAGAACATTCATTTCAGGAAGCCATATATTTTCAACTTGCTAGGTCTTTAGTCACATAATGATTAAGTACTAGCACTGCTTCCACTGTATTAGAATTGGGATTCATATTGACAGGATCCCAGGCCATTTAATTAACAAGGACAATTATATTATTTATTATCCATATGTCTCCTCATGTTTCCCTATTCCCTCATAGTGCTTGGGAAACATAATTTTTTTCAGCAGCAATTTGATGTTCTACGGCGCTATCCTTGTTGAAATATAAAGTATTTTGTGATAGCTTAGGTTTTAATGGGCAACTAGAACCCATTTATTTACCCCAAAATATGCTTTTGGTGGAAATGAAAACTGTGAGCTGGTATTATCACATTCTTACTTTTTCTCCTCCCCCAACATGAGTGTGGGGGATAGTACACAGAACCTCCCCTCTCTTTTTTCACACACACGTACATCACATAGTAACCTAAAAATAATATGGGTTAAAAAACTGCTGCCTTTTTTCAGCTTTCCTGTGGGAGTCTACTTTTCTATTACATTTTACTGGAGACTTATTTTACTCCTCCACAACCTCCTAATTTGGTTAAGTGGAAAAACTGATATGGGCTTCACACTTTTTTCCTGGTTGAATAACAGTGTCATCAACATGCTGATCATAGTCAATAATGCATCTATAGAAGGGCTGTCAAACTCCCAGCCCATGAGTTGGATGGCCACACCCATGCCTGGTTTAGTGAAGGGGGAAAAGGGCCTGATACGTAATGTCACATAGCCCTGATCTGTAGTCTTGGTTGATCAAGTGATGTGAACAAGTTTCTCTCTGAGTCAGAAAGCTGTGGAGAAGAATATATTTGGCTCAACCCTAGTAAGTTCTCTGGGTATTAAGTCCTTCTGATGTCAGGGATTTTCAATTATTAGTTCTGGAGGTTCTCCCCCAGGTAGAACTGGTGAACAATTGGAGTTTGGAAGAGCAGGTGGCAGTTGATCAAAATGAAAGTGGCATGCATGGCCAGGAGAGCCTTTGCACAAGTTCATCATGTATGTTGATTATGGCCACTTCTGCACTGGAACTCCCTCCTCAGAATCACTTATGCCTTAGTCACCTACTGCTTCGATTAGTGCATTAAAGCATTCAGGATGGTCTTTGAAAACCAAAGAGAAGCTACAACTGATTCAAAGTCAAGGTCACATCAAGGTCATCCACATAAAGTAATTGTGTTATTGGACACATTCTGGATTTCTCCCCTGCCTCCCTCCTTCTCACTCTTGCACCCTTGTGGCACTAATGGCAGATATTAAGGCAACAGCTAGCAGAGCAAAGGTTCCTCCATTTCAAGTTTTGTAGTGGGCTGTGGCTTCCGGAATACTAGCTTGCAATCTCTGCCCCTCTTCCACTCTAAGATTAATAATCAGGATTGCATTGCTGTTCTTTATTTTGATACACTTATTTTATTATTCATTTGAATTTGTTCATTGTTTTATTATTCAATTGAATTTGTTATAAGCCACTGTGAATTCTTGTAATTTGGACAACTGCATAAAATGCAGAAATATAATGAAATAAATAAATGGTAATCGTATGATGAGCTCAATCACCAATACTTCACTAGTGGAAAGCCACAACTGCCAGCTAGAAATATAGCTGCTGCCACAGATGACTCCAAATCAGGCAATCCCATGAATTGAATATTCAGCTTGAATAATGTTTTGAATGAGGCCTTATTTTGTGGAAGTTGAGCTAAAAGGGGAGGGGGAGAATCACATTTAGATCTGTGAGGCTGTTTTTCAGACTAGCAAAAATCCTTCTGTTGTGAAGCATCTGAACTCTGAGCTAGGGTTCCAATTAAATAAGCAAGATATGTTAAAGCCAAGTTTACAGTTCATGTGATTCAGAGACAAAAGAAAGGTGGTAAGAATATAATATAACAAAATGAAATACAGAAAGATTAAATCTCAATTATTTTGTTTTTGTTTTCTTCGTCTTCTTTATAGTTTGCATGCATCCGAATATATTTTGCATCTTTTCTCTGATAGTTAAGCATTATCATCATCAACATCAACAATAACAATATTTTGATGTTTTCTTAAGGTTCTTTTAAGCAGGTTTTTGTTTTTATCTTCTTTAAGTTCCTTTGTGCTATTTGATTAATGTACTTTGTAATACCTGTAACTCATTAGGCAGCTGATCTCATGCTTATCATCATCATTATGAAGTAGACTGAGTTCCTTTCCAACAAATGATTACATAAGCTAGTGAGCAATGTGAATGACAACCTTCCCCCAAGTGTTCTTCAACTCACCTCAAGCCTACAAGTTGTTTTACTATTCCCCCCACCCAAAAGAAATATCTATTTTTCAAATAGCAAGAACATGTGCTGGCCCTTTTTACCGCAGCAAAAGGTACAAAATTGGACTTGATTTGAAATATCAGTCTCTTTATTATGGCATTTGTCAGGCTGCCTGAACATAAGAGATACACAATTCATGCATTCAGATAGAAAATGTACTGGCTCAAATTGAAGAATTGGCTTTGGAAATGGAGAATCATATGCTAGAACAGATTGGCAGATGATCATTCCTTTCCACAGCTTTTTCTTTCCTATTTCATGGCTAACCAATAACAGGTTTTTCCTCTCTTCAAAAGAAGATGGTGAGTTAAAGACACCTGAGCAAATCCAACTCTTTATAAAACTGAAGAAATACAGAGTAGATAACACAGTTTATTTTTCAGTTGGACAATTTATGTTAATATATGGCAGTGACCTTCAAGCATCTTTTTCAGAATGATCGGTTTGGAAAAAGTATGGAAAAATATACTGTCCTTGTGCACTGTCCTCCTTGGCCTTTTTGGCTTTATCTGTAAGTAAGACCAGATTCCTGGCTTGTGCAGCCTATTATTCTTGCATGAAGAGAATAATATTTATTCTTGCATGAAGCAGAGCTTTTGCTCTGGAGTGGGGGGGTATGGTAGGAAAGGCTCCCCATAGCATGCATTCACCCCTCAACTTCCATAATTGAAATTCCAGTAATTGTTAAAAGATTGAAAATAGATTATTCAAACTTTGGTGTTAAAATGGGAAGACCAAACAGTATTCTGTCTCATTCAAGTTTTCTGATAGTGATTGTCACTATTATTCAACAGCTTTGAAATTGGGTTGGATGAGGCATTTCCTCTTTCCAAAGAAGAACAGGAGCATCAAATGATACCCATCTCTACAATTCTGGAAAGGTCAACAGATCATCCATCAATTTTGGACGGCAAATAGGACAAAGAGGTTTTCCAAGAATGACTGGTCTTTTCTTTTCTCTTTTGTCCTTTCTTCTCACATTGGGATATCAGTCTTGTAGAAGGTTGACATTGCTCTTCTTTCATAAGTGCTGATTGGAAGACTTGAAGAGACTTTTCAAGCTTGATTTGATTTGGCCTGACTGTTTTTCAGGAATTCTAGCAGCAATACTAATTTTAAGTGTCTGGAAAATGATCTCCTATGACATCATACTGCTGATGTCATCAGCCTATCTGCCATCACTCTCATCTTCTTTGTCTTCCATATCATCCAGAGCTTGTGCGATCTACACTCTAATCAACCCACCAGTTTCTAGAAAAATATGCTGGCAAATTGGATTGTAAACCATAAGGGGGGCATGGGATTATTCTAGGTACTTCAATTTTGCCCTACCACAATCAGTCAGGACAGTGTTTGGTGACTGGTTTTCTATCAGGAGTGGTCAACAAGTAGAATGTGCAAAATTAGTTGAGAATCCATTGTTGCTGCCCTGAATCTCCTACATTATGTTGGGTGAAGGCAGAAACAATCTCATTAGTGAGGTGTGGTAAAAGGCTGTGACAACAGTGTGATTTATGACACAGTGTTCTCCCAACTCAAGGAAATGGAAAAAAGCATGTTAAAGATGTTGTTTGGATGAGTTCATAGATAAACTTTGGATATGGCAAACTATTGCTTTCTAGTATACCTTGATGATGAGATACACTAATTTTTTAAAAAAGGTTGCTTATGAAATGAAACATGACTTTCTCTTGTACTTTCCTAGATTTTTAGAACAGATTTCAAAAAAAACCTTTTATCAATAGGCAAATGCTAATTTGATACAATCATAAAACTCTAAATCAGGGGTCTCCAACCTTGACAACTTTAAGAACTCTGGGAGTTGAAACCCACAAGTCTTAAAGTTGCCAAGGTTGGAGACTCCTGCAGTCTAAGCTATCTCCTATTTTTATGAGTGCAGTTTGCATGGCAGCACCTGAAACAATTATGATTTCCCATAGCAGAGATGGTCAGCCTAATGCTAAAGTAAACTAGGATCATGAAGTCTCAGATTTAAATCTACTGTTAGCAATGGAAACTTACTGGATGATTTGGGGTAGCCAGTCTGCCTAACCTCCCCACTTCCACCACAGTGTGGTTGCTGAGGGTGCGGGTGGTTTAATCTGTATAGAGTGAGCTATGCACACACCACTTTTAATTCCCAAAGGAGAAACTTTTTTTTTTTTTTTACTTTTCAAGAGTAAAATATGGGTTAGATTTTTATTATTAATTATTACTTTAATTTTTAGTGTGTTGGCTTTAGGATTAATATAGTTGTCTTCAGTCCATCAAAAGACTGACATAATTCTCTTATTGAAAAACTGGAAAATTGTTTAATTTTCAGCATTTTATTTTTCAGTGTTAGTGGGGTTGTGAGATAAACAAGTGATCTGTCAAGAATGGATTGTTCTATTCCTGATATGAATGGAAAGTAAAAAAAAATAAATCCTACTGTTCTAAAAGTACTTAAAGCCATTGCCATTTTTGGCCTAATTCGTTTAGTAGCAATTGATCTATGTGGTGTCACATATCACAATACTGCATTTAACAAAATACTGTGATTTATACCATGACAAAAAACAGTTTTGCTAATAGCCAAAATCATGGGGAAAAAGATCTTTTTGATCCATTTCGCTTAATAAAAATCATGTAAAGAAAATGAAAAAACTTATAACTCTGTTTAAAATAGATGAATCTACTTTGAAAATTATTTAATGAAACACTTTTACTTTTCTTACTACATATTAGATGTAATCACTGTAAACTATGATAATATTTTATGTTTATATATATATAAAGGTGCAGAGTTTGAAGATTATTCCAACTTAATTTCTTGAATGTAATGGCCCAATTCAGATAATCATGTGTTGGAAACATTTACATAATGTTTCAGTGTATTGTGCTATGATAATATCAAATAATCATCATAATAAAATGCACATAACAGTGATTAGCTTGCAAACACAATTCATTCCACTAGTCATGAGCTCTTTTATTCACTTCATTCTCTAGAGCTTATGAAATAAATAGTAATATTTAGGTAGCCAATATCAGGAAGGAGTTCTATGTTTTCCCAAATCATTTTTAATAAACCCCTTAGTTTTTTCTCTAAGAAAAACAGTACCTACAGTTTCATTAGCTGTAACACCTGGATCGTTATTAGAATTGGAATACATATTCTGTCCACTGTGTGCTAAAAGATAATAAAAGAATCAGCCTTTTTTAAGGACAAAAAGACAACACAGTAACCAGCAATGACAAATGTGTTTCACACAAATCCACAGTTCCACAAATATTTCCTAGGCATTCATTAATATTGGATATGGATGATGAATGGTAGTGTCTGTGACTTTATGGTTGCTAGAGGAAAGTCAGAATTTTCTATTCATGCATCAAAGTTGTAAAATTATGGAGCATGAAACAGATTGGGTTAACAAATCCAGTCCCCTGGCCAGGTAGATTCACTGAAACTAAATCTTCCCAGTCAGAATTTCAACCAAGCAATTTTGCTGCAAATGCTATTAAATTGTTCTCCTTTTGGTCTTTTATCAGAATAATTTGGAAAATAAAATATTTTGAAGATATTTTGAATATTTTGAAGTATTACTAAACAATAATACTGAATTTTGGCTACAGAGATAGGAAGGAAATAGCTCACAGGATTTGAAATCAATGAATTATCAGCAATTATTTTGTTTGGGTCTGCTGTATTTATATTTTTATTGAACACTGGTAGGTATATTTGCCCCTTTTTTATGCCTTCAAGCAACATTAAGTGTTATAGATGAGAGTTAATGACATTCCAGTATATGAGTTTCAAACACCACTAAAGCCAAGCACTTCTGAAGCAATTTGTAGGCATTCATACATTCAAATTTCAGAGAATATTCTTCTCTCTGATCTTGTCAATGGAGAATAAAGTTAAGACCACTAAACTTATTATAATTCATTCTTCTAGGATGCATTCAATAAACAGGCTGTTTAATAACACTGTTGCAGAGTACATTTTGAGGCAAATATGGCTCAGAGACAGTTGCTTCAATAACTTTGAAGAAAACTTCATTTTTTTCTCCCCTCAGGAGTCTTAAGTATCATTTTCCAACATTGTCCCAACCTGAGTTGAGGGATTGATGCATCCTTGATTTCTAAGATACCTTTGAAGCTTATAGCAATTGCATATAGGGGGAATAAACCAATAATAATAAATAATAATTACTTTCTTCTTTGGAACTAAAAATTGCAGCTATGAGAAACTGGGAAATGTTAGGCATTTGCTTGGAAAGAAGTCCATTTAACTTAATGAATATAACTTCAAAGTAGCTATGTGTAAAACAATGTTGCATAAATTCATGGCAGGTAATAAGTCATTCTAGTACCAAAAAGGAGAATTATAGAATGTGCAAAACAATAATACAATATCCTAATTTTACATGGTAGCAAATAACCTTTTAAGATCATTGTGTAATTTCCAAATGTTTCTTCACCAGGTCTTGTGACAAAATGTTTGGAAACTAAACAAAAAGCTCACAAAATAAACCACCACCAACATCTACCACTCGAGCTATAAATATTTTACACCATTTCTAATCTTTAAGGTTATCTAACACAGACTAGAACTCTACAAGGAAAATGAGATTCCAGATGACACAAGGAACAGAAGACATTACTGATGCCTGATGCAATAATTGAGAAAGCCAAGAATACAAAGAGAAGGTAGCATGTTCTTCATTGATTGGAGAAAGGCCTTTTCATGGTGTTGATTATGTCAAACCATGCAAACTGCTTAGAAAAAAGTGAACTCTCAGAAGATCTCATTGAAGGACCTATTGCTGATACTGTGCTGTTAAATATAGTAAGAGGTGGCAGAATAGAAGGGCTACTTCTAAAATCCAGTCTCATCTCTACAGTTTAAAACATGTTCAGCTCCACATTGTTCCAGCTGTACCACAGTCATTTGTTTAACCTCGCCTCTATATGCAGACACATTACTGTCTTGAATGAGGCCATCATTCTTGAATGCAAACTTCAGTACTGTAACAGAAGGATCCACACAGATAAAATCATTGGTATATAGAGAGAAGAGCACTAGAGAGACCACACAGCCCTGAGTGGTGCTTGTGCTAATTGGCTGCATATTTTTTCCTAGCTTCACCTGTTGCTTCCTAATAATCGAACATGTAAACAAGCTAAATTCACTACTAACATGGGCAACATCCTGCCCACATGCCTTTATCTTTCTTGGTGACTTCAATGTACCTCATATTAACTGGACCCTAAACGAATGTACAACTGAACCCATATATGCAACCTTCTACAATGCTGTTACAAATCTGGGACTGAAACTAACAATACTAGACTTAACAACTGCCTCGATCTCATCTTCTGCAATAGTTTGAATTTAATTTACGGAATACAAACTAAAGAACCCTTTTCTAACAGTGACCACAATATGATTGACTATTGTCTCAACGTACACCCACACAAAAATCATCACAATGACGTAATCCTCAATTATAACATCAAAAAAGGCAACTATGATCTTATAGACAATGATCTCTCATCCCTTGATTGGCAATCTCTATTCACTGCATACAATACTGTTGAAGACCATTATAACATATTTTTACTTGAAGTCAAAAGAATCATCAAACTATATGTAACAATAACAACTGCCCCCCCCCCAAAAAAAAAAACAGATTACCCATAACAATAAGGAAACTTCAATCCAAAAAGAGATCAGTCTGGCAGAAAAATGAATCTGGTCACGTTGCCAATTTCAAAAGCCGATACAAAAATTTATGCCACCAGATAAAGACTGAATGCACCAATTATCACATTAAACGAGAGGAAAACCTTCTACACACCAATTCCACCCACGCTTTTTACAATTTTGTAAACAACAAAATAAAAGTTTCAAGGTCCATCCCACCCCTGAAAGGACCTAATGGTAAAGACTGCAATGATGACACCATTAAAGCCAACCTCTTTAACACATTATTTGGCAACTCTTACACTGCATAAATGACCTCTGTGATCATATTAAGAGCAGTTGTGTTCTCTTTGCTGATGATGTAAAGCTGTTCAATACCACAGACATTACTGCTACCCTTCAAAAAGATCTTGACTATGTATCAGAATGGTCAAACAAATGGCAACTTCAAATCTCAACAAATAAATGTTCTGTCTTACATATTGGCAAAAAAAATCAGAAAATAAAATACAAGTTGAATAGTCAAGACCTTGTTGATGATCCAAGCTCTGTAAAGGACCTTGGAGTACTCATCTCAAATGACTTAAGTGCTAGAGCCCACTGTAACTACATAGCCAAAGAGGCATTAAGAGTTGTTAACCTAATCTTGTGTAGCTTTTTCTCTGGTAATATTACAGTAATAACTAGAGCATACAAAACATTTGCTAGACCAATACTCGAATACAGCTCATCAGTCTGGAACCCACATTATGTATCTGATATTAACAGAGTTGAGAAAATCCAGAAATATTTCACAAGAAGAGTTCTTCACTCCTCTACTCATTGTAGAATATCTTATACCACCAGACTCAAAATTGTAGACCTGGAAAACCTAGAACTATGCTGCCTTTGGTCCGATCTAAGTATAGTATATAAAATCATACATTGCAATGTCCTACCTGTCAATGAATACTTCAGCTTCAACCATAAACAACAGATACAAACTCAAGTTAATCGCACCAAACTTGATTGCAGGAAATACGACTTCAGTAACAGAGTGGTCAATGTCTGGAATATTCTACCTGACTCTGTGGTTTCTTCCCCAAACCCCCAAAACTTTAACCTTAGACTGTCTACTATTGACCTCACCCCTTTCCTAAGAGGTCTGTAGGGGGCGTGCATAAGCGCATCAATGTGCCTACTGTCCCTGTTCTATTGTTTCTTTTATTTTTCTTATATGCACCCATTTCATGTATTCATAACTATGTATATATTTATACCTATTATCTTGTAAGCAATTGACAAATCAAATTAAATAAATAATAATAATAATAATTTACCTACAAGTATGAAGAGACACAGCTAGCTGAATTAGTTTAGAGTGGAATTTCTGGAATGATAGTATTAAATACTAAGCTAAAGTCTACAAAAATGACCCATACATAGGTCTCCAGGGATTCAAAATGTTGAAAGATGTAGTGCAATGGCATATTGACAACCTATTTGCTCAGTAGGCAAACTGCAAGGGTTTTCCATGATGATTTTCAGTGGGCTAGAAATTATCTCTCAAACATCTTCATAACTATAGTTGTCAGTGCAACTGGCCTATAATCATTCAGATCCCTGATTGGTGGGGGGGGGGGGCGTTTCTTAGGATGATGATAGAGTGTTTGAAGTAAGAGGGGACATAACACATCTCCAGTGATTTATTAAAGTTCCAGATGAAGATGGCGACCAGTCATTCAGTGCAGGCTTTCAAGAAAGAAGGAATTACTCTATCTGGGCCTATTATTTCTGATATTTTGACCTCACACATCCTTTTCTATAATCATCAGAGGTGGGAAAAGTATTTAAAGTTTTGGGCCTTGGTGGTGCAGGCTGTTAATCATCTAGCACTTAGCTCAATTGTCTGCAATTAATGCAGGTTCGAATCCCACCAGGCTCAAGGTTGACTCAGCCTTCCATCCTCTCGGGGTAGGTAAATTGAGGACCCAAGATTGTTGGGGGCAATAAGCTGACTTTGTAAAAAATGCCACTTGGGGGGGGGCAAAAAGCCCTAGTAATAAGCAGGCATATACAATGGAATGAAGGCTATTGCCAAGCACTTAGCATGGTGCTTTACAGACTATAAGCTGCCCTGAGTCTCCGGAGAAGGGCAGCATATAAATGTAAATTAAAAAAAAAGTTTTGGTATTGCAGAAAACTCTTGATAATATCATGGAGAGTCATGAAAATTAACAGATGGATCATCAAACAAATTAATTCAGAACTCTCATTTGAGGCAACTGATCAGGTTCAAATTATGCTACTTTAGAATACATTATAGAGAAGAATCCAGTGTTGGGAAAGATAGAAGGAAAGAGATGAAGAGGATTACTTGTATGAATTACAATGGTGATGAGTGCACCATTGAAAAATCTAAAGGAGCAAGTTAGGGGCAGAACATCATGGAGAAAATCTACCCATGTGGGCACTAAGAGTGGATAACAGCCTGATGGTAAATGATCAATTGACAGTAAGTATTACTAGTTCAGAAAGGAATTGCAAAAGTAAGTAAGTAAGTAAGCAAGTAGCTAGCTAGCTAGCTGTAAAGTGTTCTGTAGGAACTAATTGCACAAATTCCACCTGTATCGCACAAATTCCACCCGTGCTTTCTACAATTGGTTTCAGAAAAAAACTATCCTGCAATCTGCAACTTTTACACTGCAAAAACATATGGACTACACAACTCGATCAGAGCAAAGCAATAGACGCAATCTACATAGACTTCTGTAAAGCCTTTGATTCAGTGGTACACGATAAACTACTACTAAAACTAAAATCTTATGGTATCTCTGGACACCTACATAACTGGACAGAAGCATTCCTGTCAAACAGACAACAAATGGTCAAAATTGGGAGTGTCCTATCAAATTCTGTACCTGTCAACAGTGGTGTCCCCCAAGACGGTGTTCTAGGACCAACTCTCTTCATATTCTACATAAATGACCTCTGTGATCATATTAAGAGCAACTGTGTTCTCTTCACTGATGATGTAAAGCTATTCAACACCACAGACAACACTACTACCCTCCAAAAAGACCTTGACTATGTATCAGAATGGTCAATCAAATGGCAACTTCAAATCTCAACAAATAAATGTTCTGTCTTACATATTGGCAAAAAAATCAGAAAATAAAATACAAGCTAAATAGTCAAGACATTGTTGAGGATCCAAACTTTGTCAAGGACCTTGGAGTAATCATCTCAAATGATCTAAGTGCTAGAGCCCACTGTAACTACATAGCCATACCTGTATCTTGTAAGTGATTGACAAATCAAACAAATACTAAAAAAAAAATACTGAACTATATCAGGGGTGTCAAACTCGCAGCCTGCAGCCTGGCTATATCACACACTGACCATGCCCATGCCCGGTTTAGCAGTCACAATACATGACATGATGATGCCATGACAACGTGAGTTTGACACTCCTGAACTATATATTCAACATTATATTTGAATGTGTTCATATTCATTATTTTTTAAAAAAAGTAAACTGGAATATATTGTAATTATGGATTACTTTACTGTGTTACCAGTGGCTACAATTAAGAAAAATGTTTTCTTTTAAAATGTATTGGAGGTCATCATATACTCTAATGAGCTTTTGAGTTCCTGTAAATATTCTGTTGCCTGGCCCAAGCTGGTGGAAGTGAATGCCATTTTTGAGAATTGTAATGAGCAGTGAGTTACAATTTACACAGACTTTAACTTCAAGTTAATGATACGTTATTAATTCACGCTATGTTGACAAGATGGAATCATTGTGACTGAATACATGTTTTCCTTCTTTCTGATACATTTGTATTGCTAACTGACCTGCCCACATTGATTAGCATTGGAAAACAGCATTATTATTTCTTCAGTCAGAACATCCCATCTGCCAAAAAATTTCCTTCTTCATTTCATCAGAGACTGATATAAAATTAAAGTCAAAAGTGACTTGGTTAATTTTAATGACCTTCAGTCAAATTTAATCGGAATAGCTTTATTCAAAAGCAGTCATTTGAGCATATTTAAAGTCTATCTCAGCTGAGCCACGAGTATCTGGTAATATCACACTACTAATTAGAGCATATAAAACATTTGCTAGACCAATACTCGAATACAGCTCATCAGTCTGGAACCCACATTACGTATCTGATATTAACACAGTTGAGAAAGTCCAGAAATATTTCACAAGAAGAGTTCTCCACTCCTCTACTCATTGTAGAATACCTTATGCTACCAGACTTGAAATTCTAGACCTAGAAAACCTTGAATTACACCGTCTTCAGTCTGATCAAAGTATGGTATATAAAATCATACATTGCAATGACTTACCTGTCAATGAATACTTCAGCTTCAACCATAACAACACAAGAGCACACAATAGATACAAACTCAATGTTAACCGCACCAAACTTGACTGCAGGAAATACAACTTCAGCAACAGAGTGGTCAATGTCTGGAATACCCGACGTGGTTTCTTCCCCAAACTTTAACCTTAGACTGTCTACTATTGACCTCACCCCTTTCCTAAGAGGTCTATAGGGGGCGTGCATAAGTGCACCAATGTCCTATTGTTCCTGTCCTATTGTTTCTTTTATTCTTCTTATATGTACCCATTTCATGTATTCATAACTATGTATATACTTATACCTATTATCTTGTAAGCGATTGAGAAATCAAATAAATTCTAAATTCTTTTCAAATTACTGCATTATTACTAATCCAGTTAGTTATGATTATTCCATGCTCTTAGTTTATTATTAGCTGTTCTTCATTGTTAGGTCCAAGGTGGAAAAAGGCAACTTTATATCTCACCAGCCTACCTACAAAGGTTGTTTGATATATGCACAGTCATCATATTGAGATTGCAAGCTAAAGTAATATTTTGCATATCTGAAAACCAAGCACCACAAACATTCTATGTTATATTTGAAATAAAAATAAAATAATAAAAGCGATGACCAAGAAATACATGTCACCTATCTAGTAAGGGAAGCAGAATAATGGTGGATTATTCAGAAGTTGGACAGAGTGTCTCAGAGAGTGATAGATTTCCTTTATGGTGGCTGGGCAATTATCTACCCAGGGATTCTCTAACTCCATGCTGCCTTGCAAATCGTGCAATAAACAGGCGACCAATCTGATGACTTCCAGATATACTGAATTATAATTTGTATCATTTCCAGGCAGAATACTCATAGTCATGCTAACCATGAGAGTTTCTGGGAGTCTAGCGGTATAAAAATATTTTATTATTTTTATTATTATTATATACTATCTTTTTCTTTTATGTATACTGAGAGTATTTACACCAAGACAAATTCCTTGTGTGTCCAATCACACTTGGCCAATAAAGTATTCTATTCTATTCTATACATAAAATTGTGAAATCACAGCTCCCAGTTCTTTAGCTGGTGTTGGCCTTCATACTCATCTAGTTCTTCCCAAGAATATTGGATGTCATAATCTAGTGGCATAGTACATGCATAGATCCAAGCAGTGTGGCATTAACAATTGACGGAAGGAAATTTTGTCAATGTACAGATGTTCTAAGTGTTATCCAAGGCTTTTTGTATCATCCAATGTGCCAGTAACTGATGGGACCACCACTGCCAGTTTATTCCATAATCTTTCTATTTCAGTACTGTTGATAAGGATTATCATCTAGGTAAAATAAGAATTATAATCTTTTTTTTTTTTCAGGAAGTCTGTTCAAAGATTAGGTCATGACCCAAAGATGATTTTTTAAGAGGCAACTGGATTTCCTTTTTTTTCTTTGAAAATGTTTCGCTTCTCATCCAAGAACCTTCTTCAGTTCTGACTTCTTCAGTAAGAGCTGAAAAAGCTTCTTGGATGAGAAGCAAAATGTCCTGAAAGAAAAAATTCTTGTTTTTTCTAGTTTCCTTGTTAAAAAGCACCTTTGAGACAATCATGACCTGGAATGAATGAGAATCTCCACAGACTCATGAGAAGGCAACTAAAGTACAAATACACTTTACAAAATCTTCTTTGGTAAATGGTATTAGTGGCATTAAGGCATTAAAGTTGATGATTGGTATCTCAGTTTAGGAACAAGTGTGGATGTGTTTCAAAGCCACATCTTTTGTTTTAACATTTTTACAATGATTCATACCAAAATGGAAACAACAAAAGAGCATTTTAACGTATACACTCACAATTTCATCTGCAAATACAGAAAATGGAAATTTCAGAAACCAAGTGTAGTGGGGAAAAAAAGAATAATATTGCTCATCAAATCCACAAGGCCAGCTTCATTTTTCCTTCAAAGAATAGCAGTGTAGCAAAGGTTAACAGGCCGAAAGAAGTGTAAGACTGCAACTTTGAGAAACCTTGAGAATTGGTGATGTCACTGAGCAATGTTATTAATTAGATTTCAAAGACTGCTGAGCAATTATTTTTAATGCACTTGCCAATGTTTAAAAAAGCAAAGCATGTGAAAGCATTCTTTATGCATGTGAACAATGATAGCGCTCAACTGGCCTGTGCCTGCCATGGAAATGTGGCGGGGGAAAATGCACACTTTACTACCCTATAAAAAACTGGAAGAGAAGACTGCATAAATAATGCTAACTAAACAATCAGAAAGAACAGCTTTTAGACAACTGTATTTCTGTTCCAAGTGAATTAAACAAATTATAGAGCTGAACACTGATACTTACTAAGTAATATTTTTCTCCTGATAATTGTTTCCAAAACAATTTTTTGTGATGTCTCCAAGATTTCATTTCTGAACTTGAATATTTGAGTATTAAGGCTGTAATTCTTGTCTCAAATATGACACTGATTTCTAAATACTTTTCCAGTATGGATATTTTTCATAAAAGATAGAAGGCTTTCTCCTTTATTTGACACTTAGCAAACTCGACACAAATATTTTTTATTATCTTCTCTCTATTCTGTATCAATATCATCATGAAAGCTCTTAGGAACAACTCATTGTCACTTGTCTGTTGGCAGTCACCTGCTCTGTATTCCACTCCAAAAGAAAAAAAAACATGAAAGGAAGTAGAGATAAATCCCACCTGCTATTTTTGAATTTCCACCACTGAGTTAATCAGGAATGAAAAGATGACTTTGAGTAGAAGGGAAGGGGTTAGTTGGAAAGATGGGAGGCGGAGCTGCTGGGAGAAAGATTGGTAGAGTAATGGGGCAAGGAAAACAGGATAAAATCCAACAGAACTTGCCTGCCAATGGGAAGGATTTTGTTGCTAGAGAAGATTCCTCCTTTGATCTCCAAATTATGTTCCACTGTTACTATTCACTGAACCATAACATGCACATTGTCAATATATAATAGTTCCATTCCAAAATGGAGATAATCCTAATCAACATCTCTTGCAGCACAGACCACAGACTTAAAATCCACAGTGCCTTGAAGAGACCTGTTGTTTTTGCCTTTTTCTTTTTTGGTCTTGTAGCTAGACAGAGATGCTACCCAGCTCCTGATGGACATAGAAACTTTAAATCCTTTAAAAAAAAAGACACAGAGAGACAAAGACAGAACTAGGGAAGGGAATGGAAAAAGAAGCTGTGAGCTAAGAAAAGATACAGCTTCTGGTTAAAGTTTGAACTTGCCAGGGAACTGGAGAATACTCAGTAAATAAAGATAGAAAGGACATCTGTTTCAGGGATATGTTAGTTCTAAGAAATAGATAATAAGTTTAGACAGAAATCTGTGCTAATAATTTCTTTGACTGTGCTGTGCTAACATTTCCTGTTGTTTTTATTTCTCCAAACAAGTTTAGTAATTGGATTTATTTCAGGCTTTTACGTAGGGCCACAGGATGTGCATGAAAAAATAAATTCTCTTTATAATCTTTTCTAATATTTAATTAATTTAAAATTTTCATCCGGTATCTTTATATAGATCCTGTGAGAATGCTCATTTATTGGCAGAGCAGTGGTATCGTATGATCTCCTTGGAGTATTAAATCTTCTCTAATAAAATTTTATTTTTAAATCATGTTTTCCCTCATAATTTGAATAGAACTTTACTGTATCTACTTCACTGCTGAATGTTAACATTTTGAATATTTAACGTTTAAAATGATTTTTACAGTCTCCCCCCCATATCCATATATATATATAGTTCTTTCTAGCTGTGTAGTCTACCTCTTGAAGGATAGGGCAAACATGCTGAAATCTTGAGTCATATAACTCTTAAATTACATAGTGTAACATGTGAATTGCAATATAGAGCAGGGATCGCCAACTTTTTGGACTTCAGGGACCACCAAACTCATAATTTTAGATCCCAGGGACCACTAACTGGTTCTGTGGGCATGGCCTAATTTGTGGGTGTGGCTTGGTGGTCATGTGACTGGCTGGGCATGGCTTGTATGGAAATATTATAAATATTTATATAAATACTGATTTTTTTATAAAAAAAGAGCAACTTTTACCCAAAATCAGGCAAAGCAGACAGGCAGATTGAGTTGCTCACAGAATCACAGGTTCATTCAGAAATCTATCTATCTGCCATTGGCTAGCTCAGTCTGCCACATAAAATTTGCTTGTAAGCAAACTCATAAAATTTGCTAGCAAATAAACTCACAAAATTAACTCACAACACACCATGTATGTCAATATTGAATTTTTTATTTTAAAAAAGCAACTTTCATATCCAAAATCAGGCAAAGCAGGCAGATTGAGTTGCTCACAGAATCATTCAGTGATCTATCTATCCATCGGCTAGCTCAGTCTCTCAAAATTGCTTGTCGTGAGTCTGCACTGAATTTGCTTGCAAACAAACCTTCAGTCTTAAAGGAGGTTTGGCTGTGCTTAGCTAGAAAGCAAGAAATCCAACCATTTCCTGCTTCCTAGCTAATCTAAATCTTCTTTTGCAGCAGAACAGATGATGGTCGGAAAAAGGAAAAATAGCAACTTAGCAGACAGGTTGCCTGGTAAGGAGTGAGTGGGCGGGGAGGGTTCCCACGGGCCATGTGGGCTGAGCAGCCTTGTGTTTCTGTGCAGCTTGGATTAATTGCTTTGGGGGGGTGCTCTGGGCCCATCAAAATTTTCTCATGGCCCACCGGTTGGTGACTGCTGATATAGACCATAGTTCAACAACTGAATTTTTAAATTGTCAAAAATTTTACAAAGGTTATGAGAGACAACTGGACTTTGTTGGTTTTTTTCTTTGAAAATGTTTAGCTTCTCATCCAGGAAGTTTCTTCAGTTCTGACTGAATGATGGGAAAAGATTGAGAATTTCCCTAGACAAAGGGAGAATTTTAAAAAGTAGGTTTGGTAGATGCCAAATGGAGGACCCACCCACCCTGAAGATAGATGATGGAAATAAAAATTACCTAGCCTATATCTCAAGGGTGGAATCAGATGATAAAGAAATAGAGAGATTTGGGAGAGAAATATTTGACAATTCTTCTGTCCCTATCCCATCAGTTCTGAAGATATAGTCCTATGATATGCTAGAGTCCTATGATAGTAATAAGCAGTGTGAAGTGGTATATAAGTCTAAATGCTATTGCTATTGCTATAGTCCTATGATAGTTTTCAGTGTAGTCTTTAACATAAAGGATGGAAGGCTGAATCAACCTTGAGCCTGATGAGATTCAAACTGCTGGCATTTGGCAGAATTGGCCTGCAATACTTCATTCTAACCACTGCAACACCACAGCTCTTATATGATAGATGTTGCATTACATGAAAGTATATTTCTTGTTTTGATTTATGAAATCATATGGTTTAGATCCATGTCACCTAAGGGACTATCTTTGCCAAATACAGTCAGCCTGCTATATGGTATTAGGCTGGGAATCATTGCTTTGAGTCCCTTTACAAGGAGATGAGGGACATGAGCTCAGCAACAAGGTTTTCCTGTCATAGCTCCATTATTCTGAAATAGTCTAACTCCTGAAGTCCAGATGTCTTCTATACTTTAAGTGTTTGGGAATGTGATAAAAATGTGGCTATTCTATTTGACTTTGGGGTTTGGAGATTCCATTAAATGTTGCACTATTTATTTAATTTAATCACCTTAAGTATTATTTATTAGCAACAGCAATAGCATTTAGGCTTATATACCCATTCATAGTGCTTTACAGCCTTCTCTAAGCGGTTTACAGAGTCAGCCTATTGCCCCCAACAATTTCGGTCCTCATTTCACCTACCTTAGAAGGATGGAAGGCTGAGTCAGTCTTGAGCCAATGAGACTAGAATTACCAAATTGCAGTCAGTCAGCAGTCAGCAGAAGTAGCCTGCAGTACTGCACTCTAATCACTGTGCCACCACAGCTCATAATAGGGTACTGCAGTTCATTTTATGTTTAACTTATAATGTTAAGACTTCAGCTCTATATAACTTTTTGAACTTTTGTTCAGATTTCATTACCTATTTCTAGGCAAACTGAAAATGTTGCAATTTATGTTGTCACTCAACACTATCCTTCTCTTTGAGAACTATTGATATAAATATACTCTTATTAAGTATCTCTCAGATGAGTGTAATTCAATTTATGGGAGAGGCTTGAATGCAACATAATGTTTTGTTTTATTTCAAGCTTAGAATAAAAAAGGACTATTTTAACATTTCGCTAACTTTTTTCTCCTGTCATAACAAAAAAAAAAATGCTTCTGTATTCTGGGTCCATCTAAACAAATCTCAACATGTTTTGAGTTTCTAGACCAAGGAAACAGAATTTCAAAGCAGCTGTTAGTCCTTTGTTTTTTCACTCCAATGCCATAAGTATAGATAGTACTGCGATCTAACATCAAAATTGCATAAAACTGGCTGAGGGCATGAATTTTAAAATATTTTTGAAAACAATAAAATAAATCCCTACAGAAAACAATGGCAAGACAATTATCTCATATTTACCTAAAAAAATATCTTTGGTTTAGAATCTGATATTAGAAAAGCTCCACTTCAAAACAGAAAGAACAGAAAAAAATAATTTCAATTTCTTTAAATAAATCATCGTAATCATTAATTCAACAGATTATAGGACAAGGGCAGTGTCCTCTGCAAAGCTTTGGCTAAGAACAGGCAAAGAGAAAGGTGCTTTACAATTCTGTTAGCTTTAATTGGGTTACCATAAATTACCCAGAGTAGCTGAGGAAAGATAATGTATTTCAAAGAATCATAAATGAGGCAGAGATCTGTTTAGAGCACAACAGAATTCTTACTTTGATAACAATGAATATGGACTGGAAACGTTTGAGGGCAGTATAAAGGGATCTGAGAAACAAGCTTTGAGAAACAAGCTAGAGAAAGTACAGAAGCCATGTCACTATCAAACCACAGATCCATTCACAGGACAAAGAACTGGACCAACTTGGAAAGTGAGAACACAGGAACAGAAATCAGGAAGAGATCTTTGCAACAATGGGAGAGTATCTGGAGGATGTTTTTATATAGTCAATGCTTCTCAGATTGCTTAGTTAGGAAATTTTATGCCATTTTTCCTACAGAAGTTGTTCAGATCTCTATTGGCAAGACTCTCTCACAGCAGGATTTAACTTTTCACTGTCAGAATCAGCAGCCATTTGTTCTGAGTTTGATCTAACTCCCAGCAGACTGACAACTGTTCATTCCCACCCCAATGTTGAGAATCCACTAGTTATCCCCCTTGATGATAGAATGAGAGGAATCCATAACAGGGAGCAGATCAGGAGTGGGATTCAATTTTTTTAACAACTGGTTCTGTGGGCATGGCTTAGGTAGTGGGCGTGGCTTGTTGGTCATGTGATTGGGTGGACATGGCTTGGTGGTCATATTATTGGCTGGATGTGGCCAACTCAATATCACTCACATCGAGGCATGCCTGGATTCTCATGACTGTGAGGATGCTGCAACAGTCGTAAGTATGAAAAATGGCTACTTTTTTCAGTGCCATTGTAACTTTGAATGGTTGCTCCATAGAAGCAAAGTACCAGCAAAGGAGGGGAAAAAAACTCCAGAAACGTTCCTGAGACAGGAAGTCTAGTCCTGCCAAGAATGTAATAAGGGTTAATGGAGAGGCAGTTTCTGTAAGCAACACCAGAATGTTTCCTTCCTGCCTTCCTTACAGGATTAGGCTGGTAATTTCTTCTAACAACCGGTTCTCCGAACTGCTTAGAATGTTAACAACTGGTTCTAGCGAATAGGTGCAAACTGGTAGAATCCCACCCCTGGAGCAGATAATTTTTAAAATAATATTCCTTTTTAATTGACACATCTTTATATATGTGTGTGTGTGTGCTTTTTATATCATTTTTTAAAATCCAGGTTTTAGGCCATTTTTTTTTGTAGGCACAGTTTCTTTTGCTTTGATGCTTACCTACTATGTACAAGCCCAGAAAAAAAAAGTTGTGTTGTTTTCCCTGATGGTTTTTTTTTGTTTTGTTTTGCACATAGGCATGGTTGCTGGCTGTAAACAAAATAATAAAAGAAAAGCGGAGGTGGGAGACACCGCTGGTGCTTCCTAAGGGCATACCTATTGCAAAAATATAGAAAAGGGTATATAAATTAACCAAACCAAAATGCATCATCTTTACAAAACCACTGCAGTTATCAGCAAGCCTTCTATGTGAAATAAAGTAGAATGTAGAGACATATTTGCATTATCTTCAAAATAAAGCACAACACAACACATCATACCCAGCACAATAGTCATATAAGCAACAAGAGAGCCAGTTTGGTGCTAGCCTGGTTAAGACACAAAGCTAGTTTAGCATGAGTTTTATTCCTGTCTGAGGCACAAAGGTAGCTGGGTGATCTTGGATCAGTCAATCCCTCTCAGCCCTAGAAAGAAGAAACCGATACAAAATCTTGCCAAGAAAACTGACTGAGATATGTTCAGGCAGTTGCCAGAAGTCAAGACTGACCTGAGGCACACATTCATACATGTATGCATGCATGCATATATACTCACATGAATTTTAACTTTCCTGCAGCATTAAAAAGAAGTCCAACCACTTTCAAGAAAAGCTGGCAATCATGCAGTTACAAGCAGCTTTCTTTGATCTGGTTGTGCTTTTTACTCCAAGTGACCCACCAATATATCATCCTATCCAATCCAAACAAATAGCAGCAGTGATGTGACAAGTGCTGCTGTTTGGGATGGAAAAAGTGCTGCCTCTTGCAAGCCGTAAAACTACATACAGCCCAACTACAACTGTCTTCAGAGTAGCCAGAAGATTCAAAACACACAATTTTTTTACTCACCCTGTGGGGTTCTTTTTGCACCCTGAAATAAAACTTTCAAAAGATGTGTTTTGATTCATACTTAGAGCATTTTTCCAATTCAAAGTGTTTCCTTACATCATCTTATCACAAAACCTTCTTTTTTGTGCCATAGCTTTTATTCTAGAAACCTGGCAGTATATTACTTCCAGTAATAAAAACATGTAAAAACATGAAACAAATCCTGTATGATAATTAAACATGACAGTTTTCCTTAAACAATCCCTCTAAACGGCTTTATAACAACAAGAGGCTTCTCCTTTCTTTTTGTCTGAGAATAATTTGGAACAAAACACAAAGCATTGGAAAAAAGATTAAAATCTTTCACAGTCTTTTCCATGTTTACATGGTAAATCTGGAACACAAAAGTATTCATGATATAAAATACCATTAGTTACATAACTCCCAGGGCAAAAATAGAACTTTCATTTTCAAATTCCAAACATCAAAGGGAGACTAAATCAACATATGTCTTCATAACTCCTAAAGCAGAAACACCTCAAACAAATTAATATTGTCTTCCTGATATATATATATTCTTAACATCAGAATCCTACAGAAAATACTTCTGGGTACAGTTGACTATGTTCTCTAGGAACCTAAATTCTACAAAGTAATATTTGAACTAGTGATAAATAACTGTGCCTGACTAAACTCATCTTGTTTATTTCTCTGCTTCCTTAAAGAACTACAGTATCAAAAATGTTGTGATATTTCTGGGAATTTGCCAAGAAGAGTCAAAGGAAAGAAGTACCTCTAAAATTCCATGCTACATTCTTCTTCTAAAACAAATTTATACAATAATGCTAGGGATTCAGAATAGAGGTAGGGTGACAATAATAGACTCTTGCTAGATGTTATCTGTGAGGTCTAAATGCATTTTCCACTGTAATTATGTCATCCAGATTAAGTGAACCAGGAGGCCATAGAAGCTATAATTCAAAAGTATCAGAGTTCAAAACTGAAATTAATTGAGTGCAGATCACAGTAACTAGGAAAGGAACAAATCTATTATGAAATATGCTTGGATTTTATGGGAGTTGAAGTTGATAGGAACCCTGGAGAGTGATTCAATCATCATCATTGCAGCATTAAATATCACATTAAAATGATCTTGTGACATAAAAATAATATGGCTTTTTTATTGGATAAAAAATTGTTTAAATAGTCATGCTTAAGAAGCTCTTGAAATACTGTTACTTATTCACAATATAGACATGTAAAGAATTATATTGACACAATTCTCTGATAGATATTAAAAGAAAACCCATAAACCTCCTGGCAAACTTTCATATTTTTCAGTGCTAAAATAAACCAAGTGTCACAAAGATTCTTTATATTAGTAGACAAAGAGGAATTGAACATTAACACCAGCAGACTGTTTTTTCCATGTCTATAACAAGAAATAACTTTCTACATAATATTGCAAATATTGCAAATAACAGTGAACAATAACAATCAAAGCTATTGCTAAAGCAATAGATGGGTATCTATTTCCATAAATTATTATTAACAATACATCTGCTGACAAAAAGGGAATCCTATATATTTTTACTACTTACATTGAAATCACTCTCATATCTTTAAGGTTAAATGGATATTTATTCATAAAGAAGCTAAATTGCATTTGCAATGGCAATAAAAAATACCATAATTCTTTAAGAAGAATGTATACCTTACCAAATATGTTACTACAAACAGATAAATAAATAAGATTAGAACAAGAATATCAACTAAGTAAAATTATAGAAGAAATTCTGAACCATAATGAACCTTCACTGATTAATAAAAAGTGATGCTCAGATTTGCTCTCTTCTGCATGATCTCTTAACATCCCTATTCCCTTTGCCCTTAAAGCAAAGGGAGGAAGTGAGCATACAACTCCTTGAACTGATTGTATTAATCTCCCTTCACTAATCAAATATCCCCTCTCTCAGATCTTCACTGCTGGTAGCCATTTGCTACTGAAAATGGTGGCACACAAAACATGCATTAACCATTGCTTAGGAAGGTCTGGGAAATTTCAACAAAGACAAATATTACTGGCTCCCTGCAAGAAAAGAAGACCATTTTCTATCCTTCCTGCATTCTGCAACAGCGAAAGAGAAAGATACACACAGAGACAAGTTATTACTTACGGAACGCAGTATAAAGTTCCTGCAGGGTTAGGTAACCATCATGGTTGTAATCATCAAAACGAAGAAGATCTTCCGGAGTACAATTCAAGAAATCATTTTCCAGATCTTCCTTTTTTTTCAACTATCAATAAAAAAGATAGCAATAGAATTATTCACATTTGGCTATCATTTTAATTATATGACTGGCAGGGGGTCATATTCCTTAAAATTATTTAAATATATATTGCTATTTAAAATATTTTAATCCATGCAGAGCATTTCTGCAATTGGAAAGAAAGAAGGAAAGAAAGAAAGGAAGGAAGGAAAAAGAAAGAAAGAAAGAAAGGAAAACTCTGAATGGGAAATGCATGAAAAATTAAATATCAGAATTCAAAATAGGCCATTGAGAGATGAGCTAAGAAGTTCCATAAGCTTGTTGGTCATGCAATTCTTTAGCATCTCATGATTTATTGAGCAGAAGAGAAAGATGAAAAATAGAGGGATAGTTACTTTGGATCCTTTTTTTGTTTTTTTCCTGCTTATCTGCTGATCTTAGGTAACTTCTTTGTCTTTCTTCCCAGTAGTTATATAGCTTTCTCTATCTCCTATAATGTATTTTTGCAAATATTTCCACTGTCTGTAGTGGTTATAAAATCTACTTTGCTAATCCTTGCTTAAGTCAAGGTTCCTGCTCTCAGGAACTCTCATATGGATTCATTTAACATGTTGTATACATAGAGAGGAAAGTTCTATATCATATATATATACTTGTAAGGCCTTACTAAACACATAGCACATTTCAGCACTGATATTGACAGATTATGAAACTGACGCATCCAACTCCTCCTCTCCCTCTCTCCCTCTCTCCCCCCTCTCTCCCTCTCTCCCCCTTCTTCTCCCTTCCCTCTCTCTCTCTCACACACACACAGAGCAAATATTCAAATTTGGCAGCTGAGATCCAGAATCAGAACTTATGCGAGCTACACAGTTAATACAGAAAAATCTGATTGCATACTTGACAACCATGCCCTTTTGTATATGTGGCATAACATCACATACATTTATGAAAGGGGAAGCATTTGTGATTATGTGATTTTGCCGATATCATTTTGATGAAAGATTTGTACCTTGTGGATTCATTTGTAACAGCCTGGCCTTAATTTTACATATAAGAAAGCCACAACAGACTTTTTGATGCTTCAATTATCAGAGTGGAATTTCTTTACATTACACATGGTCAACATACCAGATATTGTTGCTTTAACAATATATATCTGCCAACATCCTTTACCATTAGTTTTAGATCTATACAGTCATAGAATATTCACCCATGTTTATGCTTGGCCCTTTTCTCACAACTCTGAGTCCATTTCTCTCTCTCTCTCTCTTCCCTTCTCTCTCTCCATCTCTCATGAATAATTTGTGATTCAAATTAGATTGTATGATATTCATTAGCCAGGTGTTTCCTAGACAATTTGGAACAACAAACTTAGGAATCCATAGGGCACAAATCTGAAGAACGGCAAGTTGGAGAAGACTACTCTACAATGATGAGAAAGAAAAGACCTAGAGTTAGCCATCAAAATATAAGGAGGTTGAATTCTCAACAGCAGAAATCAGAAGCTCCAGGGACTATATATAGCTCATAATTCACTAGTGTCACTTTCCTTTCCTCAGTTCCAATTAATGGCTTATATGGGGGGGGAAAGGTAAAATTGTATAGCTTAATAGTCAAGACACTGATTGTCTCAGTCTCCCTCACAAAGGAATCTGAATGAAAGACAAGCCTAGCAATATATAAACATCTCTCCAAATGCACCCACTAATACACTCTAACTATAATGATGGGCATTTTGCCAATAAAATAATGAAGATCAATTTTTCTATCAGTATAGTTATAATATATAGTAGTTGGTCATAATGTAAGAATACATTTACACTTTGCTTTATAATTCAATCACACAGTACAAGGTCATTTTGTGGTATTCTAAGCCAGACAAATATTATTACATATATGTTCAACCAATTAGTGTTCAGTCAAGAGTTAAAGGCATATTGGCTGTTAGTTTGCCCTGCTTTGATCTATCACAACGATTCAGCCAAGGAGCTGATTTTGCTAAACAACCCATTAAAAACATCTCAATATATGCCATGCTACTATAATAATTAAGATGGGCAGCTTGTCTTTCCAAGGCTAGCTGGATAGGATTGAAATGAGTGCTTTCAGACCATAAAGCAGCTGATATCTAGCTATTTATCTATCTATTAGAGCCAATTATCATTTTACTATGGAGTATCCATATTCTTTATTCTTTGAGCTGCTGTTTTATTATGATATTGCAGTACTCATTGTATCCAATAATATTCATCATGATCATAGGATGCAGAATTAACTTTGATGAGAATATTTTCATGAGATAGTCTGCAAGTGTTGACTTACAGATTTAAAACATTTATATGACTGCTAAATGGTCACAAGACCAGCCTGAAAGCCCAAGAAAAGAAATGTCTTGTTTTCAAAGATCTCAGCATTATTGTAAACATGCTGGCCTTTTTAACTGTTAAAAATAAAATAAGACTTCTCAAAGTTTGTAACAATAATGTTCAATCTGACAAATCATCCTCTGGGTGTATGATTAAAGTTTGGAAGTATATTCACTGGATTGAGAAATTAAATAGGAAAGTTAAACAGAACAGACCTGATAGGAGTCTAATTCCTAATGCTGACATGCCATCCCATCCAAAGATAGAAGACAGAATTATATTGCTTCTGAGAGGCATCATAATAGTTGGCTGTTATTTTTTGCAAAAATATAATGGCAATCATGAAAGCTCATTTTTACTGTCTTCCAATAGTTTTCTTTTGATCTCCCAATACTGAAGCTACGAATACATAGAATTATCTGGTATCTGTCATTCTCAGTTCAAAGATTTAACATAAAACTGCCAACATTTGTATACAAGTTGCAAAACAAGATAGCTCTCTATGGTCATCTTTATAATAAAACTTATTCTCAGTTATAGATTTTTGACTTTGCATGATAGTTTTGTATGTAAGTATGATAAATTGTTTAGATAGGAGTGAAATCAACATACAACATAAATAACATGTACCCCAAACCACAAAATTATACTATTATAAATAATATTAGTAATATACTTTTAATATACCATCAAACAACATCTGCCTATCCCAGCTTCTTGGGAAAGATTCAATAGGTAGATGAAATGCCAAATCCAGTCTAATCATCTGGCTGACTGCCATAATAATAAATCCAGGTACAGACATCCTCCAGTTTTAATCACTTTAAGTATAGTTTTTATTAGAAACTAACACAAATAGACCAGTAAAAGAAAAATAAGAGAAATAAAGAGAAAGCAAAAAAGTGCAAGAATAGAAAAGGAAGCAACCCCCCACCCAAATTACTTCCGATATTCTGTAGAGCACCTAAAAGTACTCAATGTTAGCCATTTTGAAATCCATCTTTCCATAACAAATTTGGCCTCAATCTGTTCTGTTTTCAGAGACTTTTTCCTGCTGATGCACAGATGGATAGACAGACAAACCAAATTCTAATTCTCTTTACAGAGTATTTTTTCAACATTTTTGTAAAGAATAAAACAATAACACATTAGAGAAAACTAACTAAAGATAAAAGCGCTAACTGCCCTAAACCAGGGTTTAATGAGCAAGATGGCGGTAGATGTATATGCAGCGGCTTGATACTCCAGAGACCGGTATCTTTTAATTAATTTATTGTGTATATATGTACAATGACAATAAAGTATTATTATTTATTATTATACCAAAAGTATTACATTTTAAATGATTCTAAAATATATTAAAATATTGTTAGAATAACATTAACTTGGTATTAGGAGGGGTGATGAACCTATTGCCTCACATGACAAGCAAAGTCATTGATGTAAATGTCGGACAATCTTTTCCAGAACCTCATTCCATAATTAGAAGGTCAGATCTGACAAGAACTTTGTCAAAGTCAACCTCTGGCTGTTAGAGAGAGTCTTCAGAGCTTCTGGTGATCATCTTGGGCCTCACAGAACAAAATATTATGGCTTTTGAAAATGGCTCCAAAGAAAGCTTTGAACTTTGTCCAAGTCTGGCTTGCTTGTATAAATATTTGCTTGTGTGATTTATCCCCACTTTGGTCCTTAATAAACTTAGTTTTTCTCTGGTATTCATTCTAGCAACCTGCTTTCTTCAGGTTACCACATGAACCTGAAAAAAAGATGCCATTGCTTTAAGGAAGCTTGTGACTCTTAAGGCAGTGGCATATTTTACATGGGCTCATATATACAAGGCTCTTGTAATGAGTAACTGAGAGATACAAGCAAGAGTAATAATAATATTACTACTTAGGGAGCCGTGGTGGCTCATGTGGTAAGATACTGAGCCTGTACACCGTGGAAGTCGGTGGCTCAATTCCCATGAGCAAATATACCGTGTAGAGTTAAGGAGCCTCCCCCGATTGTCTACTGGCATTCAGGTGTCCCTTGGATAAAGATAACATCACCTGAAAAATTCCTTTCGTAGAGGAAGTCAGCCACCTTGGTGATCCCTGGCTAACACATCCCATACGCTTAAAAAAAAAAAAAAAAGCGCTAAAACTCCTTTTCCAGAATTTGTTTAGTCCTGGTAAATATGCCAATATACAATAGATAATAGTGACATATTATTAATTAGTTATGATTATAAGACAAATTTACTGATCTTTTTAGTAGTACACATTTGTTTCCAATTGATCTGCTGCTTTAATATTTATAAACATAACATATTACCATGATGCTCCTAAAATTCCCTCATTCTAATGGAAATGAACACTGTAGTGCAACTTCTAGAATGTTTACTGCTCAGAAAGAACAAGTATGATCACATTTCCTCAAATATGTAAATATAATTTAGTTTAATTTACTTTATTGTCATTGCACCTCGTACAACGAAATCAAACACTTGAGTGCACATTATGAATAACCATGACCATGAAAATAAACACAAACACACATCCTTCACCCTTCACACATTGAACCGGAAACTCTTGACACCGCACCAACACTGCACTATACAGCAGAATTCAAAAGAGCTACTGCTTTCTGTACCGTCTGCCAGATGGTAATATTCAAAAAAAGGGTTCCCAGAATGAGGTGGATCTTTGAGAATGTTTTGAACTTTTTTAAGGCAGCGGGAGCTATAAAGCTCTTCCAAAGAGGGGAGAGGGCAACAAATGATCTTCTGGGCAATGACATTAACCCTCTGGAGTGCTTTCCTATCTGCCACTGTGCAATTGGCAAACCATATAGAGATGCAGTATGTTAAAATGCTCTCTATGGTGCAGCAGTAGAAGGTCACCAGCAGTTTTTCATTCAGTTGTTGTTTTCTGAGAAGTCTCAGGTAGTATAATCTCTGCTGGGCCCTTTTGACCAGTGCTGCAATGTAAGCATCCCAGGTCAGGTCCTCTTTTATAGAAACACTCAGAAACTTAAAAATGGCCACTTGCTCTATTCGGTCTCCATTGATAAGCAAGGGATGAATGTCTGATTTGTTCCTTCTATAGTCCACTATAAGTTTCTTGATCTTATTGGTGTTGAGGACCAAGTTATTGTCTCACCAAGAAAGCAACCGGTCCTCATCTCGGTAGGCAGACTCATCCCCCCGGAAATGAATCCCACCACTGTTGTATCATCTGCAAATTTAGTAATAGTACTACTAGCATGAGTGGGAATGCAGTCATGCACATAAAAAGTATAGAGTAAGGGACTCAACACGCAACCCTATGCTGTTCCAGTGTTAAGAATAAGGTCTGAAGAGGTATGATTACCTAATCTGACCCTCTGTGAGTGTCTAGACAGGAAATCCATAATCCAAAGGCAGATTGAATAAGAAAATCCAAGGTCCAGAAGTTTAGATACTAGCCTATGTGGAAGAATTGTGTTAAATACAGAACTAAAATCCACAAAAAGCATCCTCACATAGCCTCCTTGCTGTTCTAGATGAGTCAGAGCAGCATGAAGAGTGATGGCTATAGCGTCCTCTGTAGATCTACTTCTTCTGTATGCAAACTGGTGTTTATTAAATGTATGTGGAAAACCAGAAATGATGTGTCGGCAGACCAATTTCTCAAAGCACTTCATGATGGTAGAAGTGAGTGCCACTGGTCTGTAATCGTTGAGGTTATTGATCGGGAACTTCTTTGGCAGTGGAACAATGGTGTAACCTCAAACAAGTGGACTGGGATAAAGACTGATTGAAGATCCTGGTAAAGACTCCAGCCAACTGATCAGCACAGTTTTTAAACACTCAGCCAGAGATACTGTCAGGACCGGCAGCCTTTCTAGAGTCCACAGCCCTCAGAATGCTTCTCACCTCCTGTTCCTCCACAATGAGGTGGGGGCTACAATTGGCTGGTGGTTGTATTTTAGCTGTCTCTGATGTCTCCATTTCAAAGCGAGCAAATAAATGATTCAGTTCCTCTGCCAATGAAGCATCCCTCATCAGGGATGACATTGGTCGGTAGATGGTTGGTAATTTGTTGAATCCCTCGCCACACCTGTCTAATGTTATTGCTATAAAAATTATCCTCAATTTTCTTCTTATAATCAGTCTTGGTTTTCCGAATACCTTTCTTCAGATTAGCTCTGGCAACACTGTATCTTGCCCCATCACTGGACCTAAAAGCCTTGTTCCTGTCACGCAAGAGATGCTGGTCATCTAGGGTTTCTGATTGGGATAGATCCTAATATGATTATCCACAGTGATAGTATCTGTGCAGTGTTTGATATAGCACAAAACAGTTGCAGTGTGTTCCTCTAGGTCAGGGTGGTAAAAGATGTCCCAAATTGTGTTCTCAAAACAATCCTGAAGTTGTTGGGAATCATCTTCTGGCCAAGATTTCACAGTCTTTATTATAGGCAGAGCCCATCTCCTCAGAGGGATGTAGGCTGGTGCTAAAAGCAGTGACATATGGTCTGATTTGTCCCAAATGTGGTATAATCATGACTTGGCTGTGTAAGCCTGAGATTGGAATGATCTGCTTTACTTTCCACTGTGGTTGTACTCTTGGATGCCTGCCTGAGGTTTTATTTTTTTTCATACATAATAATGCTATAAATACTACTAGTAATGAAATCTTGATATAGAATGAAAGATGAGAAATTATATCACTGCTGCTGCTACTACTAGTAGCAATAGCACTTAGTACTTAGACTTATATACCCCTTCATAGTGCTTTACAGCTTTCTCTAAGCTGTTTACAGAGTCAGTCTATTGCCTCCAACAATCCTCATTCTGCTGACCTCGAAAGGATGGAAGGCTGAGTTAACCTTGAGCCTGGTTGGATCTCGAACTGCTAAACTTCTAGCATCTGGCAATCAGCAGAAATAGCCTGCAGTACTGCATTCTAACCAGTGTGCCACCACGGCTCACACTATTACTACTTTTGTGATCTAGAATGATCATTAATAAAAAAGTGTTGCTTTGGATACTGTTACAACCAATTTATTGTTTGATAATATTCTGATTTTAATTTTTTCTTCCAAGGCTCGGCACATACATTAAGACCTTAATTATGATAGGTCCTCCTTTCATTTCTCTTCAACTGAAGGAAACTAGTTCATCTCCCCCATCTGAGCTGTAGATTGGTTTATTCAAAGCATAAGTGCATTGTTTATTTCTATTTATTTCTATTGCATATGTCAATATCTTTTCAATTTGTCAGCATATTTGTGAACTGCCCATCTCCCTCAAGGAGGGACTCTGGGTGGTATACATTACAGCATCAAAATCTAAAACAATATATACAAATTAAAATGTTAAAGGTAAAATTTTAGAATTAAAATTATAAAATTATTTTTTAAAAATTCTGGGAAACAAGAAAATTGGACCTCCTTGTTCTGTCAATCAGGATTGCAAAATAATTCAATCCTCCCCCTAGTCTTTTTTGTTGTCCCCCTATTGTTCACTCCAAATCTGCTATTTTTTTAAAAAAGCTTTTCTGCTCCAGATTAGGGAAGAATGGAATGGAATTTTTTTTTCAGCACATAGAGATTATTTTTGGAGTTTGTAGCAGCAAAGTGAGAAGTTGCACGATTGAAGAGCCACAGATCATATGGAGGGATGAGGATGGAAAGAAAGTGGGTGGATCTGAAATATGGAACAGGAAAGGACTTTATTTTGTAATTAATTGTTATAATTCAACAAAGTTTGAACTTCAAATCAAGGAATGCTAAGTGAAACTTCAAATCAAGAAATGCCAAGTGAAACTTAAAATTCTTCAAAATATGTTTTGATGATCTAATACTTTGTAACATATATGCTTTCCCATATGTTAGGGAGGAAGCAATAATTATCATAATAGCATAAGAAGGAAAATTAGGAGCAAACAGGATTATCTGCTATGTGACACACATGTAGTAGTGAAGATTTGTGTCTGATGTCATCTTATTATAGTATATAAATACATGGTTAAAATAACTGGTCTGGGCAATCCATCATGCCCTTTCTGACTATAATCAGATATTGCTCAGAATGCTAGAGCCACAGTATAATCATGATCATTATAAAAACAATATTTTTGGAAACAATGCTTTCTTTTTATAGTTAATTAACACTTTTCCAACCATAAAATATTGTATATATAGATGATAAATAATAGTGTTGTAAAGTTTACATATTAAATTATTTTAGAAAAGGATGCAATTCTGACATTAGCTTATGTTCTAGTTTCGTTATACTTTCATGCAAAGACACAAACACACACATTTCTCAAGAAGGAAGACATGTTTGGAAAAAAAAAATCCGGTACCGATCAATTGTTGCTGAAGAGGAAAAATGTCACATTCTATTTCATATTTTATAGCATACATGTAGTCCTAGAGTTATGATCGTGTGTTTAATGATGGCTCAAAATTAGGACAGTCTTGGAAAAAGTGACTTAAGACCTGTACTTTCACTTACAACTGTCACAAACCTTCATGGTCACATAAGCACAATATGGATGTTTGGCAATTGGCTCAGATTTACAACTGGTTGCAACATCCTGCAGTCATGAGTTCTGGCAAAAAAATGAGGAAGCTGGATTTACTTGAAGATCAGGTGATTGATTCATTTAACAACTGCAGTGATTTGCTTAATGTCACTGTAAAAATGGTCATAAAATCTGGTCCTATTTGACTCATGATCACAACGACTTACAGCCATAACTAGGACTGGAATTTTCAGAGTAAGTTGAGGACTACCTGTAACTATGAATATCAAATAAAAAACAACAACAACTACAACTACTACTACAAAATCAAGAAAATGCTTTCAGCAATAATGAGAGAGTTTTGTTGCTAAGTTTTGAACACCATTTAACAAAAGGCTATTATCGAAATAGTTTTTGTGTGTGTTTACATTCAGTTTACATCTTGGGTAAAAAAGGCGATTCCACTTCCTAATTCAGTTTTCATCAAACAGCAACTAACCTGAGCCAATTCAGAGCTGCTGAGGTGCCCATCACCATTTATATCCAAGTAATTAAACATATCTTCGACTAAGAAGCGCTTTTGGGTTCTGTCTTCTCCTGGCTGGTTTTGCTGCCTCTGGCGATGTGACTGAAGATCCAGGAGGATCCCCTTTAGTTGACTGTAGTCTGCCATTGTACAAGCATCACCTAAAAGACAAGACATCATTACCTGTCTATGTGCTTCTGTGTGACAAATTCCAAGGCTATGATCCCAAGAAATAAAACAAGCTGCTATGAGATTTCAAGATTGTCCATGAGAAATCCATTCCTTTAAAGATGAGTTTTTTTTAAAAAAAAATCCCCCTTCTAAACCCTGCTTCCAAGAAAGTTCATCAAATTATAGAACTGTACTCAGCAGACAGATTTAAAACAGAGTAATCTCCTAGTTGCATAACATTTACTATAGATATTTCTGAAAAGTAAATGCACAGATTGTGTGACCAAAGGACAAAAACAAAATTATATAATTCAGAATCTTTGTCCTTATTCCCCCCACCCCTAAGTAAATTCAGTTTTAATGCACTTCTGCATTACCATGGCACAATCCAACTCCCACCCCTCTGTATTGTAAAAAAAAAAATTTACAATGGCTTTGAACTCATGTTCCTGACTTACTGAACGGCTTCTTTTTTTACAACATCAATAAAATGAGCTCTAGGTCTTCAGGCAGGAAGCAGTGATTATCAAAAGCAAATACTGAGTTATCAAGTTCTATGTTCATCTTTGAAAATACAACTTGCGTGCTGGGCTTCAGATTTCCAAATGAAAAATCCTTAATTTTCCAGATATGTGCTATTATGGAATAATAATTTATTTTTAAATACGAGAATGCTTTCAATACATTGCAACCTTTTATGGTGCCTGTGCTTTTTTCTTTATTATTGAAAATACTTTATTTATTATGTCTGAATATCTTGTATCCTTGAACAGCTCACAGCAATAATAGTCCCCCAGAGTCACCTTATGAGGGAGATGGGTGGCATTAAATTTTAATAAATAATAAATAAAAATAAAATAATAAGACCAAAGACAAGAACCTAGAAAAGCAGACACCTAGCCCATAATATCTAAACTATCAAATCAAACAATTCTTGGACTCCAGTCTCATCCTGTCCCAGCAACAGGAGAAACAACCAGTTTGTCATTTCATTTCATTTCAACATTTATATGCCGCCCTTCTCCAAAGACTCAGGGCGGCTTACAGTCTATGGAGCACCATGCTAAGTGCTCGGCAGTAGCCTTCATTCCATTGTATATGCCTGCTTATTACTAGGGCTTTTGGCCTCCCCAAGCGGCATTTTTACAAAGTCAGCTTATTGCCTCCACAATCTTGGGTCCTCAATTTACCTACGAAGAGAGGATGGAAGGCTGAGTCAACCTTGAGCCGGGTGGGATTCGAGCCTGCACTAATTGCAGGCAACTTGCTGGTATTTGTGAGAAGAGTGTTGTCATAATTTGAATCAACCCAGCATACACTTAAATCTCCCCTGACCTGTTTTGTAAGGCATAACATACTTTCCATATTTTCTGATGGGTTAAGATAAATATTTTGACTATTCATTATAGTACAAGTTCCAATGGCTTTTTTGGGTGATGAACATTGTAATTGCTTCAAAAGTAACTTCCTCCTATAAAAGCTGGTAACACAATGCATCAATCCGAGTATCTTACTTTACTTTATCTAGACATTTCCTGAATGAATTCAGGATTAGAATACAAGAACACAGCATTAAAATTGTATGACCAGTCACCTTGAGTATTATTTACTGGCAATAGCAATAGTACTTAGGCTTATATATCCCTTCACAGTGATTTACAGTCCTCTCTAAGCGGTTTACAGAGTCAGCATATTGCCCCAACAATCTGGTTCCTCATTTTATTGACCTTGGAAGGATGGAAGGCTGAGTCAACCTTGAGCTGGTAAGGATTGAACTGGCAATGAGCAGAATCAGCCTGCAATATTGTATTTTAACGACTGTACCACCATGGCTCTTTATTACCTAGAAAACTCATATTAGACTATTGTTAATCTTTTGTCTTTCTCCCATCAATGAAGGTTGGAGAAATGGCTACTGAAAACTTATCTAATATCCAGAATGATTAAAAGAGCATAGAAGTAAATCTGTTATTTAGATTTACTTCTATGATTCATTTAGATTTCATTCAGGCTTCTTCTCTGACATTTGCTCTGTTTCACTCATTTTTGTTTATACCTGCTCTAAACAGAGCAAATGTCAGGGAAGCGACCTGGATGAAGTTAAAATTAGATCCCCCATGTCCCAAAGGTGCTTTTTCAAGAAGCAACTGGACTTTAAGTTCAGGTGCCTCTTGAAAAGCACTTTTGGGACAACCATGACCTGAATGACTGAGAATATCCATAGACATTTAGATCCCCTATGAAATATTCCTGCAGGAGGATTTTCAGGAAATATAATAAAAGTTATGATTCCAAGTAGAAATATGAAAATATAAGGCTCATCTGAAAAACTCTCTAGTGAATATCTGGTGTAAGGGTTTGGAGGGTAAACTTATTCTGTTTTAAGATACTTGGTCTTGAGAATGAAATTCTATTGCATTTTTTGCAGTAATAATATGATGTATCACTGATACTGTGAGCTTCAGTATGAGAAACATGGTCTTATTACCATATATAAGATCTGTAAGTATCATTTCTCAGAGATTTAGGGAAAAAGGAAAAAAGATGAGAAGAACACATAATCTGCATGTTTAAGAGATAAGCCATATATTTCACTACAAGAGAAAAAGAGCTTTTGAACTGAACAAAAAATTCAGCATAAGATGCTTTGTAAGCATAACTGAGTTCTATTCCCATTTCTTTTCTTATACAGTAGCTAAAGCTTATACCTAAAGGTTCTCCATTACGGGAGATATATAGGTTATGGAATTCTCCTCCAGGTTGCACTTGGTAAAATTCCATTCATGAGTACATAAGAATACCAAGTGAGCTAAAACACTTCCTTTATAAACTCTACTCCAACAATAAGTAGAACTATAAGCTATAATTGGCTTCTTAATCAGCTAAAGCTTTAGGCGATTAATCAAAGGACACCACTTCTAATCAGTAAGTTCCAATTTTCATCAGCGTGAACATGAATTAACAGCACACTTATGCCATTTTAGCTCTAGTTTGTCACTGATAGGGAATTAAAAAAAGAAAATATTAAAAGGCGCCCTTTATACTTCAACCATCATTTAAAATATGCATTGATTTATCAGGCTGTAAATTACTGTACCCTTCAATATACAGTACCTCAAAATTTATTGAGATGGTTGCAATTTGCAACTATAATTTCAGCCATTTAAATCTAATTGCTTAACAATTTGATTAATTGGTTGCAAGTCACATGACTAATGACAGCCATATTACCATTTAGGCTATCTTCCTAAACATACTTACTAAGGAGTAAATACTGTACTCACTGAATTCTGCACTGAATACAGCAAGGCTCATTTCTGATTAAATATGCAGTGGATTGTACCTCAATCCAATGAGAGTGCTGGTAATGAGAAATGACATAAACCTGGAAGTGCTGTGGGAATTATCAATATGTGGTCTTTTAAACAAAGTGGTCAAATTAGCTTTGGGATTTGAGGGCAGTCAAACTTTAGCCATGAACTGTTTGTGTGGCCTTGGCAAAAAAAATATCATTATTAGCATAGGGGATAATAAAAGAGGGAAATTGCCCCTTTACTGTTCAACTAATAGCAATAAGCAAGAGAGACAATAGACATGGTAGAATACACACACAAATAAGGCTGTTTTAAACTAAATTTGTCTAGAACAGCTTTCTCAACTGGGTACTATCCAGATGATTGGGATTCAATTATCAGTGAATTGCATCTCACTCATCTGGATAATATCCAGGTGGAGAGGTTGTTCTAGACAAATTTTGTGTGTGTGTGTGTGTGTGTGTGTGTGTGTGTGTGTGTATCTGTCTGTCTGTCTGTCTGTGAACTAGTATGTCATTACTGGGAATGTCTAGGAGAGATGACACCAAAACAGAAGAAAGCGCACACGATATTTCTATCATGTACCACCAACTCATATAATTACGTGTTCTTAGCCTAGAAACCACAGCCTCGTTCTTCCCCAATCTTCAGTGAATTTAGGCAATTTTAGACTTTATGGTGCAGACAACTACTTTATTGGAACAAAATGTTGAACAAAATTCTAACTTCTTATTACCACTTAGTAATTGTTTGAATTTTTGCAGCCCAAATGTGGTAATCCAAGATTTCCCCACATGCATGGCTACTTCTAACTCTGGTTATCTTTGTCACATTTATGACATTTTTTTTTTGCTTGAAGTTTTTTTCAATTGACTAGCAATGGTATTGATAATGGTTGATATTGGAATATCAACCAATATTTTAAAAGCAGACAGAAATCAACTGGGCTCATCTTGCTCCTGCATACAAATCAAATGCAGTGGCCCATTTTTGCTATATGCCAAAGTATGCAATCGGGGCAATCAGTATACTAGAACTGATGGGTTGAATTTGGCTTGGCTATTTTTAATAAATGATGCAAACCTATGATCCAGGGATGTCAACAGTTTTCATTCATTTACTGTGGCAATAACCTATCACAGACCACTGATTTACCTGAAAGTCACACACTGAGAGAATAAGACAGTTGGAGATTAATAGCAGTCAGTCCTATGAATATTTCAGCAAGAACATTAGATATATCACTACCTAATTCATGAGAAGCATCATGAATTAGTAGATTACGATATGACAAATATACTTACAAGAGATATTTTTGGAATGGAACAAGTCAACTATTCTGGCCCCACATCACTTCAGCATCTATCACAAACCTAATTTGGAGTTCTATCATTTTTCACCTTCATTTTTTTTTATTTGAGAGAGGAATTCCAGATAAATATTATAATATTTTAACCTCACTAAGTGCAATAATAGCTCTCTTTTACTGAGCACTTTAAAAAATGTATAAAGAGTTTGATGGTTGAAATCTCACATTAAATGTTTTTGTTTATTGATTTGTTTGAAAATAGAAATTATAATACATAGATATAGATGGATATATAGATATTCTATTTAGAATATTCACCACTATTGCAAAACCTATGTTGATCTGTCCAAGATTGCATTGTATCTTTAGAGCTACAGCATGCTGATGACTCATATTTAATCTGTAGACTACCAGAAGACCCATATCCTTCTCAGGTATGATTATTCAACCAACTCCAAATCTGGTAGTGGGAACATTTATCTCATATCTTTCTATTTTATAAAGAAAAAAGCTATGGTGAATTTTTTTGAAAACCTCAGGAATTCTCATTGTACTTGATCTCCTAATTTAGTCACTTTGTCAAAAAAAAAAAGAAGCAATAAGATTCATCTACCATGTCATATTTTCAACATATTCATCCAAGGTTTTCAGAACAAATTTTCATGAGAATAAAAACATTTTTCCCTAAAATGACTTCTGAATCATTTGCAAAGTGTGCATAGCCCTAGTATCAATTTTATCAACCAGCTTCAATTTCATCAAAAGCATTATCCTAATTTCTAAAATTAAAATAATGAATCTTTCAGTCAGATGGATTCCTTTGGTTTTTTAATTTTCTTTTTCTTCGCATGAATCTTCCTAATATCCTATTTGAAGAGTTTGTACAGGGTTTAGCAAACTATCCTTGCAGTATCATTTGCCTTGACCCTTTGCCATTACCATTAACAGAGGCACTTGCAATCCTCTTAATCTGTTGTAGCCCACAAGTCTTATCTGCTAAAGATTCTGTTTTTTCCAGACCTTATTTAGTAGGAACATGTTTAAACACATGCACATTTTTCTAGCACAGTCGTGATGGCTAAAATAAAGGAAACAATGGAATACCATCTGCATGTACTCTCATTTGTTTCCATTGTGGAGCAGCTTTCTTAACTACCCTCAAGCATTTTTTTTTTCTTTCGTGTAGAACAGAAAGCCATTATTAACAATTTATTTCATTAAAAAAAAAATCCTCATTGGTAGATCTTATTAATAGATAGCTTACAGCTGGCTTATCTTGTTAACAGCTTCTGGAGACTCCAGATTATTTCATAATTGGAGTCCCTCCCAGAAGCTACACCTTAACTCACTTTGTATCTTTAGGGTATATCTTTGAAGTTTGCCACCTGGCATTCTAAACAGAGACAGAATTGAAACTTTTTTCTCTTTTCCTACCTAGACAGAGAGCTTTGTCTCTTTTTTGACAGACAGCCTTTCACATAATTTGAATGTTTTTTACAGATAAATAGGGAAGGAGAAAACCTTCAGCCCTTGTATTCCCTGTAGTATTATTTGAACCCAAATGTCCTTTGGGGAGGTTTAGGCAAAACTTAGGGAAGTGACAGTGAAGGCTACCAAATAGGGGTATTCTTTGAGCCATTATACTCGGGGTCATTTCTAGGAATGAATAAAGTTCTGGATCCAATCCATATTTTAGTGAGGAATCAGATAATGCTACACATATCAATATATACCCACATATAAATAGGTGTGTTGAAAACATGGCTTCTTGTATCCCAGTAGCTAGAAGCCAACCTCAGCTGACATCTGTAGAATATAATGGCTCTTCCAAAGGCAAGAAGTGCATCTCAGACCAAACACAAGCACCAGACAAATGATTTTTTTACTACAGAAATTATACATAGGAAATTAGATTGGTGGAGTCCTGTTTTAGCTTTTCTTTTTTACACATAAAGATAGCACTGCAAGATTCTTTTGGGGATGTGGTTTTGCAATAATACTCTGTTTATAAAAAAGTAAAAAGAATGTTCTTTCTAATTATTGATCTATTAGCTTGCTCAATGTTATTAGCAAGATCACAGGTGGGATTCTACCAGTTTGCACCTATTCGCTAGAACTGGTTGTTAACATTCTAAGCAGTTTGGAGAACCAGTTGTTAGAAGAAATTACTGGCCTAATCCTGTAAGGAAAGAGGAAGGAAATATTCTGGTGTTGCTTATAGAAACTGCCTCTCCATTAACCCTTATTACATTCTTGGCAGGACTAGACTTCCTGTCTCAGGAACGTCTCTGGAGTTTTTTTTTTTCTCCTTTGCTGGTACTTTGCTTGTGTGGAGTGACCATTCAAAGTTACAATGGCACTGAAAAAAGTGACTTATGACCATTTTTCACACTTATGACTGTTGCACATCCCCACAGTCATGAGAGGCAGGCAAGGAGATGCATGCTTCGATGTGAGTGATATTGAGTTGGCCATGCCCAGCCAGTCACATGACCACCAAGCCATGCCCACCAACTAAGTCATGCCCACAGAACCAGTTGTTAAAAAAATTGAATCCCACCCCTAAGCAAGATGTATGCTATCTAATTAAGAGAGAAACTATTGGATTAAGTTGAGGTAGAACACATATTGGCTGATGAGCTTTGGGGAAGGTTTCTCCCATATAAACCAAGTTTTGATACTTGATTGAAAAATATATCATTAATCCTAATTCACTGTTATATACTACCTTTGTAGATGTTAAACATCTTTTAACTTAATTGTAACAGCCACAAATGAAAGAATCCTTCATCAGTAGTTGCTAGCTTCTATTATTGCAAAAAAATCAATATAACTCTAAAGATAAATCTAAAGTAAAAGTTTAATAAGGCCCATTGTATTAAGGAAAACCTAAACTGTTAAACATTTATATAAGTCTGATTTCAGCTTTTATAATTTCGCATATCATCCCTCCTAAAATGGCATATAAATATGTTTTAATCCTTCTTTCTATGCACCATGTAATTGTAGTGGCACTGACCCAGATTGGCCTGAGATGTTATGTTCCCTTGTAGAATAATGCACATAGATTAATTACTATAAAACCAAAATTGCAGTTTTTGCAAAATGCTTTAAATTCATAGATATAAGCTAAATGGACATGAGATCCAATTATTCAACCTTTGTGAAGAGTCTTCCATGCTATAGGAAGCTGGAATATGTTCTACAGTATGCACCAAAATAAACTTTGGATATTCAAATATCTGATAGATCCTGCGGAGAAACATATGCCCAACAATAAATTAAAATATTTATTTCTAACAAAATAGAATTCTTTATTGGCTAAGTATGATTGGAACACACAAGGAATTTTTCTCCGGTGCATAAGTTCTCAGCGTATATAATAAATTAATTATTTATTTCTAAAACCTAAGGGCAACTTCAATACGTTGTAGCAACAGGATCCTATAAATATATTTCACTAGTGGAGATCTTTCAGTCTACATTTCTGAGAAATATCTTCCAAGTATCATGATGTGTCTCAAATAACATGCATTCAAATTTATTTTACCTTTAGTATCTACTGTCTAGTAGAAGCAATATAGTCTCTCCAAATCTCTCTAGATATTGTTATGTTGTCTGCAGATATGAAAAGGAAGCATTCATTTATCTTTGAAACTATAGAATCTGTATAGAATTTCATCTCTCTTAGATACTGTTTTATTGGGTATTATAACGTACACACCATATTTTATAGCACCTAAGTATGAATGTTGGTTTTAATATACCAAGTTAATGATTATTTTTGTTATTTAGATTTTATAAATATGTATTTTATTTTATAAATGTAATGTTTGGAATTACATATTTTGTTCATTTTATTCATATTTGCATGAATCCTTTACTATATTTTACTAGATAAACTCCGTCACTACTGGTCCCAACTCTGCCATTGCTGGTCCCATGCCCAGATGAGAAAAGAGGCATCACAATTTGTGACAAGTCAGCTGAGATTTCAATGTCACATCATTGTGCACCAAACCTGACACAATATTTGAGATGCACACTTGCGGGATGGTGCAGACTGGACAAAGTGGCCAACAAGAAGCTAAAATGCAGACCCTACAATATGGCAGGAATAACGCAAAGAACAAGAAGATGATATTTTATCTTTCTACAGGCTGGTCATTGTCCAAATGAAGTATTTTTCTCTCTTTATTATGCTTGAGATGATTTAGAAATTCTGCTGATGTTTTAAATTTTACTTATTTGCACGTACCGCTCTCCACTTGATTGTTCCTATTATAGAAATTATGCCGTAGGAATATTGATTAGTGGTAACAATAAAAATGTACTTGTTGAAATTTTGCTATACTGTAATTATATAGTTGGTACTGTCAAGGCTAAAATCATTTTTCTTCATGTTTTAACATTAATCTTATTTGTGGGAGAAGTAATAGAAAAAACTCTATCCTGCTAATTTTAATCTTTATTTTCAGATGTGGTTTCTATAGGGTAGCAGTGTTTAGCAGTCTGTGGACCCGACTAAATGAGATGCTCAGCTTAAGCCCATCATCTGAAACATCTTCTATATCAATAAGAATGTAGATGAACATTAAAGTTGACAAGGGAGACCCACCTATGTGCTTTTTTATCTTCGATTTGAAAGCATATTAATACAGGAAGAATCCAGGAGCTGTGATTTTTCTGTGCAAATTATTAAAATATGTTTTCTGAGCACCTTTTATACATTACTCATAAAACCAGATCATGGCCCAAGTGTGTGATAATATCAAGGGTAGGTATAGTTAATGCCATTAGAAAACCGAGAAAGGGTCAAGACACATAGTGGGCTGCAGTCTTGGGTGGGGGATGTTGGGCACCCCTGCCCTAAAGGGAAGAGTGGAGATAATCCTGTTCTGTCCTGTTCTGGAGAGTCAAGAAAGGGGGAGGGGTGTGCCTGAAGTCCCTGCAGCAGCTGTGGAGGATGGACAGCACCTGACCGTCCAATCTCTCGACCTCCGGTGGTCAGTTAATGGAAGGTTGTCCAGAGCAGGAAGCCACATCCTTGGCTTGAAGGTGGAAGGGATCTGGATTATGGGCTTTCCCTTTCTGACCACTTGAGAAGAAGAAAGACAGATCTCTCTTGATCTGGCCTGGGATCTGCCTCTTGGATTCCGTTTGGCACTTAATGGGGGTCCCCATCCCGTGGTCTGGGGTAGTGCCCTTTATCCCCTCCACCTGGCCTTCTGGGTCTCTGCCACCCCTTTGTTGTGCAATAAAGATGTTTATTTTTCTGAGAAAAAGAAAAGAAAAATGAGAAACATCTAATTACTAAATGGCTGATGAACTTGAGGTTTGCTGCTTATTTACAAAGCCTGTTGCATGTTTCATATTCATCTGCCCCATCTTTTGCTATTCTTGATATCTAAGGCTAAGATTAAACTTAGTTTCATTATCTTTACATTCCTTTTCCTCAGGTGTCTCTGTAATTCAGTTTTAAAAGCTAAAGTCTTTAATGCCTCATTTTTATAAGTACAGAGAATTTCCTGATCTTGTTTCAAATAATCAGGATGCACAAAATGTTTTTTTCATGTAATCAATCAACTTTTCTGCAAAACTCCATTTAGCAAAAAGCCTGATTATTGGTGTTCATAATATGAGAGTAACCTAAAGGGGGCAAAAAATAGATGGAAATCTCAACATGAAAATTCTGGCCAATGATCTAACTTGGAGTGGAAACTTCCTATGTGTTACATTTTCCTCTTCCCCAAAAGATTCATGTGAAGTAAGCTAAACAAATATGTTCCTATAGAACCTGCATTTTTTTGTGTTCATGCATTTTTCAGGCTTTTTCTATGTTTGGAATGTTTTTTTTTTTTTTGGTAATCAAGTCACACCAACATGTTCAAATATCAATCAGTAAATGCTAAGAGTTCTGTATTTGCAGAAGACACAGTAAGTTCCATCACAATACAAAAACAATTTACCCACTGAGTTTCCCTGCCCCCAACAGAATGCCAAGAGTGGAAAAGCCAAAACTGGTGGGATTTTCTTTTTAATCTCAACATTCAAAGGTATATGAGTATCAGTTTCAGGACATGACACTCCTGGCAGACTTAAACTGAACCAGGAGCAAGTCTCTCTGAATTCAGCAGGGCTTCTTCTCAATAGCAGGATGAAGGGTTATAGTCACAATTATTTAAATATCATCACAACATGACAACAACTAGTCTACATAATGCTCATGACAGTTTTTCCCCAGGAAAGTACCATAATGGCATGGAGAGAGGAAAGAATTCAGCATCTTCTCAATATGTGGCATATTTCTTTTCACTCGCCCCCCTCTATCCAGTTTGGTGTTTTGTTTGCTGAGCTGTCTCCTGTGCTTAACATGACACATACATGTTTTTTTTTTAAAAAAAAAACTGTACATATTCTTTTTCTTAGCCTTTGTTGCATTCTTGGATTCAGAAGTCTGTGAAAATATTATTGAATTCAGAATATTTTTAAAACATCTTGCAAAGATTAATTGCACAGATGTTAGTAAATTTAAATTCTAGCCTTCCAGCATAGCCACTGCTCAATAGATTTAACTGCCAAACTAAAGTTTTTATTTCTATAACAGCAAAGAAGGACTAAGTAGAAGTTATTTTTCCTCTTAGTTTGCATCACTGAAATTTGGTTGGGAAGGGAAGACATTGTTGTCCTCTCTGAAATGTGACTTCCCTTGTATTAAGCATGGTACCAGCCACGAGTCTGGGTTAGGGATGGGGAAATAGCTATTGTAAGTAAGGCATCTAGTTGTCTTTCAGGACCCTGCTCCAGATCTAACCAGATATGAGACCCTCTTTGTGAATCTGGGCTATAGGGGTGAGTTGGGATTGCTGCTTGCTTATCTTCCCCAGTACTTCTATCAGTATTTCTACCTGGGGTTCTTGACTCTCTGGCTGATTGCCAGTGGAGTTCCCTAGGCTTATGGCCTGGGATTTCAACCTGCTTCTCTGAAATCTGAGGTAGCTCAAGAGTTAGAAATGTCCCCTCCCAGATTTCAGATATGGCATCAGCCATGACCCAAGGAATTGTCATCTAAGAAAATCAGAAGTGACACTCTGTTCATTAGGTGGGATACCAGGAATCAGATGTAATTTCTGCTTTATACCAGCCTCTCTGCTGCCTGGAAACTTCCTTACCTAGGTTATTTAACACTGTGGCCAGGTTGGCTGTGGAATTTTCCAGACATGTTACCAGGACTGATAAAAATGATTTGTCCCAGATATTTACCCATTTATTTGTGAGTCACTGATTTTCAGTGTTTGTCTTCTCAGTCTTCTTCCAAGGCCTGGAATGAGGGATGAGAAAACTACCAGACTGAAGTTCTTAAAATTCTTCTTAAGATTTTCAAGTTCCATTGTTCTTTGAAGTATTATTTGTCCCCACATATATTAGCAAGAAGGGATTATTGTCAGTGGAAGTTAATTTGTCACTTTTGTGATCATTGTTCTAGCAATCAGCATAACTCACATACTGATAAGTCTGGTTGGCATGTATATTTGTTTCAGTCCTTATAATAATCAGTTACTTTCTTGACTGAGAACTTTTTTCTTTGCTTTTCTTATGGGAAATAGTTGCATCATCTCTACCCTTTAGGGATTCAGTTTTCTAATTCTTGTTCTGCAGTATCTGAACATTCAAAATCTATTTCATCTGCAAGGGGCTGAAAACCATTTCCAGTTTCCAGTCATGCAGAAGATCTTCAACTTCTCTTATTTTTGATAGTTGCTGATTTCTTGAACTGATACAATGTTGTTTCTCATCAGATGAAAGATAGCCATTTGCTTTTCCAATCCTTTCATTTTTTTTTTTTTCTTCCTCAAGGACTTTTGTAATCTTCCATTTGTGGCAAATATATGTCAGGTTGCTTTCAGATAGAAAACATACACTTCACAAACTTTTCAGATCATAACTAGAGAGTTCTGGTTATTCATCTTCCCTTTTTCTTCCTAGGACATCACCAATAAAAAAAGTCTTTTATTCCCCTTTCTCTCAGTCTATTCTCACATTTTCCAAGTATAAAGCCTTAAAAATTACAAGGAACTCTTCCTATCCTGTTGAACATCTCTGTTCATTTCCACAAGACTCACTCCCTATAATCAGCAGCTATTCAGAATATGATATTTTTATGCTTCACAGCTCAGTACACAATTTTCCAGAACTATTGTGGCCACTCTCTTCTCCTCCTGTTGAACTCCCTAGCAAACTCCTCTTAGTTTCCTCTGTTTATTTGCTCAGTGCTGATCAATCTAGCTTCATCAGCACAATGTTTCATTTAATGTAGACATGGTTAGTTTTCAAGGTTTTCAATTGTAAAACCTTTCCAATCTGATTTAGGCAGGGGAAGAAGGATGTTGTGATCAAAACATTACTACTAAATCATTACTGAATTACCCTTTATATGGGACCTTCGGCATTTTGAATAATTACTGTTATCCAACAACTGGTTATTGAATTAAATAAATGTGTAGGGAGGCATTTTATGCTAATCATTTAAAGGAATTCTCTCAATTAGCAGGATTGTATGAAGCAACATGGCCATATACAGCAAGGAAATAGCAATAGCACTTAGATTTATATACCACTTCACACTGCTTTACAGCCCTCTCTAAGCTTTTTACAGAGTCAGCATATTGTCCCCAACAATTCGGGTCCTCATTTTACTCACCTCGGAAGGATGGAAGGCTGAGTCAACCTTGAGCCAGGTGAGATTTGAACTGCAAAATTGCAGGCAGCTGGCAATCAGCAGAAGTAATCTGCAGTACTGCACTCTAACCACTGTGCCACCATGGCTCAACCTTAATGCAACATTTCCAGTGGTTTTAGGAACTTCCCCAAATACTTTGGCAATTTCAGAAATCTGCACAGACACCATTCATCTATTATCACATTATTTTGGATGAATTTGTATATTAAAACCACAGAAGAAATTAAGTGTAACATTCCCTCCTTCATATAGATACACAAGTATAAACCAATTCAATTTCTAAATAAAATAATTCATTTTCACTTGGAAATATTCTATAGGATGATCTGTTTTAAAAGGCTTATGTAAGGATAACCTACCTTAGTGGGATGTAAATACTACATCCCTTTAAGTGGCATTTGCAAACATATATCTTTCTTGAGATTTCACTGCAATCTCTACCTACTTGTAGTTTGGTAATTCAGCACATTTTTTTATTGTATTCTGAAATTGGTAAGTTAGAATGTCATGACTGGGAATTGCATTAGAAGCTATCAACCTCCAGCCTGCTTGCTAAATTACCCAGGATTATCTGTCTGCATACTCAGCTGTAAAGGAATTGTGGGGGCGCTCTGCATGGCTTCATTGCAGGGAGGCAATCCTTTTCAGAGAAGTCATCGTGAAATCAGCTTTTCTATAATATGTAGATTCTCCTCTAATGCTGAGTTTGAGTTAGAATCCCTGGCATACCAAATAACATTAAAGATGAATATTTTCAACAGCATGAAAATTGTTGCTTTTAATGTAAGTGTCATTTCTTTGTCAGATCTATGCTATAACTATTTTTGCTTGCTATATTTGTTGGACCACAAGTTTATTTAAATACGGCAATTATTTAGCTGAGTGGAAAGGCAGCTAAAATAAAAGTTTCTTATATTTGGGGCCTTCAATATGATTGAGTACCAAAATCCACAACTAAAGAATCCAAGACAGATAGTCATCTGGTCTTTGCAAAAACACTTCCAATGAATGGAAGTCAACTATCTTCTGAAGCAATCTGTTTCCCTCTTGAGTAGCTCCTCCCTTTACCATTGTTCCTGATGTTCAACCAAAATTTAAATCCTTGTAAATTTAAACCCATTGCTTCTTGTCCTATCTTCTGATACAACTCAACAAATCTTGCCTATGTTCTACATAATAACCCTTCAGAAATTTGTAGACAACCATCAAATCCCTTGTAGGTTTTGCTTCTGCAGGCTAAAGGTTCTCAATATCTCTAATGCAGTGGGCCCCAACCTTTCTGGCTTGGAGGCCTGGTTGGGGGGTGGGAGAGGAAGAGAGGGGATAGTTGCTTCTAAGTGGTAGGCAGCTAAAGAGAGCTTCGCTCATGAGTGCAAGCGGCTGCCACTCGCATAAGGCAAGTTTTGTGCACAAGCACAAAACGACTGCCAGTGGTGCGAGGGAAATTTTGTGCAAGCACAAGATGGCTGCTGCTTGTATGAGGGGAGCTTCACATCTGCACACTTGATCACCTGCTGCCTACACGGCCCAGTTTTGACAAGGCTGTGGCCTGGTAGTATCCTGGGGTTGGGGACCCTTGCTCTAATGGACAGCTTGAATCTCATAAATCAGCACAGTTTTAAAATGGTTTCAGAAACATAACATCAAAGCATTTTAATGTTACTTCTTATCTATATGTATCTTAAGTATTTGGTTCAAAGTCTCATTTAGACTGAAAACAGGTTTTATAATTAGCTTACAGGATGGATACTGGAATTACTGTGAAGCAGCAGCCAAAAATACACATTCTGCAAATATAAAATCTGTTTTATTTATTACACATTGGTTTCTGAAAAGACAAATGTTTCTCCTATCATCACATGATAGGTGATAGCTAAAGTCTTCACTTGATTCTTAGTTTCCTAACTTCTTAAACCATATCTACATATTGTCTGCCTCTCTCTGTTAAGACTGCCATATCTGATAACAGGGGTGGGATCCTATCAGTTCGGTCTGGTTCTATAGAACTGGTAGCTAGGAAGAGCAGCTGACATCGAACCAGTTCGCTGGGACAAGGTTTGGGTCTGCTGTTTGGTCCTCCCGCCTGCCCTCAGCCTGTCCTTTAGTAGCTGCATTTTCCTCCTCAGCTTCTTTGTGCAGCTGGAGAAGGTAAATGCGCACGCTCCCCAAACCAGTTGTTATGCTGGTTGGATCCCACCTCTGTCTGATATACCGCAGCATTTGCAGAGTTAGATGTTTGGTGTAGGACAGGGGTAGGGAACCTTGGCTCTTTTATCACTTATGGACTTCAACTCCCAGAATCCCTGAGTGAGCCATAAAAGGTTCCCCATCCCTGGCCTACTGGTTTTTCAGTTGTGGGGGAAATCAATTTTTGACTGGAATGGGACTGTTTAATATACAAATGTAGGACATATTCTTTATATATTCTTTATATGTCCTACATTTGTATATCAAACAATCCCATTCCAGTCAAAAATTGATTTCCCCCACAACTGAAAAACCAGTAGGCCAGGGATGGGGAACCTTTTATGGCTCACTCAGGAATTCTGGGAGTTGAAGTCCATAAGTGATAAAAGAGCCAAGGTTCCCTACCCCTGGTGTAGGAGATAATCGCTGTCTGCCTGCTGAGATGGTGAAGTCTCATTTGTACATTTTGGGGAAGAAAGGAGGCAGGACTGTGACATTTGAGGAGTCTTTAGACTAAAGCCCTGTATGGGACTGACCAGTTGGGCTTAGCAGACGGTGCAAAGGCAGATGGTTCAGCAGCAGTGCTGTCTTGAATGACAATTGAGTCTGACTGACTGGACATACTTATTTTATTTTTGTTCCACCAGAGTAAAATGATGGAAGTATGGCATCACTTTTTAACCAAGTGAAAACAGTCACAACAAATCCAGCACCAGTGGTCTGATCCTCTTCTTACTGCCAGGGCAGATAAACGGATAAGCAGATGACTCAGTCAAGTTCAGTTTCTCATTTTTCCACATTTTTCCTTGAAATGTTCTTTTAAAAAGATATATGTATGAGAATTCATATGCATTTTGCATGCATTTCTCTTAGTGCATGCATTTCTTTATACCCTTCTATATATATTTCCATAATCATTTTTGCAGTTACAAGGTAGTGCACATTGTTTTGACAATGCATACAATTTCCTAATTACACTATTTCCTAGTATAATTTTATATCCATGTTTAAACTGTAAATCACAATACCAAATTTGACCAAAGACCTAATAGCAAAGGATAATTAAATGTCTGTGTGGATTTTGCTTGGCAGGTGTAAATTAGGTGAATTAGCATTAATATGTAAAGAGAATTAATTTCTCTTCTATCTCTAGTCACAACCAAGTCCAGTACACATGATGGCATCTGTTCATACTTACTATATGTCTGATAAAGAGGTTGTCTAACAGATCATATGCACTGCAAATGTCTCTTTGTGTTATTGTGTTAAGTACTTAGCTTATGCAAACATTTTAAACTGAGATGCTATTTTTTTTAAAAAAAATCAGGTTAATATTTTATTAAATGATCAAATATCAACAAAATCAGCATCAGTGAGGGACAGGAGAGGGGTCAAATTCTTCAAGCTCTGGTCATTTTGTATGTGTGTTAACATCAGATGCATAAGAGCTTTAGTGGTGCAATAGTTAGAGTGCAGTACTGCAGGCTACTTCTGCTGACAGCCGGCTGCCTGCAATTTGGCAGTCAAATTTCACCAGGCTCAAGGTTGACTTAGCCTCCCATCCTTCTGAGGTGGGTAAAATGAGGTCCCAGATTGTTGGGGGCAATATGCTAACTCTGTAAAACTACTTAGAGAGGGCTGTAAAGCACTATAAAGTGGTATACATGTCTAAGTGCTATTGCTATTGTATGTCAAAAGAGGCTTTTTTTTGCGATGTCACACCTGCCATTTTATAAATATTGATCTGCTTCCTTGCATATGATGCTCCTTTTTATAGTTTGAGGTCCTACAATTAAAAGTCTAAACTCCTTAATCACAGAAAACCAGTGAAATTTAAAAGATCTCAAATTTTAAAATGATAAGGAACGTCAAATCATTTAATTATTCACTATGCAGGAAGAGTTTACTTTACATAGCCATACAAGATATTCTGCATAAATGAACAGGACATATTTTTGATATATTGTTTTCTTTTTAGAAGTGTGTAGAAATTAACTTAATACATTGCTTCCACAGTCAGGTAAAGCTGCTCTGAACTTTATAATGAAATTGTCTGTTCCTAAAATTTAGGCAAAATGCAGTGACTTCAGTTTCTCTCAGTGGAGCCTGTCATCTTCCATCCCATTTTTCAGATCATTAAACCCCTATGAATTTGAAACCTCTTGTACTCCAGCTTTAAATTTATGAGTTTGCTTTAAGTTTATCAAAATTGTGCTGAACAGCAGCAGATGCTTAACATAATGTAAATCCATGAGCATTAAAAGGCCTATAACTGATACTTAATAACAAATTTCAATTATCAATAAATGCCAAAATGAAGTTGCTTTGCTTAAAAATATTTCAACTAGGGTGGTACACATTTTCATATCATGTTTCATATCAAACAGACAGCAGAGGCTGAATAAATTAGTGAAATAGAAATGATTTAAATGATATTAAAAAGTAGAAATTTATAACCTATAAAAACAAAATGTCAACTCAGAAGTCATTTAATTATTATTTTAGAAGAAAAATAAGATAAGCCAAAAGATAGTGGGAAATTTAGTATGGAAAACTTATTCGAAAAAGAAAGGACTACCATCAGATTCCAATTCTGGTCATGTGAGCATGGAATAGAAATCAGTCCTATTTTATCAAAGGACAGGGTTTGTTTGCTTTTTCAAAGGTCTTGAAGAAGATATCCTTTACGAGAAGTCCATGTTTAAATTAAACATAAAAAGCTATAGGAAAAGTCCAGAATCATGAAGTTGGATTGCAAATATTTTTTTTTTTATTAAAATAAAATTCTATATTAAGTCTAAGATAAGTGATGCTCTCTTTCTCCATGAAACTTATCATACTTCTATACATTTTGATGGTTAGGTTGATTGATGGTTCTCTTATTGCAAGAAACACTTTAGAAAGTGTTCTTTCCTTCCAACCTGCATGGCTTTTTACTCATACAGTGATACCTTGGTACTCATTTCCTTTGAAACTCATTGAATTTGGTAATCCGCATTTTAAAGAGAAAATTTTGTCCTGGTTTTTGTCATTTGTTTGGCATTCAACATGTAAGCTAGAACTTGTTGGTGTTGGTTGCCTCATGACTCATTTACAGCCTTACAGCCCCCGCCCCCAAAATGGGTGACATGTTAGTTACGTGGTAGCTCTTCTCTATGGACATCCCCTTGAAGTCTTGTCTTAGCTTCTGTGGACATTGTGTGTATTTTTCACCTTTTTCTCTCATCAGTATACATAAAGTGAAGTTTTATTTTATTTAATCTAAGTATATTATTTCTTTATTTGCGGTCACAGACCAAAACACAAGTACAACAAAAGAAGAACATGGGAAAATCAATCGTGAACAATTGGTCACCAAAAACTTGACTAAGGGGAATTATAGCGTTCTCTTCTGATGGTTACAGCTCTTAAAAATTTTTTGGAAACCTGAGAAGTAATGTAGACAAATTGCTAATATTGGGTCTAGAAAGATCTGTTCCAAGGAGAGACAGTAACTTAGATCTGCCTGCATTACACATAGGACAATATAAAAGGACATGCTCCACAGGTTCAACCTCAACTCTGTTACAGGGGCATAGCTGCTCGTTAATCGGGAGCCTCTTAAATCGCCCATCTAGTAGTGCTGAGGGCAAGACATTAAAGCGAGCTAGGGAGAAAGCTCTTCTATACTTAGGAATGGTTAGAGTGTAAAAATAGGAAGCCATCCTCAGTTCATAATTATTAAATTGGCTGCAGATCAGAGGGGAGCATGTTTTGTTAGCTCTGGCTCGTTGATATTGCAAGTCAATGTCCACAAGCCATATTAACTTTTACTTTATTTCTCCTGTAAAATGATGAAATGCAACCATATCTGTTTACATATTGCCTTAAAATGTGCATTGTTTTTGATTTGGGATTGCATTATTTACATTATTCCTTATGGGAAAAAATGGTTTGGTACTCATCATTTTTGGTACTTATCAAAAATGCTTCCCAGAATCAATTAATGATGAGTACCAAGTGCCACTGTATAATGATTTCTTTTTTCTCTTTTGGGTAACATGTCAGTGCTCTGCAATGCTATAGCAAACTGAAGTTTTATGGAAAGTCTTCAGTGGGGACATGAATGTTAGAGCCATTCATTCTGCTTCACAGAACGAAAATCTATCACAGTTTGGTATAAAATGGATGGCTACATAAATGTTGTAAATGAATGAATGAATAAAATCTACTCCAAATAATCCTTGGAATTAGTTCAAGGTTCTACACTTGTATTTATATAATCTTAATTTAAATATGGATTTATATTACCCTTTCCCAGATCTTTCAAGTCCTTCATACCAAGAAAATTATGAGCTACATTTATTCAGTACATATCAGTTTTTCATACTGGGCTTCATGTCATTAATAGTCATGTGTTATGGAAGAAAGACTTTTTACATATATAGTAAGGAGTTTTCTTGTGGAATGTCCTTTTTTCATAGAACTTATTTGTCACAGAACCCACCATAAATTTTGCAGAAAGGAAGTTGGAAGCCCAACAAAATCTCATGTTGGTTAGCTATTCCTTAAAAAATGTTAAACTCCGATTTCAAATCTGTGGACCAAACTCCAATTTCAAAACTGTGAAGCCCAAAGAGCATCTTAGACATTGCACAATGTTGTTTATGTGGATGCTAATTACTGCCCCTAGAATATTCTTTTCTAAATATTTCTTAATATATTCTCCATACAAAGCAGATTGTTTACCAAGAGGAAAATGTTTCCACAGCTCCTGAAAGCTGCAAGTGAGTTATTTTGTATAAGCTGAGTTTTGGGATTCTATCTCCTTGCTTCAGCAAATCACATGTAATTAGTTTAAGGAAACCCTACTGTGCAACACTGACATCTCTATTAAGCACGATGTTCTCTATCTGTGATTTAATCTTCAATCCCAGATGTCTGTTGCTCTTGTGGATTGTACCTTGTATTTATTTTTAAAACTTTATCATGTTATTTGTACAGAATGGTCTCTATCCATATGGAACTCAGAAATAGGTTATGTTGAATTCATTAACATTTTATTAGCCAGTGTTGATTAGTTTGGTTCACTTCATCCCCTCCTATTTGCAAAGAAACCAAATTACTTGTTCAAAATTAGAATATTTATCAAGACCTATAAAAGACACTTTATTCCCTAGATGGCCTTTTGTGGTATTAGAATGGATTAGTGAGAAGGAAATAGATGGATGGGTGGTTGATCACATGCGTTAAAAGCAGAAAGTCCAAAGTTCACTCCCAGATACTTCCAATCCGGTTTTCAAAAAATCCCCCTTGTAACTCTGGTGCCCAAATATACTAATAGTATTTGTCAAGAAAAACCAATGACCTGATTCAATATAATTCAACTTTCAATATTGCATGTAGAGACAATATGCTTTCAGTCTAAGAGTGTACCAAAGTACCTGTGTCACCAGTGTTAATATGGATAGCTTAGACAGATGAAGTTCAAGTTATCATTGATTAGATTTCTTGAATTTTCACCTAAAGTGCATCTATTCATCAATGTTGAGCTTTGAAGTTTATTTTAGGTTAGCAAGCAAGTGGAAAGTCCATTAGATTCAACAATTGCTTTTAAGGTTACAATTATTAAGACATACTGTGGTTCCATAACAATAGCATACCACAGATGGACCAAAACTGGGGTAGTTCAAGCCAGAGCAGGAAATAAAAGAACTATACCAGCTTGTGGAGGTAGGAGGTGGCATTAACTGATTTTTAAAAAAATCAGTGGAGCTACTCCAAAAATTATATTGTAATTAAGAGCAATGGCTAAGCATTTTTCCTGGCTCATCTTTATATTCATCTTTCTATGAGGAAAAATGCCTCCACTTAGGTAAATGCATATGATAGCATGTGAGAAAACATTATACTGAAGATAGAAGAGATTTACTGGGTTTCTCTGTTGGTAGGAAACTACTCTTATGTTCTTAGTATTGTTTCTTCTGGAGACGATGAATCTGATAGTATCAGTCTGTTATCTCCCAAAGGAGGAGAAAACACAATATGTATTAAATTATTCATGAGTACTATGTTATGACAGAATACAAAAGATTTTTAAAGTTTGTCTCTCTGTGTGTGCATGTGTGCACTATTCAAAGGAAACCAAGGAATTGATATATAATTTATTTAAATTTTGCTGAAATACAAATTGTAGCAATTACTATCTAAAATGTTGCTATTATGATTTAGAGATCAATAGCATTCAGATAATTTTACCTAAAATTATTCATTATTGGTGTGGAATGCAAGATGTTAGGATAGTGTTTTAGACCTATGTGTTTTCTGTGTTGCAATTATGATTGTGCATTTGTTACGCTTTGTCTTTGTTATATATCTTGTATGATGCATACTTATTGTCTCATTTTTCTTTTAAGGATTACATTCTGAAGTTCTCCAATATTTATTACCTTCCTCCCCTTTTCCAAGATGAAGCTTTTGTCTTTGAGAGAGGAGAAAGAGATACATAGTGTAAAGTGTAAAGATAAAAGTGAATATTATTTCAAATTTGAAAAGAAAAGAAAAATAGATTTCAAAAAAACATCCAAGTCTTATTCAGTATAATTTCAGATTCTGATTGTCAATGGGCATGGAAACAGAAATGACTGAAAACTTCTATAGAATCATTTCTGATGCAAATTTCAAAACTTTTTCAAAAGGGAATGGAGGGTGCCCCATGTATAGCTTTCATTTCCAAAATTAGACATGGCATGCAGAATTTCAAATTCTGTAAAGAAATGCAGCAGGGTAAATTTTAAAATCAATTTGACCCCCATGAAAAATTTGGCATTGCCTTATAGTTTTTTGTTTCTGATCTGGCTAAACGGGTGCTTTATGTAAAATGCATAAAATAGCATTGTGTAAAAAAGTTGATATAATCACAATAACAAGTATTAAAATCTATCACAAAGTTTTGTTAATGACAAAACTGTTATTGGTCTTTTCATAACATAGTCAGCTGATAGACTACACAAATTGCTACACAATGGCTTAGGAGATATAGGCCTCCGAGTAATTAAAATATGAAGTCACTCAAAAACAAAAACTTTACGGTTTGTTGCAAATATTTTTAATAACCAAGTACAAAGACTAACAAAATGAAAGGAAAATGTAAATCAGCAAAACATTTTATAATTGGAATGTTTCTTAAAGCTATTCGCTATTTGGATACTGAATTCCACATCTGCTGTCCATGCATGAATTTAAGGAATGTTTAAATTCTTTAAATTTAAGAGAAACTCTGTTTCCTATGGAAACCATAATTTAAAACATTGTACATTTATTTCTTTTTTTAAAAAATCAACCAATTTAATCTTTCAACTGACAAATCAACACAAAAATCTGGCCAAGCCATTTATTTTAAAATAATTATTCAGAACTGTGGGCAAGATTTATTGAGTTCCATGCAAACTTACCTAGTTTTGCATATCTGAACCAATCACTGGTGGAAAACTGGTGGACCTATAGAAGTGGTGGAATTATTTTCTTTTATTAAAAAAGCCCAACAGAAAAGTAGGAAGCTCAGGGAGAAAAATAAACAGTAATTCAAGAAAATTACTTGCATATCAGGCAAGTATTGTAATGATTATGATTACATGCCATGAAGTCAAATCAATTTTTAGTAACCATATAGATTTTTTCCAGTGATAACCTGGTCTTTCAGGTGTTCAATTACTATGCCAGATGCACATTATTCAGGAAAAGCAGAATGCAAGAAAGAGGAATTTGTATTTTAAGGCAAACTGTGTTATAGTGCCCTCTGACTCAAAGGAGTTAACTGTCAAGGGATGTGGTCTAATAGATTATCAGCCTCAGATTTCATAAAGCCAAGAATTACCTGAGGGTGATTCAGATAATTCAGGATAGACTGTGAGGAGGCAGGTGCAAAGGGTCTTGATCTTTGGTGACTAATAGCCCAATGGATGCCATGGTTGCATTAGGATCAGAGAGTGTTAAGCAGAGATGCTCTGCTTGGCTCCTTAAGAAGCAAAGTGCAAATGTCCTTAATTTAGCTATGCCTGCAACTAAGCTATTTTACAGCAATCACCAGCATCTGGCCTTTTGACTATGCTGATCTTGTATCCATGTTCCTGTGTTTTTAATTCCTGCTTGCATTATGAACCTTGACTCTTTGACCTAAACTAGCTAAATTCCTTGGTGCATGGATTTTTGGACTCTTATAAACTATGCTTATATATGTAAAGCCAGGCTATGTTTTGACTCTGGACTGAACTGTTTAACTACCCAGGACTTAAGCAAACATAATTCTTCTGTATATATTTCTGAAGTGTCCATGCATTCACCAGTAAACTATTTGAAAATCAAGTTGGTGTATGTATGAAACAGCTTAAAACAGAACAGTTGTGCCTGCATATATATGCATTTATTTTTTTAATTTTACATGTATAAATATAATTTAAATTTGTTTCAACATATTTATCCATATTAAGTGAGAATGTGTTTTCCTTCCTTCCTTCCCTCCTCCCTCCCTCCCTTCCCAAAATAAGGAAAGCAATTGGCTATTTCTTTCCTGGAACAGAAAAGTGAGAGGGCAGCAAAGAAATTGTCCAATGGGAGACTATAACATGCAATCCAGGCCAAACTCTTTCTAATCTGTTGGGATAAAGGTTTTATGTGATTCTAATAATATTTCCTGTATTTTTCACTGAAGGATAAATAATAAATGTCACCTAGGTTGCTTCTATAGATCAGCAGAAAATGCATGGATAGGAAAAAAATAAGCATAGGAAAAGAGCAAAACAACTACTACATTTTGAATACAAAATCTACTCTGATGAAGAATGGCAAGCCACATTGGATATAACCAATTTCCAAGATAAATATAGTAATTTATTTATTTTCTATGCTCAAAAAGGCATGTAAAATGTTGAAGATAATTTTTTAGTCAGTAAGTAAAACATTCTCTAGATGTCTTTCGAACAAAATTATACTCTTCAATCATTTGAAAACTTTAAAAAGTGATCGTATATAATGTCATGCATTATGTGACAAGAGCATATAATATTACACATAATTTTGAGCTGTACTCAGTCAAGTAGGAAATGTTTTTATGGCTGTCAAACAAATTTATTTTGTGCTATAAGATATGTATATATATCTTTTTAAAACCACAGCAGCCATCAGATGATAGTTTAATTTAAATTTGTCAATGTTTGACAATGACCCATAAACAAACAAACAAACACAAATTTATTTTGGGACATCTAAGAAGTGATTGCATGCATAACCCAGATTTATAACAACATTACATTCAATTGTTGTTAAAGAGACAAAATTCCTTAACAGGAAATGTAGTTATCTTAATGTACTTTAATGGGCTATTTGCACATCAAAAACATCTTTTGTCTAGTTTGCATGTGGCTTTAGTTGTTGCAGTCCAGGAAAAGATAGAACTGGGTTCTCTACAAGTATGATGTATGTGCCCCAGCAGTCTCTGAGCTTCCACCCTCTCTCCAAAAAATATTTGAAACACTTACAGTGAATTAACCACAATCGTTAATTCATAGAAGGCAAAAATAAAATTTGTATAATTTGTCAGTTTAGGAGAAATGCCCCAGTTTTGTGAAGGAAGACTTGCTAAATTCAGAAAGCATTGTTTTTGTATTATGGCTCACAAATCTGGATCAATATCACCATAGAAGCTAGAATGGCTTATTCCTGAAGATGAACTCCTTCCAGAGGACAATTTTTAAATGTTCTTTATGTTCTTGATATGTTTTTCTTTATAGTAATTTTACATTTTGTTATGATATAAGTATGTTTTGAGTTATGGTCTTGATATATGATGGTTGTTTTTTTTCTTTTATGATATTTTGCATCCGGTTTTATTTATTGTAGATATTTTATTGCATTTTATAAGGGACTGAGAGTCTAGAGTGAATCTTATTATTGATTAATAATAATAGACTGCAAATAAGATTTCATAGAGACAAAAGAAATGTACATTCCATCAACCAATTGCAAAGTTCTTCACTTAGGACTTGGAAATGAAATATATAGTATAAAGCAGGGTTGACCCTGGTTGAGCAAATGTACTATAAAAATGAACTTGGAATACTGTTTGGTTACAAACCAGTAGCATCCTCAAAGGAAAGGAAAGAGAAGATGAAAATGCTGCTCATGGTTGTATAATCTTCAGGTGCCCAATAGTTCTGTTGCTACTACCTTGTTGACTTTTTTTGTGTTAGTTTGCTGATGTTCTTACTTCAAACTGAAAATAAGTTGGAAATATAGTATGTGTGAAATGGCTGTCCCCAGCCACACAAATACAATTTCAGGCTCTACTTTTAGAAGTGTAGCTTTTAAATTGTGGGAAATTGGTTTTCCTTACAAATGATCAATGGCACAACCAGGTTAGAGATGTTTCTTACATCCTTGTGTCGCTTGATCTCTCAATGGCTTATCATAACATCAATAATAGTAGTCTTCTGTGCCAGCTTTGAAGTTGGGAATATGAGGCACTGTTTTACAATAGTTCACCTCCTTCCTCCTTGGATGGTTTCAGTTAAAGTTGGTGGGCAAGGAAAAGTCACTATTTAAGTCCCTTCTGGGGTGCAACAGGGCTCTGCTCTTCCTTCTTATTTAAGGTCTTCCTGAAACTATTGGGTATCGTTATTCACCACATTGGGTTTGGGTATCCAGTTGCCTCCAGGTACAACTTAAGATGCTGGTTATAATTAAGCTTTACATGGCATAAGGCATGATTGCTGTCTTTTCTAGTGTCAGCCTTATTGGTTGAGCCCATCAGGTTGGAGTAGTCTGGGATCCTTTGATTAAACAGGGTATTCCATCAGGATTCTGGAACCATGACTTTTCTGTTACAATCCCTGCCCATTGGATGAGGTTCTCCCTCTCATAGTCACTCCTTAAAGACTGATTGACTGTTCTGGAAGAACTTAAAGACTGTCTGTTCTCCCAGGTTTTATGTTGGACTAATTGGAGAGTCTTGTGAAGGTTTGACATGTATACTTTATTTACCAGATTTGCCATCTTGTAACCATTATATACTTTTTTTGTATACAGTTGTCTTGTTTTTATGGAGTAAATTGCTGAATGTCAATAGGAGTTAGTTGGAATCTGTGTTGAAATTAAGTCAATATTATCTGATTTCCAATGCTCTAATGCATGGGTGTCAAACTTGTTGTCACATGATGCATTGTAACGTTTCCCCCTTTGCTAAAATGGGATGGGTGTGGCTAGCGCATGATGCATTCAGATCACAGGCAGGGTTGGGATTCAAATTTTTAACAACCGGTTCTGTGGGCGTGGCTTAGTTGGTGGGCATGGCTTGGTGATCATGCTATTGGCTGGGCATGGCCTACTCAATATCACTCACATTGAGGCACGCATTTCTTCGCCTGGCTTCTCATGACTGTGGAGATGCTACAACAGTTGTAAGTGTGAAAAATGGTCATAAGTCATTTTTTTCAGTGCCATTGTAACTTTGAATGGTCACTCCACACAAGCAAAGTACCAGCAAAAGAGGAAAAAAACCTCCAGAGAAGTTCCTGAGACAGGAAGTTTAGTCCTGCCAAGAACATAATAAGGGTTAACGGAGAGGCAGTTTCTGTAAGCAACACCAGAATGTTTCCTTCCTGCCTTCCTTACAGGATTAGGCTGGTAATTTCTTCTAACAACCAGTTCTTCAAACTGCTTAGAATGTTAACAACCGGTTCTAGCGAATAGGTGCAAACTGGTAGAATCCCATCCCTGCCCACAGGTCACGAATTTGACACCCCTGTTCTAATGTGAGAAAGAAAATGTTCTAAAAATTCTGCCTATTAAGCACACATAGCAATGATTCTTGAAAACTAAACATGTAATATCTGCAGATGTTTCATGGATCAAAATTGCATATTCTTGAAGTAACAGACAATGTGTGTGCCAGAAATATGTATATATACACAACAAATTAGGAAAGAAAAATATGGTGGAGAATCCTTGGCAATGCTCCTTGCACATTCCTTCTTTGTAAGTAAAGCCAAGTTAAGATCCTGGTACTCATCTGTTATCAATACAGTAAGGATGTAATTGTATTCCTTCCTTGGAATATGATTTATAGTGGCTCATGTTACACATTTTATTATAGAGACTCCTTCTTATGTTGGTATCTAATTTCATCCATTTTGTCTGACTTTTGTGTTGTATATTTTGTAAATGCTGCTGGTCATTGAAGAAATATTACTGCTACTCCTAGTCCTCAATTATTGCTACATTATTTCCATCCTTTTCTTATTCTGAACTACTGACAACCATATTATCAATACAGAATAACAAATGCCTCCTTTCTGCCCCTTTTCAATGCAAACAATTTGTTTATTCTGATCAAGATGCAATTATAACCACTCAGCGTACAAATCCCGACCCTCATATCCAGTAGTTATTTATGTAGATGTTTTGTTGGCATTGTCATAGAACTTTGTGTCATAAATTTTTCTTGCCATACTGGAGCCTCAAGTAAGAAGTTGAAGATTGCTGTTTAACTATTATCAATCATGTTGCTCATGATCTCTGAATTTAGTATTACTTTCAGAATAAAGCCTCATGGTCCTGCTACCAACCCCCCCCCCTTCCTAACCTGCTTAATACAAAGCTGAGAAAGACATCAATTTATTGTTGAACAAATGTAATCTATCTTTTTGCATCATGACAATAAGCCAATTTCTCACATTCTCTTTAAATTAGCCTTGGGCTCCAGATTAGCCAGAAAGCTGTCTTCAGGCAATTTTTAACTACAGCAAGTATGGACTATCTAAAGTACTGTGGCTGGGTGCAGTAGAAAGGCAGTAGATTTTCCTTGTCACTGTCATCTTAGCAATGATGATCACAGTGGAATTCCTGATGCTCTCAGAGCTTGGTTGTTTGGTTGCAGATGTTTCATTGCCCAGCTAGGTAATATCATCAATGTGACAGTGCAAATAACCAAGCACAGAGAGCAACAAGAACTCCACATTTCAATCCTGAGCTACTTTCTAAATGCAGGGCTGTCAAACTCCAGGCCAGATGTGTCACATGCTGGCCACGTCCACACCCGATTTAGAGAAGGGAAAAAAACCTCCCATTACATCAAATGACAGTGCTGTGAAGATGTGAGCTTGACACCCCTGTTCTAATGGAATGACAATAACATTGCCCTAACTGACACAATAATTCTTTTGGTAGTTTAATTTTTTTTCCAGAACATTGCACCCAAGCTGTTATTCCTAAGTATGAACTCTAATTGCAGATGGGACCTACTTCAATGGCAAGGGCAAAATCATGGTTGTGGGGAGGCTAGAGTATTTTTACTCTCTCTGTATATCCAGGGAGAATCCAGTCTTAACCTCAACTCCATTGCCTGCAAAAACAAGATTGAGACTAAATTGTAAACCATATGTGATATAACCTACCTAATAAAAGATTTACCCCTGTAACGAAATACATTAGATGCTTAATTACAGTACATAGATACATTTAATATGAAATCTGTATGCGAGTGAAGAGCTGGAGTTCAATCTGAAGTAAGACTGCAGCAGAAAAAATCCAATATTTTGAGTAACAGGTGAAAATAGTTTTTTCACAGTGTAACTAGAACTTTGCAGTTTAAAAACAGTGAGATTTGTATTCCCTCTATACTTGAGATGGATAATGTTGTGTATGGACTGAGTCTTCACTCAGGTCCGTGCTTCAAGCGGGAAGCACGGACCTCTCCCATTGGCTGAGCCGTTTGACAGCCGGCTATAAAAGGCGGCTGTCAAACGGCATCAGCTGTTGCCGCTCCAGCTGGCTGCCGTGTTAGCGCGGCAGTAGCGGTAACCCTCTTTACTTCTAATAAAGAGTTAAGCTTTTAGCCTTGACCTGGTCTCTGCCTGAGTTATTCTGTCGCTCCACAACAGATAAGGTACGTCATCTTATCATACCTAATATTTCTGTTTTTTAATAGGAATAAGGGCAACCGATGGGAACACAAAACAGCACAATAATCAGAATCAGGGCAACCGATGGGAACACAAAACAGCACAATAATCAGAATCAGAAATCAAAAGAAATACAGGAATGGCAAAATTGCTCCTTTTTGTCCATTTTTTTAAATATGGAGCCCCATTGTTCATATTCCAATGGAAGTCAGGGCCAAGGTTTTAGTGAGTAAGTCCAAAACCTTACTGCTGCCTCATAATCTCCTTAACTCAAATTTACATTCCAGTATTTCTGTGCCCATGAACTCCAGAAAATATGAAGCCTATTAAAGGAGAAACCACACCAGATCCAAAGTTTTGAATTCTAACACTGTACACTTTGTGCTTAGCTCATAAAAGACAGGGTCCCAATTTATTTCAGTGAACATGAGGATTTATTCCCTCAGTTAAATCAGATTCAGTCATAAGCATAATATAAATTGCTTAAACATCAACATAAAAGACAAAAAAATATAATGGAATGAATGTAAAGATAATTCTGTGAAAAAAATTTGAACAACATACAAAAGCTTTAAGTTATATAGTGCATAGTAAGAAATTATCAAGAAGTTTTCATTGCTCAAAGGATCCTAGTTTGTGGGAAAATATGAGGGGCAAAATGAAACTGTTAATTAATCTCTTGAGGTTATTTTCATGGATCAGTTGCTTTAAATAATACTAATTAAATACAAGACATTTTCTAAATTCCCAGTTAAAGAAATCTAAATTAGGAAGAAATTAATGAACATATATGAAATTTGCTATAACTTCATTTTACTTTTGTCACACTTATGGAAATTTCTTCAAAAATGACATGATAACGTCCATGTACCACAAAGGTAGCAATAACATTAAAAGCAAATCAACTTTGTGTTTTAATGCCAGATTGCCTGATTGGATAATAAAAGAAATTCTATCCACAATCAGATCTCAGAGGTCAGTACCAATCTGAGCCAAAAAAAATGGAAAATAGTGTTTATACAAATTTATTGCAACTGAAGTTATTTGGATATATGTTGGTTGAAACCAAGACAATTAATTAATTAGACTATGTAATGTGCTGGATTCTATTCCCCAAAATATATTGCTTCAGGGCAATATACAGTCCTGAAGCCTTTAAAGCATCTACACTTTTTCCTGGAATTGCATGATAGTGGCGTATACTGTAACTTTTGTCTATGGCAAAAAAATGTTAGAAGCTTTTTACAAGATCCCAATCTTTCCTTTATATTGTTAATATGATTAAAATGCTTGACATTCATGAAGGCCCTAAAACCTGTTTTTGTCATCAGACCTGGGGTTCTGAAAGAACAGTAGACATGCTTAGATGGCTCCTTTATTTCCTCTTCATCTAGGGTTTATATCTCTGCTTTTATATTTACTATTAAATACCATTTGAAGCCAAACAGAGGCTGTCATACTTTGGTTATGTCATGAGAACTGACTCACTCAAAAAGTCAATCATGCTGGGAATGATCAGCAGAAAAAGAAGGCGACGCTGCCATAGTACCTGCTGGCTGGACATTATAAAGCGAACTCAATTTCATTGAGGGCCACATCAGGATTGTATTTGATGTCAGAGGGGCAGATGGGCATGGCTGGGGTGGGTGTGGCCAGTTTGATGTCACTCATGTCAGGGGGCACCTGTGGTGGCCTGGGTGGCGCTGGGATGGTCCTCCTGAAGCCCTTTGCCAGCGAAAACAGAGCCCAGAAGAGCTGTGCACAGCACTCCTGAGCTCCATTTTTGCTGGCAATGGCACTGTGGGCCAGTCCTTCATTATTTCCAGGGTTGGCCCGTGGGACAGATCTAAGCACCCATGGGCCAAATTCAGCCTGCAGGCCTTGAGTTTGACACTCCTGCTATAAAGGATGACACTAGGATGACCATGGTGGATGTGAAGAAGGCAGAGTAGGACAGAGGGGCATGGAGAGTGCTGATCCATAGAATCCATAGAATGGCCGAGGGTTGGACAAGGCTGAATGGCTGATGATGATGACTGTTAATGTGATTTTAAATGTAATTCTATATGTGATTTTACCCACTTGTACACCACTCAGAATCATCTTCAGTGATATGGGTGACTATATTAATTTGACTGATAAATAATCCATCAAATAATCTGTCAATCAGTCAATAATCTGTGTTTAGATAATTTACTGATACTGCCTGAATGTTTCATATTTATATATAAACTTCAATTGCCATGAGGGGAGGAAATTGAATTTCAACCATACGACATACAGAAAAAATGGTTTATTATAAAAAAATTAAAGTGCTAAAATATAAATTTGTTAAATTGTTCTTAAGGGAAATGTCAAAATTGGCAAATTTTGAATTATCGGGAAAGACTAGGCCTGAAATCATTTACAAACAGCTAAACTGCAGAGATTCCTCATTAAAGTTTCCTCACAATATTCCACAATAATAGAAGACAGTTATAATTTGCATATTCATCACACAATTTTATTATCAAAAGACAATGCCGATAATAATTCAATTCTACACCTAAATGGATATAACAGTGTTTACCCTACGGGTGACACACACAACCAAAATGATTACTTTTCATGCTGGTGAAACTGCTGCAGAACAAAGCTTTGGAAAACATAGCTGCATAGCCAGTACACTTCTCATCTGTTACAAGCCCATTAGCAAGTCTTGAATTATAATGATGTCATAGAAAAAAATCTACTCTTTATTTCTGGGTAATTCCCTGTCTTTGAGCCAATAAAACAAAGAATTGTATGGCTTTTCCAAGAAATTATTTTCAAGAACATTTTAATTGGAAAACAAGAAAAGCCCACAGTAGTTAAATGAGGGAGGAGTGTACAATGAATAACAGACCCAGAACTGGCATATATTTCTGTCCTCTCATTTGCTCTTTTTCAATAGACATAAAAGTCCTTTAGAAAATATAGCTGAGAAAAAGATAAAGAATGACCAATGCTTCTTCCCTTTATTTTGCCCTACTAGGTAGTGTCTGATTGTGTTTGAGACTCTAGAGCACCCTGAGCTTTCAGGATCAAAATATATGCCCAGATACAGTATTTTTTCTTTAATAAATTCTGTTGAAAAGCCTTTTGCATGATATTTATTTTACTTGATCTCTCTCCTGCCTTTTATAATGTTGATTAAGATGATTTTAAAAATGCAAATAACAGAAGCAAACATTGGGAGCAAACAGCAAAGCCTGAAATGACCATTTTGTGCATGTCAGATAACTCAGTTTTGGACAGCAAAAGATCTTCAGAGGGCCTCTCCTGCATCTCTCATCAGTCAGATTCTTAATGTTATTCTGTGTTAAAATCTGTGTTAGAAGTACCCAAACAGATGGATAACTAAGTTGCTGTCTTGTCTGACTACATGAAGTGCAGTTTGGATGAGTTCTTACTGTAATTAATCATATCAAGTATTACTTAAAAAGTGGCATGTTTTGACCACCTGTAGTACTTGTATCAGTGTAGGATTTTGGAATATTAAGTCCTGATACAAGTTGTCATAACACTCTTCAAAATGGTTACTGCATTTAGTTTTATTACAAGTCTGCTTCCTTATGAATATATCACAGAGTAATTTCATAGCCAGCCAACAAAAAAGCTTGGGCAGGAGATGTGGTAATTCTCTTCATGTGCTATCAAGTGTAAGCCAGAAACACAGCTACAAAACAAATGTCTGCTCACTAGTTCTGAAATAGTTTTCAGAGCTCCATTAAATAGGTAAGCAGTTGAAGCCAAAAATAAATATCCAGCCTTCCTTAATTGTACCAAACAAAAATGTTACTTAGTTGAAAGCAAATGACTCCCATAATTTCTTTCATTATGTGGAAGAGACAATCCTGCGATCTAAGGCATGTGGGTTTATAAACTTCATAATTAGCAATTTGAATTAGACACTGAAACAAATTGATAGGCAATGCAGTGAATAGAACATAGTCTGCCACACCACCATGGTTTCTAAATGTATATGATAGGCTAGCTGAGAGATAATGGGAATGTCAGCCATGGTTGTGAGGTCTTTTATTGTGCAGCCAAAGACAATTGTGTATGTATGACACAATGACCTGTAGAAGAGAAAAGTGGGATGAATGGATGGATGGAAAGATGAAGGGATATATGAATGGAGGGATAGATAGATGGATATTTTGTTAGATAAATAATATTTTGTTATACACTACTTCATGATTGAACCACTCTGACTGCCTATAGCTTCGGGTATAGAAGAAGCAAATAGTTTTTCCCTTTGAGTTTTAAAAAATCATGAAAATCAGAGGTTTAAGATAGGCAAACAAATGGTTGTACAATAATATATTTTAATCACCCCTTTCTTCATAATAGGAGCAATTTGATAGTGGAAGCTAAGAAATAGAGAACTTCCCTTATTGGATACAGATGCTTTCATTTGATTCCTGTACTAAGCAGGTTGCTCATTATCATATCTCAATGCCACATGTGAGTTTTTAAATTCTAAGTCATACAGTTCTTTTAGCACTCTGATGACTAAAGTGTAAGGTAGGATTTTGTCAAAAAAATTGAGATGAAAAGTATTACCTAAACCTTTTTGAAAATAATATATCATTTTTCTTAATAACATTTCCCTCTTTGAAAAAAAAAATAGCTGGTAACTCTTTTTAAAGTGTGTACATTACATGAAACAAAGACATATTTTCCCTATATATTACTTCTGCAAAATTCTGAGGAACCTGTAGCCCTCCAGTTGCTGTGGAACTACAATTTCCAGCAGTCCCAGCCCATTTAGCCAATAGTCTTAAGAAATCAGATGTTGTACTTCAGCAACATTTGGAGGGCCACATGTTTCAAATCACTGATCTAAAGAAGATCTAGGGTCATGTATGGCTGCAAATAAATAGTAAGACTCTGTCCTACAGAGGTCTTTGTTCTCTCACATTATATTTTGCTGCATGGAAAAAGCCTATTTTATCAGGGTAATGTTTTATTTGGTGCGTCTAGTTCATCTATTGCCTTTGTTTTTAATTATATTGTTTCTTGTTTTGTCCCATGAGCTCAGTCCATCTAACATAAATTAATAACACTCTTTGCTTTGGAGATATGACAACATACCCAAATATGTTTAAAAGCCAAACAAAGCACCACTTCATAAATAGTAGATCTAGGATGCCAGCCAAACTATATATTTTTTTTTTTTTGTAGATAGCCACCAACTAAAAGCCCTCAGAGGAAGGATGGGAATTTTTTTTAACACATGAAATATTTTTTGCATGTAATGAGTAGTTTCAGATAAACTTGGGTATTTTGATTCATAAAATATTCCAAACTTGGGTGGGGACCAGGAGTTATATTCAAAATGTAGTCTTGAAATGGTCCTCCTCTGAATCACCAATTATGAGAAGGCACTCACAGAGATAATGTTGCCATTTGGGTTCTCTGCTTGGAGATTGTTTCTCCTACTTCTACTCCATGGAAACCTTGAAAGATTGGGAATTGCTTTACAGGGTCATTTTTAAGCTGTGATTTGAATTCATGCCATCTTGTACTTAATATATGCTGTAAACTGCCACCAAAGGCATATGATAACATATGTCATTTGTCATCCATCTGCTGTGCCGCAAAGAAAATCCAATCTGCTACTATGAGTCCTTGATCTATTTTTACCCCTTTGCTGCTCAGTTTGGAATATATTCAATGCACACATCATCATGAACTATTTCTTGCATAGCCTTCAGAAAAAAATGTATTTTACAGAAACGCAAGGTGTGAAGCGAAATAAATTGCTAGGTTTTGCTGAAAGCAATCACAGATCTAATAAATTATTTGCTTGGTTCACACATAAGTGTTAATATCCCTGTGTATATACAGATGTCAGGATAAAAGTGCAAGTAAAGCCAATAGAAAATTGTTCCCATACAAACAGAATAGCTGCATTCATATAATCTTCTTATTATTAGTTACATATGCTGGGAACCAGGGAGAAACATTATCATCAGTCACGATAGGCCTGAATTGCAAAGTCAGTCATGATCAGCCTGAATTTCAAAGTCCCTCAATAAAAATGTTCAGAATAAGACTTGAGCTAATTTGCTTTAAAACTGGACTTTATTCCATTTTAATACACTACCTACAAGCAAGTCCACATGATTTGTCTTCCGTCCCTTCCTTTCTTCCAAATAATAAACTGAACAGCAGTACTAGAAATACTTATTTCACCAATGTGTTACATTCAAATCTCAGCCAGCGGTCTTATCGAGCCAGTTACATCTGGTTCTTGCAAATTGGTTTTTAAATTCTTCCACTTCCTCTGAGTAAGAGACAGGAGACCAACTAGAGAAAGCTCACCATCTCCAGCAGCTGGCACAGGCTGTTTGCTTCCATACCCTTCATGCCTGCAGCCTGCACTCTTACAATCTCTTCTTTGATTGCATTCCCTTTATTGTCTACATGACTGCTTCATCTGCACCCATAGTCCTGTTAGTGCATGCACTGCTGTGGCTCATGAATAAAGCATCTTTTCCTTATTGGAGAAGATCCACAATAAGAAACCAATATACTGGTCAAATCTGGGTGAAACAGGTTACTGCTGTCAAAACCAGTCATTACCTAATTTAGAAAGCATCCCTAATCCCTACTATAAAGATATCAGGGAAACAAATTTTCTAAGGATCCTGATTCTGAAGTAACAGATAACAGATAATCAGAGTTGGAAGGGATCTTGTAGGTCATCTAGTCCAACCCCCAGCCCAAGCGGGAAATCCTACACCATTTCTGACAAATGGCAGTCCAATCTCTTCTTGAAAGTCTCAAGTGATGGTGCTCCCACAACTTCCGAGGGCAAGCTGTTCCATTGGTTGATTGTTCTCACTGTCAGAAAGTTTCTCCTTATTTTCAGGTTAAATCTCTCTTTGTTCAGTTTCCATCCATTATTCCTTGTCTGGCCTTTGGGTGCTTTAGAAAATAACTTGAGCCCTTCCTCTCTGTGGCAGCCCACCAAATATTGGAAGACTGCTATCATGTCTCCCCTGGTCCGTTTCTTTACCAGACTAGCCAAGCCCAGTTCCTGTAACCGTTCATTGTATGTTTTAGTCTCCAGCCCCCTAATCATCCTGGTTGCTCTTCTTTGTACTTTTACTAAAGTCTCAACATCTTTTTTATAATGTGGTGAAGAAAACTGGATGCAATACTGAAGGTGTGGTCTTACTAAGGCTTTATAGAGTGATATTAGTACCTCACTTGATCTTGATTGTATCCCTCTGTTAATACAATTTAGGATTGCATTAGCTTTTTGGGCTGCTGCTGCACACTGCTGGCTCATATTTAGCTGATTGTCCACTAAGATTCCAAGATTCCTCTCACAGTTACTGCTATTGAGCCTGGTTTGCCCAGTCTATATGTATACTTTTAGTTTTTCTTGCCTAAGTGTAGGACTTTACTTTTCTCTACATTGAATTTCATTTTGTTAGAAACGGCCCAGTGTTCTAGTCTGTCAAAATCCATCTGGATCTTGAACCTATCTTCTTGAGTGTTAGCTATTCCTGCCAGCTTAGTATCATCTGCAAATTTGATAAGTTTCCCTTCTATTCCCTCATCTAAGTCATTAATGAAGATATTGAAGAGTACTGGGCCTAAGACAGAACCTTGTGGCACCCCACTGCTTACTTCCCTCCATGTAGACTTAGACCCATTAAAGACTACTCATTGAGTATGGTTTGTCAGCTGGTTGTGGTCTACTTTGTCAAATGCCTTGCTGAAATCTAAATATATTATGTCCACAATATTTCGCTGGTCTACTAATTTAGTCACTATGTTGAAGAATGAAATAAGATTGGTTTGGCATGATCTGTTCTTAACAAACCCATGCTGACTGCTAGTTATTACTTTATTTGTTTCTAGATGTTGGCAAATCTGTTTTTTTATTATCTTTTCCAGTATCTTCCCGGGTATTGATGTTAAGCTAATTGGAAACAAATTTTCTAAGGATCCTGATTCTGAAGTATAGCTATAAGAACCTTAGAAAAATGTGTTTTCTTGAAACTGAAACACTGTCTATGCAATAAACTTTACCAGTATTAATTTTATAGGATAAGGCCACTAAAACACAATGGCAAGCAAGAAGGTAAGATACTGTATTTACAAGGAATTGTGTTATGTTAACAAGTTGGGGAAAAAGATTTAAGATTGCTTTGAAGACTTTTGTTGCATTAGCTCACAGTATCTCTTAAAGTTCTTTATCTCTGCAATTCAGTGGTGGGATTCAAAAAATTTTACTACCGGTTCTGTGGACATGGCTTGGTGAGTATGGCTTGGTGGACATGGCTTGGTGATCATGGCAGGGGAAGGATACTATAAAATCCCCATTCTCACCCCACCCCACTAACCTGCTTTCCAGCTTCGTTCTCCTGTGCAGGGTAACAAAAGAAGACCTGGCTGATCGGGAGGTAGAGAATAGATGGGGGCAGGGCCAGTCAGAGGTGATATTTACCAGTTCTCCGAACTACTCAAAATTTCTGCTACCGGTTCTCCAGAACTGGTCAGAACCTGCTGAATACCACCTCTGCTGCAATTGTTTTTATGAAGATCAGTTCTCCATAACAGGCCCTATAATTTATGGAATCTCCTAATCTGTGGATTACATTGATTGTATCTCATTTTAAGGAGGAGGAGGAGGAGAATTATTTTCCCTCCATTACTTTCCCAACCTTCCCACAATCTCTCACAGACATTTTAAGAGTAACCGCACCAAACTTGATTGTAGAAAATACGACTTCAGCAACAGAGTGGTCAATGTTTGGAATATTCTACCTGACTCTGTGGTGTCTTCCCCAAACCCCAAAAACTTTAACCTTAGACTGTCTACTATTGACCTCATCTCTTTCCTAAGAGGTCTGTAGTGCTGTGCATAAGTGCACCAACATGCCTACCGTCCTATTGTTTCTTTTTATTTTTCTTATACGTATTCATCTCATGTATTCAAAACTATGTTTATACTTATACCTGTTATCTTGTAAGTGATTGATGAATCAAATAAATAAATAAATAAATAAATAAATAAATAAATAAATAAATAAATAAATAAATAAATAAAAGTATGAATGACCCTAATCAGCATCTAATCTCTTATAACTATTGCCATTTAAATCTCTCCCTTCTTTCTTTCTTCCTGACTTTTTTCATGCCATACTGATAAATTTGCCTTGTACGTCTTAGGCTTGAAGCTGGGGACATTTGGTTTATTAATATAATTGGCATTACTGTTTTGTAAATACTAGTTGCTTTCAATATAACTTCCACAAATATGGCTAAAATGTTTCAATTCATTTTCCTAAATATGAGGATTATAAAACATCAAAAAAGAAATCTACAATATCTTTTAAAAAGTCAACTTCTCAGGGAAAGAGAAGAAAGAAAAGCAGTTTAATGCAGGCTCTCAGCAACAATTCCTTGTTAGAAGAGATGCTAGTTCAAATCTTGATTCAGTCAAAGAAAGTTGCAGAGTGAACTTGGACAAATGACAAATCTCTTTGCCTAATGTACAATACCTGACTGCAATCTTGTGAAGATCAAACAAATAGACTGAATACAATGCTTTCAGCTCTGTAAAAAATATTGAATATAAATAAATGATATGTCCAGTACATCGCTGAGTTGCACTGGACCTTACAACAGTTGATCTCTCAATTGATGCTCAACACACATACTAAATTATAAAACACAACTACAAAATAATAGACATTTGTTGTTGTATCCAAGCACTTCCCACAGCTTTGATTAAATAGCAAGTTGTCTCTATTTTCAGACAATGCCCAGGACTTGACCATTCCCTGGAGCTATATAAAGTCATAAAGGCTTTTTATGAGCAAGTGGGGTTTTAAAATAGAGTGCCATAATTTTCTAATCATTGTTTGTTTTTAAGCTATTTTGGCTTACTTAAATTGAATTTTCTATATGTGGAAGTCTAATTGTATACACTGATCCCTGGAGAGTAATGTTCTTCCTTTATACTTTCAAGTCTAACCAATAGCACTTGCTTGTTATATGCCCAACTATATATTGAGGAAAGACATCACATTTATGTTGAAAAAAGACAGGATTTTATTATGAAATAACTCAAGAACCAAGAAGATTCATAAATGACAACTTCACTTTCTTTGACGACAGAACTTCAGCTTAAAGTTACTGGTCCGTTGCAACAAGGAAGAGCTGATGACAGCAGAAAAGCAATTTCACAGTCATTAATTTGTTCTCCTATTTGAGCTAAGGAAGCTTCCAAAATGTGAAAATAGCTTCTCAATTTTCAAGTTCATGAACATGGTGTTATAAGTTGTTTACCTGTCTTTGGCTGAGGTAAGAAGAGCTCTAATGACAACTGGTTTTCAATTATGGGAAAGCAATTGGGTATTTGGATAGGATAACTCATTCATTAACTGTCACACTTTTGTTCAAGAATCTCTTGTGAGAGATGACTATATTTGATAAAAGAAAGTGATGATTGCATGACAATAAAATAGAAAAATGAAAATGGGACTCTTGATGCAAAGAAGAATGAAGGGAAAAGAAGATTGGAAGAAATATTTCTTTAAAAGTTGGATGATCTGTTACAAACCATTTTCTGGAGCCATCTCATCACAGCAGAATGAAGATGAGGCTCAGGAATGAGAAAGCATGCCATTTGAACTTATTATCTTTTTATTTATTTGATTTGTCAATTGCTTACAAGATAATAGGTATAAGTATATAGATAGTTATGAACACATGAAATGGGTACATATAAGAAAAATAAAAGAAACAATAGGACAGGGATGGTAGGCATGTTGGTGCGCTTATGCACGCCCCCTACAAACCTCTTAGGAAAGGGGTGAGGTCAACAGTAGACAGCCTAAGGTTAAAGTTTTTGGGGTTTGGGGAAGAAACCACAGAATAAGGTAGAGTATTCCAGACATTGACCACTCTGCTGCTGAAATCGTATTTCCTGCAATCAAGTTTGGTACAGTTAACCTTGAGTTATTTTGTGCTCTTGTGTTGTTATGGTTGAAGCTGAAGTATTCATTGACAGGTAAGTCATTGCAATATATGATTTTATATACCATACTTAGATCAGACCGAAGACGGCGTAATTCAAGGTTTTCTAGGTCTAGAATTTCAAGTCTGGTGGCATAAGGTATTCTACAATGAGCAGAGGAGTGGAGAACTCTTCTTGTGAAATATTTCTGGACTTTCTCAACTGTGCTAATATCAGACTTTTATGGTTGTCTCCAAACCTTCTCCAGATTATCTGCTTCTGGAAAGTCAACAGAGGCTGAAAATAGGCTTTACTGTATACATAGGACATGTAAAATTTGCACATAGGAGATGTAGAATACAAAAAGAATCTATATTGGAGCAAAAGATGGCCAAGGAAGTTTATGCTTTAAAGAGAAATTGCCATAAATAAATATGAAAAGGACTCTATAAAGAATTGGAATTGGGATAGGCAGTTTTCATTAATTGATGTAAATAAATTAGTATTTTAAGATTTGTGTGTAGTTTTTATTCATTCCCTAGTTCAAAATAACAAGAAGCTGTAACACCAACTTTCAGTGATTATGGTTAGGGGTCACTCTGAGATTTTCTGGATTAAAGAGCCACAGGTTGCACTCCTTGTATTAGAGTTATGCAAATACTGATGTGATATTTCCTTTTCCCTTTTATGACATACTTACATGGCTGGAGAGAAACAAGCCCATAAAAGTCACATTGCAATGTTAACATTTGATAATTTTTGAGAGTTATTTGTGTTTCACCATATGAAATGGAGCATTTGATCTCTCAGTTGATGCTCAACACACATACTAAATTATAAAATACAACTACAAAATAATAGACCTTTGTTGTTTAGGAGATATGTTTGGCTATTAGTGATAGGATAGCAAGTGATAGGAAGACAAATGTTTGTATTTAGCAACTTTGGAAAGAGCCAGTTTAGCTAATGGAATTCATAGATATTTGTATTATAGATTCAAAGAAAGACAAAAATATAAAAGAACATATTATTAGACTAAGTCAATTGAAGATCAATTGAATTCTGCAAAAGGGAATACTAATCTCAACAATTCCATCCTTAGCTTCCCCTTCAAATGCTTTTCATGTTGGCGACAATTACAGCAAGAAAAATGCAATTACATATGCAGATATGGTTCATTCAGACTCTACAAATAAATTAAAACACAGTAAGAGCTACTCATTGAAGGCTGGAAGATACAAAGGATGACGTACTTACAAACTGGTGGAAGAAGAAAGTCAGATCTCAAGAAGGAAGGAGAAATATTAAGAAAAAAAATTGAAACACTCATACAATACCAAGACCACCCATTAGTATGAACTTTTACTTATACTTGATACAGAGCAGAAGAAAGTAAAAAAAACCTGTATGGCAAAATGAGTCAAAACTTAAAAAAAAACTATTACAACACAACAATGGAAAGAAATATCAACTAAATCTGCAAAAGTTACACATAACTTAAAGGAAAATTGGTACAAAGTGTTCTATAAATGAAGCAATAAGAAATTATTATTCTATCAATAATGGCTAAGATAAACAAATGCAAATGCTTTGAAAGAAAAGAAATGTTTTATCACATGTGGTGGACCCCCAAAAAATATTCATAGTACAAGGCAGAAAATTTTGAAATTTAAATTTGAAATGAAACCACAATGTTTCTTTATTAGGTATAATTTTAGAAAAAAATCAAATAGAAACATTATAGTTAAATGAGATATATGCTTACCGCAGCAAATATAAATTTTGTTCCACATTAGAAGATACAGTTCAGGCAATGTTTGACTGGGGACTTTGATGAATACACACCCATGAAGAAACAATTCACACATATATAAGTCCAACCAAATTTAAGCAACTATGATTCCCATACAATAAGCACATTATGCAACATGATAAATATAATCAGCTTGACTTCTAGGGAAGCTTAGGTATTTACAATATAGCAAATTAAAAGATGTACAAAAAGAGGCCAGTTAAAAAACCAACAGGGCTGTTGGTAGTTGGGGGGGAAAACAAGGGATTGTGAAGATGGCTGGGAAACTGTCATGGAGCATTCAACATGAAAAATCACATCACTGCAGCAGCAGCCAATAGCACTGAAGCAATCAAGCTTTTCCAAATTTTATTTCCTTGGAAATAAATGGATTCTGGATTTTAGATCTTTGTTCAAAAATTGTTTACTATGTTCCATTGTTTCACCTAGTTAATGGTCATGACAGCAAGTGTTTTAGTAGTAATAGATAACAAAAATTTTGAGGTAATCTGCATCAGTTGTTTTCTACAAATTTATACCATTCTTTCATATTTTGTATGAAAAAAGGCAAATAATTTTATACTTATGAGTACCCTAAGCTGTAATTGATATTGATAGACTAATATATTTTTTGCTTTCTCTATTCTTGATATTCCAAATTATCTACACAATAGACTGTTAATAATTTTAATTAATTAATAATAAAAACATAATTGAAACAATATAATGCATCAAGATTATAATAATGTAAAGAAAGAAAAAGAAAAAAATAGAACATAGAAAGCTTTTAAAGGAAGCTTTTATTCAACTTTCATTGTTTTATGTAGCTCATATTTATTCTATTATTCATTATAAATTAATGCTTTAATCGCACTCCTGCTTTGTTAACACAAGCTTAAATAAAGCAAGGGATTTATTTATTTAAAAATCAAAAGCCAATTTGGAAACATATTCTGAGAGACAGATATATCAGGTTAGTGATATCAGTGTTCAGAAATGAAATCAGTGGTTATCCATGCCAGTAACACAATAGCTGATGTATTCCAATAACTTTAACATTTAGGCATTCTTAACTTGTAAAGAATATACTATCTCATAATTCTTCTGAGTGACTAGGATATTTTACACCTTCTGCTTTACAAGTTCTTAATGTTTTATAGTCACTATTCATATTTTATTCAAAGTCTTCAGGTTCAAATTATTTTTTTATCAAGTTAACATTAAATAGTGGTAAGAGTTTTTAATTAATCTGCTGTTTCATAAATGTTTATCATTAGTTTTTGGAATAGCAGTATGTGGAGTGCATGTAAAAATCATAATTGTATTTCATGTGAATTGTACTTATTTGAAGAAGTGGTATATTCCTAAAGAATCCATAGATATTTTTTCCAGAATATCCAAAATTACTTGCAAATGAAGTTAGTACTGGAGAGACCATATGTAGTAATCAGACTGATGTTCAATCTAGTCCTGAACATGCATAGAAGATCTTTGTGGTCTCTTTTAATATGTTTTGAGATAGTTTTAACTCAGTCTGAAATATTTGGATCTGGAACTACATATGTCTTAAGCTTGCACTGCATCCTGAAAATACGAGAGCAATTTCAGTTAAGAACAGTGAGACCTTTTTGTCTGCCATCTACATTGTTAGAGAGAAAGGGAAAACATGAATGCATTTTAATGAATGGCCATAGAAATAGCAAGATCCAGAGAAATGATTTGGACTGAAATTTTTTTTTTGGGAGGGGGTATTTAAATGCTGGTGTTTCTTTGTGACATTTTAAAATAAAAATGTTGGGTCCTCTGCGCAATAAAGACATTTAAATAAAGAGTGATTTAACCTTGTAACTGTAGACATTTTGTATGTAGACGCAAATGTCTCCGGCGTACTCACAAAAATACTGTGTTGAACAGCTGAAACAGACTGAAGGCCATTCAGTTTGAAAAGAAGCTATACCAGTTGCGTTTTACATAAAGTTCAATTGGCATGGTTGCTGCTTTTATCATTCCACAGAGAAGAAGAAAAAGAAAGTTCATGTGACTGTGGTTTTGATATTCAGACACAGTGGGATGTCTGTAGAAAGGCTGTAATGCAACTAAAGAGTAACCTAGCAGTAAGAACAATTAACCAGTGGAACAGCTTGCCTTTAGAAGTTATGGATGCTCTGTCACTGGAGATCTTTAAGAAGCGATTAGACAGCCATTTGTCTGAAATGGTACAGGGTCTCCTGCTTGAGCAAGGGATTGGACTAGAAGACCTCCAAGGTCTCTTCCAACTCTTCTGTTATTCTATTCTTTATTCAGTTACTCATTCTGTTGTTCTGTTATTTGTAACAAAAAGAATAAATAACCTGGGATATTGCTTGGTGTCACTCAAGCAACTTCCCAGAGCAGCATGATTTCTTAAAATGTTTTATCTGGGCTGTGGAACTGCATTATGAATTTCAGCTCATTATACAGGTTCATGAACTTATACAGAGATGAAATTGGCTACTTTTCAGATGGCTGCAGAAAGAAGATTGGCAAGCAAAATGAAAGCCAGGTATGGGTTTTATGAATGAGTTTCTGGGAACAGCATATTCCAGCTCTCAAATTAGCAGTGCATTTTAAAGTGTCCACAGTGGAGCAGCTCACTGAAGTGAAGCTACAGTTTGCAACTTCAAATTGTGTGATATAATTTGCCCCAATTTAGGGGTTATTTACACATTATAGAACCCACACAGAAGCTGTCAGAAAAACCCACAAACCTCTCCCAAATTTGAATCATCGGGGTCTACAGTTGCAGTATCTGTTTATGATGCTTGATAGCGAACAGCATTTGGAGGCTGTGGGCGGGGGAGAGGGTATTATGTGAAGAGAAGCCTACTATCCATTTCCTTGTGATTCAGAGATTTTATAGCGCCTACAGTCTGATTTAATGTAAATATTTCTAATCTTTTTCTAGGATGGCATATACAATCGCCCATAAGTTTCAGATGTGCAGATACATACAAATACAGTAATGTAATATAGCACAAAATAACTGAAGCACAAAATAAATGAAGTCTAGCACAAAATAGCAAACTTGATGCATTCCCACTATATAAGTTTTTTTTAAAGCATAAGTTTTGTGTGTGTGAGTGTGTGTGTGTATACAAACACACACACACACATATACAGTATATAATTTGTGTGTATTTGTAATTTGGATCAAAAAGTCATTTGTAAATGAAATCAAAAATCATAAACACAGTGAGAAGGGAATGAATACAGAATTTAAGTAAAATATGAAAATTTCACTGAAAGACTAACCATGGCAAATCATTTGAAATAAGAAAGTTTGAATGTTGTAGAAAGAAATTCATAAAGAAATGATTACATAGGCATTCCCAATCCTATATAGTAGTTCTCATGATAAAATTTTGATAAATTACTAATCCTGGGTTAGCAACAATGGTATTTTTGTACATTACGGTAGTTCATTTAAAAGTTACTTGTAATTCATCTCATGTGCAACCTGCTTCCCTATAACTGTGTTTCAAATCCCCCACCGACATCTTTCCCAAATCCTACATCAGCATAATCATTCTAGGTATCTGATGAAGTGAGATGCAGCTTAATGACTTATGCTTTTTGCTAAAAATTATCAGTGGGAAAATATGCTTCAAAATGTCTGTTTTGTTTTTACTTCAATGAACTGACACAATTTTCTTACAATAACTATGCCTTACAAATATCTAATAAGGTCTATGTTGAATAGACAACGTAGTAGTCTATAAATTTAGTCCATAAATCTATAAAATTATTTCTAGTGGCATCCAATAGATTTGTCTAGAACCCAGATGGTGAAGAGCAACAGGGCATAATTTGCAATAAATTTTAATTTACTTAAGGAAAAGTGCAAAGGTTTGCACTTCTATCCTCTTGCTGGACCTCCTTCAAGAGTTATGCATTTCTCCATTTATCAGGAGCTCAACACTGCATTACCACAGAGTCGGATTGTGGCAGTGTACTGTGAATGAACCTTACCTTTAATTAGTGCACTAAGACTTTCCTAGTCTCTTCTTATTTTCTACACAAACCAATAGAAACACACTTTGCTTTGTCCCAGGGTAGTGATAAGCATTTTCCTATTTTGATGCTGGTTGGTTTTTCTTGCTTTTTAATCTAACTGCCAGATCTCAGGTTAACAGTGTATCCAGATACACTGGGATTCAACCGGTGTTACTACCAGTTCAGTACTTACGTTTTGCGCATGCATGCGTGCTTTGTGCACATGGGCACCAGACGCGTGCTGTGCATGCGTGTAATATAACGAAAGCTGTGCCTCCCTGACAGCTGATAAGCACTGCGTGCGGGGGTGCAGCATTTGAAAAAAGCCTTTTTTACTGATTTTTCAGCCTCAGCTGTGCCCACGCAAAGCAGCTGAGGTTGAAAAAGCAGAAAATAAAGGTCAGGTAAGAGTGCGGGCAGGCAGGAGGGCCAAACAGCATCAAACACAGAACCGGTTTGGTGTCTGCTGCTCTTCAGAGCTACCGGTTCTACAGAACTGGGCAGAGCCTGTGGCATCCCACCCGAGTGTATCTAATTTTCACTAATACACAATCTTTCTTTGCTCTGGCTCAAACTGCATAGCTGTTTCCTGATTTATTTTCCCCCAAATAATCTAAACAACTCCTGAAAATAAGGGGTGATGGGAGTGGAAGAAGTTGGGGGATTATAAAAGTTGCCCAGTAAAGGAAGCCCATTATGGGATGGTTTTGCCATGGCTGACGTCTCGTGCTGTTTGTACCCATTGCAGCTGATTGGGAAAGGAATTCTCTTATGTACAAATAGAGATTCAAAAAAAGGTTTGCTAATTGGATTTAGTTGGTAATTGGATTCTAGTGCCTCTTATCCATCCCTTCTTCAGAATCCGAACTGCAGCTGCCTCAGTCAGCAACAGTCTCATAAAAAGGGGAGGGTTGAGAGATTCTCTGTTTCATGTTAAACATTATAGTTGGGAACAGATAATAGAGCCAGTGATCATAAATACTTAATTTTCAATTATCAAAGGATCAAGCCTCCAAAACAAAAGGATATTGGGAACCCAGTTATTACAATACATGTTCAATTTGTTCAGTTTGGTATAGTGAATAAGGTGCTGGCCTAAAACTAGGAGACAGTGAGTTCTAGTCCTACTTTAGTCATGAAAGCTGTTGCTAGGTCACTAGGGCCTGTCCCTCCCTCTCAGCCCAATGCACCTCACAGTTATTGTTGTGGGGAAAATAGAAGGAGGAAGAAGTATTAGATATGTTCACTATCTTGAGTTATTTATAAAAATAATAAAAGATGTGATTTTAAAAAAGACTTAAAGTGTTCAGATTTATATATATACATATATATATATACATAGTGTTCATATATATACACACACATCTATCTATCTATCTATCTATCTATCTATCTATCTATCTATCTATCTATCTATCTATCTATCTATCTATCCAGACGGACGGACAGACAGACAGACAGACAGACAGACAGAGACATTCTGAACATTTTAAGTCTGTCTGTCTGTCTGTCTATCTATCTAATAATATAAATATAAACTCTATAACAAATATTTAAGACATATACAATAAGGGATATAAGAGTTATTAACTATGCAAGTAAGTGAGAATGGCTTAAGTGGTTTCTGATTAACTGATAAGGATGATTTTTACTGGTATGATAAACATTTATGCAGATTAAAGACTAGGAAAAAATATATTTTCCTTCCTCTATGCATGCTTACTTTGAAATGAAACCTATATTATTCAGCGATTGGTGCTGGTGATTCAAGAGCGTCAAGGCAAAGAATTCTGGTTGGAGCATCAAGGCAAAGAATTCCTGTTCCACCTGGACTGTGATTTGAGCAGGAAAGGCCAGAGTTATAGAATACACATTGTCTTTTGAGATGGTTTTTCTTTTATTCCTACCCCTTCCGAGTCCAAGATCTGTAGTCTTAGCAAGCAAATCAACAAAATAGTTGTCAAGTTTCAAATTCTCCAAAACATTTCTGAAGGAGGATTAAGGAAAGGAACAAGAGGAAGGAAAATAAAAAAAATTAAAGATGATGATAAATCCCCAACATTTCTATTGTATATTAAAACGGATAGAAGCCATGACTGAGATGTCCATATAAAGTAGAGTAGATACATTATGAACCTCCAAAAAGTTCATTGCTAGAACAAACTAGCAGATCAATAAATGGCCCAAAGGTTTGACTAAATGGATTTCGCCAGGCCAGTGACATGCTGAACCTCTGTTTCTGAAGTAGTCAAAATGCTGACATGCTTACAACAATCCACAAAAATACAAGAGACAAACATCTAAATCTATTGTGCTGTTTACTTTAGAATCTCTTCTCTCCCTAGAATTCTCAATGCACAAGGAGCCCCATTGAGACTTAAATGGCAAGAGGTCAATTCCAGCCACAAAGCAGCATATTGTATGTTTTAATATTTTACTAATAGGCAAGTTCAACTTGATTCCCATCATGACTCCTTCTGATTTGTACTATTTATTTATTTTCTAAATAGCTTTTCACAAGGGAGAGGGGGCAGAAGAAAGAAGCGGATGATAGTGCCTTTGAAGAACGATAAGATTTCTTTATGGAAGGGGGATGCTTTATTGTCCTGGTGGTTGCTACAGTCCATTGCATGGCAACCAATGAAAAGCTTTTGGGCAGGAAAACAAAAAAACAGATGTAATAACAAATATAGCTGTTATCCTCTTTAATGATGCTGGAAGGGAGCTGACAGCATGTTACACTGCCAACTATGGCCCTATTTTCCACAAAGTGCTCTCTCAGTGGCTTTCAAATGTGAGTCAGAACTTACAAGCAGGGAATGTGTACGTACAGATATATGTTCATTATATCATTTAAAAAGGGCTGATTTGTTTCTGGCAGCCAAAGGCTGTACAAACCCTGACTAACATAAAAGTTAGGGACATTCTAGGCCATAGTTGTTGCAGTTAATAGTTACCTTGCTAATGCTCTATCTCAGCTCTTGTATTAGTAGTACTTGAGGGCTAACTCAGTTTGTGCTGAGAACTGCCCCAGTGCCTGTGTTTTTCCACAAACTAAAAAGAGTTTGTGGAAGATCAAGGAGTGACTACAAGATACAGAGGACTTGATTGTTTCTTCTTTCTTTCTCTCTGCTTGAAAAGCTTCAGTAATTTATTGCGCTGAAGTGCTATTTTCAATTTGCTGTGATGTTGAAATGACAGAGGATCGAGTGTAGAAAATTTGAATGAATACCAAGCCTACCATTTTTATTTGGATAGGCAGTGTACTAATTTGGGATGGGTTTGAGCAACTTTCTTGCCAAAAGGGGAAGACATATTCTGTCTCAGTCACTTGTTCATATAAGGCATTTGCCAAGTTGAGGCAGCAAAGAGTTGTATTTCAATGATTAAATTATCTGTTAGAAATGCAGTGCATCAAAGGACTATATTTTGAAAGTGGCTTTGATTTTAGTAAGTATGATCACCACATTTTTAGATGAATTTTTTTCAAATAAAATGGCCGTGCTTTCACAATAGAAAATTAGATAGTCAGCTCATCATATGAAACTTCTAAACAAAATTATTAGAATGGACACTGGATGGATTGATCATTCATTTTTCTGTCCAATTTACCTTAATTCACTGCCCATTCATTCTTGGCTCTATACCTTCTTGCTTCATCACACACATTTCTTAAGTCCCACATCTCTACTATATTCAACTTATTTTTAAATTTCTCCTGGCATACTCATACTTGTATACACAACTGTTTTCAGTTCCTTCAACCAATATTCAATCCTTGCAACATACCACACACCATTACCATTACCTTTCTACTAACTTTCACAAATTAAATCTATGTTGGTTGCTTCCATAATATTTTCCTGGTAACATTATGGAAGAGGCTTGCATTTCCTTTTGCGATAGTATTTTTTATAAATTCTAAGTGAAACCTACACCTCTGAAATTCCCTAATACAATTTCCTCTAAGTATTAATCAAGTTCAATCTTGCTAAGTGTTCTTCAAGCATAGCCAAAGTTCATAATGCCATCTGCTGGGATTGTTATACAGAAATAGTCCACAGGAATTTTCAACTTTGTGTTTTTATTACACTGTGAACATGCTACCAATTTCTCTTTATGTTAGTAGTTCATCTTAAAAAGTTTCCAAATATAATTGATAAGCATGGAATCCATTCATTTAATTAGCCTTTTGTTCTTTTCCCCTCTCTTAGTTCCTCCCAGTCTAAATTGTATGGCTTATTCCATCATTTTTCTGGATCAGCAATATCAGTGCTGCCATCATGAAATGAAAAAGAAACCGCTTTTTTCCTTCCTAGTAACTAAAGTAAGTATACTTTCCTGATCTGCAGGAGATCTACCCTGTGCTATTAACATGTACAAACTGACTGGGTTTAGACATGATTCTTAATTGGTTGAAAAGGCAATAAAAACCTGGTCACACATCCTAAACTATAAATCATGACTTGCACAATACAACCCAGAGTGGCAACCCAATGGAAACATACTATAGTTTAGTACAATGTGAGCACCGCATCCCTGCTCACCTATTCATAAACAAATGTAACATTCTTAGGCTGATGGTGCAGTGTAAGTATAGAAAATAAACATTTTTTGCCTAGAGAGTAAGCACTTGAGAATATGATAAACAGCTATTTTCTTATTTATTTATTTGATTTGATTTAATAGGTATAAGTATAAACATGAGTAAGAATACAGGAAATAGGTACAAATAGATGGGGACAATAGGACAGGGACGGTAGGCACGATAGTGTACTTATGCACGCCTCTTACAGACCTCTTAGGAATGGGTTGAGGTCAATAGTGCCTCAAAAATGCAAGTAATCCTATATGCATCATCTTACACTATAACGTTTGGTCTACTTTCACTTCCAATAGGGATTAATTTCAATGGCACATATAAGGCCCCCTTTACCATTGTTACTTACTAATAAAAAGGTTCCTTGGTAATTTTTAACTTGACTTTAATTGATTATTTGCATTAAAGAATAAATTAAATCACACTTTGTCTTAATATGGGTTTTTATTTCTGATGTGCATTATCACGAACTGCTGTGAATACAATGTATAAAGCAGCATTTGTCAACCTCAGCAACTTTAACTCCCAGAATTGATACTATAAGCTCATGTGTGGCAATCTACAGTCCTGAGTTGTGCTTTTGGGGAGTTCAAAGTTCTCAACTACAATGGCTGAAATTGGTGGATCTTCATCGTACTGAGGAAGGAAACAACAAAAACTACAATGTAAATCCTACAACTGAGTTCATATACAATAATGTCAACTATAAAATTCCCAAACACCCAAGAAGAACTGGGCTTTCTCACTTTGGATCAATTGTAAAATGTTATGTGTTATTCCCCTCATGGCTCTTAAAACATATCATCCATCTCTTTAGTAAGGAGGTTATAAAGATAACATATTGGATTACTTTGTTGGAAGGCAGGGGAATATGTATTCATATTGTAAAATATACCCAAACAAAGATGTTTTTTATATGCTAGAAGGTGGCTTTACTTTAAATATCAGTTACCACTTATTCCCCATTAGGTGAGTCTTAAATGTAATGAAACTACTCTGTAATATATTCTCTAGGTATAAAGTGAATGTTTTGCCTAAGGGTAAATGAATCTGTCACTTTTTGTTTGCTCCAAGTCTCCTTTTCCCCGTCTTCATTTTATTTCCACATAAATATGGAATTTTATTAAAATCTACACAAGCAGTTTTGTTGCAAGCATTTCTCCTATTGTACACATTTGAAAAGACCATTTTATTCAAATGCATATCTGAAAGTTATTTTCACTAATGTATCTCACTAGGCAAACGTGACCCATTGGGTCATCCTTTCAGAGATATTTTCTTACCTAAACAGAGAATGACCATGGATGGATAGTTATTAGTTTAGTTTTAAAATTAAAGAAGGGACTTCATTTTATTAAAGAAGATGCAAGATAATTATAGATGCTTTTGATTTAAGAAAGGATGCTTCTGAAATTTATGGTTGATCTGCCATTCTTTAAGAATTCTTCAATGTACATGATTCCTAAAGACCACTCGAATATCCAGGTACCTATTTTGTACTAAGATATACTCTATAAGATCATCCAAGATCACCTTTCCTGAGTTCCATGCAGACTTCATAAGCCATTGTAATCAGCATGGTTTAATCTTTGGAATTCTCAGACTCTCATTCCTAAAGACTGACAGCTGGGCTAGCATCCACAAGTACTACTGCAAAATTAAACTTTTGCTGAAGTAAAATGCTTGTTTGGAAAGGAATGGTGTTCCCTGTGCAAAATTAAAATTAATTTGGGTCATTTGCCAGGCAGGTTTTAAAATGCACAGTTCCATACTTGTTAGAATTACCCAAGTGCATTTAAGGAAAATGAAAATATTGCCTGAAATTCCTTGAAATTCTGTAGCCGAAATCCATGGAAATACCTGCTTACCACTTGATCAATCAACAGCAGCCTTTGAAGATAACTTCAAGGTAGAGTAAGATACAATGTAGACTGCATATAATTGATAAAATCTGGGTCCAATTTAGATGGAAAGATGGAAAATATATCTGCACAAATGAAATGCCAACTCATTTTGTCACTTCATGGGAATATGTAAAGGGGTAGGGATGGGGAAGCAGCTGTCAACAATCAGGTTGCCAGGAACCTCAGCCAGAGAAGACTTCATTGCAGCTGCTCCAATAAGCCAGGTGTAGATAGTGGGCTTGATGACAACTTAATTAATACTTTTTGATTATTATTTAAATATATATTTCTCTTCTGTAGCTTGAATAGTCAGGTTACAGAATAAATATTGCAAACATGCTATACAACACTACATTATTTTGTCCTTGTGAAAATAGCACATTTGTCTATTTCTTTATAACATTTGTAGCATAGATTGCCCAGTAACTTTGTAATCATTTCCCCAATAATGATTAATTTATGGCTCTCCAAATTCCCAAGGTTACCATGTATAGTGGAATGTAGTCCGAATTAGTGCATTTCAAGAGACAGCAAAGTTTGGTTGGGAGGAAGAAAGTCAAGGCAGCTCCTCGCTGGAAGTTTTCAGAGTATATCTTTAATGATGCAAGTCATTTCCTTTAATTTTGCAAGGTTTTTGATTATGCTATATTGTAGGTGATGAACAATAAAGAAAACTACTTAGAAAAAACTCTGTGTGCTTTTATTGGTCTTTGGGCCTAACACTATGCCTGTTTTTTCAGCCTGGACTACCTGGTACTATCTTTTTGGAGTGAGCAATATCTTGATATCTGTCTCTGCTAGAATGTAGCAGGTTCTCCCAGAGAGATTTTGCAATTTTGTATTGTGCACCAGTTGCAACCTTTCTTGATTCAAGAATCCCTGCACTGAGTCATTTAGCCCCTAGTCAGCTCACAGACTCTTGTAACGTGCTCTACATGGGGCTATCCTTGAAGAACATTCACAGGATAAAGGTAGTGCAGAATATGGCAGCACGAGCAGTTTTGGGGGCTCAAAGAATGGCCCCCTGTAACACCACTGCTCTATGCATTAATTGCCAGTCTGCTTCCAGGTGCAATTCAAGATGTTGTGATCAACATTAAAGCTCTTCATGGCATGGGTTCAGGTTATTTGAGGGAACATATCACCCCATTGGGATTGGTTCATCCCACTCGTGCTGGCAGAGGAGGTAATGCGGCCGCGCGGGTGATTCTGGGGGCTTCTCGGAGCTCCCATGTTACACCGCTCCTGCGTGAGCTGCATTGACTTCTGGTGGCCTTCCGGGTGTGATTCAAGGTGCTGGTGGTCACCTTTAAAGCGCTCCATGGCTTGGAACCCAAGTACTTACGGGACCGCCTGCTGCCACCATCAGCCTCCTGCCAGCCAGTGCGCTCTCACAGGGTGGGCCTCCTTGGGGTGCCGTCAGCTGGGCGATGCCGGCTGGGGGTGCAGGCCTTCTGGCGGGAGCACCCTCCCTCTGGAATGAATTACCTCCAGAGATGTGGACCATCCCTGACCTACGAACCTTCCGGCGCGCATTGAAGACCCACCTTTTTCAACAGGCCGGTCTGGCCTAGTATTATTAAAATGGTTTTAATTTTTTTAACTTTTTTACTCTGTTTTTAGTCTTGTTGTACTTTTAATCTTCAGCCATTAATTTAATCTTTCTAAATCTATTTTAAACTTTTCTCTGTAATAGTGTTGTTTTATTTGGGCTGTACACCGCCCCGAGTCCCAAGTTGGGAGAGGGGGTGGTATATAAGTTAGAATGAATGAATGAATGAATGAATGAATGAATGAATAAAGCTGCAGATCCAGTCAGCCGATTAATTGGCTGGCAGGGTCCAGGAGGAGGGCCTTCTGGTCTGTGGCTCCTGCCCTCTGGAACATCTTAAACCCCCCCCCCCCCCCATGTGAGGATGGTCCCAATCTTCCTATCCTTTTGTAAGGGCCTAAAGACCTGGCTTTACCAGTTGACCTGGGGCCTCAGTGAGGGAATAGCCAGTGGAAGTGGTTGATCAAGTAATAACAGGTCTTACCTTTTCCCATTCAGCCCCACACCCTCACCGGCATTTCCTTAGATTTTAATCTTTGGTTTTAATTTATTTATGTTTTAATGTAGATATATTTTTATGACTGCAACCTGCCCAGGGTCACACTATTGCCAATAAATTTTATAAATAAATGTCTTCATTTTCTTTGGTCAGTTTGTCATACAGTACATCCATACTATATACATACATTTAATTTTCAGGTCCCTTGCTGGCCAGGAAATCCAATAGTAAGAAGGAATATGTATTTCCAAGAGGAAGGACAGACAGAGATCTTTAAAAGATGCTGATTTTGTTTCATTTAAACCAAAACCTGGGAGTGATATATATCATAATATATAGCAGGCAACATAAAGCATGCAAAGATTTCTGTGAGTATCCTTTTGTCCCATCCTATTTAGATAAATAGAATAGAAAAAAAATAAGAATCCCATCTCATTGACTAGACTAGAAAGTTTTGGATGGGCAGGGCATTGTTAATGAACTGTTCACCTTCAAACTTCACATAGTCTTTATTTCTGAACTAGTTGGGAGGCTCTTAGGTATATTATTGAAGTGCACTAGTTTACTTTTCCTGAGGAATTTCAGTATTGATTTTGAGACTGTCATACCAAGAGTGGCTCAGGACTTCAATGTCCTCTTAAGACGAATACACATCTATTCCAAATGGTATCTAACAGCAAAACATTTGAGATACTGGAGATGGTGGGACCTTTTGTGATTCCATTGTTATTGACAAAACTTGGTCAGTTTTAGGTTGATGGCCAATATAAATATCACTCACTGCATAAGTGAGTGACTATCAAAATGGTCCAACCCAAGCAAATGATGGCTTTCTGAACAAGTCTGGAACATTTCCAGTACCATTGGTTAGTGGCACCCTAACTGATCTATGGGATTCCTAAAGTCTTCCCTCTCTCCCCCCACTCTCATAGAGTTATATAAGTCCTGTATTTTAATAGGGAGATGCAAATGAATAAATGGATGAAACATGGAGAACAACTCCCAGAGCAGATTATATTGTGTACCAATGAGGTTGCTCATTTTGATTAAAGTAAGTTTGTTTTTTTTATTCTAGGCTATTACAATAATTTCATGATTAGCAACCTATGAAGAACAGTTGCAGGAATTGGGTATGGCCAGTCTAAAGAAAAGAAGAACTAGGGATGACATGATAGCAGTATTCCAGTATTTGAGGGGCTGTCTCAAATAACTTATTTTCCAAAGCATCAGAAGGCAAGACAAGAAACAATAGATGGAAACTAATAAAAAAGAGACACAACCTGAAATTAAGAAGAAACTTCTTAACAGTGGGGGCAATTAACCAGTGGAACAGCTTGCATTCAAAAGGTGTTGGGGCTTCATCACTGGAGGTTTTTAAGGAAAGACTGGACAGTCATCTATCTGAAATGGTATAAGGTCTTCTTCTTGAGTGGGTTGGACTAGAAGACCTTCAAGGTTTCTTCCAGATTTATTCTGTTTGACTGTTTTTGCAGATCTGGGACTTCAAGACGCAAATCATAGTTTAACAGTTTACCTTCTTCACTTATCTTTTAAGGAACCAAAGAAGCATTTGAATTGACTGACCAGTTGAAAGCAAGATCAAGGGAACATTGGCTTCAGCTATCTGGGTCAATAATTCAGATCATATATGTTTAGTTAAATGTTTGATAAGTTGCTATCTACTTGCTTAATCACCAAACAACCTGCATCTCAATCTAGCTTCTTAGGACCTACATTAGGTACAAATGACCTTTTGTTACTCAGCTGATCTCTAGGAATAAAAGCATGCCTTGGATTTGAAAGTGACATTGGCACAATTGTGCTGATTTTCTAAGTGGTTAGATGAGATGACAAATGGAAAGAATAGAAACTGACATAACTAAAAAGGAGAGATTAGGTGCAATTGAGTGGAAGAGGGGACATTAGGAGAAAATATAATGGCAAAACCTCAACTGTGTTAAACTGTCACACTCACATTGATTTGAACATCCAGTCTTTTTTGGCTTCAGGGGTAAAATGTGCCATTTTCCCAGTCTCAGATATTTTTGATTATGTGAAGAAAAATGGCATGAAGAATGAAAAAGGAAAAAGGAGGGAGGTCTAGAAAGTGGGATTTGATCTGGTAGAAAGCAGTGAGAAAACTGAAAGGCATTGTTGCATTGCGTTTTCCTTTGAAAATAAACGAATTGCTATATTATTCTTCCAATTGTCTAGAACATTTTAATATGGAATCAGTAGGTAGCTGCTTAGAGGATGAACAGGTATTCTGGCTCTGTGCTGCTTTTGGTTTTGAACTGATTCTTAGATCTACTGTATCTCTTACCCAAAGGAACACCACTTACACAGCTTAGACTACAAGTAGTTAATCAAAGTTATTAAAACTTGGATATCAAAACCTTGCAAGTGTTTTCTTCTTTTGGATATCAGAAACTCTGCAGTCAAAATGCATGTCATCTTCCTAACAGATTTTGCAGACTTCAGCAGTTCTACTAAGAGAATGAAAAAGAGAAACAAAGGAAAGCAAAACAAAATAACTCAGCTTGCTGATTTGCTTTCTAGGGACAAAGGCTCAGCTAAAATGGGCAAAACCAAAGAAAACAAGTGCACTGTCTAAACTGACTAAAGTCCTAAGACATATAGATTTCACTGAAGATAAATACCCACCACTTTAATTGCAGAACAAAAATGGAACATAAAAGATCCACATACACAGTGGTTTTATTTCATGTAAAGATTAGTATTGTATTAATAGCCCAAAGAACAGTTCCAGCTATTCAGTGACAATTTTTATTTTCAGTCAAAATATTTTTGTTTATTTTCATTGATTGCTATAGAACTCCTACTTAAACCCTATATTTTTTTTCTTCTGTAAACTTTACCTTACAACAATATCTAATATTAACTTGTAGAGGAGTGAATCAACAATGTTAAATTACTACTTACTGGAGTTCCATTCCACACAAGTATCATTTAATAAATAAATGGAAGCTTGACATGGAGGAAGTAGCCATAGAGTTCATAGTGATTTCAATGCATTCATACTATTAGAATAGAAGGTAGGAAGTCAGCAAGCAAAAGGGGAGTCCAGCAAGAAATTCTCCCTTTCTAGACTTGCCCCTTTCCCAGTTTGGCCCAAAGTGGGATGGAGACATTTTTCATCTTTAGGGGAGGACTGAGACCAAAACTTCTGGAATTATAATTCTTCAACACAATGAGGTTTTTTGAAAGGGATTGTTTTTGATTTGAAAAGTTTTCAAAACACTAATTTGCATTTGCTAAACACAATAGCTGAGCAATCACAGAGTGATAATTTCCTAGCCAAAGAATGGTATGTTTCGATGAAATAAATAGAATGATTTTGAAGTCTGTGTTCTTGGAACACTCACACAATAAGACCAAGCCAGCTTGTGATACATTTGCCAAGAAAAAAAAGAAAAAGAAAGAACCACAGAAGGGCCTTTAATCACAAAGAATCAAAATTCAATTCTTCTATAGAACCAGTGATGGTTAAAAAGCATAAAAGTATTTATGTAAATAGCCTTATTCATTTTTATTTGTACAGAAACATTTCTTCATTTCTCAGTGAGGAACCAAAGCAACATGTTGAAATGTATTCCAACTAGCATTCTTATTCATTAACACTATTAATCAAGGAAAGATTTTCTCTTCCGTAATTGATCATAATGTTCCCATAGTAACTAGAGCTTCCATTCAACTGCCACAATATTTACATAATTATTTTTAATGAACTTCCCCACCCACCATAAAGAAAACTAATTTGCAATCCTGTATATGCTTCCTTGGAAGATCTGACTTCAGTGGAAACTACTAAAAAAACTCCATGCATGACACTGTGTGACCAAGATATATTTTGAATCCCAGAGGGAAAAGGCTGCAAATAGGCCATTTCTATATTAGTGTCATCCCTATAAAAAGGCTTGCCCTAAAGATCTGGGCAGGCTAACACTCCTTGATGATGATCAAGAAACAATTATTCTGCCAGGCATTTCAGACCCAAGTGGTTTGTTAAGGAGCCTGTCACAGCAACACTAAATGCTGGAGCAGAATTGAAAAGAAACCTGTTTACAGGTTAATGCCAGCATTATGCCATCCAGAGAAAAGTTTTCTGTAGACTTTTTGAAACAGAGGTACTGAATGAATTGGGCTACCTTCACCATACAAACATCACCTGTAACTTATTTCTCATCTACTCAATGTTTTACTCTTTCACTTTTAAATGGTTTGGTGAATCAGATTCAACTCAGCATTACTTTTACTATCACTATGTATGTGGTCCGACTGTTAAAAGCACTGTAAGAATTTATATTTGTTTTAGTGACTCAGTGTAGTTGAAATTATAGTGGGCATATTGTGTTGAGGGGAAAAAACACTCCACACATGCTCAAAGATACTACATCTGTAGAAATACCTTGTATGTTGTGTTAAAATAGGAATGCTGGTACAGTTTTCTCTCCTTCCTTTACAGTTTATTTATTTATTTATTTGTCAATTGCTTACAAGATAATAGGTATAAGTAAAACATAGTTATGAATACATGGATACATATAAGAAAAATAAAATATAAAAGAAACAATAGGACAGGGACGGTAGGCACGTTGGTGCGCTTATGCACGCCCCCTACAGACCTCTTAGGAAAGGGGTGAGGACAATAGTAGACAGTCTAAGGTTAAAGTTTTTGGGGTTTGGGGAAGAAACCAGAGTCAGGTAGAGTATTCCAGACATTGACCACTCTGTTGCTGAAGTCGTATTTCCTGCAATCAAGTTTGGTGCGATTAACCTTGAGTTTGTATCTATTGTTTGCTCTTGTGTTGTTATGGTTGAAGCTGAAATATTCATTGACAGGTAGGACATTGCAATGTATGATTTTATATACTATAGTTAGATCGGACCGTTAATATCAATGTTAACATCAGTGTTAAGATCAGTGTTAAGATCGGTGTTAATATCAGATACGTAATGTGGGTTCCAGACTGATGAGCTGTATTCGAGTATTGGTCTAGCAAATGTTTTGTATGCTCTAGTTATTAGTATAATATTACCAGAGAAAAAGCTACATAAGATTAGGTTAACAACTCTTAGCGCCTTTTTGGCTATGTAGTTACAGTGGGCTATAGCACTTAGGTCATTTGAGATGAGTACTCTAAGATCCTTTACAGAGTTTGGGTCATCAACAAGGTCTTGACTATTCAGCCTGTATTTTATTTTCTGATTTTCTTTGCCAAAATGTAGGACATAGCATTTATTTGTTGAGATCTGAAGTTGCCATTTGTTTGACCATTCTGATACATAGTCAAGGTCTTTTTGAAGGGTAGTGGTATTTTCTGTGGTGTTGAATAGCTTTACATCATCAGCGAAGAGAAGTTGAGGGACATCATATTCATTCACCCTCTGCAAATCCCAATAGCTCTTTCTCAGGCCACTGAAGTTGAGAAAGTATTTGAAGGATAAACTGAAGACCTGAATATAGGAAGTCCATGTTTTTCTTAATTGACAGATAACAGACACCCAACAATAGGAATTAATGGGTAAGAAGGAAGAATTCAAACTTCTCCAGGATCTTATATGGGGATGTAATGGAAGGTATGTCAGGGCTCAAGAATGCTATAATCCAAGTATCTCTTGAAAATCTATTTATATGAAACTTCCCAGACACTAAGTTTTATTTGTAATGAACTGTTTTTAACAATTGCTTATATTATTACTTTATGTTATATTCATGTTTTACTTATTATACAATTTATTATTCCATATTGCTATCCATATCCCTCTGCATATATTGACATAGACAAATATTAGTATAAAATAAGCAGAAGGGCTGATGTTTACTTTTCATGACCAAGAGACAAAACAAAGAGCAGGAAGGACAGACTGAGGCATCAAGCAATAGGAGGGGAAAGAACTCAAAAGCCTTCAAGTCTTGGAGTAGGAGCCCCAGTAGCAGCAAAGGAAAGTCCTTCCTCAGCATATATGGTTTTGTATCTTTTATAAATTTAGCTGGACCTCAGAATTCTGTAATAAAAGCAAAGTACTTTGAAGTTCTCTCAGGAGCATTTCGAACAGCAGCATTCTTTCAGCATTATCTATTATAAAAGCACTTTGGGGGGGGGGAAGGAAAAACAATCAGTTGGGCAAAAATTGCTTATAAACGAGTTGTAAAGAAAGATAAAGAAGACTCTGACTGCTAACTTATATAAGCCAGCCCTTCAGGGACTGTCTCTAAATCACCTAAGGATGCCCGGGAGGGGGAGGGGGGGGGAGAAGAGGACTCTCTCATTTCCACAATTCTGAGGAAGAGGCTGAGAAAAGGCAGGGTCATCCTTTGATCCAATCAAAAATAAAACATGTTACCAAAATTTGGGCTTAATAAAAAGAAAAACAAGTTGTCATTAGAATATTGGGAAGTGAGTGGAAAGATAATGGCATGCTGGGGCTACTTTGTATATTTGGAGCTGAGCAGGGGCTCAACACGCTGTGACAGAAATAGTGCAGTATTTGATTTTATGTTTCACAATTGACAAAAATCCCAATTTTTAGGTGGTGTGAGTATCCAATGCTACATTCAACACTGACTCTGTGATTTAACCAAGTTAAGGATAAATCAGTGATAGGCTTTTGGGCTGAACGGCCATAGTCTAGTTTTCTTTTGTCCTGACATTTCTCCAGCAGCTCTGGCTGGCATCTCTAATTAGTCCATTTTGAAGAAACCTAAGAGAACTGGTTCCTTATCAACTGCACATCTACCTAAATAAGGAACCCATCAGAAACCAGTTTTCTGGGCTCCCATAATGTGGACTAATCAGAAATCAGCCTGCTAAGTTCAAATAGAAGAGCCCACCCAGTTTAAGTGTCTTTGAGGGTACAGCACAAGGTAAACCACAAAGTAGTTCACTTTGCCTCTGAAGCAGGGCAAAAGACCATGGTTATTCAACTCAAAAGTTCATCGTTGGTTGATTGATTACAGCTATGAAAAATTACAATCACTATAAATACTAAGGATATGTGGAAGTTTCTATGCTGGAGGTAAGAGCAAATATTGATGGCACTTTACTAGGAACTTCTGTTTTAAGTCTCTAGGGGTAAAAGTAAGTAACATGAAAACAGATTTCTATAGTATAATATAGAAACCGAAATATTTAATTAGTGAAATAATCTGTAACCTCTGCTAATGGTTCTTCTCATCCATCCAATTCTATAACAAATGAAAGTGGAGGTAGGCTTGAAGACTCTTTCTTTCAAACTTTGCCCACCTGTCACCTTTCATACCTCTGCTGAGATGGAAGAAAAGAATCCTTCATCTTTACTAGTACTATTTAGTATTCTGTCCAAAGGCATTTTTAGAAATATAAGAATATAAATAAAAGGAAAGAAGATACAATCAGGTTATTTTTCTGGGAAAATCAAATCACCATGAACAGGTTAATCTTAGATTTTCTCATCAAGCTATTTGCAGTAAGAACTTAAAAAGTCAAGGAAGAAATCAATGCAAAAATGCTGTTTATATTCAGTGTTTACTTTTGATTTAGCTTGATCACGTCTACTAGAACTATTGCCCTTAAAATCTAGCAGATATATCTGCAATATATCTATATATTGCAAGCAGCTTCTTCTGTGCCCTTATGCTTATTTTCATTTAGGAACCGTAAGAAAAATGTGTTCCATTTTCTTTGCTCTCTTACTGAATTTTTGTTTGACTTTGACAAAGTTTATTTGATAATCTTCAGAATGATAATTTCCTGTAAATTTTGCCCTGCAATGGTATTCCAGGCATACCTGAATATGTCATTTCAGTTTTCTTACCAAAGGAGATTTGACAGAAAGAAAACAGACTCTTCAACAAACTCCCAAATCAAAGAAAACGATTTTGAGATAGAAACAGCTAAGACATTTGTCACCTTTACCTCCTAAGACTGACAGCCAATTGTTTATGCAATCAGACACTCTGGGTTGTGAAACTGCCTTTTTTAAAAAAAAATACTTAAAAGAACTATAAACATCAGAAGTGAAACTTTTAGATGTTTAGTCACTTGTTTACAGAGGATTCTCACAAGAACATGGAAACAATTTTTTTCTGCTTGTTTACTTGAATTATTTCCAAATGAATTTTGCAAACTTTAAAAACTTGACACTGACATCCCAAAACAAGAAATTCCTGTCAAAATTCTAAGCTAAGAATCTAAGCTCCACTTTCAGTCTCCTGAAAAGACAAATATACTTATTTTGACATTTATCCACATTATTTTCCTTTGTGTTAGGTTATAATATACCATACCAATACATCAAAACAAAAAGAAAATTCTTTATGTAACTGCTTAAGTACATGCCTGCCCACAGTGTCACTGGAAGTCAGGTGGCATATACATTTCAATCATAAACTTCGTCATTCTTGGTTCATATACAGACCAGTGATGTATTTAAATAAACTAAATTTACAGTATTTATATTCCTGGTATAAATGATGTTAGACATTCTATATATTAAACCGGAAGGCAAAGCAAACTAAAAAAAATAACAGAATGGACAGTGTTGCATACATAAATACTCAATAAATACAATACATACTCATAAATATTCACACACTTAACATTGAGGAAATGTAAGTCCTTTTGATTTTTGGATATCTTCTTCCAATTTTAGAACAGTTTATGTCAATGCCATCCAAGTAGGATGTAGGAAAGCCTAAGTGCTGATTTTAACGGCAGATAACATGCATAATGGCAGAAAGCTTTTTGATCTACTTCAGCATAGTGGGTCATTCATAATGCAGTCACATTAGTAAAAGTCACACAAGCAAAAGCTGGTCCCAGAACAGCTTTTGCTTGTGTGACTTTTAGTAATGTGACTTTCCCCAGGCAATCCCAAATGCCCCACAATGTTCTCAGAAAAGGTTCCTGCAAAGGAAACATATCCAGTGATAAAGATCCCATAAGGAAGAATCTAATTGGCCAGTAGATTTTAGTCCTCCCTCTATGAGGGAGATGAACAGCTAAGATGATAGATGAATGGATGGACTTTGTTGACATGGCAGTAAGTAAAATGTCTATGGATATTCTCAGTCATCCAGGTCATGGTTGTCCCAAAGGTGCTTTTTCAAGAGGCCTCTTTTTTAAGTTGCCTCTTGAAAAAGTGCCTTTGGGATCCCAGTAAGTGTGTGTGTGTGTATATGTGTGTGTGTTGTGGAAACCCAGCATATATAAAGTTTTACATAAAATGAAAACAAAATATATTATTATTGATTAATACAATTTTATAGTGTATACAATAGTTCATGATAGTATGAAGAAAAATGTGGAAGTCCATAAATTTTCCATTAAAAACCACTTTGTGATTCCTTTTTAGATAAAATATGGTGAAATATATGATCTCAGCTAACGAGTAAAGTACCTAAAATATAAACTATAATTATGTATTAAGGTAAGCCACTATTTTGAAGTCTCACTTGGAAGCCATCAGCTTGAATGGATGATTGATTCCCCCTAAATTAGTGTAAATAGATTTGTACGTCTGCTTTCACAGAACGGAGCAGAGAGAGAAAGGTGCTAATAATCTTTTCCTTTTACCACTGAAGATGTATGTATCTATGTATGTATGTATGTATCTATATCTATATCTATATCTATATCTATATCTATATCTATATCTATATCTATCTATCTATCTATCTATCTATCTATCTAAAACAAAAAATGACTGCCTAGCCTCGCACACAAAATTAAGAATTAAAAAGCCTGAAGATGGCAGATGAGATTCTGCTGAAACGTCGCTATAATAAAAATACAAATATTACATGGGAAAATACCCAAAGAAACCTAAATATCACACATATAAATACCCATGAAAACATAAGAAAAAAAATATAATATATATATTAATATATATATTAATTACCCAATCAGCTGTTCTTTCTTAAGAGTATACTATCATCAGTGAATATCACTGAGAATTGTATCCTGTCTGTGTGAATTGACTGCTACTATTGGTTCTTCAGTTTTACCACTCTTTAAACACAGCCTGGGCTCTCTGCACGATGACTCAAGGTTTTCTTCTTGGAGAGATCCTGTATGCGAAGGTCATAATTGTCATCCTTTCCAAAACCCACAGCTTTAAATTGAAATTCTGCGCACTTTTCACTGTCCTCTAGCAAAGGTATTTGTCAGAAGCCAAGCTTCTGATAGGTGAAACTCATGAAGTATTTATTAATTCCATATGTCAAGCATCAGCATGTCAGATTATTTTTCTGTACATCAGAAAAGAAGCCTTCAGACAGATCATCTTAAACATGAGGGCTTAATGTACCTCTGAATAAAACACAACTTTAATGCAATATGCAGACAGGCAGAGGAAGGGCAGCCTTTGAAATTTACCAGCTGATGAGGCAGATTTCCAGTTGGGAATTGATTTTAAACAATGTCTATCTGATTCCCAGACATCTCTAGGATTGTTTCCTCTGAATGTACATTAACTCAACATCCTCCCTCACACCAAATAAAGTAAAATAAATCAAACATCTATAAAGATGGGAATTAAATGCACTCAGACAGGAGATAGACAATTTGTTTCTAAGCCAGTAATTTAATCAGCAGCTCTGAGGCTTTCGGTATTCCCCAGTATTTAAAATTTAAATTTGCTCCTCAGATTTCCACTTTGCATGCTCCTTGAAAATTAGCATTTGTGCTGAATAGCTTTTAATCAGCATCTTTAAAATATATATTTTTAGGCTTTCCCACTTTATGCCCACTTAGTTCCAAGATTCAAACTAGACTTTTAGTTTTCCTTTGTTTAGTTTCCTTTCTCTTCAATCACAGACTAATCACAGAAGTCTATTCATTTTATTCCTGTTGTTATTCTCAAGTTTTTTTAAAAACAAGCTTAGCATCTTCCTTTGGGTTTGTCTATAAAGGATTCCCTGTAAAGTATGTAAAGGATTCCCAGAACTTTATGGAAACATGTCTTATTTTAATCTTGGACAAACAAGCCCATATAAAATTTCTTCCTTTTACTTCTAACAATCCTAATCTTTACTTCGTTCATAAATTGTTGTACAATTTAATAAAGAAACAAAAGGTTTTGAGATTACTGTACAGTTTAAACCAAGGAGCAGATACAACACAGACAATATCTTAGCTGATAACGTGAATATTTCACGTGAACTACAGAACTACATAGTCTGTAGGATGTAATAGCTTCTTTATCAGGATCGCCTATTTGCTTTTTAAACACTTGCCATTAACACAGATTTTAGACAAATAGTCTCCTTTCCTCTTTCTCTTCTTCTTCCTACTCTTCTTCTATCTTTTCAATTCTTGACCATACTTCTTTTTCCGAAAATTAAATAACGGTTTTCTCTCTTCTACCTTGGTTTATGTCTCCTGACTAATAAATTATTCAAAACCTCAAAATATTTAGCTGGGAGTAGAGGATTATTTTAAAGTACCATTTCTACCACAAGACTCCTTGTTGGTAACAACATATATTATTTATGACACACATCATGACACATGTAACAATCATGATTTCGGCACGAACATTAAGAGAGTAAGTTAGAAAGAAAACAGATGCTTGTTTAATTAGCAGGAACATGCTGCATTTGGTACAAAGCCACGTGATGATAAGATTATTCATAGCTTCCTTCTACATAATTAAAAGTTTGTCAGCCTCTAATTTCCTAATCACTTAGAACAGCGGTCGCCAATCGGTGGGCCGCAGAGTCTGCAGAGAAATGTCAGCCCCAGAACACCCCCCCCAAAGCAATTAATCCAGGCTGCGCAGGAACATAAGGCTGCGCTGCCCACATGGCCATAGGAACCCTCCCTGCCCACTTACTCCTTACCTGGCAAACTTGCCTGCTAAGTTGCTATTTTTCCTTTTTTTTTCCTTGACCATCAGCTGTTCTGCTGTGCCGGGAGATTTAGATTAGCTAGAAAGTCAGAAATCGTATTTCTTGCTTTCTAGATAATCTTTAGATCTTTGGCTCTGCTTTTAAGCAGAACCGAACCTTCCTTAGGACTGAAGCAGTGCAGACTCATCTAGTTGATGGCAGAAACATAGATCTCTAAGTGAATATGTGATTCTGTGAGCAATTCAATCTACTTGCCTGCTCTGCCTGATTTTGGGTAGAAGTTGCTATTTTTTTATAAAAAAATTCAATATTTACATACATGGTGTGTTGTGAGTTAATTTTGTGACTTTGCTTACTAGCAAATTTTATGGGTTTGCTTGCAAGCAAAATTTACGTGACAGGCTCAGATAGCCAATCTCACAGATATCTGAATGAATCTGTGATTATGTGAGTAATTCAATCTGCCTGCCTGCTTTGCCTGATTTTGGGTAAAGTTGCTCTTTTTTATAAAAAAAAATCAATATTTATATAAATATTTATAATTTTTACATACAAACCATGCCCAGCCAGTCACATGACCACCAAGCCACACCCACAAATTAGACCATGCCCACAGAACCAGTTGTTAGAAATTTGAATTCCACTCCTGCCTCTGTGTGTTTGTGTGTGTGTGAGAGAGAGAGGGAGAGGTTGAGGTTAGATCAGATCTCTCTCTCTCTCTCTTTCTCTCTCTCCCAGCAACATCAGCAAGCCACCGTCAGTCAAAATTCATATTAGTGGTCTCCGGGATTTAAAATTATGAGTTTGATGGTTCCTGTGGTCCGAAATGTTGGCGACCCCTGCTTTAGAAGGCACATTTACAAAAATCCTGCTCAATATGAATTTAGACATTCTGTGCATATGTGCTCCCTTTGAATTTATATCCCCAGGATGATAAATTGTTTTTTGATTATTGTTGTTAGTTACAAAGTCATGTCTGATCCATCATGACCCCATGGACAATGTTCCTCCAGGCCTTCCTGTCCTCTACCATCCCAAGTCCATTTAAGCTCTCACTGACTGCTTCATGTTTTTTTGATAAATGGTAGTTTATAAAAACTGAATCTCACTCATATAGAAGACAGCTTCAGCTTAAACTTTTCTGGATGCCTTAACTTCATTATGAATATCAGAGTGCTGTACAGGTAGTCCTTGGTAACTGAAAAGGGTTTTCTGGAATGAAGTAAATAGTCCTTGATTTATGACCATAATTAGATCCAGAATTTGGTTGCAAGACATTTCAGTCGTTAAGTAAGGCACCCATATGTATCTCTCACTCAGTCAGAAGTGGTATTCAGCAGATTCTGGAGAACTGGTAGCAGAAATTTTGAGTAGTTCGGAGAACCAGAAAATACCACCTCTAACTGGAGATTTTACAGTATCCTTCCCCTACCACGCCCACCAAGTCGCACCCACAGAATCGGTAGTAAAAAAAATTTGAATCCCACCCCTGGAAGGGACAGCAGAGACTGGAGGAGGGTGGATGGGCAAGACCTACAGGAAGGAGCAACTTATTGGAGTGACCTGCAGTCTTCCCTACTTGCTTCCTTATTAACTTTGTTTGTGGGAAACTTGCAGGGAAAATCACAAATGGCAATCATATGGTCACGGCTTCTTGAGATGTCATAATCATGATTTGAGCACCCAAGTGTCAGTATTAGAACAGGGTTGCTGTGATGGCTGGAAATTAGGGGACTAGTTGTACATCCATTTTTTTCAGTACTGTGTAACTTTGAAAAGTCACTGAAAAAATGGACACAAGCCAAGGATTATCTGTAGTCCCTTGATAACTAGACCATTTTTTTTTATGAACAACCTCTCATGCAGACATATTATAAACCATACAAAAAGAGACTGGACAACTTTGGAGAAAATACTTCTCACAGCATTCTACAATGACTGCAGATTGTAATTCTGAGTTGACCGTAGTGAATAGGAGGCCTGTTTAATTTAAACAGTATCTCTCTCTTCAACCCCCATCTGATTCTGCTCTGAATTAAAACTTTGTTCTGAGGTACTTTTGAGACTAATTTCTTATTTTTTATTTTTTGCTTGCTTGTTTAAAAAGCATCCTATTTTCAGACACGGCAGCCACTTATGGAGGGATGAAACCTAACTTACAGATAAAATACATGAAGGTGTTTGTGTAAGTAAACATTAAACTTTAAGGTAATTTTCAGATAACTTTCTCACTTCAGTGAAAAATATCACACACAAACCTCCGCTCAGGAAATCATGGGCATTTACCATTTATATAGCTGATATGGTCTCACAAGACCCAAAAGAGCTATAGAGGCACATACAAGAACTGAACAAAGCAGGAGAACTATTTCATTTAAAAATAAATCTGAAAAAGATCCAGGTTACATTTAATAAATTCACCAAAGAAAGAAAGAAAAGTATCTGGAGAAGAAGAAGACCACTGCACATACTTTGGCCAATGGATATCAATGGAAGGTGATACAATAAAGGAAATTGAAAGATGTGTTAAATGTGGTTGACAGACATTCAGCAAGCTAAGCATAATTTTCAAGAACAGCCCCACCCTATGATTGAAGAGGAAAGTTTTCAATTAGTGTGTTACCTGCTCTAACATATGCTAATGAAACATGGACATTAAAGTCACAATCGATACAAAAGCTAAGAGTGGCACAAAGAGCCATGGAAAGATACATGCTCGATATTATAAGACAAGATAAAAAGACCTGTACATGGATTAGAGAATAAACAAAAGTATACAATATCATCAAGAGAATAAAAGATAAAAAGTGTCCACAAAAAGGACCTAAAACAATGGTTTTTAGGATCGACAATGTATTGCAGTCCTAATTGGCAAAAAAAAAAAAAAGGCTCATGACCATATAGGTTGGAAACATGTGGAAGAGGCTTTCATCTTGCAGTGGATAGGCAATGGCTAAAATGATGATGATGATGATGATGATGATGATGATGATGATGATGATGATGATAAAAGGAAGCTGATCTTTTTTACTTCCAATTCCATCTTCATAGGACAATGACTTAAATTAGCATCTTCCAGAACCTATACCCAACTTTTACACTTTTTTTATTCCTGAAACTAGTGCTTCTGCCAAGGTCAGCCCTTGAATTTGGATAAATGTGAAGAATTATACAAGATGTGATTTCAGGACTGTGATGCACAAATAGAAAACTGATCAATTTTTTTAAAGCTTCCCCTCTTAAGCATCACAATCAATATCACATTGAAGCAATGCTACTTTAGGAAAAAAAAGGTGCATAGCAGAAACCTCAATGTGCTTTGTAGTTTCTAAAGAGGAAAATTTTTAAAATCTTGATAGCAGTCACCCTAGGTACAGCCAAATATATTGCTTCTTTTTTGTGATGAATCTGTTCATTTATATAGAACATGATAACGGCATCACTATTTTTAGTGCCTGGACCAGCCTTTGTGAGAAGATGAGGATATCAAAAGTTCTGCACCAGATAATTTGGAGGTAATTGAACTCTGATGTGCTTCCTGACCTTTTCCAACTGACTGCAATTGCAGTGCTGGAGTCATTCATCATTTTTCTCCCTTCAAAATGTTCTTTGCTACTACTATTGAGAGAAAGAATGCCCAATAATCAGGACACCTCATAGAAAAAGTTCTGTTCACCCACAGATACAATGCAACTTGGTATTTGCTAAAACCACTCATTGATCAGATAACTCTTTCCACATTTCTCCAAACAGAATGCCTATTTCATGCTGTACTCTAAATGCATTTTTAAAAAATAAAGTGAGCAAAATAACTAACAATTGACTACTGAATACCTTCAACCCACTTGCTATAAATTTTCAAAAAGCCGTGACTAAACTGTGAGCACCACATGCTAGTGTTCATAAGTTGTAAATAATTCCTAATGTCTAAATAATTCCTAATGTCTAAAATGCCATCATCTAAACACTAATAAAGTCACTCCTCCTTTAGCAACTACCTCAGTTAGTGACCCAATATGATGATAATAAATAATAAAAATCATTTTCTAACCAAAGCATGCATTTATAACCAAATTTTGTGCACCTGACAACACACACAAGATTGAGTGTAATCTGCCACAGCTGTATGTTGATAATTTGTGTATTGACACTTAAATTAAGATTTGTGGAATGGATACTAGCTGTTTGCCTAATGTACTTGGTGGCCGCAGTGGCAAGCCATTTAGGTGCCCTCCCCCAGCCAAAGAAACCTTCTCAGCCTTCAATGTGAAACTGATTAAGGTCTGCCCAGTTTCAGGCAGCAGATTCTAATCAACTAATTAAGGTCATCAAGCTGAGCTTCTTAACTTGCAATTAGCATTTTTTGAGAAGCACTGTGCTGTGGAGAAAAACTGCTCAGGAAGATATAATTTTAAGCATTTCTTTGCTCTGTGAGGAGGCACAAAAGTGGGAGGAGGGTCACTCACAGAATATTGCATAGGAGAACTTTATCTGAATGAGGTGGTGGTAGAAACCAATGATCTTTGCAGTCTCTCACATACTAATCATTTTCTTTCATTGGTAAGAACCTCCCAAAATGTGATGAAATTGCTGTAGCAACAGCAGACATAAGAATGTTGTCAGTGCCAAAACGTTGCTGGCCTTGAAATGATTTCAATCAGGGCTTTCCTCTCTTTGTTTAATTGTCAAAACTAAATTCAGATGGTTACTCATGCCCTGATTACTCACAACTGGATTATTATAATATGCTCTACATAGGTCTGCTCTTGAAGACCATCTGGAAGTTACATCTGGTTCAAAATGCAGTAACATAAACAGTAATGGGTGCTTGTCAGTGTGCCCATGTGTCACAATTGCTATGTGAGCTATATTGGTTGCCATTTGATTTCTGAGGGCAACTCAAGATGCTAGCTATTACCTCCAAATTCCTGTATGGCATAAGGTCTGGATATCTGAGGGTCCAATCATTTCTAATTATTTCTGTCCACTTAGAATGATCTGGCAGATTGGATATGCTCCAGGTCCTCTCTATTAAATATTATTTTATGGGAGCAAGAAACATGCTTGCTTTGTCCATTGGGGCCTTTACCCTCTGGAAGAACATCACTTCAAGAGTAAGGACTGCGCATTCTCTTCTGAGGTTCCAGAAAACCCCCAACCAATGAGAACACACCCCCACCCAATCAGAACACAGCCAAGCCCCCACCCAATCAAGTCACACCCCCACTAGTAGTTAAAAGGAAGAAGCAGCTGCAAGCTCACATCACTCTGAGAAGCACAAGGCCGAAGACACAAGCCTGAAGATGATGAATGAGACTTCATCGAAACGTCGCCTAGATATTTCCAACTCTACTAGTCTGGGGTGATTTTATCTGTTTTTGTGGATTGTTTTGTATAGCACCTGAGTCCATTGGAGGTGGATATCCATAATAAATTTAAACAAATATGTTTCACTCTATTTTACTTTTTTGCTCTGTTGTACATTTCTTTTTTTTCACTTAAAGTTTGCAACTGGGTAACTATATAATGAATACAGAATAAGAAAAATATTCAAAGAAAGACAGAATATGGGACAGATAATCTCTTACACTGATGTCTGGGCAAAAATAATAATTGTATTAATACAGGTGGTTCTTGTAACTTTGAGTTAACATACTGGCTGTTCTGGTACAAAATTGACTTAAATGATGGAATTTGCATTCATATTCATCATTCAAAAATTGCCCTTTCACATTGCTATCCAAATATATTTAATAAACTAAAAAGAAGTGCACAAAAGACGCTGATGCATTTTTCTGAGTAGTGTAGAATTTAATAAACATCAGGTTTTGTGTACTTTGATATAATTACTTTAGGATTTTTTTTTAAAGTGTTTGTGAACAAAAGCTATCACCAATTGCATTACTTCTAATCTAATGAGGAGAGACAACAATCTTCCTGTTTTTGAAAGCCTGTTCCACTGGATATTGCACATTTGTCATAACTAATATATTCCACATGAGATGATAAGGAAGACTGAGTAGCTTTTCCTTATAGGTAACAAATAATCTGAAATTCACATGAAATACCACTATCACAAAGGAAAAAAATTATATTTCAGAGTAGAGTCAAAGAAGAAAATTGACTTTTCCATCATTTTTGGTTTAAATTTAATACATTTGCTCAGATGAGTAATAGCACCAATTGTTGAAAACATTAGTCCTTAAAAATGAATGCAGGTAATCTTCAAGTTACAATGGGAATTGAAACTGGAATTTCTATCACAACAATGTGATCATAAAGCATGACATCATAGAACCACATTTCTTAGTGATGGCAAATTCCCGTTGTCATTGTTGAAAGATGATAGTGGATCATTCATTATGCGACCACAGCTTGTATCTTTCTGATGGTTTCCAACAATTTTTGTTTGAACTGCTATGACATAATCACAAAACTCTTTCACATTATTTGACCTGTAATGGTTTGTGCATATACCCACACAGCACAAGTAATAATACATTTTAAAATCTGTCCAATGACTAATAGACGAAACCAAAATATATTTACTTGGCAATAAGCCCAACTTTAACCAAACTCACTTGCATGAATATATGTCTAAGTCACAGGGAGATACTTATAGGTATAAATTTCCATAGTTAGAATAGGTTAATTACAATGTAAGTTGTTATACCATTAGTGCTAATTGTCATAATTTAACATTGCAGGAAGAACAAAAATAAAATTGTATCATGAATATGTAACCTGTTCAGTACATAAGACAAAATTGCTAAACAACCAGCAATGCTTGATTCCATGAAGTACCAAAATGCATGCAAAATTCTTTATTCTCAGCTTCCTATGGAAGTGAAGATAGACAAACAAGATTTTTTTTAGAGGGTTCAGCCTGTCAACCAAAATATTTTAACTTATTTCTTGAAATGATTCACAGTCTTTATTGATAAAATGAACGATTAAAAGCAACAAATATGTAATGCATAAGTAAGCTGAGGAACTAGTTCTCAACTAAGGAAGCAATATAAGAAAGAAATATAAAAAGCTGAATATGCCAAAATTCTTATTTTAGTCTACATTTAATTACTTTTATTGTAGTCTGCGGTAACTTCTTTCTTAAGTTAACAAACGTTAGTTATAGGCCACCTGCTTATCCATCTCTAATTTATCAGAAACCAGACAACAGGACCTCACTTGTTCAACTTCAAATTTGGTGGGCTATTGTGACTAACAATAGCCACCTATTAAGCTATCTAAAGGGGAGGCCCAAGCTGTTTGTATCCCAGGCTGTTTGTATGTTAAAGCCTAATGCAGCAGTATATCTTAAACTGGACTTGGAAACAAATGAGACATCAGTACAAATGATGCAAATTAGATTTAATGCAAAGGAAAATATTAAGCCCTATAACACAGGGGTCCCAACCCCCAGTCCATGGACCAACACCGGGCCACGGCCTGCCACAAACAAGGAAAGCTCCATTTGCAGGATGCAGGCAGTATATAAAACCACACCCCCTCTGAGCCATGGAAAAATCTCTCTCCACAGAACCGGTCCCTGGTGCCCAAAAGGTTGGGGGCACTGCTATAACATTTCAGAGCCCGCAGTCTGCATCAATTGTCATTTCTGCTTTGCTTTCAATAGCAGGCCCATATAAATCACATTACAGGAACGAAGTGACTGGAAGATTTTAGTAGTGTTCTAATAAGTAATTAAATGTGCCAGGCTTTGGTTTAATGTCTAGTATACTGTCAGAATGTTATCCTTCCTTGTAAATTACAAGTCTTGCATTTCATGAGGGTGCTGAATAATAAGACAAATATTCTCAAAGAAACACAAGTTAGTGCCTACCTCGACTAACATTTTCTGCTTTGATTTTCCCACTTTCCCATAAGTAAGTTTCATCTCTCATTGCAAGTGTTAATGCAATACATGAATAAAACATTCATTATCACCTATCAATGTTTATTTTAGTGGCTTCAAGTCTTTCAAAAATGTCTGAGTAGGCTGAGTGTGCGTGAGCATTAAGAATTAACACCATTCATCCTGAACAACAATTTAGTTAATCCTGTATAATGCAGGATTATAGAGATGTGGATAAACTAATCCTTTCTGATTTCCCTTTCTAGTTTTGAATTCCTTTTCAAATGGAAATCAATTATTTCAGTAACAATGCAAACAAATACATAAGAAGAAACCAATGCATTGATTTTTTTTTCTTTTAAATCATGGCTCCAGTGTTTTCAGTATCAACAAAATAACGTCCCAACTAGTGGCGTTCAAAACACTTTGTATTCATCCTATCTTGAATTTTGAGTTTGGCAAAATTGTTTTGGAAATGTTTCAAAGCTTGGAACAACTTATCTCAAATACAAAACATTTTCAAAATGGCACAAGGAATCATGAAACAATTGTTTAGAACTCAAAACGGGGTAATTTTAAATGGTGTGAATTCAAGATGTTTTGCATGTCTCTGGTCCCAGATGCAGGTAGTTCTCAAGTTATAACCATTTGTTTTGAGACCGTTCAAAGTTACAGTGATATTGAAAAAAGTGACTTATGACTACACTTACTACACTTAACGACTGTAACAGTATCCCCATCAGAGATGGTATTCAGCAGGCTCTGACCAGTTCTGGAGAACTGATAGTGGAAATTTTGAGTAGTTCAGAGAACTGGCAAATACCACCTCTGGCTGGCCCCGCTCCCATCTATTCTCTGCCTCCCGAGTCCCAGTTGTTTGGCTGGGTCTTCTTTTGTTGCCCTGCACAGGAGAACAGAGCTGGAAAGCAGGCTAGTGGGGTGGGGAGGGAATGGAATTTTGCAGTAACCTTGCCCCTGGAATGGAGAAATGGAGATTTTACAATATCCTACCCCTGCCATGCCCACCAAGCCATGCTCACAGAACCGGTAGTAAAATTTTTTGAATCCCACCACTGATCCCCATGGTCACATGATCAAAATTCCAACTCTACTTGGACAAATTAAAGATTTGTTTCATCAACCTGAAATCTTTCAACAACCATCATATTTAACTGCATTCTAATAATTAAAATAGTACACTTTTCTGAGTAAAGGATACACCCTCAATTTTAATCTCATGCTCTCGATTCTGTCACTCTGCATTGCGCACCCGCACAAGTTGTGTGAGTGCAATTTATGACCTGCTGAGCTGCCCAGACAGCTGAGCAGTGCAGTGTGCAAGTGCGCAGCAGTTGGAAAAGCCCCTTTTTCCTGCTTTTTCAACCTCAGCTGTGTTGCGCAAAGCAGCCGTGGTTGAAAACGCAGGAAATAAAGGTCAGGTAAGAACATGGGCAGGCGGGTGGGCCAAAACAGCAGCAAACATAGAACTGGTTCTATGTTTGCTGCTCTTCAGAGCAACTGGTTCCACAGAAGTGGACAGAACCAATAGAATCCCACCCCTGCCTTGGCCTCAGGTGCTTTAATGCCAGATCTGTCTGCAACAAAATGATATTCATCTATGATCTGGTGTGAATAGGGAAGCAGATCTGGCATATATTATGAAAATGTGGCTACGTGATGATGACAGTATAGATTAACTGCACCAAACTTGACTGCAGAAAATACGACTTCAGCAACACAGTAGTCAATGTTTGGAATACTCTACCTGACTCTGTGGCTTCTTCTCCAAACCCCAAAAATTTTAACCTTAGACTGTCTACTATTGACCTCACCCCTTCCTAAGAGACCTGTAGGAGGCGTGCATAAGCACACCAATAGTGCCTACCGTCCCTATCCTATTGTTTCTTTTTATTTTTCTTATAAGTATCTATCTCATGTATTCAAAAGTATATTTATTCTTATACCTGTATCTTGTAAGAATTGACAAATCAAATAAATACTAAAAAAAAATACTAAATATTGGTTTGCTGCAAGTCCTCCCATCTAGATTTTTTATTTGGATGCTGCCTCAATGCCTAGGTTGGGGGCATGGTTTGGATCCTAAGGAATACCTTATCTGTGGTCAGGGATTATGTTCCTGAGGTATTGGAATGTGACTTCATATATTTAATATAGGGATAGAGAGACAAGATTTGGATTCCTAGTGTACCAATCACTTTGCTACCTACCACTGATAAACTGTATAATTATATACAATTATATAGTTGTAAAAAGTAGAATCATTAAGAGTTGAACATTACTTCCTGTGGAACAGCTGCACTGGCTTCCAATTCTTTTTTGATAGATTCAAAACACAAATGATGGCTTTTAAATCTTTAAATAGTTTGGGAAAGAGATATTTGAACATTGCTTTTTCTGGAAAAATGAACTCATCTGTTGATATTGGAAGATGTTCTTGTGTAACCCTCAACCTCCCCCAAGCCATTTCATTTGAGACCTTTTGTTCTCTCTCCCCTTTTCTCCAAAAAGGTAGGAGATTACTCACAAACAAGAACAGACAGACAAGCTGATGTGAACTTCACCAAATAACTCTTTAGTACTTGATAAAAGTCTTGGCAAGTTATTGCGTCCTGCCTGCCAATTCCAAACTGGCAGCAATTTCCAAAACAAAGTCTTTACTCACAGAGATAACGAAAAAAGCAGTTCAACAAGCACGTACTCTTGTAACACAGACACGAACCAAATCCAAATGCAGTTAAACTTTGTCCCGTTTGAAACCTGAAGGGAAAGCACACCCATTTTTATTCCCTGTGGGGTGTGGCTCCATGACTTAGCTTATTCCTTGTTCCGCCCACTCTTCCTCCGTTGCTGCTCACGTTTCTCCCTTCTACATTGCCTGGGATCGAGCCAAACCTCCTCCTCTTCGCTCCCTATCCTGGACTGCTCTGTCATGCCTTCTTCTGGAATCAACTCTGGCTGTTCCTTCCGGTTGTCTGAAGGAACCTGAGGCATTACCAGGGAGGGAGGCATTGGCAGGGAGGAAGGTCCTGGGGAGGGAGGCCTTGCCAGTTCCTCCCCCTCATCTTCCAGATTGTCTTCTTCTTCTGATAATACAGGCTCGGAAGATGGGGCCACAACACTTTTATTCTTAAACTTTTTTTTAGAAGAAGCTCATTTCCCATTCTCAATAGCAATTTCTCTAAAACTGGGGAAAGACTTTGGTGTGGAATGTTTACTTGTTATTTAAATTGACAGCTGTTTCTCAATTTTAAGATATTTTCTTATTGTTGTGACAAGGTGTTTTTTCTTCTGCTAATACTTTGCATTTTTTTCCTTCCAGAACAATAAATGTTATATTTATTATGAGTTCTTTCAAAGTTGATGATAGGCTGATGGAATATATGTAATTACTTGATATAAACCAACATACTCCAAGATTAACTCTTAACTCATTCTTATCTCAGTCTTTTCCATTGCCAGTAGCTCTCTCAGGAATACTCTCCAATTAAAGGCATTTAAAATAGACCCATAGATATGCAAAATAGGGAAGGTGTAAGAAGTGAAATTAATAAGCTTTCAGAATTAGATTTCTTAGACATTTGACAACTATAATTTTATATACAAATACAGCTTGAACAATTATTACTATGCAAATGCATATTTATGACAAACTGCTTAAGAGTGAGAGGCACCATATGATTCCATTCCCCAGATTAAAATCCAATTACTTTAAACTGCCCTACACTATTGTAAATTCCTTTGGCTCTGACTGCACTTATTCTGATATATTCTCACTGACTAATGGTTACTTGGCTCTAACAGGAAAATGAATTGATGCACAAACTGCTGACCATTATGGATCCACAGAATATGCCTGAAGATTAACAAGGAAATGCAGCTCTAACCTTAATTTAGGGGACTTTTCATAATTTAAATTAATCAGTTGCATTTAGCAAGTTCAGGCTATAATTAGTAGGTAGACATTTTTAACGAATAATATTCATTCATTTATCTTATTATAAGAAGCTAAATCTCAATGAGTTTTGCATTGATTATACATTTATGGAAGTAGGTTTAGTAGAATTAATTGAAGTACCTTTTATCACTAGAGTACAACTTGAATCTCCAGTACTCCCATGACATCGCACTACAACACACAGGGAAATTAGTGCCTATATTTAATTATTAAAATAATTATAATTACATTGCATACCTATAATTACAAATCCATTGTTTCAGTTGAAGTAAGATATGGAAATCACTCTTTTGCAACATCCAACAAAAACATTTAAAGATGAGAAGATAGGATCAAAATCAAACAATTTTCTATGATACGCAAATTAAATCTCCTTGTTTAAATATCCATTAGCTTATCAAAGATACAAAAGTCTGTCTGTCTATCATCTATCATCATTACCTACTCTATTATTTATCATTTATTTCTATGGGGTATGGTATCTGATCAGAACTTTCATCAAATTCTTTCCAAAATAAGTCAATCAAGAAGAATTACAGGATTTGATATTTTTAAAAATTCCAATTAGTGAAATTTGTAAAATTACATATTGGATTCTAATAAGCTATTAATCCTTTGTTCTTTTAATTATCTTTGTTTAGTCTATTTTGCATGTGCCTGATCTCTGTTTAGATCCTGAAGTATTTCCTTCAAGAATTTTGGGAATTATTATTTCAATCTGAGTTGTTTTCTTTTGTCTTATTATTTTTTAGCATTCCCAAATCAACAAATGCTACTTTCTATTTGATCATGCAGACACAGGCTGTAGTATTTGAAATAAATATTTATAAGTGCCAGCCATTGTATGAGTTAATGAATCCAACCATAAGGATATTAGAGATATTGAACCATACAAGAGATATTGGACTCTAAAACTTTTAATCAGTCTGGGAAGCCCCTTCCACAACCTCTAACTTCCCTTTTCTGTAAATTCCTCATGGTTGAGCTGGAGGTATATATAAGACTTGCTGAATTAAGTCAATCTTTTTCAGCTTCAATTTCTTCAATGATTGTGGAACATTAAGTTTTATAATTAGTTGGATCCATTCTTCTCTCTATCCATACAATATTTCTTAGGCCACTAGTTGCCACACTATCCCAAAACACAATAGAGCTATCCCTGAATTTAGTAATACTTTCTTTAAATGTGTCACACTTTTTTCCACAAATTATTCTATCTGTTATCACTGGACAGTTCAGTTTTGTTTCATTAGGCCCAAATACTTGGTTCCAAAACTTTTCAGGATGATCAAGATGCTGATTTTATCAAGGTGTGTGTGTGCATATGGACATGCATGTGTGCATTGGGGGTGGGAGGTTGGTGGTTGGGTTTTTGACATATGTTAGATAATGACTCATAATAGTGGACAAAACATTCCTTGTGGTGACTTTCCCATTACAGCCATTATTGTATAAGCAACATTGTACTGTAAACTACTACTACATCAGTGCTAAAGGTCTGAGTAGGTAATTTGTAGTGATCATTTTGCAGATCTGACCTTTCAGGCAGTTCTAGCAAAGGTTTTTCATGGTTTTCCAGAACTTCCTTTGACTTCAACAGTTCCATCTAACTTCAATTTCTTAATACTTTTTCACACAGCTGAAATTGCCAGCTGAAATTGGATACATTTAGAGATTATATATATACTTCCTCTGCTCTGTAAGAGTGAATTCTTTTCATTTTCAAATGCTCAAAGAGTGGTTTAGAGAAGCCCATGATGGCTGAAAAACTATAACATTTACAACATAAGCAGGTAAAAATGTTAGAAGATTGTCTTCCCTTACTTAATTGTAAATCTAATAAGTCAATCATTTTGGGGACTTATTAATAAGTTTGCAGCAAGGAGAAAATAGCAGAAAGAGTAAACTGGAAGGCTTTCCAAATTTCTCTAATTACCATATTCACTGTTTTCATATTTCAGCTTTCTAAACAACTGCATCAGGGATGGGATTCTACCAGTTCGCACCTATTCGCTAGAACCGGTTGTTAACATTCTAAGCAGTTCGGAGAACCGGTTGTTAGAAGAAATTACCAGCCTAATCCTGTAAGGAAGGCAGGAAGGAAACATTCTGGTGTTGCTTACAGAAACTGCCTCTCCATTAACCCTTATTACATTCTTGGCAGGACTAGACTTCCTGTCTGAGGAACTTCTCTGGAGTTTTTTTCCCTTCCTTTGCTGGTACTTTGTTTGTGTGGAGTGACCATTCAAAGTTACAATGGCACTGAAAAAAGTGACTTATGACCATTTTTCACACTTACGACTGTTGCAGCATCCCCACAGTCATGAGAGGCCAGGCGAGGAGATGTGTGCCTCGATGTGAGTGATGTTGAGTTGGCCATGCCCAGCCAGTCACATGACCACCAAGCCACATCCACCAACTAAGCCATGGCCACAGAACCAGTTGTTAAAAAAATTGAATCCCACCCCTGAACTGCATTTAATAGTAATTATGCATTCAAATTTTTAGGCACATTCCTAAACTGCATTCAGCTACTGTATATGAAAAAGTGAAAGCAACACAGCCTTATTTCCCAGAGAGACTTATCCTTCTGGATTCCTCCAAAGCAACAAATTGTTCATGAACTTGGGATTTGTCAATATTTCAGCGGGAACTACTTTTCACTCACACATACACACCCACGCCCACATACACACACAAACATAGAAGAGCTTCAACTGCCTCAGTTTGAACCAGAATTCAGCCAAGTTAAACTCATAATCCTATAAAACAGAAACAAAAACTTGCCTTTGTCCAGCTTCTCTTATACATGCATTCCTAGACTAAATATAGAAAAAAGTAATCGATTTATTCTGAGCCTCATAATTGGAGAAAATAGAGTTCTAAAAGTTGACATGATTACAGGAAAAATAAGAATATCTTCATGGTGAATTTCAAAGGAAATATACATATACTTTTATATTCTGTGTAAATACGTATACTTTCATATTCTGTGTTATATAAATAATATTCTGTCTTATATTCTGCGTTATATATATATTACATATACAAAAGTATATCTACAAGAATCAATTATACTACATTTCTTCTGCTTTTCTTCAGTACTTTATAGAAAAATAATAAAAACACTTGTTTTTAATGTTAATATTTTTACTATACAATATATGCAAGTAAGTTAATTAAATACTTATTCTAATACCATCTAATTCTTATGAGTGAATATTTTTTGGCCTTAAGCATGGACAGAATCATGCATCATAAGATATACAATGCAAAAAAAAATGGCAGAAATTTTCTAAACAGAAAAGCGCCTTACCTTTGAAGAAACAGTCTTTGTTATGAATAATGTAAATTTTCTTCTTTTGCAAGCATGAAGCTCGATGCAGTTCACAATGATTTTCATAGAATTTGCCATCTGATCCACACACTGGCATGTAACTGGGCTTGCAATCATCTATGCATCTACATTCAGGCTGATTAGTCTCCTTGTTCACAATACATTGACTTCCCCGTTCACAATACTTTTTTTCACATGACGCATGGAGCCCATCTTGCCCATAAAGCACTTAAAAAGAAAGAAAAAAATTCCAGCATGAATAATCAAGCAGAATCACTGGAGGAAACTTTTCTTGTATGGCAACTGAGCATTACAGTATATCCAACAGACATTGATGAGCTAATGTCAAGGAAGATGTATTGAATGTAGACATGCTCCACAGTGTGGCATCCATGTAATACGCAAGACTACATCTGTTGATTTCATCTTAATAAATAAGGTATATATATATTAGGTATATATTAATATATAAGGTAATATATTAGATATATATTAATATTTAAGGTATAAAAAAAACTTCAATGGGAGAACTCAACAGTGAAATCACACAAGAGGTTTTTTGAAAAGATTCCATATCATCAGGCTTTAGATAATAATATGGTATTTTTTAAAGTCTCTTATGCAAACTACCATGCTATTTAATCTGTTATTTCCTGTTATTCTTATTAATAATGGCAGGCCATTAGCCTGGTATTTTCGTATCCTTCTTCCAACATAGTTACTATTTTTTTTCATTGTCATCAATAATTAATTACCAAAACACAAACCCATAAGCCTATGGATATTTTAAGTTGCAATGCTAGCACACACAGTAAAGATTATCTTTTGTTCATTCAGTTTAGAAGTGGGGCTTTTTTTTTTCCAAAGAGAATCCATAATAGCTCACTGCAAGTCTTTTTAAGGAGCAAACAATTAACAGCAGTTATTGCAGAAAATGTTAAGCAAATACAATACTTGCTATAATTAAGCTTTGATGAAGCATTCAAATATCCATCATGAAACAAACATGGAAGGACTGCCTGACACAATCAGAAGTCCATTTCTGGAACTTTTTTATGTCAAACTAAAAGATCTGGAAGCAGGTTGTAACTGTTTAGCCAAATTTGGCTGAAATTCATTTTCAGCCATTCCAGATCAACATGGGAAAGGCTGACTAGTAAAGAGGGTATCGGCTTCTAAGATTAGAACTTTGAATGCCAGAATATGTTTTATTGTAGCATTTATGTATTTTTATACTGGTAGCATATTATGAGCAGCGGACGTACAGTGTTCCTGAATAATGCTCATGCAGATGGAATAAATTGGGGTGACACACTCCCCAAATCAATATTTTAAAGTAAGAATTTGACAAAGCTGTTGGGTTGTTCTTGAACAGCTTTATTTTAAATATACAACTGAGTTGACTGACATTGTCAGTCTCCTAATTTCTGACAATTAGAAGATTATTGTGTACTGCTAATTATAATAAGTGCTAGAGCATCACAAAGGATGATGTAAAAAACAAAACAATGGTTGATTTTCAGTATTTTGTTTGCTTTAACTCTCTTGCAGCTTCTCGTTGTCATTGTTTCAAAAAGCTTCAGTACAGAAGACAGAGATTCTAATCTAACTGAAGCCCATATTGATTTGATATATCAAATGACATAAATCAATAGCTTTACATGTTTAAAAATGAAAAATGTATATTTTTTTCTGACAAGTGTAGTTAAACCTTTATTTTCATCATTGTGGACTGAAAGGAAAGGTATCTGGTATTGGAGGCTTAACTGCTTCACTCAATAACTCATTAAAATTCCACAAGGCTTGGAGATGCTGAGGAGTATTGACATTTTTCCTGAATCATAATAAACTAGAAGGTCAAAGTGTCCAAGTGGCATGAAAATTACAGTCCCTAAGTGACATATCTGAATATCCTTTATTCGCTTTACTAATTGTTCAATGTGCCCCTGAAACAATATTCATGGAAATGCTAATAGTAACCTATATACAATCTGACTTGCCAAGGTCACTTCCAATTACAGGATATACAATGCTTAAACACATTGTTCAGTACTGAATACAGAAGCCCTTCAGAAGAAAATGAGAACAGCATTAATCATCGAATTCGTTATTATGTTAAAAAAATGATCATTTCTTCTGAAGATTTTTTTAAAATAAAGAATCAGCACATGTATTCAAGCTGGTTTCTGGACTAATATAGACTTTGGGAAACTCTAAACTATCTTCTTGGAGAAGGGAGGATGAGATTTGCCAAATCTCTCCATAAGCCCCTCAAAAATATGAGTGCAGGAAGAATTGTATGATTCATCAAAATATTTTGGTCATTGCTTAATGACAAGAAATGAATGTCATTGCTTAATGAAGGAAATGAATATTTAAAAGAAGCAACAATGAGGGAATTAACCTTTAGGGTCTTAACTTTTAAAAGAAGCTACAACTTAACAGCAAAAGTCTACCTACAATGTATAAGTAGTCCTCAATGTACAGCTACAATTGAGCCCAAAATTTCCATTGCCAAGCAAGACAGTGATTAATTTTGCCCTATTTAATTACCTTTCTTGCCACCGCTGTTAACTGAATCACTTCAGTTGTTAATAACATGGTTGTTAGGTGAATCCAGCTTTCCCATTGAATTTGCTTGTCAGAAAATTGTCAGAAGGTTGCAAAAACATGACCCTTGGACACTGCAACCATCATAAATACATCCTAATTGCCAAGCAAATTCTGAGCATATGAACACAGGATGCAACAGTTGTGTGAAAAACAGTCATAAATCACATTTTTCAGTGACATTCTAGCTTCAAACAGCCACTAAACAAATGGTTGTGAATCTAGGGCGACCTGTACTTTGTTTATTATTTGAATCCCACTATTATTATTTTTACAAATAACTCAAGGCAGCAAACCTATTCAACACATCTTCCTGCTACTATTTTTCCCACAACAAGTCTGAGAGGTGAATTGGATTGAGAATGTGTGACTGGCTCAAAAATCACCCAGCTGGTTTTCATGACGTAAACAGGAACTTGAATTCACAGTATCCTACTTTCTAGCCTGTAGCTTTAACCAATAGACCAACCAACTGGCTATTTGGGAAAAAAAATGTAGCATTGCTAATCCCAAGGCCATATTAATATGTATCATCACACTGGAAATTAATGATAGAATAAAAGACAAAAACAAGATGCCAGTCCATATTGCAAAATATCTGAGCCATAGTACAATATTTCAGTAAACAAATGCTTTGGTCGGACCTTTAGTCCATCTCATCTTTTCCATTTTTTTAGAGAGGCCTTGAAAATGCAGGTGAAAATATCCACATTTGAACATTTTGCATACTGCAAAATGTTAAGTAAATAAGTACTTACTTACTGCATTTTTCCCATATCAAAAAATGTCACCTACAACATTCAAAAACAGCACCTGCAAGTTATGAGAGTTAAAGAAAGATAAGGTGGAAGGTTGGAAGACTTCCAAATCTTTTCTAATGCCCAGAATTCAGTGTTTGTTATGGGACTGTCCATAAATAACTCTATTTTTATTACTGTGGAGAAATCGGCATAGATACATCATGTTCCTCATTTAAAAATAATGAAGAAATAATGGTATCCTTTATATTTCTCTAGTCGGGGTCTAGAAATATGGTTCAATTATTAGTTAAATGAAGTAGACCATAGGCAAAATGTTGGGCAAAATGTAACTTCAATAAAGCACTAGTACGTTCATTATACCAAGGTGTTTTTTCCAAAAGGCACCTGGACTTTCTTGATTTTTTACTTTGAAAACATTTAATTTCAGTTCAGTTCTAACATCAGTTCTCAAACTAGCAATCTGGGAAACTCTGAGAGTTGAAGTCCACACATCTTAAAGTTGCTAAGGTCAAGAAATACTATTTTAAACTATTATAAGACAGAAGCCAAAAATTTCCTAAACCTTTTCTGCCACCCAGCTCTAATCCAGAGTGTTAAGCAGCATTATAGTACATCCAAAATGGGCTGATGGATCATATGATCATGTCTCTACAGAAGTCCATACATGCTTCTGGAACTTTATTAGCACACAGGCAGAAAGCCTAACCTAATCATTTATGGGCCACATACTTTGCCATTAGGAATAAACTCAAACTAACATATTCTTCTAGAGCAGGGTTGTTAAACTTGCGGCCCACGGGCTGAATGTGTCATGCGCTGGCCACACTCACACCTGATTTAGCAAAGGGAGAAAAAGTCATGATATGTCACATGATGCCGCAGTGACGATGTGAGTTTGACACCCCTGTTCTAGAGGAAACATTTGCTGTGTTCCTGCAAGTGGCACGAGACATAGTTCCACTTGGAGTTAAGTACTTTTACTTTCAGCTGCTAGCCAGGACCAATGATTTACAGAGATTATGGAAAATAAGTTTGGTGTAATGACTAAAATATTCACTTAGAAACCAGGTTCTCCTAGTTTTGGTTCTCCCTTAGGCATGAAATCCATCTGAGTGACTTTGGCCTAGTTACCCTCTCTTAGCCCGCCTGATTACATTCTTGTTGTGTGGAACATAGGCAGGAACATCAGATATGCATGATACCTTGAGCTGACCAAAAACCTAATAAATGATAAAATGAGAATTTGGAGACTTTGAACCATATAGTGTTTGTTTTCTCTCTTTTCCAAGCTAATTTAGAATTTACTTCTCTTATCCAATGTCACCCGCAGTCAGTGGTTAGCTAATCGCTTTCGGCTTGCTTCTCTTTGATTTATTATGATTCTAACAATCCCTCAACCACTTCTGTATTCATACTGACAAAGAGTGGGAAATGAGATGGCTACTTATGGAGTTTCTCCAACAGATCAGCAAAAAACAGTACACAAATTTAGTAGAGTGTAAGATTTTAAGCAGGAAAATAAACCCCATAGAGGGAAAGGGTGATGGGAGGAAATCATCTGGATGTCTCTGTCAGCCACCATTTTTGTGTTAGATATAAGCATGTTCAAGTCATGGGCTCTTCTAATTTTTCTTCTTCTTTTCTTTTTGAAACAAAACTAGCTATTCAGACACAGAAAAAATTCAGAAATATGTATCTTATGAAGTAACACAATAAACACCCTAGTAGGAAAAAAAACATATATATTTATATATATATATCTAAACAAAACTAGCTTTGGCTTGAGATGTTACTCAGGCAATAAGAATTATTTTAGCTGTGTCTCACAACAGGGAGGTCCTGTTACAAAAAGCTCCAGAAGAGGATTTTCAAAAGCATTCTTAGTTAATGAAGTGGTGAGCAACAGCTCTCAACTAACTTTTGACTTCAGTCTTCTATTAGGTAAAGTGTCTCAGAAGCCCTGCTCTCCCAGGTGATGCCTGTTTATAGCAGAATGCATCTCTTTAAAAGCATAGTGCCTCCTGAAGTACACTTGAATACTTAAAAAAAGAGATGAGTAAGCTTATCAGCCAAAGCACAAAAATGATCTGTCTATCAGTTCACTTCTCAGCTTCTGAGACAATGAAAAAATCCAGGATGTAGTTCACTAATTAAACAAGCCTCTCATCAATTTTTCTCTCTTGTTATTAAAACCGAATGAATTTCCCACTCCTGCAAGGATTATAAAAAACAGTAATGGAAAAGGTAATCAAGTGGAACTAGTAGCTAACTGCTTGGAGGATTTATGAGCCCACCACAGTGTATGAAAAAGATATAATTTGTTTAATTTATTAGTCATAAGGAAAGCAATTTTCTAGGGTTAAAAATGGATCATCTTACAAAACAAGCCACTTTTTAACACTAATTAAATTTAGGAAGTATGGCCTAAGATAGGAGTTTCTCTGTCATATGATAGGAAGAAACTTTTGCCTCCTTCATCAAATACCATTAAATATTTGTTTTCAGATTAATGCTGGTTAAGTATATCTGGATTTTAGTAACAAGTATGTTTTGCATAAATTCAATTGGCATTAGCCAGTCCAAATGAAGCCATAATTTGTTCTAATTGCTTTCTATAGGAACATAACCAATATGCTTAGTTTCTGATGATTCATTTCTTTAATAGCACAACTTCATAAACCTAATATACTTACACTAGCAAAACTCTATTTGTTAAATCTAGAAATAATAGCTTTTTTTGGTGAGATGGGTAACAGATAAGTTAAATAAATAAATGTATATGTTCCAGTGACTATTTTTTTTAAAAAAACTGAACAATTGGTTAGAAGTCTGCTTTGCAGGAACTGCTTCAAAAATGTACTTCATTTGATTATCCAAGAGATAGATAAGATTTACACATCTGTACTGAGTAACAACTAATACAGAAGCCTCTTGATGGCCATCATGAAAAGGAATTTAAAAGAGTACCAACACCAGTTAGAAAAACCATCCCCCAAATTTTTATTCAAATAATAACCAAGTGGCTAATCTAACATAAATAACAGTGAGAGTCTTGTCAATAAAACTGGAGGGAAGCCAAAATATCCTTAGATAGAAATGAGGAGTGGAAAACTCCCATTTGAAAATATATTTTCAGTAAGAACAGGCTGATGTATCCTTTCTGAAAAGGTGAAGAGAAGGCAACTGGGAACACCAATCTTCTCTAGACCAGTGTGCATTACAACATTAATTGCAGGAAAGCTTCTCATGCATGCATTACATATTAATTACTTGTAAAGAGTAATTACTGATAAAGTAAATTTAAATATCTTGCATGTCTCTATTGTATTCGCCTTGTATAATTTACTATGCTTATAAGGATAACAAACCAGTGATTCTGACAAGGGAACTTTCTTCTCTGGTTTCCTTTGCAATGCATATTTACAATTGCTCCTCAGGTAAAATGATGCTTTGGAACACTATAAATTTAGTCATATGCAAATTTAACTTGTTTCTTTTCAAGGAGCAAACCAAAGTATGCCTTTTTGTCACTGCCATAGGAAAAGAAAGACATAATTTCTGAGAAGTGCCTCAGGTCTAACATTAGAGGCAAATCATGCTAATACCATACAATTATGATACAAATGGAACAAAAAAAATAATAATCCAGGATGACTCTTCTTTGCAACAATCACATACCAATTTAGAAGGAGAATACATCCATTCCAAATGCAATTCTTGCTTTATATTATGCAAACTTACAGAGTATTAGCCAGCATTCCATATTCAATGATATTGCACTTCTATATAGTTCAACAGGATTTTAGTTTAACAAGTACAGCCTAGTCTTTCAGGTGGTGAGGAAATCTGGAAGTCACATGCATTCAGGCATATTATCTACATTGGATACAGAAGAGGATAGCAACATGTCCCTCCATAAGTGAGATGGGCACTAAATTTGATATATAAATTAAATAAAATTATACAGGAAAGTGGTAATAGAAATCTCAGAGGGTAACAACAGAATGTTATCTGCTTTATTTAAAATTTAAGAATTATCTGGGAATTGAAATAGGGGAACAGATTATTTAGAACCAGGGTACATTACATGACAAGCTATATGAGGAACTAAGAAACTTTCAACCATAATTTATAGGATTATGCTAACAAATCTGAGGATGAAACACACAAATGCTTAGAGAGAATATAAATTGCCTAGATCAGAAATTTTCAAGCTTTGAACTGATGGAGTATATGCTCACTGTTGATATCAGGGTGTGGACAGATAGCAACAACTGGAATGAAGTTTTTGGGAAACATGGGGTAGGAAAACTAAACAGTAATGGCCTTTTGCTTCCGAGCAAATATGCTGAGCACAACCTGTGCATCACAAATACGATGATCAGTCTTGCAAATAAGTACAGAACAATTTAGATGCACCCCAAGTTCAAACATTGGCACCTACTTGACCATATCATACTGTATCAGCACAACCTTAAAAATGTCCCCATCACCCAGCCCATGTGATGTTGAGTGAAGTGCTGAGTGTGGTCTGATTGCAGCCTGGTCCATTTGGTCATCAACCTGCATGTACTGCAAGCAACCAAGGATTCTCAGAACATCATTCAACACTGGCACAATGAAAGACTGAGGCCATTTCCAACATTTTCAAGATGCGCTTAATGCAAAACATGTTGTCAAGTTTACCATTGTAGGAACCTGTTCTGAAAAATGGATGTAGTTTAAAGATATCATCATGCAGCCTGCAAACAATTGTACTTGGACTGAAAACCCAGATGCCCTAAAGCTGATTTAATGAAAGCCAGAAAAACATTTCAGCAATTCTCCGGGCCAAGAGCAACTCCTATACAGACTGGCAAAATGATCCATCATGTCTTAAAGAATGGCAGGTTTAATACCTGCAGTCCAAAGTACAGGCAGAATTGCAAGCAACACAAGACAAAAGGCATCAGAGAATGCTGAGCAGATGTAGCACTATGCAGTCATGCATGCTATCAAAGACTTCTTTTGGTGCCATAAAGACAGATTAAGGTCTTTCTAAATTAGGATGCTCTCCTCCTTGCTGTCACTGATGGGGCAAATCTCATCAAAGACAGGAAGGACTGAAAAACTGCTGGGCTGAACGCTTTTCCAATCTACCCAATAGGCCATGCAGAGTTAACCTTGATGTCGTAGAGCAAGGGTCTCCAAGCCTGGCAATTTTAGGACTTGCGGATTTCAAATTCCAGAATTCCTCAGCCAGCCATGCTGTCTGGGGAATTCTGGGAGTTGAAGTTCACAACTCTTAAAGTTGCCAAGTTTGGAGACCCCTGTTGTACAGCATATTCCTCTGTGTGTCCTAGACTTGCCTCCCTCTAATGATGATATCAAGAAAGCAATATTGCAGATGAACTCAAAGCAACAGAGCAGGATGCCATTCTTGCTGATATCTACAAAGCACTTGATCCAATGCCTAGATTCAGGCATTCTAAAGTATTTTAAAAGATACATGTCTCACACAGGAGATGCCTGGTGACTTCTGTAATGATTCTCCCCACCATGGCTCTCCATAAAAATAAGAGAAACAAATCAGATTGTGGAAACTACAGGGAAATTTTATTGCTGTCCATTTTAGGCAAGAATTTTTCCTGCATTCTTCTGAACAGACTTGCCATTGTATCAGAAAGGAACTTCTCAGAGGAGCAGTGTGACTTTCATCTAGAGCAGGGGTCGCCAACCTTTTGGACCTCAGCGACCACCAAACTCATAATTTTAGATCCCAGGGACCACTAACAGGTTCTGTGGGGGTGGCCTAATTTGTGGATGTGGCTTGGTGATCATGTGACTGGCTGGGCATGGCTTGCATGCAAATATTATAAATATTTATATAAATATTGAATTTTTTTATTAAAAAAGAGCAACTTTTACCCAAAATCAGGCAAAGCAGGCAGGCAGATTGAGTTGCTTACAGAATCACAGATTCATTCAGAAATCTATCTGCCATTGGCTAGCTCAGTCTGTCACATAAAATTTCCTTGCAAGCAAACTCATAAAATTTGCTAGCAAATAAACTCACAAAATGAACTCACAACACACCATGTATGTAAATATTGATTTTTTTATAAAAAGAGCAACTTTTACTCAAAATTAGGCAAAGCAAGCAAGCAGATTGAGCTGCTCACAGAATCATTCAATGATCTATCTATCTACCATCAGCTAGCCCAGTCTCTCAAATTTGCTTGCCATGAGTCTGCACTGAATTTGGTTGCAAGCAAACCTTCAGTCCTAAGGGAGGTTCGGCTGTACCTAAAGCAGAGCCGAAGATCTAAAGACTAGCTAGAAAGCAAGAAATCCAACCATTTCCTGCTTCCTAACTAATCTAAATCTCCCTGCACAGTAGAACAGATGATGGTTGGAAAAAGGAAAAATAGCAATTTTAGCAGGCAAATTTGCTGGGTAAGGAGTGAGTGGGCGGGAAGCATTCCTGCGGGCCATGTGGATGGCACAGCCTTGTGTTTCTGCGCAGCCTGGATTAATTGCTTTTTGGGGGGGTGCTCTGGGGGTGAGATCTCTCTGCGGCCCACCAAAATTTTTTCAGGGCCGTAGCCCACTGGTTGGCAACCGCTGATCTAGAGTGTAGTACAGCAGAAATGGGATCTGCCATGAGACAAATCAAGGAAAAGTACATAAAGCATCACAGACCTCTTTTCTCTATCTTTCTTGAGTGACAAAGATATTTGACATTGTACACAGGGTCTGAACCATCCTGTGACATTATGAATGCCCCAGAAAATGTGTGAAGATGATTCATCTACTGCACAATGGAATGACAAGACAGGACCTTTACAATGGTGATACATCAAAGCTGCATTTGCCATTTGCAGTGGGGTGAAACAGTCCTGTTCAATCTGTTCTTTGCTTACATCTTGTCATATGCTGTTCAAGGTCTGATGAAGGGAACATACATCAGATATGGATTGGACTTCTCTTACTTTGACCTTTGCTACTTGAATGCACAGATAAAGTGCCTCCATATCTATGTCTATTCAAGAAACATCTTTCCTGATGACTGTGCATTCCTGGCACACAAAGATAATGATCTACAGTTGATGCTTTAAAAAATCTCAGATGCTGCTATGCTCTTTAGCCTGATTATTAGCCTGAATAAGACTGAAGTACTTTACCAACCCATGCCAAATACCATCGTCATAGAACCAATCATCGTTATTCATGACACCCAGCTGACAAATAAAACAGTTTCAAATACTTGGGATGTATACTCTCAAGCAATGGAATTCTAGGCAAAGAAGCAGAGTCCAGGATCAGAATTCCAGCCAGATTCTAGGGTGACTGCAAACAACATCTGTATCTACACAAAACTAAAAACCTACAGAGCTGTGGTTAACCCTCCTCTCCTACATGGATGTGAGTCCCAGACTCTGTACTGATGACACATCAAACAATTGGAGAAATTTCACATGCATCCTTCCTGTTCCACCCTTGGCATTTGTTGGCAAGACCATGTCTCCAACATAGATGTCCTGGATTGCATGAAATCTATCAGCATTGAGTCCCTGAATGTCAGAGCCCAGATGCAGTAAGGTGGAACATATATTTTATTTATTTATTTTTCATATTTCTATACCGCTCCCTCTCCCAAAAAGGGACTCGGGGCGGTGTACAGCCTAATAAACACATAAAAGAGATACAAGTTAAATAGAATTTAAAACCAAATTAAATACATATATGGCTGCATCCCGTCCAACTGTAATTAAATATTTAAAATCCGGGATAGGTAAAAATTTAAAAATCAGATTAAAAATTAAAACCCTTATTGAATTTAAAACCCCAAAAACCCTTACTGGGCCAGGCCGGCCTGTTTAAAAAACAGGGTCTTAACTGCGCGCCGGAAGGTCAGGATGTCTGTCATGGCTCGTATCTCCGGGGGGAGATCATTCCACAGGGAGGGGGCTCCCACAGAGAAAGCACGCACCCTCGGGGCCGCCAGCCAACAGCGATCAGGCAGCAGCACCCCAAGAAGGGCGACCCTGTGGGAGCGTACTAGGCGGCGGGAGGTTGTTGGTGGCAGCAGGCGGTCCCGTAAGTACCCAGGTCCCGAGCCATGGAGCACTTTAAATACCATCAGTACCACCTTGAATCGAATCTGGAAGGCCACAGGAAACCAGTGCAGCCTGCGGAGAAGTGGTGTTATGTGAGCGCCCCGAGGGGCGCCCACGATCACCCGCGCAGCTGCATTCTGAACTAACTGCAACCTCCGGAGACTCTTCAAGGGGAGCCCCATGTAGAGAGCATTGCAGTAATCCAAGCGAGAGATAACGAGGGCGGAAGTGACTGTGCGAAGTGCGCCCAGATCCAGAAAGGGCCGCAACTGGTAGATCAGGCGAATCTGATAAAAAGCCCCCCTGGCAACGGCTGCAATATGTTCTTCCAAAGACAGCCGCACATCCAGGAGGACACCCAAATTGCGCGCCCTTTCCACAGGGGTCAATACCTCTCCCCCCACGGCCAGCGAAGGAACAAGCTGGCTGTATCTGGGCGCAGGAAACCACAGCCACTCGGTTTTGGTCGGGTTGAGACGAAGCCTGTTACGACCCATCCAACCCCGCACGGCCTCCAGGTACCGGGTCATCACTTCGAATGGCCACCTTATTCCTTGCCAGTTATTTCCAAATATAGTAGAGGACTGGGAAGAGAACTTGAGATTGTCCATGTAGACACTAAAAAGACACTGTGAAGGAAATTCTATGCCACTGTGACATCCAGAAGAGAATGGTAGAAGCTGTGGCTGCTGAGAGAACCCCCTGGCAAACCCTGTACTTTGAAGCATCCATTGGATTTGAAGATAGGCACTGATAAAAGCTGACAAAAACATGAGTGGCATTATAGAAGGATACCCACAGTTATCACAACAATTACTTCCAGTTTCACCAATTGTACTAGCCTTTTTGCTTCCAGACTAAAACTGTCCACAGATGAATTGCACAACGTTATATCTTCTTTGAACTCAAAGAGCGATCTATATATATATGCTCACAAATTTGCGGATTGTACACAAAAATGCATACGTGTTTCTCTGCATTGCCTAGATCAAGAATTTCCAAAGTTTTTGAACCAATGGGACTGGGTACATCTACAATGTTAAAAGAAAATTATCATGACACTTATAATGTAGCCATCATGATAACTGATACTGACACAAACCATGTATTTACACACACACACACACACACACACTCACACACACACACACACACATACATACAACACCTGGAAACTAAAACAAATTCTTAAGAACTAAAATAAAAATTAAAAATAGTATCTGAATTCCAAACTGCAGAAGCATTGTTCTCTGGTATATTACATAGTTGGTTTATTCATAGAACCTATATGGATGCCTATCTCACATGATGATCCAAAGTGGCTCACAACAACCAAATAGAATAAAAACAGAAAAACCCTAATTCTCAGCAGGCAAACGGTTGAGCCTCAAAGACAAATAACTGAGCCAAGAAACTGAATACAAGGCAAGGGTAAAGAGAGAGACCCAAATATCAATCATATACGGACCCTCTCAGAGGACACAATATCTTTTTATAGAGGGCAAACAGGTGAAGCTCAGAAAACTCTACCCTGACTTTAAAATTGCAGCATAGGCATAAGTAAAATATCAAAAGTATTTCAGATAATATCAAAGGTTCAGTACATATACACACTCTCTATTTTCATCTCATCCGCTAGTATACACTATTTATTTTTTCTCTTTTCTGAATATAGCTTCAAAATAAAGTGTCACCTGCTGTTTTTATTTTCTAAGTATCTCTGGAAGAGGATCTCTTGAGATATCTCTGAGACGCTCATAAGCAGAAAACAGTAACATATTCTTTCATACTGTGAAGAAAACTGAACTGATATTTGGAGGTGTACTGTCCTCAACCCAATAGTGGTTGGGATGTTACCAACAGTGAATTGTTCAGTCCACATCAAGCCTATCCTCCTTAATAGACTTAATAGGGCTAGAATTTATTTAATACCCTTTTTAAAGCCATCCAGGTCAACGACCATCATCATATCTTGTGGCAATGAATGTTAGTATAAATTAATTAGGTACTGTCTGAGATTTGTCTATTAAAAATATGCTTTCAGTCAGGTTCACTGCTTATGCCTGGTCCTAATACTGTCAACTTTCTTCATGTCACATATGATTTTGCAACCTCAGTAAAAATCTTTGCACATACGGAGGATGTTAGAGTGCCTGGACTCTTTGGTTGCTGTCTTCTGTACTTTTCCAGCTCTGATAAAATTCTTTTTCAAATATGGGGACCAGAGCTAGACACAGTACTTCAGTTATAGGAAAACCGTAATGGCTTTATATGATGACATCTTAATTTTTAATCCTTTCTGATTTATTGATTTTCAAACATTTATACAGCCTCCTATCTTTAAACCAACTCTGGGTGGCACCCAATAAAAAATAAGAAAAACATATAAGATCATTTTAAAACTCTATAAAGCTCAACTGAATAAAACATTAAAAACAACAAACCCTGGCATCAATCAGTTCTAATGTGCGATCATGTAATCTTTCCCAACACTTGAGGGGGGGGGAACTGCCATGGAAAAGGCTGGCTTCCTAGCTCTCTCATCAGAAATAGTTAAGAGAAGGGAGATTAGAAGCATGTCCAATTCTATGACCTGGTAGGACAGATAGGTGTCCTTAGGGAAAGATGTTCCTGCAGATACCTTGGCCCAAATAGGGTTTTAAATATGATACCAGCACCTTGAATTGCACTCACAAACTGGAAGCCAGTGCATCTCATGCAACAGAAATGTTACATGGGCAAAACTAGGACCCTCCCCTTACTGTGCATGTTGCTGCATTCTGGACCAGTTGAAGTTTCCAGGTGATCTTCAAGAGCAGCCCCATGTAGAATGCATTGCAGTAATCCAGATGGGAGATGACATCATGAGTGTCAGTAACCATAAGTAAGCTCTCTGGTCTAGGAAAGGGTGCAATTGGCATATGAGACAAATCTGTGCAATGTCCCCCACCCCCGAGCCTAGCTGCCACCTGCTTCCTGAGCAGGAACCATGAAAGAGCATTGAAACTCACAGCCCCACTTGCTCAAAAACAGCTGGCTTGAGCTCTTCCAAGATAGGCTCAAATGCTTCTCTGTCACCTCGAAGGGATTTGCCCAGCCAGCTCCAACTCTGAGAAACGTTGAGTGTCTTTATCTGATAGTTGTCAAAAATATTCCTCAAAGTAATCCTGCAAACATTCCCCTAGTTCCTTCTTATCCAGGAGAGACCTGGTTACCTAAAACAGGCCTGCCAGTTGGCTACCTATAATAAGGGTGTAGATGTAATTACACTTTGCTGCTCTTGTTGCCACAAGGTTGAAGTTAATGTAGGCTCTTACCGGATGTCCAGTCAGCTTCACTCTTTGTATTCTTCTAGTGGCTATCTAAGATCTCTTATATTGCTTCATCTGTCTGAGTCCCTTGGTGAACCATGAGGCTTTATGAGATCCATACACCCAGAATCTGCATAGGCGCAAGCTGTAACAAGAGCCTTGACCGAGCCAATGTAATAGAGTTTTAGAAAACTCCAAGTACCTTCTGAAACCACATTGGGTTCATCAGATGCCTTGGGCAGGTTAATTGAATTGGCTCTATCTCCCTGCAATTCCCATAACAGAAACATGCCTGCTTCTTTCCTAAATTTACAGAAAGTGTAAGACAATTTCTTTCCTAGCATTAATTTCAAATTCTGCAAACAAGAATTTCATTTGGTTAACAAGAAAATATTTTGCAAGCAATTCTCATTAATTTCAAGTCATATCTTTTGTACATATCCAGGTGAAGATTTATTATTGCTAGGGCCAGTATTATTAATAGCTACATGAATTTTTTTAAAAATCAGAACCAGTAAATTAAGTCACTTCAACATTGTGAGGTGGAATTTGCATGCGTAATAATTTATGTCCAGCATCCCAGACTTATAGTAAGAGTAATTGCAAATCTTTTAAAACTTGGCTAAGAATCTCTCCAATACAGTAAACATAGCTAAGGAAATTCTTGATTACAGATTCAGTATTTATTGAGGTGTCTCTCAAAAATATTGCTTTCTTCTGCCTGGAAAGCAACCTTAGTGAAACCCAACAGCAGCTGATAGCAGCTGTTGTATTTAGTATTAGCTCACAAAACCGTGTAGAAGAAAAGGATTTTTTTTAACAAATATCTTTTGAATTTATGAGATATCTTTAATCAATTGTTTCATTTGTATATGATTTTCTTTCATATTTTTCCTCTTGGTATCAAGATTGAACTGCTTGGCTCCTTTTGAATCTTATCACTATTCAACTTGCCATTGAATTGTGGGGAGGAGAATGGAATGCAGAAGTTTTGTGCACAAATCGTGAGAGCCTGGAAACCATCAAGGTCATGACTGCACATGCCTGAGAAGGAGGTGGATTTTTCCCATAACAAAAGGATGTCTTATAATTGGCCAATGTGAACACCCAGGGGTGGGGAGAAAGGGGAGCTATTGTTTAACTAAGCAAATCTTTGTACAGAAAAAGCAGAGCTGGTTTTAATTCATCAGTGCAGAAATGGTGTATCCAATAAAGTTTTACTTCTAGGACTTTAAAGCTCCCAAGAATGTTTACTTCTTTTATGTCCACTAGTCAGACAGTTTGCCATGGTCAAATTAGAATCATTCCTATTAAGTAAAATGAAAACTAGGTTACTATTATTTCTTTACTAATAAAAAAGAATATTTGCTAGCCTTGATGGTGCTACCTATTTTGGTAATGAAACATCTACAAGAAAACATCAAAGTTCAGAGAACACAAGGACCCCACAAATTATTTTTTGCCTATCCTTAATGCTCAGGGAATAATTTTAAATGCTCAAACCAATTGAGTCCAAGAGAGTTCCTAATATACTTCATGTATTATTTTGTTATTTTCATTGGCTATTATGTACAGCTGTTCTACTTATTAGATCTTACAAAACAAATATAGAGCAAACACAGGGAAGAGAAAGAATAATTTCTCTTCTGTTACATGGAATTAGATATCAACTGCAATACATAGAGGAATGCCATCTACCAGAGCATATCTACAGTGGGGCAAAAAAGTATTTAGTCAGCCACCAATTGTGCAAGTTCTCCCACTTAAAAAGATGAGAGAGGCCTGTAATAGTCATCGCAGGTATACCTCATCTATGAGAGACAAAATGTGAAAACAAATCCAGACAATCACATTGTCTGATTTAGAAAGAATTTATTTGCAAATTATGGTGAAAAATAAGTATTTGGTCACCTACAAACAAGCAAGATTGCTGGCTCTCACAGACTTGTAACTTCTTTAAAAGGCTCCTCTGTCCTCCACTCATTACCTGTATTAATGGCACCTGTTTGAACTTGTTATCAGTATAAAAGTATAAAACAAAGTATAAATCAGTATAAAACAACCTCAAATAGTCACACTCCAAACTCCACTATGGTGAAGACCAAAGAGCTGTTGAAGGACACCAGAAACAAAATTGTAGACCTGCACCAGGCTGGGAAGACTGAATCTGCAATAGGCAAGCAGCTTGGTGTGAAGAAATCAACTGTGGGAGCAATAATTAGAAAATGGAAGACATACAAGACCACTGATAATCTCCCTAGATCTGGGACTCTACACAAAATCTCACCCCGTGGGGTCAAATGATCACAAGAACGGTGAGCAAAAATCCCAAAACTACACAGGGGAACCTAGTGAATGACTTGCAGAGAGCTGGAACCAACGTAAAAAAGGCTACCATCAGTAACACACTACACCACCAGGGACTCAGATCCTGCAGTGCCAGACATGTCCCCCTGCTTAAGCCAGTACATGTCTGGGCCCATCTGAAGTTTTCTAGAGAGCATTTGGATGATCCAGAAGAGGATTGGGAGAATGTCATATGGTCAGATGAAACCAAAGTATTGCAGATTCAGTCTTCCCAGCCTGGTGCAGGTCTACAATTTTGTTTCTGGTGTCCTTCGACAGCTCTTTGGTCTTCACCATAGTGAAGTTTGGAGTGTGACTGTTTGAGGTTGTGGACAGGTGTCTTTTATACTGATAACAAGTTCAAACAGGTGCCATTAATACAGGTAATGAGTGGAGGACAGAGGAGCCTCTTAAAGAAGAAGTTACAGGTCTGTGAGCCAGCAATCTTGCTTGTTTGTAGGTGACCAAATACTTATTTTCCACCATAATTTGCAAATAAATTCTTTCCAAATCAGACAATGTGATTGTCTGGATTTGTTTTCACATTTTGTCTCTCATAGGTGAGGTATACCTATGATGACAATTACAGGCCTCTCTCATCTTTTTAAGTGGGAGAACTTGCACAATTGGTGGCTGACTAAATACTTTTTTGCCCCACTGTATATATGGCTGCTCAGTATTATGGGCTAAGTATATACAGAGTTGCATTATAAATTTAATTTCTACAGTCCTTGGGTAGAATTATTCTCCTCTGAAGACCAAGGTAAGAAACCAAGCCGACTTGCAAAATGAGCTGTCTAGTTTATATGATTTTCAATGCAAATAGAACAGGAGACAGAAGCAATTGCGGTTATTTACAGTGACCATGAAGATAAATATAACAACTTAATAAGGTTTATTGATAAAAGATAGGACAACAACCAAGCTGTTCACTAAAAGTCCTAAAAGAGGAATCCCACTTGTGACTGCAGTCACAAAAGAGGAGGATGTTATTAAGTTAAATCCAAAAAGAACCCTATTATTATTGACTTACTGGCAGGATTGAGAAATGACAGCTGACTGACTTTTTTCAGAAAGTCTTTTCAGAACTTAACTGACTACCAAATATATAAATTTAAAGCTTAGTCAGCGACTCAGTGAGTCAATTAAGTTAGCATATTATTTAATATATGCAATTTATTTTTCTCCTTATCACAAAAGTAGAGATTACCCATATATAAAAAAATCTACATGTGCAGCAGGATATATAGATCATAGTAAAGTTGGGAATTAAACTGTTAGAGCTAAATGTTTCTAAAAGCATATGATATCTCTGTAGCTGATTGCTCAAAGCTTGACTTGTTCGATTTTATATCTTTCATTACCTCTTTCCATAGCCCCTGGCTTTCATTCTTAACCCTAAGGCCATCCATTCTTTTCTCTTATTTTTCAGGTATATTTTACCCTTTGACAATTTCAGTGAGTACTTATACATTAAGGGCTACTCTAAAAATGTGTGATATCAATAGTTCATTTGTTTCACTGTTAGTGTCCTAAGAAGATAGCACAACATTGGTGGTATGATAATAAAGGTTTTTTAAAAAAAACAAAATAATTTAATCTGGATGCTGGTAGAAATGATGAGATATAGTTTTATTAGCTCAGTCAACAAGACCTACATTTAATTAATCACTACCTATATTGTATCAATTTAACTTCATTGCTCATATAGATTTCCTTCCTTCCCCCGAACACAAATTCAATATTTTGAAGGCTCATTTATTCTTACATTTAACACATATATACTAGAAGAAATCTGATCATCCTTCACTATTATTCTGAGCTGGAATAAGAACATGAATTAGCAGGGAGAGAAAAGCAAAAATTCCCTCTTCAGACTACTTTACGCAGAGATTTATATTAATCTTTGTAAGATCACTTCCCCTAAATTCTGCTTGCTTTCTGAAGGGTAGTTATTATAATTGTGCCCTATTTTGGAGGGCTGAATTCATTTTGGGTTTCAGTAATATTATGTATTAATAGAGGGGATGCAGTGGCTCAATGGCTAAGACTGAGGCTGAGCTTGTCGGTTCAGAAAGGTCAGCAGTTTGGCGGTTCGAATCCCTAGCACTGCGTAACAAAGTGAGCTCCTGTTACTTGCCTCAGCTTCTGTCAACTAGCAGTTCAAAAGCATGTAAAATGCAAGTAGAAAAATAGGGACCATCTTTGGTGTTCTGTACACCTTTGGCATTTAGTCATGCCGGTCATATGACCATGGAATCGTCATCAGACAGCACTGGCTCTTTGGCTTAGAAATGGAGATGAGCACCACCTCCAGGAACGACGTATGTGTGAGGGAACCTTTACCTTTAATATTATGTACTATCTGATAATCCGGCATTGCCTAGGTATTTATTTATCCCAATCCTGTATTAGACAGGAAAATCCCGTAGTCAGGACCCACGCTGTTATATTCTGTGGCATGCAATTCTTCTATTCCTCCACAAGAGGGAGCCCTGTGAAGCTGTTACCATGGCAGAAGACATTTTAAGGCGCACACACACACCCAAGGGTGTTAGGGGTATCTTACCTCCACAGTATTTTTTTCCAGAGGGTAAGTCATCTGTTTGGTTGAAATTGCTTGAGGCATTTCAGAGTTAATAAAAAATAAGTAATATATAAAAATTATAATAATAAAGGGGAGAGAGAGAGAGAGAGAGAGAAAGAAAGAAAGAAAGAAAGAAAGAAAGAAAGAAAGAAAGAAAGAAAGAAAGAAAGAAAGAAAGAAAGAAAGAAAGAAAGAAAGAAAGAAAGAAAGAAAGAAAGAAAGAAAAGAAAGAAAGAAAGTTTATTTTGAATAAAGGCAAAGTGAGATGATGAGGACAAAAAGTATTTTGCTACAACTAATCATTGCTGGTGCTAATGAAATCTAATATGATGCTTTACATGAATTTTAGCAGCTTCTAGTGTTCACATTAAAGTGCCTTCACTAGTTTTAGATTTTAGATTTTCTCACTTTTGGCTAATACAGAACCAGGAAAGTAGACGTCAGAGCTGCTTTCTTCTCCCCATTTTTTTCCTAGATGTTAAAGTGCAGAGAGCACTGAGAAAGGCTGCATAGTTGTTCCTTTAAAATTCTGACTAGTTTTATGAATCACACATGTCTTGCAAGCTCTCTCCCTTTTGTTTCCTTTTTCAGCAGGTGTTCCATCTCCTATTAACTTTGATCAATTGTTCACAAGTGACAATGACTATCCAAGGTGGTAAAATCGTGCAGTTATGGTGCTAAAGAGGAACAGCCAATTTGGTGTAGGGTTAAAGGCACTAGACTACAAAACTGAGTCACTCTGAGTTCCAGTCCTACCACAAAGGAGGCAAGAGCAAACCACTTCCAAAAACATTTCCAAGGAAAGTGTGTGGGCTTGTCCATACAGTTCCCATGAATCAAAATTGAGTAGAAGATACTGCCCATTCTAATCCCCTGCTAAATGATAAGGCTCATGGGAATTCTTGAAGAGAGAAAATCCATGCAACAGTCAATGGGATTCCTTTACCTATTTTTAATTTTTATGTATGTATGTATGTATGTATGTATGTATGTATGTATGTATGTATGTATTTATTTGATTTGTCGATTGCTTACAAGATAATAGGTATAAGTATATACATAGTTATGAATATATGAAATGGGTACGTATAAGAAAAATAAAAGAAACATTAGGATAGGGACGGTAGGCATGTTGGTGCGCTTATGCACACCCCCTACAGACTTCTTAGGAAAGGGGTGAGGTCAATAGTAGAAAGTCTAAGGTTAAAGTTTTTGGGGTTTGGGGAAAAAACCACAGAGTCAGGTAGAGTATTCCAGACATTGACCACTCTGTTGCTGAAGTCGTAATTCCTGCAATCAAGTTTGGTGCTGTTAACCTTGAGTTGTATCTATTGTGTGCTCTTGTGTTGTTATGGTTGAAGCTGAAGTATTCATTGACAGGTAAGTCATTGCAATGTATGATTTTATATACCATACTTAGATCAGACCGTAATTCAAGGTTTTCTAGGTCTAGAATTTCAAGTCTGGTGGCATAAGGTATTCTATAATGAGTAGAGGAGTATTAAAAAAGAAGCAAAAGCACATTTTTAATAGCAAAGTTGAGCACACTGAATTCCATAGGTTACAAAAGTGTTAATGAAACAGAACATTTGTTGTCCTAACTTTTCACTCATGCATTCATTCCTTTATACATTCCTCTGGCTCTGGCAGATGATCTAGTGCTAAGCTCAAGAGAATAGAGATCAGCTCTCCTGATGGAGAAGCTCTGCTTCAATCATTTGTTTCAGGTCTTGCTGGGCTGATTCACATACTGTTTTCTAATCACAGGAGTTTGTTTTCCTGTTCCTAGGATTTAATATGCCAAGTATCTGATAAGATGCAGATGTGCCTCTCATACTTCCTGATAATGAGAGTTGAGCTCTCTTTCAATGACACTGGCTTAACTGTTTTGTAGCTGTGTTTTTTAAACACTGGATTTTTTCCAGGGCTCTTCTGGCACAAGATTCTTGTGCCAGAATCTTTCTAAGCATTTTATCTTCAGATCAGTTTTCCTTCTTTTATTATGTCTGAGATAGCAAATCATTTTCTTAAAGTGGCATGGGGCAGAAAGGTAGTATATAAAAATAGTATATGGAGACACCTACATAATAAATTCTAATTTCTGTAGTTTATCTAAGGGAAATTTTCATAATTTTACTGTTCCAACAGTAGGGTTTCTTCCCAAATGTTGTATTTTTTAGTCCAAAAGCTAAAGCATATTTTATTTCTGATTCAGGTACATAAATTGCATCTTATGTGAGTCCCCCCTCATCTAAGAGGAATCTTTCCTTCACATTATATAAAGCTATATGATACTGCATTTTACATGGTAGGATCTATTGGGCAGTTAAGAAAGTGTCATGTGCCCACATATTTTTATTATTAGCATGTGAGGATAGTCCAGAGTTAGATTCACAGTCTAAGATGGGTAATTCAAGTAATTCAATCAATCAAGTAACTCAGTAATTCAAGTCCTAACCAAAGACCTAAGAATATTAAGGTAGACTAAGAATACAAACTGCTCCAAGCGAGGTGGTTCATTATTTTTATGGTTGATACACAGTCAGCCAGATGTTTAGGCTTGATTTAACATTTTTATTTACCTATTGAGTTTTCCCCAAGAATTTTGGATAGGGAGATGTTGTTTGATGTTGCTGAAGGTATTGTCACACAACATAAGCTGTTCCAAATAAAACTACCTCTTGCAATTAACTGATGGTGATTTTGTCAAAGACAATGGTATTCAAAGGTTTCTCCTGATATTTATTATATGTGATTTTATATATAATGTGAAAATCACAGCTGCCAGTTCTTCAGCAGGTATTCTTATGAATCAAGTTCTTCCCAACCTAGGAAGTTGTAATGTGTGCATGTGCAAACAATTTGGCCTCTTGTAACTGACATGGAAATTGCCATTCAAGAAGTTTTGGTAGGGCACCCAGTGTGTCAATAATCACTGGAACCACCATGGCTATTTTATGTCATAAACTTACAACTTCAATTTTGATACTCTGTTACCTTCATTTTTTCTTGTCTTCTATTCTACTATTCCATATTAGCATATTAATTATCCATAATGTCTTTTTTTTCAACCACAATTAAAGCTTTTTCCTTTCTATTTGCAATTATTGCTATCTGAGCTTCTTCTACTATTCTAGTATTATTTTGGGGTTTTCCATTTTTTACAATTTTTATGAATATCTTCCAGTTCTGCATCCCTGGATATTTTATTTCTGATGATAAAACTCCTTTGATCTGCTAATAATTGTTCAGTTATATTTGGGGGGAGTTTAAATCTAATTTGTCACTTATATACCATTTACTGATTCCTCCCTGCCTCTTCCCCCTCTGTACACACAAACACACACACATTATCATGAGAAAAAGAAATGGGGGACCGAGCATCTACCCATCTGCCTGTTGATGTGGCTGACATTCCATATCTAAAAAAGGAAATATATCTATAAGCTGTTCTGACAAGAACTTATGCCAAAATACTTAAACATATAAAAGATTTAAATTAGCAAGCAAATCTTCAGAAATGTTTTCTTTATCCAAATCTTTAATACTTTTAAGTTCAATTTTTCTCTTTCTACTTACCAATAATAAAATCATTTCATAAAACTATTATCTGCATTTGATTTTTCCAGAACAGTAGCAAGATTCCTTTGGGATAGGGTCAATGAACACATATGAAAGCATTTCAAGTGTTCTTAAAAATGGTTACCACAGAAGAATAATCATTCATAAAAATGCCTGACCCATCAGGCAAGACTGGTCACAGAAATGCTATTTTAACAACAAAATGCAGTCTCTGTCATCTACTCTTTATACACAGGTTGTTTTCTCTTACCAAACTCAGTGAGTAGGTTGTTGCCCAACTGATTCTCAGACTGATAGCATTTCAGGAGATTCTTTTATATACAGCCAGCTACAAGCTTCTCCAAAACCAATAAAGATATATCTTCACTGTATCATAGACAGGTTGTTAGAAATAATATAAAGTCTTCAACCTAATGTGTATGGTGCAGGAGGTAAATTGCTGCTAAATGAAAAACAATTCAGTTGCTGGAATTGTCATAAACTTATCCCATTCTATTTAATAAATATTTAATCAGAATTCAGTGAGACTCATGCAAGGGAAGAGTCTTCTTTTGTTGGCTTGGAATATCTGTTAAAAAGCCATTGAACAAAGCACAGGTTTCAGATAGTGCCCTTTCCTATAGGAGTGTCTACAGGACCAATAACAACCTAGGACCATTCTTATAAATAAATAGCATGATACTGTAGCATTTGATTTAATAGATAGATTTAAATTCAAGTAAAGTGAGGTGGAAAATCTGTCAAGCATTAAAGGAAATAACCAGGGATACAATGGCGCCTACTTCTGCTTATATAGTTGATTAGTTCTGCTTCTGCGATTCATAAATTTATTATGGCCCTTTTTACATGAGCTGAGCTGGGAGGAAGGAAAGGGGGTTAATGTGCCATATGAATATTAATGTGTCTTAACAGATAAACAGAGGGTATGCTACCAAGTTTAATTTCTAGACAGGCACTTTTTTTTCTGCAGCAAGACAAATATGCCAGGGAGTTGGAAAGAAAATGACAATCCCCTTTATTTATTTTATTTATTTATTTTGTCAAACAATTATTACATAACAGGTATAAGTATAAACATGGTTATAAATACATGAAATTGATACGAATAAGAAAAAAAGAAACAATAGGACAGGGATGGTAGGCACGTTGGTGCTCTTATGCATGCCCCCTACAGACCTCTCAGGAAAGGGGTTAGGTCAATAGTAAATAGTCTAATGTTGAAGATTTTGGGGTTTGGGGAAGAAACCACAGAGTTAGGTAGAGTATTCCAGACATTGACCACTCTGTTGCTGAAGTCGTATTTCCTACAATCAAGTTTGGTGCGATTTATCTTTAGTTTGTATCTATTTTGTGCTCTTGTATTGTTTTGTTTGAAGCTGAAGTATTCATTGATAGGTAGGACATTGCAATATATAATTTTATGTACTATACTTAGATCGAACCGAAGGTGGCGTAGTTCTATGTTTTCTAGGTCTAAAATGTCAAGTCTGGTGGCATAAGGTATTCTGCTACAAGTAGAGGAGTGGAGGATTCTTCTCGTAAAATATTTCTGGGCTTTCTCAATTGTATTAATATCAGATATCTAATGCGGATTCCAGACTGATGAGCTATATTCAAGTATTGGTCTTGCAAAAGTTTTATATACTCTAGTTAATAGAGTGATATCACCGGAGAAAAAGCTACACAGAATTAGGTTAACAACTCTTAATGCCTTTTTGGCTATGTAATTACAATGGGCTCTAGCACTTAGATCATTTGAGATGAGTACTCCAAGATCCTTGACAAAGTTTGTGTTATCAACAAGGTCTTGACTATTCAGCTTGTATTTTATTTTTTGATTTTTTTTTTTGCCAATATGCAAGACAGAGCATTTATTTGTTGAGATCTGCCATTTGTTTGACCATTCTGACACAGTTGAGGTCTTTTTGAAAGATAGCAGCATTGTCAGTGGTATTGAATAGCTTTACATCATCAGCTAAAAGAATGCAGTTGCTCTTAATATAATCACAGAGGTCATTAATATAGAGTATGAAGAGAGTTAGTCCTAGAACACTGCCTTGGGGGACACCACTGTTAACAGGTCCAGGATTTGATAGGACACTCCCAATTTTGACCATTTGTTGCCTGTTTGACAGGAATGCTTCTATCCAGTTATGCAGGTGTCCAGAGATACCATAAGATATTAGTTTTAGGAGTAGTTTGTCATGTACCACTGAATCAAAGGCTTTACAGAAGTCTATGTAAATTGCGTCTATTGCTTTGCCCTGATCGAGTTGTGTAATCCATATGTTTTTGCAATGTAAGAGTTGCAGATTACAGGACAGTTTCCTTCTGAAACCAAACTGTTCGTTAGAGAGTAGGTTGTTTGTCTCTAAATGGAGGATAATGGATTGGTTAATAATTGATTACATGATTTTACATGTGATGCAGCATAAAGAGATTGGTCTGTAATTTTCAACTAGGCTAGGGTCTCCCTTTTTGAAGATGGGAATGACTGTGGCTAGTGACCATAGATTTGGCAAGCAGCTGATCCTGAAAGATTTTTCAAACATTATGCTTAGAGGTTCAGCTATGGCAGTGGATAGCTTTTTTAAGAAGTAGGCACAAACTCCGTCCAGTCCAATAGATAAATACGGTTTTAGATTGTGTAGTGCTTTTACAACATTGTCTTCTGTAAAATCAATATGTATTAGATCATTATAGTTGTCTGTGGTTTGACTAGGAAATATTGGGCATGATCCATTGCTGTTTACAAATACTGAGCCAAAGAATGTGTTAAAGAGGTTGGCTTTAATGGTGTCATCGTTGCAGTCTTTACCATTTGGTTCTTTTAAGGGTGGGATGGACCTTGAGTCATTTAGTTTGTTGTTTACAAAACTGAAGAAAGCGTGGGTGGAATTGGTGCATAGAAGGTTTTCCTCTTGTTTGGTGTGATAATTGGTACATTCATTCTTTATCTGGTGGCTTAAATTTTTGTATTGGCTTTTGAAGTTGGCAACGTGACCAGATTTGTTTTTCTGCCAAAGGGATTTTTTTTTGTTTGGATTAGAACTTCCTTATTGTTATGGGTAATTCGTTTTTTCTGGTTTTGGGAGCTGTTTTTGGTACATATAGTTTGATGACTCTTGAGTTCAAATAAAAATACGTTATAATGGTTTTCAACAGTATTGCATCCAGTAAATAGAATTTGCCAATCAAGAAATGAGAGATCATTGTCTATAAGATTATAGTTGCCTTTTTTGAAGTTATAATTGGGGATCCTGTTGTTATGGTGATTTTTGTGAGAACATATGTTGAGACAAAAGTCATGCTGTGGTCACTGTTGGAAAAGGATTCATTCATTTGTATTCCATAAATTGAATTCAAATTGTTGCAGAAGATGAGATCGAGGCAGTTGTTAAGTCTAGTATTGTTGGTTATTAGTTGTTCCAGTCCTACTGTGGTAACGGCATTGTACAGGATTGTATGAATGGGTTCAGATGTACATTCATTTAGTGTCCAATTTATAAGAGGTAAGTTGAGGTCACCAAGAAAAATGAGAGGGTGTGGGCAGGAGGCAGCCCATGTCAGTAGCTTGTTTGCATGAATTATATCATAGTCAGGGGCACGATAGCAAAGTAAGAAGCGGATTGAGAAGTTTAAGGACAGTTCACAGATGATGATCTCGGGAAAAGCAAGCTCTTTATAATTTGGATCTTTTTTAGGCTTAAGAGATTTTTTAAAGAATATAGCAACTCCACCACCTGTACAGATTTCGTGATCTGACCGAAAAACTTGGTATTCTTTTGTAGTGGTAATGGAGTCTGGGAAAGACGCATTTAACCACATCTCACAGACAAATATAATGTCAAATGTGGCTGAGCTTAGAAGGATGAGGAATTCATGCATTTTATTTGCGAGGCTTCTTGCATTAAGTAGTTTGCATTTAAGATATGAAGTAGTGGGTCTGGAGGAAGTAAGGGGTATGCATCCCTAATGTTGGATGTTTGGGTGATGGATATTATGATGTGGGTTGAGGCTCTTGCTTTTAATACAGTCAGCATGGCAATCTATGTATAGATTTGTATTACCTAATTCATGTAATCTTTTGAGCTCAGAATCTTTGCCAGAACTGAAAAGTCTCTATGATACCAGGTGACAGACTGAGACATTTCCAAATGTGAGCTGCTAGTGCTCAGAGATAAGGTGAGGAACCAATGCAAGGCAACTCTCAATAAGTAATGTCAATGCAGCCTACATCTATGGAGAAAGAATATAATGGCCTGATTGTTGATGATATTTTAAAATGCTATTACTGTAAATTGTCATTTGAACTGGTTAGTAAATAATATAAATAAATAAGACAGTCACTAATGTGGTATAGTGAAAAAGTTCTAAGGAAATCTATACTTGGGTCTACCTTCAGCCATGAAAAAATATTGCCTGACTTTGGGCGAGTCATTCTTTCTCAGCCTAATCTAGCTCCCAGGGATTTTGGAGCGGTAAAAGAAAGCAAATCTGCACATAAGGTCCTGAATAAAAACTGGGATGTCATTACATACATGCATCTTGCTATCATGGGTATTAATACCATGATATTTCATCACCTGACTTGCTTATACTCTGGGAAGAATGGGTTCTCTGTTCTTTCCTTTGTCTCTCTTCTGCTAGTCTTCTCAGTCTTAGGGAGCAGGAGGGAAAGAGGGAATGGCAGTAGATATAGTTTGGCTATAGGAATATAAGCAGAGAAACCCATTGAAAAAGACCCCACTGAAAATCATAGAGAATTCTAAATCCACAGCTCAGGGAGGGAGGGAGGGAGGGAGGGAGGGAGGGAGGGAGGGAGGAAGGAAGGAAGGAAGGAAGGAAGGAAGGAAGGAAGGAAGGAAGGAAGGAAGGAAGGAAGGAAAGAAAACACATTCTCACTTAATATAGATAAACAGACATTAACCACTTGGTGCTCAATCTATTAAGACCATGTGAGAAGCTATGGGAAAAGATTGTGGAGGGTGGGGGGGAGGGAATGAAGAATTCTGAAGAAGTTAAAAAGGGAATGTTGATTGGGATGCTTTCAATATATCACTATATTGATAAATATTAGTGTACTTTGGAATACACCACTATAATAAACAGATAGACAATAAATGGTAAATAGAGTAGAATTGAATGGAGAATAGAATCGAACAACACAGAGTAAAAGTAAGAATAATTCCTGGGAATAAAAAAAGAAAAAACGAAGCCAACTGTATATTATAGGGTGGGGCTGTCAAACTCCTGGCCCATGGGCTGGATGCATCAAGCGCTGGTCACACCCACACCCAAAGGGGGAAAAAGTCCTGATACATCACATGATGACATGCTGACATGAGTTTGACACCCCTGTTATACAGATAATTTATTACGAAGTATATTTTTGAAATAAAAAGCTTTCTGAAAGGATTTGTACAGCCCAGAATAAAATGTTTCCCAACCTTATTACAGGCAAACTATACAACATTAAATGATTGAGATAGAACACTCAGTGAATTCATATTAATAGAAAAAGAGGGATAGAGAGGGATTTCTGATCTACGTTTATCTCTTAACAACTCAGTTTTGCTATAATGTTTGCAGAATCTATTAACATTAACAATGTCCCCAAAAAGGTAATATTGAAAATACAAATAAATTATTTAAAGTTTTTTTGTAATACGTAATTCATATCTAATGTAGATACTTTTCCCTTCAAATGTCATGCGTATTTCCTAATTCAAATGCTAAATCTAGAATGCAAGAATCACATTTCTTACTCTCCTTTTCATAGCCTGATCAATATATCCACAGCAGAGGAACAGTGTGGCAAGACAAGATCTTCAAAAGTAATGCCATCTGTACTTCTCATTTTTGGAACATGTCATAAGAAATTATGGAGAATAGGATAGTAGTATCATAGACCAGCCTAGAAATCTCCTCATTCTCCTGCCTTCATTTGACATTTAAAACTAACCATTTTGGAAGAGAGTTAAAATTCCTCTGCGTCTAAAACAGCTATTCCTATATTCGGAAATATAGGATCCTGGAAGCAATAATGATTATAGCTGAAAAAAGAAATGTGGTGTGGCAAATTATCAATCATGATTATATCTCGTATTTCCCATTTATAGCTTATAAACAATAGGTAAGTCAGATTATCCATAGAAGACCGCTCGCAATTTGTGTTGGCAGGGGGGCAGAGGTCGGCCCCGAGGCCCCTGGTTTGTGGGGTGCCTCAGGGGTCGGTGCTCTCGCCCCTTCTGTTCAACTTATATATGAAGCCGCTAGGTGAGATCATCCATAGCTTTGGGGTAGAGTTCCATCAGTACGCTGATGATACCCAGCTGTACATCTCTACCCTGGGCCACCCCGATGAAGCCGTCGAAGTGATGACCCGGTGCCTGGAGGCCGTGCGGTGTTGGATGGGGCGGAACAGGCTTCAGCTCAACCCATCTAAGACTGAGTGGCTGTGCTTCCCAGCACCCCGGTACAGCCGGCTGGTTCCATTGCTGGCTGTGGGGGGGGGGAATTCTTGCCCCCACAGAGAGGGCCCGCAATCTGGGTGTCCTCCTGGATGTACGGCTCTCATTGGAAGATCATGTGGCGGCCGTCGCCAGGGGGGCTTTTGGACAGGTCCGTAGGATCTACCAGTTGCGGCCCTTTCTGGATCGGGATGCGCTTCGCACGGTCACTTCCACCCTGGTGACCTCCCGCCTAGACTATGCCAACGCTCTCTACATGGGGCTGCCTTTGAAGAGCATCCGGAGGCTCCAGTTGGTGCAGAATGCAGCCGCGAGGGTGGTAATGGGAGCTCCTAGGGGCTCCCATGTTATGCCACTTCTGCGCGTGCTGCATTGGCTCCCGGTGGCCCTCCGGGTGCACTTCAAAGTCTTGGTCACTATCTTTAAAGCGCTCCATGGCATGGGACCAGGTTACTTGCGAGACCGCTTCCTGCCACCATCGGCTTCCCACCGACCGGTACTCTCCCATAGAGTTGGTCTCCTTGGGGTGCTGCCGGCTGGACGGCTGGCGACCCCGAGGGCGTGGGCCTTCTCATTGGGAGCACCCCCTCTCTGGAATGAATTACCCCCGGAGGTAAGGGCCGCCCCCGATCTCATGGCCTTCCGTCGGTTACTCAAAACGCACTTATTTCGGCAGGCCGGACTGGCCTAGGGGTTTTTAAATTTTAACCAGGTTTTAATCTCTTTTAATACTTGCTTTACATTTTAATTAGAGCCATATTATATTTCAGTTTTTAAATTTTAATATTATTATGATGTCTCGTGTATTGTACTTTGTATATGTGTTCTTATTGGCTGTTCACCGCCCCGAGTCCCTTCGGGGAGAGGAGGGCGGTATATAAATCGAATAAATAAATAAATAAATAAAATAAAAGTGTTCCTGTTATGAAAAAAATCACTTATGGCATACTAATTCCTGTGTAGAATTCTGTACTCCACAGAATCAATATCTCAGGGATATATATATATTTAAATTAGAAAGCAACACAAATATTTGTTTAACAGAACATCATTCCTAAATTTAGCATACACTTTCGGAGTTGAAAAACTCTAGGTAAAATCACACATTCCATACTCAAACCACAAGTTGATTTTTGAGAAGAGATCAAAATAAGACCCCGCCCCACCTTCTTGGTCTATCATTTAGAGGAGTCTAGAATAGCAAATCATCCAATATTCTTCCTTCTCAGGTAGGTGTTCCAAGAGTCACTGAATAAATAGACTGGTTCTTAAAGTTACAGTTTCATTTGGTAAATACTAGCTAATGAAAACATGAATGAACAGAAGACTGATGGCCAGTGAAAAAGACTGTTGTGAGGGGACAATTGTCTTTACATCTGCTATAACTTTTGCAAAATTCGATCTTATGCCCAGCTTGCTGGCAATTGACTTTTGTATTCAGCTGTACTTGTTTTGGTTAAATAACCTATTTTAGAAAATTGAATTATAATTTCACTATAACTTTTTACCCAAATCAGCTAGCCTTCGCTACTTTTGGCTACAAATCATTCATCCAGCTCTCAAATATTTTTAAGAATGGGAGATATGATCTGAATATAAATTTAGTGTAATGAGAATAAACAGATTTTCTGGGCAACGTACATCTACGCAAGCCACTTCCACTAAATATATGGAATCACCCAGAATCTCAAATAAGACTAAAGATTTGGAACTGATTTCTGTTAATTAACAAATCAATCGTAAATCATAGTCAACATGGTCACTACACAAAGTTTGGTTTTAGTTTGACATCCTCTTCCCAACCTGCTGGGATAATTTTACTGAGCCTGGATTAGATTGAAGCTGTAAAACATAATTATTAATACTAAAAGAAACATACTCAAGAAATCTCAGGGCTTCTTCATGCTCTTGTAAATGCCTGTTGATGTTCCTTGTATCAAAATCTTGTGCTGATTCACCAAAAGGCTTCAAGCTGCTAAAAACATGGGAACCTGGGGAGCATTTGTTTTGCTGACAGAGCCTTAGAGTAATGCTCTAGAATGCTGCATTTTACTATAATACCTGTTAGCACTTCAAAAGATTGTCTGACTTTTGCAGTATTTATAATGTACAAATGTCCATTTGACTTTTATTTCTACCTGGATTCTCCTTTCATTGCATGAGCGCTAAACCACATTACAGTTGCCAAGAAAGCACTCATTACAAAGGGTCACTACAAACTCACTGACCACTGGTTCTCCAAGCCAATAATGTCTATATCACCAACAAGGCTTCTATTAGTTTGTCACCCTGATTATTGTATATTTACTATGAGTAATGTGTAAGTGTGTTTGTGTGTGTGTAAGTAAATATGTATATATAATGTGCCAGCAGACTTCCAGCAAGAAGAGTCATAGTTATAATACATTTACTATAATACAAAAGCAGCAAATGATTATATCCCTGTTTTGGTTTTAAGTACAAAAAAAATTCTACAAAATATTTTAAAGGATTAAAACTAATTAATATGATGAAGCACTGTGGAGGTGGTGCTAAACTGCATCACAATCTGTTTTCTGCACAAAAGAAACCCAATTTCATATATTTAAATATAGACATTATTACCTAGGCTATTTTTAGAAGCAATTTTGTGACATTCATTTCTTTTTCATTAGCTGCTAGAATATTTAGCTGGACTGTGCAAAGCACTTGAAAGAGCCACTTCACAACTATCTTCAAAAGGTTAACTCAGCCACTTCCCCTTGGAAAGCTTTGCTTCGGTGATGGTTTAATGGATAATGTAATCTGTATGTGCACCTGCTGACACCTGGCGACAGTCTTTGAAGTAGCTTGTGCAAATCTTCTTGAGGAGATGGCTGCTTTAATGGGTGCTTCGTCATGGTGTTCATTGTGCTGTCGATGAACTGCTTTTCAAATTCTTCAAAATTTCACGTTCCCTGATCAGCCCTAGTATTTACTTAGAATTCTAAAACACCTGTTTAGGAAGGACTGGGATGCCAATCGAAGGAACCAGTCAGTCTGAGTCATTTAATGGGTTCTTGCATCTATGCAAACTTTTTAAAATTGCCAGTAATCATTGTTGCAACCCATTTGCCATCCAATGTCAATGATTTTATTTGTTAATGATTTTATCGGCTGTAATTATTTTAATGTTTAATGATTTGATGTTGTAAGCAACCTAAAGTTGTTGGTACAAGATGGGCAGCAACAAACAAACAAACAAGCATGCAACAAGTTAACTCAGTGACTCACTGAATCATCACAATACTTAACTTGTTTTTCCATGCATGGCATTTGAATTGATTGTCTGAAAAACTCTAAGAATCTCTTGTCTCAAGAAATAGAAGAAATTAGATAATTTAGAATAAGATAATTCAGTTTCTCAAATTCTTTCCAATTCCAACGACATATGCTTTTTCCATAGGGATGCATTAGAAAAATTTCTTTTGAATATTTTTTCCACAGGAAGGTTTTAACAAAATATTTCATTTGTTGGGTTCTCCTGCCCTGCCAAATTAGAGTTATCTGCTAGAAGACAGATACATTTTGAAACTCTTTAACATAATTTCTTTTCTATGTTCCATTCCATTGGATGGAATTGAAACATGGATGAGGAGAAGGCAGCATCAACACAGAAATGGAAATGACAAGAGTTGAGAAATTTATATTAAGATAATTTATATTAAGATAATGGTTTCATAGAAAATATACTGTAGGTTCTGAATCAGATCTAAAGGAAGAAATAGTAGAGACATCAGACAAATAGTTGGGACAACTAAGTTAGGGAATGGTTCTATAAAAGGAGAATGCCCTTTTTGGGGAAATATACTGCATCAAGAATACTAGACTTAACAACTGCCTCGATCTCATCTTCTGCAATAGTTTGAACTTAATTTACGGAATACAAACTAAAGAACCCTTTTCCAACAGTGACCACAATATGATTGACTTTTGTCTCAGCATACACCCACACAAAAATCATCACAATGATGTAATCCTCAATTATAACTTCAAAAAAGGCAGCTATGATCTTATAGACAACGATCTCTCATCCCTTGATTGGCAATCTCTATTCACTGGATGCAATACTGTTGAAGACCATTACAACATATTTTTACTTGAAGTCAAAAGAGTCATCAAACTATATGTACCAATAACAACTCCCAAAACAAAAAACAAACAAAAGATTACCCATAACAATAAGGAAACTTTAATCCAAAAAGAGATCACTTTGGCATAAAAACAAATCTGGTCACGTTGCCAACTTCAAAAGCCAATACAAAAATTTATGCCACCAGTTAAAGACTGAATGCACCAATTATCACATTAAACAAGAGGAAAACCTTCTGTGCACCAATTCCACCCACACTTTTTACAATTTTGTAAACAACAAACTAAAAGACTCAAGGTCCATCCTACCCCTGATAGGACCTAATGGTAAAGACTGCAACAACACCATTAATGCCAACATCTTTAACACATTCTTTGGCTCAATATTTGTAAACAGCAATGGATCATGCCCAGTATTTCCTATCCGAACCACAGAAAACTACAATGATCTAATACATATCGATTTTACAAAAGACAATGTTGAAAAAGCACTACGCAATCTAAAACCATCTCTATCTATTAGACCGGACGGAATATGTGCCTATTTCTTAAAAAAGCTATCCACTGCCAGAGCAGAACCTCTAAGCATAATCTTTGAAAAATCTTTCAGGACCAGCTCCTTGCCTAATCTATGGTTACAAGCCACAGTCATCCCCATCTTTAAAAAGAGAGACCCCAGCCTAGTTGAAAATTACAACCAATCTCCTTATGCTGCATCACCTGTAAAGTCATGGAATCAATTATTAACCAATCCATTATCCTCCATTTAGAGACAATCAACCTACTCTCTATTAACAATTTGGTTTCAGAAAAAAACTATCCTGTTATCTGCAACTCTTACATTGTAAAAACATATGGACTACACAACTCGATCAGGGCAAAGCAATAGACACAATCTACATAGACTTCTGTAAAGCCTTTGATTCAGTGGTACATGACAAACTACTCCTAAAACTAAAACCTTATGGTATCTCTGGACAACTGCATAACTGGATAGAAGCATTCCTGTCAAACAGACAACAAATGGTCAAAATTGGGAGCGTCCTATCAAATTCTGTACCTGTCAATAGTGGTGTTCTCCAAGGCAGTGTTCTAGGACCAACCTTCTTCATACTCTACATAAATGACCTCTGTCATCATATTAAGAGCAACTGGGTTCTCTTTGCTGATGATGTAAAGCTGTTCAATACCACAGACAATACTGCTACCCTTCAAAAAGATCTTGACTATGTATCAGAATGGTCAAACAAATAGCAACTTCAAATCTCAACAAATAAATGTTCTGTCTTACATATTGGCAAAAAAAATCAGAAAATAAAATACAAACTGAATAGTCAGGACCTTGTTGATGATCCAAGCTCTGTAAAGGACCTTGGAATACTCATCTCTAATGATCTAAGTGCAAGAGCCCACTGTAACTACATAGCCAAAAAGGCATTAAGAGTTGTTAACCTAATCCTATGTAGCTTTTACTCTGGTAATATCACACTACTAACTAGAGCATACAAAACATTTGCTAGACCAATACTCGAATACAGCTCATCTGTCTGGAACCCATATTACGTATCTGATATTAGCACAGTTGAGAAAGTCCAGAAATATTTCACAAGAAGAGTTCTCTACTCCTCTACTCGTTGTAGAATACCTTATGCCACCAGACTTGAAATTCTAGACCTAGAAAACCTTGAATTATGCCACCTTCGGTCTGATCTAAGTATGGTATATAAAATCATACATTGCAATGACTTACCTGTCAATGAATACTTCAGCTTCAACCATAACAACACAAGAGCACATAATAGACTCAAGGTTAACCATACCAAACTTGATTGCAGAAAATACGACTTCAGCAACAGAGTGGTCAATGTCTGGAATACTCTATCTGACTCTGTGGTTTCTTCCCCAAACCCCAAAAACTTTAACCTTAGACTGTCTATTATTGACCTCACCCCTTTCCTAAGAGGTCTGTAGGGGGCGTGCATAAGCGCACCAATGTGCCTACCGTCCCTGTCCTATTATTTCTTTTATTTTTTTATATGTACCCATTTCATGTATTCATAACTATGTATATACCTATACCTATTATCTTGTAAGCGATTGATAAATCAAATAAATTCTAAAATTCTAAAGAAAGGGGATAGTGTGGGAGGCTTGGCATCTGAGAGTGATAGAGCTGGCATTCAAATCAATGAATGAATGATAGGGCTGGAGGGCAAAGAAAGGAGAAATGGCTAAAGAGAACTATAAATGTTAAGAATATGGGAATTTTTTCTAGTTATGGTGGAGAGAACAAAGACATGATGGATACTAATCAGACTCACTTGCTAAGACATCACACTCCAGAGAGGAAATTAACCTTTTTGGGAGGCTACTTCAAAGGTAATACTAAATGAGCCTCTCAATTCTAAAACTAATTATGGTGCCTCTGTTCCAGTTGCTGAAAGGTTCAACTCTGTAAAACACAAGAAAAGGTTGAGCCTTCCCCTACATAAACCATGATTTTCGAAAAGTAAAACGTTTATAATTCAGGCAAAGAGCATTATATTATCTGAGTCATTATGCTCCCTCACCCACTAAGTCCTATGATTCAATCACCCTCAGTATTTCCCTTCTATCCTGCATGCAAGGTGCTATCTAATGGCATCAGTTCCAGTTCAATGTACGAGAATACATTTGAAGGTGCAGCAGTGAGTGATGTGGATGCTTGGGGATGACAGTTACAAGATGGAAAAACAACTGAAGCCACATTCATAAACACATTCTAATTCTGATTCTAGCCAATCAGGGATGGGGTTACAGTAGCACAAAATGGCATGCTATTTTATTGCCTGCTTTAATTCCAAAGTCGCTCTAAGACAGTATTTCTTAACCTTGGCAGCTTTCACGTGTATGGCTGACTGGGGAATTCTGGGAGTTGAAGTCGACATATCTGAAAGCTGCTCTAAGAGGACATGCACACAGGAAATGTTACGGACTAGTTTAATAAATGCCATTTTGTGATTTGTTAATGAAGCTAGTTCATAATTAATATCCAAACTGTGACTCATTAAAAAGAGAATTTGTTTATGACTATTTCAAACAAAGTTAATTTACCTAGTCAAAAAGAACATTTCAAATACCCTAAAAAAGGATGGAAAAGCAATTTTCTATGTTATTACTGCAAAATACTCTGATAAACATATTTTAGTATATTTTGTGGGTGAAACTTAAACATAATGAGCAAAACTTTTGCAAATTTTAGATAAGTAAGTGTATCTTGATTTTTAGCAGACAATGCAAATAATAATTATTAGAATGCCCCAGAATTTTTAGGGGAAAAAAAGAGAAGTAATCAACTATTGGTGAGTGCCCCTGTAGAAATGTCAAAACAGAAGCCACAAATGGCTGCTAATAGCTCTTATTCTTTGGAAACAGTTTTGGGCTATTTGTTTATTGAATGTACAAGATAAGAAGATAATATATAATAGATAATAAATAAAATATAAGAGATAGGATAGGATAGGGTAACCTTTATTGTCAATTTTTTTTACTGTGAGCACACTAACCCACATTAAAATGCCATTCTGTTTCCTGCTCTCAAAAGAAAGTATATATCTACCCCATACACATATATATCACACATATACATATTCTATCTTTCTTTCTACCTATCTATCTATCTATCTACCTATCTATCCATCCACACACACAAACACACACAAATATAAATCACTTTTGTCCATTTTGAATACATAGTAGAAAGAAGAAATTTGAGAGTTCACAAGAATGATGTTGTATGGAACAAAACTGTGACTGAATCTGGATGTTCTGCTTCAGATACCACAAAGCCATTAAGGCAAACCTCTTCAACACATTCTTCAGTTCAATCTTTGTAAACAGTAATGGCTCATGCCCTACTTTTCCTAATCACACCACAACTATCTGCAATGAAATTAACTTTACTGAAGATAATGTAGAAAATGCACTATGTCACCTAAAATCATCATTATCTATTGGCTCTGATGGCTTATGTGCATACTTCTTAAAAAAGCTCTCCACTGCCATAGCAGAACCCCTAAGCATAATATATGAGATATCATTCAGAACCAGCTCATTACCAAACCTATGGTTTTTAGCAACGGTCATCCCTATCTTCAAAAAAGGTGACCCCTGCCTGGTTGAAAACTACAGATCAATCTCATTGTGTTGTGTCACATGCAAAGTTATGGAATCAATTATTTATTTATTTATTTATTTATTAATTACATTTATATACCGCCCTTCTCCCAAGGGACTCAGGGCGGTGAACAGCTCATCTAAAAACCCCACAAAAATACAAAAGTTAAAAAGTAATTAAATATTTAAATCAGCTGCTGACTAAAATTAGGAAACCCTCCCCCCACCCTTAAAAACCCAAATTTAAATTTAAAAATGGAGATCAAATTTAAAATCATTATCTCAGCCCAGGCCGGCCTGCTCAAAGAGCCAGGTCTTTAATGCGCGCCTGAAGGCCCTCAGGTCCGTGCCGGTACGGAGTTCCGGTGGCAGAGTATTCCAGAGGGCGGGGGCACCCACAGAGAAGGCCCTACTCCTTGGCGCCGCCAGACGACACATAGCGGCCGACGGCACCCGGAGCAGACCCTCCCTGTGGGAACGCACCGGCCTGTTGGAGAGCGTTGGCAGAATGCGGTCCTGAAGGTAACCTGGTCCCATGCCATGGGTCGCCCTAAAGGTCAAAACTAGAACCTTAAAGCGAACCCGGAGAGCCATCGGCAACCAATGCAGCTCGCGCAGGAGAGGCGTCACATGGGCGCTACGCGACGCCCCCATAATCACCCTCGCGGCTGCATTTTGCACCAACTGGAGTCTCCGGATGCTCCCCGCAGGGAGCCCCATGTAGAGGGCGTTACAATAGTCCAGGCGAGAGGTGACAAGGGCCTGAGTGACCGTGCGCAAGGCGTCCCGATCCAGAATTATTAATCAATGCATTACCTTCCACTTAAAGTCAAACAACCTATTCTCCAACAAACAATTTGGTTTCAGAAAAAATTGTCCTGCAATTTGCAATTTCTACACTGTAAAAACATATGGACTACATTACTTGACCAGGGCAAAGCAATAGATGTCATTTACATAGACTTCTGCAAAGCCTTTGACTCAGTGGTACATGACAAACTACTATTAAAATTAAAATCTTATGGCATTTCCAGATACCTTCATAAGTGAATTATTGCCTTTCTGTCAAGCAGGCAACAATTAGTAAAAGTAGGAAATGCCTTACCAAACTCTGCACCAGCTAACAGCAGTGTCCCCCAAAAGAGTGTTCCAGGACTCACACTCTTTATACTCTATATGAATGACCTTTGTGATCACCTTATAAGTAACTGCATCTTCTTTGCTAATGATGTAAAACTATTCAACACCACCAACAATGCTACCATCCTTCAAAGCGACCTTAATTATGCGTCTCAATGGTCAAACAGTTGGCAACTCCAAATCTCGACCAACAAATGCTCTATCCTACACATTGGTAGAAAAAATCAATATATCAAATACAAGCTAGGTGGATCTGATCTCATTGATGACCCTCACTATGTCAAAGACCTTGGAGTTCTCATATCAAATGACCTAAGCACCAGAACTTACTGCAACAACATTGCAAAAAAGACTTTAAGAGTTGTAAATCTCATTTTATGCAGCTTCTCCTCTTGTAATACTGATTTGCAAACTAAGGCATGCACAACCTTTGCTAGACCAATACTTGAATACAGCTCCGCTGTCTGGAATCCGCACTGTATATCAGACATCAATACAACTGAGCAAATCCAGAAGTATTTTACAAGAAGAGTACTATACTACTTTGTTCGCAACAGAATACCCTATACCACCAGATTGAGATTCTAGACTTAGACAACCTTGAACTATGCCGGCTAAGATTGGACTTAAGCATAGTACATAAAATCATATGTTGCAATGTCTTACCAGTTAATGAATATTTCAGCTTTAACTGAAACAACACAAGAGCACACAACAGATATAAACTAAATGTATACCACTCCAAACTTTATTGCAGGAAATACAATTTCAGCAACAGAGTGGTCAATGTCTGGAACTCACTACCTGATTCTGTTGTCACATGCTCAAACCCCTACTCTTTTACCCTCATACTAACCTCTATCGACCTCATCTCATTCCTAAGAGGTCTGTAACGGGCATACATAAGAGCACAATCGTGCCTACCGTCCCTGTCCTATTGTTCCCAATTATGAGTTCCTATTTCATGTATTTAAACTTACATTTATTCTTATTTCTATTATATTGTAAGTGTTTGACAAAATAAAATAAATAAATAAATAAATAAATAAATAAAGCCTCCTCCCAGAAAGTAACATGGAAAATAAGTCGAGAAGAGAATGTGTAGTGTCCCATGTGTAGTGTACCCTGCTCAAACATCACTTATATTGGTCAATGAAAAAAATAAAGTTTCTGTGGATTTTAAATGAATAAATAACTGACCAGGTTTGTAGTCCGTTATTTGGACACAATGATATTTACTGTTAATAGTTGCATTTGAAAATGTATGTGGATTAGAAATCACTGTTCCTTTGGGAAGAAAATATGCCCTTGATTTTATCTATTGCAAGATAGCCTTAAAAAGTAAATGTTTCCATCTTTACAGAAAACGGAATTATTTATGATAGTGAAGATTCATTATTTGCTTAGGAAATGAAAACTGTAATTATTAACTCTATCATTGCTACATATACACTCAAGATATTGATTTTACATTTACAGAAAGCACCTCTGTTTATAGTGTTTGAGACAGCAAAGACATGGTAATGGAACTTCCATTTATTCCTAATTTCTGAAACCAGGATAGTAATTTCTCTTTCTTTCATATATCCATTAGTCTTATGATTTCAGAAAATCATAATAGGATAATCTAGGATTTATTATCATTTGGTTTGGGCATTATGCCAGAATAAGGAAGAATACAATGCATGCTGATCTCTCTTCATCCTTAACTAAGCCATTTCAGCTGCATCAAATTCTCTCCCTAAGTCAGAAATCCAATTAGGTTGTCAATGCATGGATTTCTGTCACCCATTTACTCTTCACTGAACAACCAGGGGCAACCCTGGGGGGTGCATTTATACTCAGCTGATTGTGTTTCTCAAATAAAGAAGAATGATCAAGTCTGTTCTGCTTGATAGAGTAACATATAAAAAGAACTACATATACACATACCACACTATTTTATAGTATATATGTGTCTGTTTATCCATCTATCTATCTATCTATCTATCTATCTATCTATCTATCTATCTATCTATCTATCTATCTATCTATCTATCTTCTACCTACCTATTACCTACATACCTACTTACCTATCTGTATGGATCAGAAGTTACAATATTCTGATTCCTATCTCATTTGATTAAGTAACATAATCTTTCATATTTGCATAAATAACATTTTGGGTGAAGAAAGAAGAGGCAGGACAAAGAAGATGCATTGATACACAAGCTTCCCTATGATTCTTTCTTGAGTTATCAAGAAAGATAACTCTATCAAGAGTTATCAAGTATAAACAGTATTCACTGTTTATACGTACAGGTACTCCTTGATTAATGTCCATTCAACCATTTGAAGTTACAACAGCACTGAACAAAGGGTTCAACTGTTGCCTTGTTCCTGCAACATTATGCCTTGTCCCATAAACAAAATTCAGGCCCACCCACATTTATGACTGCTTTTTGGCTGCTCATCTACTCATTGCTGCCAGTTGCCTGGATCTGCTGCACTGCATTGTGCAACATTACTGACTGGAGCCCTTTTCCATGTCAACTTTTCACATGCAAAGGCCTTCTCTCACATGCTGGCCAGGTCTTCCTTTCATGAGCGGAGGCTCCAGCCAATACAATAGTGGTGCATGGAACAGTGGGTTCAATGGCAGTGGGCAGGACCAGGTAGAAAGATAGCTGACATCAGTGGTTGGTGGGCAGCCAAAAAGATAGAGGTGGGGAGGGAGTTATGTATATGAGAAGAGTTGAACTGAGGCACTTCACTATCTATCTTTCAAGAATGGCTTACATCCTCACCTACAACTGCCATTAACTCAACGACAGCAACTGGGATTCTCCAAAATGTCCATCACTAAGCAGAATAATTATGAGACATTTTGTTTAATGACCAAATCACTTAGGTATTGGGTTGTCAGTCCCAATTACATCCATTAAGTGAGTACGGTCTGAAAATGAGCACTGTTTCACATTTTGGGGTTGTTGTCCAAGGCAAGTTACTGTTGTTTTGCTACATTGTATTTATTTTTTTCTTTTATTTATTTATTCAATTTCTATAGCCACCCAACTCAACCAAGTGACTCTGGGAGACTTACAAATCTAAAATTACAAAACAATTAAAGCAATTAAAAACATTAAAACAGTAAAAACATTAACAAAATAAATGAATACGAACGGCAGCCAAGATTATTAAACAACTAACAGTAAAGCCAAGAAAAGGGGCCCTTAACACATTTCAGGCCCAGGTACATAGCCAAATTTTTAAAGCTCTCCAATGTTATGTTTTATTGTTTTACTGTTCCCTCTTTCCACAATAGCCTAAGACAGTTCTTTACAAAACAATAGGCTCTATTCTCTTTAAAACGGACTAGAAATGATCCCATTCCAGGGTTGATGCATCCATTTTCCTTTATCCAATATCCATGCAAATGTTTTGCTTATATTCTTCCACTAGACTATGGTTCCCTGCCCATCCTATAGGCTATGTCTATCACATTTTCAGTTCAGTTCATTTCCTTGTTTCTTATTGGTTCTAGGAGCTAAACAGCACATTTCCAAGATCTTGTTTTCCTCAGTAGATCTTATATCTTAAAATAAGATATAGATCTTATATCTTAAAATATCCATATTTTAATGTTCTAGATTGCAACTTTTTCATCTTGTGCTTCTTATTCAACATCCTTGTTTTGAGTGCTTTTAGACTTCCAGAAACTTAACTTTGTCTTGCTTAAGTCTCATTCTTTCATTCACACATGGGAGCTTATTTATCATATGTGTTGCCCATTTCATTTGAAAGTGGCCCTGGATGGCATACAACACTGATTTAAAGAAAAATATATAAGAACACTCACATTAAAAAAAAACTATTAAAAAGGAGAAGGTGGTACACTAAACTTCAATTAGTGGCACAGTTAGTGAAAATCGCTACTTAGATAACCTAAATGCAAAACATGCAACGGGGTAAAACTGAACACAACTTTCACAGCTAAGTGAACTATTTTAAAATAAATTTGATTTTAGCAATCCCTATTTCAAATCTAAAATATTTTTCCCTATAGAACATTATCTGTTGTGCCCCCCACAACTTGTACTTCAAGTCACAAGAGTTTATATGTCTATCTAGATGGGGAAATTGAGCTGGAGGGAAAAAGGTTCTAAAAAAGTAAATTGCTGTTATAAAGTTGTATTGCATTGTCCAAAGGGAGTATGCAGGCAAGTTCATTCAAGGGACAAAAGAGAATGCATCAATTCTCAATTAGATCATCACACACAACAAAGCACAGGGCATTAGCATCACATTTGTTCATTCAGGTATTAAATGGTTGACTTCACTTCAAGGAAACCTAAATTCATGAAGAGCCCAGGGACTGAAAGTCTATTTCTTCCATATTTGCCTGATTGCTTTGATTTGGCTTGGCATGCCACATACTTATACTGACCTGTTCCTGCTTTTTCTTGGAATGCTGCTGCACTTTTGTTGTCCTCCATATAATTCTTGGGGGGCAAGATGGGAGGGGGATGGTAGATTTTTAGTTCTAATGCACAATCAAATCAATCTGTTAATGCACTTTAGGAACAGGGGAGCTATTAGATCACTGTCTTTGTGCTGACTGTCTTGTTTTGGGCAGACATCTGCAGAACAGAAAAACTCCTGTCAGGTTGTCTAACTGTTTACATTCAACAGTTTTGTTTGCTCTGCAATTTTATTTATAATAACAATTCTAAATTTTGTACAATTTCACATAGACTGTCTACTATTGACTTCACCCCTTTCCTAAGAGGTCTGTAGGGGGCATGCATAAGCGCACCAACATGCTTACCGTCCCTGTCCTATTGTTTCTTTTATTTTTCTTATATGTACCCATTTCATGTATTCATAACTATGCATATACTTATACCTATTATCTTGTAAGCGATTGACAAATTAAATAAATTCTAAAAATTCTAAATAGTAGTCAGAGGATTGGATTTAAAGCCAAATAGCTATTTAGTTCTGAAGCTTGCCTGGGAACTTGAGCAACAATGACTGAGAAATCTGGAAATTCTAGAATGATTTAATGTGATCTGTACCTGTGAGGTAATAGGTAGTTTATGTTGTCCCTTTCCACTGGGATGAAATACATCTTATGTAGGAGTTCTCATGATAATAGTTTACATTTGTTGGCTTTCCCTCTGAAGTACCTTCTTGTTGTAGGCTAAAAATTGATCAATTTCCCAAGTATTTCTTTCATTTTCCCAAGCTTTTTTTCATTCAAGCCACCTAATACAGGTAGTCTTCAAATTATGATCATTCAAGTTACAACAGCACTGAATGAAGGAACTTATGACCAATACTCAAAGTTCTTGCTCTTGTACTTCCACCCATAGTCACATGAAGAAAACCATGCGGCAACCAGCTCGTACTTAGGACCAACTCAGGGGTGGGATCTACCAGTTCGGTCATTTATGAGGTTCGGTGATTTACAATGTGATTCCCCGCACACTGCGCGCATGTCTGTAAATCATCATCAGCATGCTGCGTGCAGAGAAGCAGCCTTTCAAAAAGCCCTTTTTTCCTGCTTGTTTAACTGCAGCTGTGCCTCGCACGGCAGCTGAAGTTCAAAAAAATCAGGAAATAAAGGTTCAGGTGACAGCCTGGTGGGCTGGTGGGCAAAAACATCAGCAGACATAGAACCGGTTGGTTCTATGTCTGCTGCTCTTCAGAGCTACTGGTTCTACAGAGGTGGACAGAACCAGTAGAAACCCACCCCTGGATCAACTGCAATACCATGCAATCATGTGATCACCAATTCTGACCTTTCCTGGCAGCTACCCACAAAGTCAATAAGGAAGCTGGCAAGAAAGGTGACAAATCATGGAGGTAAGTCCCCCCACATGTCCCTTCCTTCAGTCACACACACCCTGTACCTTCTGTCCCCAGTTTCCATGCACTTGCACAAATGGATACATGCACCCCGCACTCATGCAATTGCACACATGTATCCCTTACCTTCTTTACTACAGCCTCCCTGCATTTTGCACCCTCATTATTGAGGGCTTTCTGAGCTCACACTACAATGAAAACTCATTTCACACTTCTCCTCTCACTCCTCTCACACACAGATCCTCCTATAAGAATCTGTGAATTCTTAATTATTTTCCCTTACTTAAGTGGAATTCAATACTCAGAATTTACTCAGACAGCATGATGATTGCTGAAAATTCTGGCAGTTTCATTCTATACATTTAGAAAACAAAGTGATTTGTGAAGTAAACCTTCTCAAACCCTGGAAAACAAAGGAATTTATGAAAAATCATTCAATCTATAAACTTTTCACACAAAATCTGGGTCAGAATAAACCATCTATCTTTGAGGAATTAATTACCTGAGTAGCAAGCAGAAGCATGAGATTTTGAAATAATGTAGAAGAATATCTCCCTATTTAAATAATGGTATATAATTTTAGAGTATTCTTTATGGCTGTGATTGAAATAGGCAATGTATCTTTTGTGTCAGATGAAACAACTTGGTTTTATTTATCCACTAATTAATCTCAGCAGCGTACATCATTTTACATGATAAAAGGTCCTTGGGATTTAATCACAATAATGGATTCCCAACATGCATTTACCACCTAATATACTAAAATCAGAATGCATTATATTACCCTGAACACATTGTTTGCATAACAATCATACTGATGCAAACAAGAATCACATCCAGCGATGCCATTGGAGAAACAAAGAAGGTATAATTGTACATCTTGCAAGAATTCCAGATGGATCAAAACAAAAGAAAAAAGCATGAAAAAAAATACCAGTGAAAAAAGGATAAAAATTCACAATATGAATCTTTGTCATCCATGTAGTTGAATCTGAATATATCTCAAAAGACTTTCCTAAGAAGTAAAGCTTGTTAATATTTGTTTAGAAATCAGTCAAATCCAGCCATCCAATTCATCTGGTTATTCACTTTGTTTAAACTTATTGGGTTTGAGCCAGTAACTGTTGTTCACCTTTGCTTTAGTCCTTCATGCTTTGTATTCTTAATTACACCTTTGACCAAGATAACAGATTGTATAATTTTTCTGACACTTAGGAGTCAGGAAATTGTCTACATTCGATATTTTAATTACAAAAATTCTGGTGATTCTTTATCTGGCTATAAACTTAAAAGTATTTATTTATTTATTTACAAGATTTATATACCGCCCCCCTCTCCGTGCGGGACTCGGGGCGGTGTACAGCCATTAAAAAAATACAATAATAACACAATAATTAAAAACAATTAAAAAGATTAAATATCATGGCTGAATAATAAAAATGAGACAAAGGTTTAAAAATAAGGACTAAAACCAATTAAAACCGAATTTAAAACCCATAAAACCCTAGGCCAGACTGGCTTGATGAAATAAATAAGTTTTCAATGCGCGCCGGAAGGTCAAAAGGTTAGGGATGATCCTCATCTCCGGGGGTAATTTGTTCCAGAGGGAGGGTGCCCCCAAAGAGAAGGTCCGCACCTTCGGGGTCGCCAGCTGTCCAGCCGGCGGCACCCTGAGGAGACCCACTCTATGGGAGCGCACTGGCCAACGGGAGATCGATGGTGGCAGTAGGTGGTCCCGTAAATACCCAGGTCCCAAGCCATGGAGTGCTTTAAAGATGGTAGCTAACACCTTGAAACACACCCGAAAGACTACCGGGAGCCAATGCAGCTCGCGCAAGAGTGGTATAATATGAGAGCTCCGAGAAGCCCCCAAAACCACCCGTGCGGCCGCATTCTGCACCAGTTGGAGCCCTCAGGTGCTCTTCAAGGGGAGCCCCTTAGTTGTAACCTAAGGGATTGCAGCATAATTGGAGAAATGAATGAAATTGATGTGAACTGGTAGGGATATACTATGCTAAGCAAGGAAATAATCTGACTGCTAAGAACCTGGATGAATAGGGATTGTTACCACCGAGAAGCAGAATAGCAAACAGAGAATGTAGAGGTAAACAAGGTAAAATTCACAGATTATTACAGGATAATAATATGAACTGTAAGAAATATGAACTGGGTCTTTCTGATAAGAGTGAGAGGGCACCCATGAAGGTGAATGGATGAAAGGGGCCAGAAAAAATGTATTAAAAATACACATGAAATCATGAAATCATGCAGGAGACGCATAGACAGACAGAAAGACATAGGGATTTAATGCAAAAAAAGTTTAAGCAGAAAATGACCAAGCATAGAAACCATGACTAAGGAAAAAGAAAATACAGATACTCCTCAATTTACAACCACAATTGAGCCCAAAATTTATGTTGTTAAATGAGAAATTTGTTAAGTGAGTCTATTTTATGAATGTTCTTGCCACATTTGTTAAGTGAATCACTGCAGTTGTTAAATTAGTAACACAGTTGTTAAATGAATCAGATTTATCCACTGACTTTGCTTATCAGAAGGTTGCAAGGGTGATCGCATAATCCTGGGATAGTACAACCATCATAAATGTGAGTCAGTTGTTAAGTGTCCAAATGTAAATCACACAACCATGGGGCTGCTGCAACAGTCATAAGTGTGAAAAATAGTCAAAGGTTACTTTTCTCAGTAACTTATGAACAGTCACTAAGAGAACTGTTGTAAATGAAGGATGACCTGTATGTTGCTAGCATTCCAAGGTTTGAAGTGAGTTTTTTTTTTAAAAAAAACTTGAAAATAAGGAAGAAAGGATAAATACAGCCTTATTCATGGGTCAGGCAGCTTAATATGGCAAGAGGAAGATAATAGACAAATCCTTTCACTTAAGAGAGTAAATATAACAAAGATTAGTCATGAAAAGTGCTAAGAGAGGACACCAAAAGTTTTCTCTTTGCTGTGTACCCTATAGGAGTTGCTTGCCTATGATCTAAGTACAAGGAAGGTAGATGAAATTCCATCCATGAAGGGAATCAGTCTAATATGTCCATTGTAGGGAGGATGGCTAGTAAGGAACTCTCAGGGTTTGACAGTTGGGGAGTGGATTGGGATTGAGAAAAACAAAACAATGACCAGCTGATGGGATTGGGGTCTGTGAAAGGAAATGCAGGCAGAATTGGTTCAAGAGCCAACAGAAGGGAGAGGAAACTGCCCTATAGGGTTTTTCAATACAGATAAGGTTGTCAAATTATGTGAACATGATTCCAATAGAACTGGGCTGTCAAACTTGCGGCCCACGAGCCAGATGTATCACATGCTGGCCACACCCATGCCCAGCTTAGCGAAGGGGAAAAAAGTCATGATACATCACATGATGACACCATGACAACAAGAGTTTAACACCCCCGCAATAGAAGATAATAAATGTTGCATAATAGATGTAGGACTGAATTGTGAAGCTCTTGATTCTCTCTGAGCTTGGTTGTTTGCTAGAATAGAACAGAACAGAACAGAACAGAATACTTTATTGGCCAAGTGTGATTGACACACACGGAATTTGGCTTGGTGTAAATACTCTCAGTATACATAACGAAAAGATACATTCGTTGCTTACATATGTTTCACTGACAGACTAGAAAACATCATCAATGCAAGTCATTATCAGTCCTGGCAATGATGAACCAGGTAATGAAATATTTGCCAGCAATAATCAAGGCCAGACGGAACCAATAATTCTACAATGTGGAATTTATTATTTAAAAAAAACACTCTACTTGGCTCATGGATGGCAGAAAGACAGAGACATAATCCAAGCAAATCTTTGAGACCAGGGGGCAGAGGAAAGAATTTCTTTCTACTGAGTTCAATAGCTAATATTGCTTAATGCAATCTTCAGTTATGGAAAAAAAATAAAATAAAGATGTGTTCCCAGCCAGAAGTGCCCTGGGTTTTATTGGAGCTGGAGGGTGAAGAAAATATCCCTTAATCTTTGCCCTCTCCAAATTCTAGAGTGGCTGGAAAAAAAGTTACTTATCAAAATGAAATCGTAAGGTTTGTTTGTTCACTGAGTTCAATGGGCAAGTAATAATACACACATAAAAATAATATAGGATGAATGTGCAGTAAGGGGCACATGGAAGTTTAAATTTATATCCATCTAAGCCTCCCTAAGTCATAAAAAGTCCATGCATTGCACTGCACTGGCTTCTCACATAGCTGGAAAGGGGTCAACATTTTCAAATTGAAAAGAGGTGGGCATGCCTTAAGCCAAACATGTGTTGCTATGATGTTGAGAGAGAGAGCATGGCTTTATAATATATAGAAGCTTTGCCAGGTTCCTCTGCATTCTCACACAAGTCAATCTTTGCTTAACTGCATGTAAGGTTTTTTTTAATTATGTAGGGAAAAAAATATCTATTTCTCTCTGCTGCTTCAAATGCAGAATGACCTTTGCTGATGTGCTAAGTAGCAAAAGAGACCATAGAGCTATAGGAAATCAGCAAGCTCCTACAAGTGCTATAAAAGATAGAAATGAATTTCTTTGGCCTAGCTGCCACATCTTTTGTGTACATATCATAGAAAGGAAATTTTCTAGCAAGAAATGAGTCACAGGGTGATAGAGTTGAAATAGAAGACTTTCTCTTGGAAAGATACTGCTACATTCTGCACTCAGACTGATTGCCATAGGAGGTACAGAACCTCTGTACTAAATAACAAGGTCATGTACTCACTGTTCCTGACATTGCAGAATTTATTTTCTTTTGTTGTCAGTTAATAACATTAGATAGGTTTATTCAACTCATAATGTCATCACTTTTGGGTGGCAGAATTGGGCGTAGTTGCAAGATCTACCAAACATTATAAGGAAATGAAAATTGAGACTGATGAGTCATTGCAATACAATGGAAAATTGATTATTCATTTTTCAAGGCATTTTATATTAAACTCACCAGTGTCACCTTTAAAATTTAATGCAGACTTTTTATTTAGTAGTTTTTACTTGAACGGGAGTCTCTGGGCTGGTCAAAAAATCTGATTTGCTGCAATACCAAAAAAGAAAAAGGTTTCCCATTTAAAGAAAAGTATGGTTTTATTAGAGCACCCAAATTACCAATAAACTCCTGGATTACAGGTTTTAAATCTATATCATTGTGGATATAGATACTATGCATGTTTTCAGCTTGTTAAAGTTATATATTGATATATTGATTAACTTGACTGTACTCCAAATAAGCTTAACTAAAATTAATCCTGAATAATGTAAAAATCTATCATTAACTGTTTGCTTATATTTTACAATCATTTTCATTTTTTTATGGTTTCATTTTTGTTTGTTTGTTTTTTGTGCCTTCAAGTCAGTATTGAGTCCTTGTGACTGCCAGGACAAGTTCCTGCAGTTTTCTTCACATGACTTCAGAAGGGCTTTGCCATTGCCTGCTTACTAGGCTGAAAGACAGTGAATGGCTCAAGGTCCCCCAACTTGCTTTGTGCCTAAGACAGGACTAAAACTCATGGTGTCCCAGTTTCTAGCCTGGTGCTTTTAACCATTGCACAAATTGGCTTTCTTTTATGCAATACACAGTATAACTGGACATGTTTCCAGACACAACACACAACATTTAGTTGCATTTATATTTGGAACTAAAGCATAGGTCCCTGATCTGTCTTCTTTCAAACTAATTCACATTCCAACCTGAAAAATAGCTTAAGAATTGGTTTATGAATTATGATGTCCCTAGACATCAAATTGTATTGTAAGATGCTCATCTCACCTCCACTCAAGTGAGAACAAGGCAGCTGTTATTCAAGCAAAACAAGTGCTTGTAGTGTCAGCGTATGAGTAATATAATGTGGGAGGAAACAAGCCATGGAATATTCTTCTTCATTAGATAATTTGCAAAGAAGAAAAGAAATCACAACTCTTGCCATTTTCCCCCCAAGTCAAAGTGAAGGATCAGGAAAATTAACTGCCAGTCTCTGTAGCCTTTTCTACAACTCTTCAAGGGAACTTGAGTAAATAAATAGCTTGAAATGAAGGAGGAGCACTTCCTTTCTGCCTGAGTAAACAACTTCACTGCTCTAAAAGAATGAGAAGGGGAATTTGAGACTTGGATTTGGGGGATTTGAAAGGGGGAGAACAGAAATGGGCAATGGTGGTGAACAGGGAATTGATTATTAGACTGAATTGTGACATGAGAGGAAGAAGGATTTTAAACATTCATCTCTTGGTTATGTGAGCATTTATAACCCCCATTTTTGGGGGTGCCAGCTTAAATGAACTTTACTAGTCTCTCTAGTTATTTTAGAAAGATTAATCAACATCTGCACTGATTCACAGAGATAATAAGTTTGAACAAAGGCAGTCTGCATATTCATCTGCAAGATGTATTGCAATGATAGTTCAAATGATATGCACGCAGGAAAAGAGATGATTATATCTCCCAATAGCTAACAAAGAGCAGTCAAATATAGCCAGTTTAAGTAACTAAAAAGTTCTGAAATAGCAGAGTGCTATTCTTCCTTCAGTCATTACAAAGCACTTGCAGCAGCCAACTTTTTACTCAGGTACAATTTCCAAGGCAGCCGGCTGATAAAAAAATGTAAAATATATCAGCTTCTCCCTCAACTATTCATCTTTCTTCAAAAACTCTGACTCAGAACACTGAAATATTAGTACACTATTACTGAAAATTGGTTAAAAAACATATACTTACTTTATCAAGATGAGCTACTAAAATACTGAACAAAATATGATAATGAATACTCTTTGTTTCTTAGGATTGTAATTTACTAAATTATAAGATTTGTTATCTTTCTTCTAAGCAACAGTGCATATATAAGATGTACACTGTATAAGATTGTAGTAAAATTGACTACAATTTTTAAATCTATGCTGACATGCTTTCATATGGGATGAAGTTTGAATTCATGTCTTCTACAGTAACTTATTAAGTCAAAAATAAATCCCAGTAAGTTCACTACTCTTTCTGTCATAAAACTGCTCTCAGGTCCTGTTTTGATCATGGAGCTAAGAATGGTGGAATTTAAGATTAGGAAGCATTGTAATAATAATAATAATAATGAGGAGGAGGAGGAGGAGGAGGAGGAGGAGGAGGAGGAGGAGGAGGAGGAGGATGATAATGGCATCTTCCCAGAATATAATATATTCCAATGAATATAATCATTAAATATATAAAATATTCTGGGCATCACTATATTTGGTACAGTTCTAGAACTCATTGGTGGGAGCTTCTGAATGATCTGCTTTGTTTCTGGTCATGTATATTTTAACTTTCAAGGAAAATATCTCTGTTTTCAGAAATGGATGCATTCAAGGCCAAAAGAGTTGTTGGGAATTTGGTGGTAAAGAAGTTAAATAAATTATTATTATATGTGGTATTCATAAAGGTGAATTTCCTATCCTACATGAAGCTGTTTTCTATAAAACTAAGGCCCTGACTTATTTTCTTTTGAGAAAATAAACACACAGTATTTCCAAACGTCATGTCAATTTGGAAATATAAAAGTACCATCATGATTCAAATATACATTACATGGTCATAGCCTGCACAATTTTATGCATCTTCTGGTTGAGTACAGTGAGATGATGGCTGTTCACTGCACTCCAAGGCCAAAAGAGTTGTTGGGAATTTGGTGGTAAAGAAGTTAAATAAATTATTATTATATGTGGTATTCATAAAGGTGAATTTCCTATCCTACATGAAGCTGTTTTCTATAAAACTAAGGCCCTGACTTATTTTCTTTTGAGAAAATAAACACACAGTATTTCCAAACGTCATGTCAATTTGGAAATATAAAAGTACCATCATGATTCAAATACACATTACATGGTCATAGCCTGCACAATTTTATGCATCTTCTGGTTGAGTACAGTGAGATGATGGCTGTTCACTGCACTCAGACCACACATGGGAATGTTAAAAGCAAACTTTTGCCCTGCTATCATTCATAATTCAAGAGAAATGAGGGTTAGGAAAAGTGTATGAGCAATCAACATAATTTATATGCTGCAAGTAGAAGAGCTTGCAGTCTCTCACATCATAAAGTTTAAATAAGGGTAGCTTAACACCAGATGTACCCACAGCTGTCCTGAGCATAACACCATTAGCTCCATTACAGCATGAAGTAATCCTTTCCTGACTTCAGCATCTCCATGAAAACATCACACCTGTCTGCTTGACTTAACAGATGCCCTAAAGTAAGATTTCAACTTATCAGCCTCACTGTTGTCCTGAGAGGGCTAAACGTGAAGGTGGCAACTTAAAACCCAACAAAGCAACCAACCTCTTAAGGGAGAAATTACTTTGGCTATATGTTCTAGCCATATGGTCCCCAATAAGATTAAGTGATATATACAGTACATTATAACTGTTCACGTGTATCTAATTATGCTATTTTCTCACTAAAGTAATACTTTCAGCACAACATTTCAATACAACTTTGTGATAATATATACCTGTATCTATCATGATACAGGTGTATATTATATGATATAGTAATAACAGTCCTTTGCAGCCCTTATGGCTGAGGAATTATGCTCTCAGTGAAGGTGTCAGTGCCTAACAATCCTGCAACAAGCGGAAAAAATATCCTGCTTTCTAATTGCACAATTAAATGTGCTTATGTTTTTTGTAGAAAAGTTTTCTGGGGAAGAAATAGGTGTATGTCAAACAGCAATATTTTCAGGGAAAGGCCAAAAAGTCAAGATGGTGGTTGCAGCAGTGCAATTGAAGGCCTGCTTTTTTGACATGTGAATCGATGCATATACAAAAAAGGAACAAGATTTTCTTGCACTGCTACGATCAGTATCTTGACTTTTTTGACAGTGTTCTGGATCCTGATGTCAAAACTTTATTTTGAGTATATTGATACTTCCAAGTCTGAACTAGGAAATAGACAATCTTACATTTAAGGAAAGAGGTACAAACCCTGGTCTTAATGAATTAACTCTTTCAATCAGGATTCAAGGCCAGATATAGGATTAAGACAGCATTGATTGCTGTCTGGGTGATTTCTGACAAGAGCAGGATGGGAGTCATGTGTCTGTTCTTGGTATTCCTGACTTCCCAGGGACTTTTGATCATGATATCCTTCTGAACCAGTTTTGAATTGGGGGTGGGTGGCATGTAGTTGTGCTGGTTTTTTACTTCTTTTGTGGCTGGTTCCAATCAATGTTGATAGGGGAAGAAAAGTCTAGCCTGCAGTTTCTGTTATGTTGCATTCCACAAGGTTTGATGCTCTTTCCTCTCCTGTTTAACATCTACCTGGAGTGTCTAGGGGAAATCATCTGTCAGTTTGGAGGGAGGTGTAATTAGTACATATACTAATGATTCCCATCTATAAATCACTACCTTGAGTCATTTAAGTGATGTCATTGAGGTCCTGTCTCATTGTCTTGAGCAGTGAGGGTTTGGACGGAGAAAAACAGGCTTTGGTTCAACTCTAGTAAGACTAAGAAGATTTGGGTTTGGGGACGGACATCCTAGTTTGGGGAACATGCCACCTCTTGCACTACCCCAGACAGATTCTATATACAATGTGGGGATACTTGTGGGTCTTGCTCAAAATTTAGGTGATAACTGTGGTCAACAGGGCTTTTACATAGCTTTGTGTTGTGCCATTTGCAACCATTCCTAGACCAAGTGGTCTTGCTCACAGTCAGTCATGCCTTACTCCTGCTTGGATTACTGAAATGTGATCTACAAGGGATTGAATTTGAAGAGTATTCAAAAGCTGATGCAAAATGCAGTGGCGTGAACAGTTGCAGATGCTAGTTACCTGGCACATGTGATATATCTGTTCTGTGGGCTGCATTGACTACTAGTATGCTTCTGGGTACAATTCAAGGTGCTGGTGGTTACCTTTAAGGTCCTTCATGGCTTGGTATGGACTAATATAGGACCTTCTTTCCTCAATGGTGTCTTCCTATCATGTGAGACACAAGGGGAAGTTTCTGATTCCTGACTGTGAGAGTGCCATATAATGGGACCCAGGAAGAGAGTATTTTCTGTCATGGTGCCCGCCTGTCCTCTGGAACATCATTCCACCAGAGCCTTGTTCAAACCTAGCTGGCCTTTTCCTAGGCATTGAAAATTTGGCTTTGTCATCAAGCCTGTGTCTCTGATAGCATGCAGAGCCCCTTTCTTGCTTATCATTAAGATTGTATTAACTGAGTTTCTTGGCTACTGTGGGTTTTTTGTTTTTGTTTTTAAACTTGTTTCTTATTATGTTTTTATTCTGTTTTGTAATTGTTAGCCACCCAGAGTCTTGTATATAAGATGGGCAATCAGATACATTTAAATAAAGAGATAAATAATTGTGCTAGAGTTTTTACTGCGCCTGTTGTTATTTTAGCACAAAGTAATCCTAATTAGCTATTAAGGAAGTAATATGTCTTGCTTGGTTGAGTTCCTCTTATGATTTTTAGAATAGTTTTAATATTCCATTCCGCTTGGACTCATTTACTCTATATTAAAACTTTAGATGTGATCTTATATTTCTATACATGGAGTAAAAGAATACTTTGGAGAAAAATCAGAGCAGAAGCATTGGCAGAATCATTGTTAGATCTGTATATTCCCTTGGTTGTTATTAAGAATTTTAACCTTCCCTGCTCAGCACAATTGTGTATTATAACTTACTAATATTATACCTACCGTAACTGTTCTGAAAAGGTTTTTCCACTCAACATATCAGGATTGATATTTTGTATATGTGTATTATATTTCTTTAATTTGGGTTAGTGCATGTGAATTCAAATTATAATTTAAATAAAAGAACAATGTAATTTCTTACTTCATTATTTTACATGTTTCAAACTATGGAACTGTAAATGTGTTAAGGCAAGACATTTTTAATACAAACATACTGGTTAGAATTTTAAAAAATGCAAATACCAAATGTCAAACTGCTATTAGATCTGAGGGTATTTTCCAAAGCAGTTTCTGAAACAGTAAAGGAGCTTATTTGTAAGAGAGAGAGAGAAAGAGAGAAAGAGAGAGAGGAAGAAAAAGAGATTGATCATTTTTGGCTTTGGCCAAATATAAGAAGCATTTTATATGTAATATAAGAAGCATATTCTAAAGTAGTTTTATCCCATGAATTAGTCGTACTGACTTTTGCAGTTTTTTCTCTTCAGAAATAACTTTTGTTGTGGAAAAGTCAACACATCAAAAGCAACTATGTCTGGAAAAATTTAATAGTGCACATAACTATGGAAGCCTCAATAACCCACATTATTATTGGTATCATAATATACATTACTATCAGATTTTTGCCAAAGCCTAGATTACTTGAAAGATGCTACTTCAGAACAGATTCTAATTTATCCAGGTTATAGTAAACAAGTCTGAATCTATAGTGATCAGATTCTGATTTCTGTTAGTTTTATTAGTTCTGTTTTTCTCATTTGTACTAAAAAAGGTAGAATAGGAAATGAATTAAAAACAAAAACAAAAAAGTTACCTTAAAATACAATTCTATGGATCTTTTAAAATATAACTACATCAACTTCAGCACCAAAAATATTGAGAAATTTATATTTTTCTAAAACAGAAAAGTAAAATGGGGATAGAAATCAGTAAACATGTCATTTAAGTTTACCTATGATTTACTTATTCTCTTCAATAGTTGCAGAAGAATTTAAATCATAGATCTCTGTCGTAACTTTCTGAACTTGTCAATTCTTTTGCTGAGGGATAAAACATAAGAAAATTCATCTTCACAGGCATCCTATTTGACATTTCATTAAAATGAATTGCCTATCTGCACCTACTGTAGTGATTATGTAATCCTTCAAGCTGGTGTCTAGAATACATGAAACTCTGGCCACTATGAAATGGTTAAAAGTTCTATCTGAATCACTTTGAAGGGCTGACATCCTTAGGGTTTATGTAAATGTTGACACCTAGGACAATTTGTCAGAATATTCATGAACTGACAGAGACATGATTAACAAAGTCAGTCAATGGAAGCTGAATTGGTGGCTGAGAGTTTGGGCGTGGCTTAGCTCCATGCTCTCAATTCTGAAAGTGAAACTAGTAATCTGTTCTAAGCTCCTGAAGCCGCTGTTTGTGTTTTGCTTATGTTACATTGGAAGAAACTACTGATATTGTAAACTTTACTTCAATATGTTATTATGTATATAAAGAAGTTAATGAATCCTGCAAAATCAGTCATATGTGTGTTTTCTGGATTTGAATTTATGCTGCAAATTCTCACACAATTCCCTTGAGAAGTTCTCTTAATCCAGTAGTTTATGGGAAGTTAATTGGAAGATCCACAACCATCCACCCAAACCCACAAATTATGCTGGGCTGCCTCATCCTGGCAGGTTTGTGGTCTAAAGCAAGCAGGCACTCATACTGGGCAGAAGCAATATAAGAAAATGCCAAAGGCAGACAATCATTTTAATGAGAATTGTAAAGGTATCAATTCATACTGGGTGGGAGAAGGCAATGGCAAACCACTCCAATAGTTTTACCATTAAAACACACCTTGCTTTACTGCCTCAGCTAAAAAAGACTGAATATTAATTTGGAATTCAGGTTCTTGTCTCCCACTGGTCTAAATCCAGCTGACATGGAAGTAAACATGGTCTCAGGGGCCAGTCTGGTTCTCTGGGCTGTAACTGGAAGTTGCCTTGTTACTGGGCAGACTGAAAAGAAATTTCTAATCTCAGAGGCTTCAAGGGATTCCTGCAGCAAATCCTGCTCTTCAGCTCCCCCTGTGGCCATTTCTGTTACTACTCTCCTGTCAGTTTGCAGGTGCCTGTCTGCTCTCAGTAACGGTCGCTCCTCATTTAGACAGGAAACTGTATTGGGTGCCATTTCTGAACTCTTCTGGGCTGCTTCATGTCCCTTAGAGCACAACTTCTCCAGAGCTTTATCTCTTCGGTGCTGGTTCCGCTCAGCTGCCTTGGAGCTCTTTTGAGCCCCTGCAGCCCTATCCTTTGGCTTGGGCCTGTTAGAAGAAGACAACTGATCTGGGGCTCTGGGCTGAGAGAGCATGAGGGCCTATGAACCATCTCCTGCGCTCTCCTGATCGCGCGGGTAGGGTTCTGTGGCAATTCCGCCATTTTCCTTCCCGATGCTGTAAACTGAAGTCTTCACTAAAATACTACTGCAGCTTCCCTATTTCTACGCTAGTCAGAACGCCACTCCAACTATTCTACTAGGTTGCAAAAGGGATTTTATTTATTTATTATTTAAATTTATATACCGCCCCCTCTCCCAAAGGGACTCGGGGCGGTGAACAGCCAGAATAAAAAAACACATATAAAACACATATACAATATTAAAAATTAAAAGAATTAAATATAATTGGCTGTACAAAGATTAAAAAACAAGGGGATTAAGAAAGATTAAAAACCAGATTAAAATTTAAAAACCCCTAGGCCAGACCGGCTTGCCGAAATAAATAAGTTTTCAGCGCACGACGGAAGGTCATGAGATCAGGGATGGTCCTCATCTCTGGGGGTAATTCATTCCAGAGAGGGGGTGCCCCCAATGAGAAGACCCGCATCCTCAGGGTTGCCAGCTGTCCAGCCAGCGGCACCCCGAGGAGGCCGACTCTATGGGAGCGTATCGGTCGGCGGGAGGCCGATAATGGCAGGAGGTGGTCTCGCAAATATCCTGGTCCCGAGCTATGGAGTGCTTTAAAGATAATAACTAAGACCTTGAAGCGCACCCAGAGGGCCACCGGGAGCCAATGCAGCTCGCGCAGAAGTGGTGTAACATGGGAGCCCCGAGAAGCCCCCAACACCACCCTCGCGGCTGCATTCTGCACCAGCTGGAGCTTCCAGATGCTCTTCAAAGGCAGCCCCATGTAGAGAGTGTTGGCATAGTCTAGGCGGGAGGTTACCAGGGCGGAGATGACCGTGCAAAGCGCATCCCGATCCAGAAAGGGCCGCAACTGGTAGATCCTACGGACCTGGCCAAAAGCCCCCCTGGCGACGGCCGCCACGTGGTCTCCCAATGACAGCTGCACATCCAGGAGGACACCCAGATTGCGGGCCGTCTCTGTGGGGGCAAGAGTTTCCCTCTCACAGCCAGCGATGGAACCAGCTGGCTGTACCGGGGTGCCAGGAAGCACAGCCACTCAGTCTTAGATGGGTTGAGCTGAAGCCTCTTCCGCCCCATCCAACACCGCACGGCCTCCAGGCACCGGGTCATCACTTTGATGGCTGCATCGGGGTGGCCCGGGGTAGAGATGTACAGCTGACTGTCATCAGCGTACTGATGGAACTCTACCCCAAAGCCACGGATGATCTCATCCAGCGGCTTCATATAAATGTTGAACAGAAAGGGCAAGAGCACTGACCCCTGAGGCACCCCGCAGACCAGGGGCCTCGGGGCCGACCTCTGCCCCCCTGCCAACACGAATTGCGAACGGTCAGAGAGGAAGGAGGAGAACCACCGCATAACAGTGCCTCCCACACCCAACCCCCCCAGCCACCGCAGTAAGATACTGTGGTCAACTATCAAAAGCCGCCAAGAGATCTAAGAGGACCAGGACAGAGGAATAACCTCTGTCACGGGTCCTCCAGAGATCATCCACCAATGCGACCAATGCCGTCTCCGTGCTGTGTCCAGGCCTGAAGCCCAATTGGCATGGATCCAAATAGACAGCTTCATCCAGGTGCTGGGGAAGCTGTCGTGCCACCACACTCTCAACAACCTTCGCCACAAAATGAAGGTTGGAGACAGGACGATAAAGTTGGGTCCAGGGATGGTTTCTTGAGGAGGGGTCTCACCACCACCTCTTTCAAGGCGGCAGGCAGATATCCCTCACTCAAGGAAGTGTTAATAATACCCTGAAACCAACCTCGTGTCACCTCCCGGGTGGCCAACACCAGCCAGGAGGGACACGGGTCCAATAAACATGTGGTAGCATTCAGTCCCCGCAGCAACCTGTCCACGTCTTCGGGGGTCACATTTTCTTGCCTTTGTTGCTGTCTTCAGCTCCCGTTAACTGCTGCCGCTGTAAAAAGGCATCTGCTAAGCTGCTAAGAGCCCTCCCAAGCCAAACGCGGGGAGAAGGTGTGGAAGGTATTTCTACACACCTGCTGCTGAAATACCTCTACACATTGTAGATCAGCCCTCAGGCAATCCGCTGTTCGACGGCCTGGGCTGAAGCCCCGACTGCACTGTCTTTGACAGCTGTCAAATGGGTAGACTGGTCCTTAGATGAAGTAGTATCCAGGATTGGTTATTTTTTCCTAATTTTCCAATTGATTTGATTTAAATTTGATTCTTTTAGGAGCAGAAATTAACATGTCATCCAGCTAACTGACTGAGTCAATTTCTGGGACACCCTTAGCAACAGGGGGGAGTGTCGTCAAACATTCGACAGACTCAGTCCAATCAGCAAGCAGTGACTGATTACCCAATCCTGGATGCTATCACAACCACAATGGAGAATCACCTATCATTCAACCCATTTCCTGTTTGGATTTTATTCAGCCGAATCACTTTCAATAAGTTACAGAACCCAAAAGTGGAGTATTCTATATTACACTCTGATATTCATAAGTAGGCAATTTATAAGCAGATGGCTTTTATTAGAGTCTTTTTCCATTATTCTATAAATAAAGTTCAAAGCAGAAATTCATTAAAAAATTTCTATTTCAAGCTTATAAAAATGAGAGTGAGTCTGCAAGACAGAAGAAGAGAGAGATGAGCTCTAGGAATCATATTGGAGAACAGACTAGTAATTAAAACATTTCATTAAAGTTCCTTCCCCAATTTTCTTACCTCTCAATGAAGAATTAACATGATTGATTTTTCTGGTTATTTTAAGAGTGAAATCTTGGAATAGAAATGAACATTAAAACTTGAATCCAATATACAGTGGAGCAAGAAAGTATTTAGTTAGCCACCAATTGTGCAAGTTCTCCCACTTAAAAAGATGAGAGAGGCCTGTAATTGTCATCATAGGTATACCTCACCTATGACAGACAAAATGTGAAAACAAATCCAGACAATCACATTATTTGATTTGGAAAGAATTTATTTGCAAATTATGGTGGAAAATAAGTATTTGGTCACCTACAAACAAGCAAGATTGCTGGCTCTCACAGACCTGTAACTTCTTCTTTAAGAGGCTCCTCTGTCCTCCACTCATTACCTGTATTAATGGCACCTGTTTGAACTTGTTATCAGTATAAAAGACACCTGTCCACAACCTCAAATGGTCACACTCCAAACTCCACTATGGTGAAGACCAAGGAGCTGTTGAAGGACACTAGAAACAAAATTGTAGATCTGCACCAGGCTGGGAAGACTGAATCTGCAATAGGCAAGCACCTTGGTGTGAAGAAATCAACTGTGGGAGCAATAATTAGAAAATGGAAGACATACAAGACCACTGATAATCTCCCTTGATCTGGGGCTCCACGCAAGATCTCACCCCGTGGGGTCAAAATGATCACAAGAACGGTGAGCAAAAATCCCAGAACTACACGGGGGGACCTAGTGAATGACCTGCAGAGAGCTAGGACCAACGTAACAAAGGCTGCCATTAGTAACACACTACGCCACCAGGGACTCAGATCTTGCAGTGCCAGACGTGTACTCCTGCTTAAGCCAGTACATGTCCGGGCCCATCTGAAGTTTGCTGGAGAGCATTTGGATGATCCAGAAGAGGATTGGGAGAATGTCATATGGTCAGATGAAACCAAAGTAGAACTGTTTGGTAGACACACTACTCGTCGTTTTTGGAGGAGAGAGAATTCCGAGTTGCAACCAAAGAACACCATACCTACTGTGAAGCATGGGGGTGGCAACATCATGCTTTGGGGCTGTTTCTCTGCAAAGGGAACAGGACGACTGATCCATGTACAGGAAAGAATGAATGGGGCCATGTATAATGAGATTTTGAGTGCAAACCTCCTTCCATCAGCAAGGACATTGAAGATGAAACGTGGCTGGATCTTTCAGCGTGATGATGATCCCAAACACACTGCCTGGGCAACGAAGGAGTGCTTTGAAAGAAGCATTTCAAGGTCCTGGAGTGGCCTAACCAGTCTCCAGATCTCAACCCCATAGAAAACCTTTGGAGGGAGTTGAAAGTCCGTGTTGCCCAGCGACAGCCCCAAAACATCACTGCTCTAGAGGAGATCTGCATGGAGGAATGAGTCAACATACCAGCAACAGTGTGTGACAACCTTGTGAAGACTTACAGAAAACGTTTGATCTCTGTCACTGCCAACAAAGGATATATAACAAAGTATTGAGATGAACTTTCGATATTGACCAAATACTTATTTTCCACCATAATTTGCAAAAAAATTCTTTCCAAATCAGACAATGTAATTGTCTGGATTTGTTTTCACATTTTGTCTCTCATAGGTGAGGTATACCTATGATGACAATTACAGCCTCTCTCATCTTTTTAAGAGAACAATTGATGGCTGACTAAATACTTTTTTGCCCCATTGTAGTAATCAGTTTAATATAACTCCTAAAACAGATGTGGGGGTCTATCAGCTTTAGCTTCAAGGATACCCAGATTAGTTATTTCCTTATATATGCATATGATCCTAGGTACTATCTCTGATGCTAAGAACAAAAATATCACAAAATTTAGTAAAGTGATCTTGGCATATTCATTTTTGTACGAGGAAAAGTTATCAGTAAAAGAAAATGCAGAACATCTTTTATTTATGGATGTATGACATTTTACCTATTAACTAAAGACCTTTTGAAGAACTTTAATACTTTGTTATACAGTCAATTGCATTTTTAAAAATATCAACTTTAATATTCATTAACTTTTCTGGAGGGAAATTGTTTTCATTATGCATCTTTATAATTCCTCATTTCATCCAATTTTATTTCTGAAAACTAACCATAATCTAATTACAGATAATAGTGAACACAATTTACTTCAGATGATAGCAAATATCTTTAAAATGTATTTTAAAGAAAATTATATGCCAATCACAATGTTTATTAGTCCCAAGCACAATACTGTGTTTCCAGGAACCTCCAGGTTCTGTGAGAATCATCCAGGGATTGCCAAAGACAGCTTCCATTTATATTACATAAAATGTATGATCACAATTTTAATTGTAACATTTTGTTCAAATAAAATGTATTGCATAAAATGTATTTATTAACAGATTCTGCACCAATTGTTTACATAGAGAAGGATTTGTTGGGTATCTCAAATTTAAAACCATTGATCTAGAAGGAGCAGAGGAGATATTCAAGTTTCCTTTTAAAACATATATTGGAAAACGTGAAATGCAACTAGATTTGGCCATTCACTTTCACAACAGATTTATAGTACTACTGAATTAACTTTAAATGCCATACCTGATGTTTCACACTTTCAGATGTTATATTGTGATTTTCATGTTCATTGTACCTAAATGCTGATTTTAAAAAGATTTTTTTAAGGTAAACTCCATATCAAAAATTCACAAACTTAAGGACTGAATTACAATTGTTGTGATGACTTAAGATCAAGTCATACAAATATTTTAGTCTATCCTTTCTAATGCTGTTCTCTAACTTGATTCTGTGGGGATATATCAAGTGTCAATCCGATAATCTTTAGACTCTGCCTATAATGACTAGGGATTTTGTGGAAGTCAAAATCGAATTCAAAAATTGTGGAATTCAAAATCAAATAGAGGGCACCAAGTTAAGAAAGTACAGCATATGATTGCTCTATAGTATTAAATCAATTTAACCATCATTGTGATAAATGGAGACAATTATTTAGTACTGTAAGTGATAATTTACTTTGTTCACATAAGAACTTGGTTAATTGGTCATTCGTTCTGCTCTGTTAAGTGAAGCAGAGAATTTTACTATACTTCAAGATCTGAAATGAAATCTGTGAAAACAGGAGCTATTAATTTTTTTTCTTACTATTTAGCAGGGAAATTCATATAACTTCATTATGAAGCAATGATATTACAAGAGACTTCATCAAAATGATATAAGCAAATTAGTTAATACTAATTAGATATTAAGAATTTTCTGTGGAATAATTTTTGGAAGAAGTAATTCTATCTCATGAAATAATAGCAGATAATCAACTCTCTAATTGAATTCATCCTATTCATTATTACTAATCTGCAGATCTGTGCATACTGTCCTATCCAATGTGATTCAAATTCTGTTTTAATTTTCTAAGAGATGGCGGGAAAATGATGAGGCTAATAACCTCATTCACCTTGTCTATATTCTTTCATGAATGGTCAACTCATGCTATTAATAAATAATGTTCAGGAATTAGTGAAGAAGCTATCAGTTGAAGAAAGTTTAAAATCTTATTTTCATAGAATGAATGTGGATTAAAAATGACATTGACTGTCAGAACAATGCAAAAATATGTTGGCTACATTTTTCTTCCAAGGTTTTGCATCAACTAGATCAAATGAAACCCAGAAAATTAAATTTAAAACCAGATCATTTGTTTCTCTGTGATCTCCAAGCAATCAGAATAACTGAGATGAAGTGCATGGTAGAGAGGATGCAACTTCTGTAAATCCCACCAACTAAATCAGACTTCCCTCATGTGATTTTTTAAGGATGTCTAAATCAGCAAAAGCACTTCCAGCATTTTTTATGAATCCTATGCTGAGCATATTAAATTCTAAACAAGCAGTTGTCTGAGGTTTGAGGAAGCAGAAGAAGAAACTGAAGGAGAGAGGGCATTAAACTTTTCCTATTTGTAGTGAGGAAAAAGGAAAATATTGCCCTTTTTGCAAGTAAGAGAACCTTTATTGTCATTTTTTTTTACTGTGGGCACAGATTAAAAATGAAAATCTGTTGCTTGCTCTCAAGTGTACACATACGTAACACACATATATACATGCTATATACATACATATGTGAATATCTACACCCTTACATATTAATACATACATATCTATATCTATCTATCTCTATCTACCTACCTACCTACCTATCATCAAGATGGTATTCAACTATCTTGAATACATAGCGGAAAGAGGAAGCTTGAGAGTTTATAAGGTTGATACTTTACAAAACTGCGGCTGAATCTGGATGTTCTGCTTCAGATATCACAAGCCTCCTCCAGAAGGTAACAAGGAAAAAAGGTTGGGAAGAGGATGCAGAATGTCCCAGACAAAACTGCGGATCCTGGTTAAGCAACACTTATATGCTATGTCTTGGATAGAAGGGAGTGAATTGCCACAGCTCTTGACTGTGCCTGTGAACTCAGGCTGGTTAAGCTTAAAGGTTGCTCTAATGAAAGAGCACAAATGGAGGTGGGAGAAGAAGGCAGGGGGAGGGGAGGAAGATGGCAGATACCTGAATATCATGACAAAGAGAAATCTGCAGAAGAAGTGCTAGAAATTTCTCTGACAAGGCCTCTTTAAACAGACTCCCCAGCTGTCTATGCTACCTAGTTGGGACCAAGCTCATTTTCATTAAATAGAGCTGATTCCTCTATTTTGGAATTCCTTATGGGAGATAAGGAAGAGGCCAGAGTCTTCACAAATAGGGAATTATCTGTTTGCTTGTGTGCTAAGGCTGGTAAGGAGGAGGATAACAAGGAGGAAACCTTTTGGTCTGTTCCCTTGAGTTTGCTGCTGCAAAGGAGGATAACAAGCCTCAAACTGCTGCTGCTGCCTGTTCCAGTTTCTTTCTTGGTTTGATATTTTATGTTTGAGAATTTTTCTTTCGTTATGGTTTGGACTCCTGACACTCCAAAGAAACTGCTTTGTTTTCAGTGCCTAACCCTGAATGCTTAAGGGTCTGGGAAGAATAAATGATGGCAGGTTTTCTGCATCTTTGAAGTGTAATATTTATCATTACTCATGAGACAGCTCTCCACCTCTCTGACTACAAGGCACCTTGCCACACAACTATTCATATACAGGTGAAACTCAAAAAATTAGAATATCATGCAAAAGTTCATTTATTTCAGTAATGCAATTTAAAAGGTGAAACTAATATGTGAAATAGACTCATTACATGCAAAGCAAGATAGTTCAAGCCGTGATGTGTCATAATTGTGATGATGATGACTTACAGCTCATGAAAACCCCAAATCCACAATCTCAGAAAATTAGAATATTACATGCAATCAATAAAACAAGGATCGTACATAAAACAATATCGGATCTCTGAAAAGTATAAGCATGCATATGTACTCAGTACTTGGTTTGGGCCCTTTTTGCAGCAATTACTGCCTCAATGCGGTGTGGCATGGAAGCTATCAGTCTGTGGCACTGCTGAGGTGTTATGTAAAACCAGGATGCTTCAATAGTGGCCTTCAGGTCTTCTGCATTGTTCAGTCTCATGTCTCTCATCTTTCTCTTGGCAATGCCCCATAGATTCTCTATGGGGTTCAGGTCAGGCGAGTTTGCTGGCCAATCAAGCACAGTAATCCCACAGTCATTGAACCAGGTTTTGGTGCTTTTGGCAGTATGGGCAAGTGCCAAGTCCTGCTGGAAAATGAAGTCAGCATCCCCATAAAGCTCGTCTGCGGAAGGAAGCATGAAGTGCTCCAAAATCTCCTGGTAGACGGCTGTGTTGGCCCTGGACTTAATGAAGCACAGTGGACCAACACCAGCAGATGACATGGCTCCCCAAATCAACACAGACTGTGGAAACTTCACACTGGACTTCAAGCAACTTGCAGTGTGTGCCTTTCCATTCTTCTTCCAGACTCTGGGTCCTTGGTTTCCAAATGAGATGCAAAAGTTGCTCTCATCAGAAAAGAGGACTTTGGACCACTGAGCAACAGACTAGTTCTGCTTTTCTTTAGCCCAGGTAAAACGCTTCTGCCATTGTTTGTTGTTCAGGAGCGGCTTGACAAGAGGAATACGACATTTGAAGTCCATGTCCAGGATCCGTCTGTGTGTGTGGTGGCTCTTGATGCACTGACTCCAGCCTCAGTCCACTCCTTGCGAAAGTTCCCAACACTTTTGAATGGCCTTCTCCTAACAATCCTCTCCAGGCTGCAGTCATCCCTGCTGCTTGTGCACCTTTTTCTTCCACACTTTTCCCTTCCACATAACTTTCTATTAATGTGCTTTGATACAGCACTTTGGGAACATCTGACTTCTTTTGCAATTGCCTTTTGAGGCTTTCCCTCCTTATGGAGGGTGTCAATGATGGTTTTCTGCACAATTGTCAGGTCAGCAGTTTTTCCCATGATTGTGATTCCTACTGAACCAGACTGAGAGACCATTTAAAGACTCAGGAACTCTTTGCAGATGTTATGGCTTAATTAGCTGATTAGAGTGGGACACTTTGAGCCTAGAATATTGAACCTTTTCACAGTATTCTAATTTTCTGAGATTGTGGATTGGGGTTTTCATGAGCTGTAAGCCATAATCATCTCAATTATGACACATCATGGCTTGAAATATCTTGGTTTGCATGTAATGAGTCTATCTCACATATTAGTTTCACCTTTTAAATTGCATTACTGAAATAAATGAACTTTTGCACGATATTCTAATTTTTTGAGTTTTACCTGTATATATATACAGTTAAAACTATTAAAACCAGAAAATATTGAACATGTCATTAAATATTTCCCTTTTAATGAACCACATTATTTTGTGGGTTCCCAGGTGGTGGTGAGGTCTTTATAAATGTGAAAACAACATGGAGGGAAAGGGTTGGATCTTCCTTATCTTTTCCATATTCCATACAGCCCGGATCTATTTCTTAGAACCCATCCCCCTTTAAATAAGCTCCTAGATCAACTGATGTCATACATATACGGGACTTCAAATAATAAGATAGCAATTTTCAGCATACTTAAGAGGCATTTCAAGAACATCTTACTTTAATATAAATTAAGTGAAGCACATAAAAATTAGTTCCTGCTCTTTAAAATCTCCAACATAAACATCAGTAATTTTGGCTCAACCTATCTTAGAAAACACATTATAATGGAATAAATATGAAACTTATGTTGGTCTCTTTGCTACGTTCTCCAGAGTTTAAATATTAAACAAACAAACAAAAAAAGGTCAGAAGTTGCAAACATTTAGAAAATATAAATAGTGGTGGAACATGCACAGAGTCATCTGAAGAAAGACTAAAATAGATTTAAATGTTTGGATGCATATATTGCCTAAGTAATTATTTTAAAAAATAATTTCCATGTCTACTGAAGAATTGACTTTCTGATAAACCCCATGTTAAAAATAATAATGACTTAATTCAAACCTCAAGCAGCTCAAGGATTATCGTCAACTGTATAACCAAAATAAAGTATTTTGCTCCTCCAATTTGGATTTAATCATAGCTCTACAGAATGAAGATTGTTCCAAAAGGAACAGGGCCATATCATTAATACTGCTTTTAAATTAGCAGTGCCTAACTAATATGACTATTGAGAGTAAATTTCAAATCTTAGTTTAATCAATTTCTATTTTGCAATTCCATGTGGCATAGTGTTTGCAGACTAAGACACAAATTTACCAGATTTGCAGACTTAAGACATATTTATCTTTCCAATCTATACTGACTTTGTACAACCAGCAAAGCTTCCCCAAACATTCTAGGAATTAAGTAGTAAGAGCTCTCAAAACACTATTATTTCACTCCTCTAGTTTAAATCTATATTACGTTGGTGTAAAGGCAAAATATTTTTACCAGTTTAAATCTATATTATGTAGGTATAAAAGGCAAAATATTTTTCAGATACATATCAGCCTTTTTAAAGTGGTTAATTTTCTATTTTCTGCTATAAGACTACAATGAGAATAAAAAGGGCTAGAAAATAAATTATTTCACCTGCCTTTTATAATTATTTCCCCAATTCATAGATATAAAAAAATTAATGTTGCTATTGGAACACAATCTCCATGGTCTCTAGATTGTTGGGATGGAAATGGATTATATTTAACACTGATCTGCTTTAAGCAACCAAGGATCAAACCTGCATTCAATTAATGTAGACTATTTACACGATTTCACTGAATTTAATGATGCTTCTTTTTATCTAGTGTATAAGTTAAGTAAAATAAAGAAATTTAAATTAAGAAGTTACTCTAGAGGAGGATAAAAAGAAATGGTAAATAGGATATTTAGAAAAAAATCTTCCCATCTTTCTCTTTCATCTGCATCCAGTATTTCTTAGATAAAACTCCAGGTGTTAGCCTTTTTCTTCTTTTATGTGAATGTTATATTTTTTCATGAAGAAAATGCTTTATGGAGGTTTATTTTTCCATCTTGACAAAGGTTAAAGCAGGACCACTCTGCTATGATTCCATCCATCTGAGCATGTGAAGAATCTAAGTAATGTAGCCACTAAACTCCAGTCTCCAGAATTGGAGCACCATTTTATTCTGTGATTTCTTTGGGAAAGTGCCTCAGTAAATCAAAGTGCCCCTTCAAAGATATGAGCAGCCTAATACACTTCACATTGTTTGTCTTTCTCTACCAGTTGTTTGTAATAATACATTACATCAGTTTTACTCTGTAGGACATTTTGCTTTCAAAACAAACAACTTACCTGCAAAGCAGGGGTTAAAAAGTAAAATGCTTATGTCCCTTAAATAATTCTCTCAATCTTTATTGTATTAACTTTGCATTCTATATAGTTCGTGTTAATAGTATCTTTTCCACATATAACTTTGGAATTCAGAAACCTCAAAGGAATGTAAAAGGAATACATACAGTGTTGAAAATATTTTCTGGATATGTATGTAGGAATTCCATGTAAAATATAAACTATCATGGACATAGCATTTATTTTAAGATTATTTATCCTACTTCAGAAGGTAAAGTTTAATAACTTCCATTGATCAATGTCCAGAGAAACCTCACTATATAAGTTATTCATATCCAGTGTTATTATTATAGAAATATTGTTTGGAATAAGAATACCCAAGTAATATAGTGAAAATTATAATAAACAGGTATTTAGTTATTAGCATCAATTTTGACTTGTACTAGTTAACAGAATATCTTACAACTTATAATTTAACCAAAGAATCCCCAGATATCATAAGCTATAACAAGAATTACAGACAAATATTTGAATGTTCATTTAGAAAAACCTTGGCTTGGGAATAGAAAGACATGTTAACATATTAATGAGAAACTACCTAATTCACAGTTGTTAAACCAATAATCATAATTTAGCACTCACACTTTGTCTAAATTGTATCATGCCATTCTCCAATTCAAAACTGTGCTTGTTTAATGTACAAAATAAGGTACAAATATGTATTGCAAACCGGGAGTCATAAGGAGACCAAACAGAGAGAGAAAAGATGTGGGTTAATATTTACAAATGGTGTCATTAAAAAGTGCTGGTACTACCCATGGCTGGAACAGCATAGAATAGTTAAAAGACAAGGATATTTTCTTAGAGGAACAAGATTTATTATCTTACCTTACAAGAAATTGTTTCAGATCAGTTTTTTGTGTCAGACAATTAAATAGTTATTCTTTCTAATTTTTGGTGTTCTGCTAATCGAAGGAATTGAATACCCCAGTCCTATAAATTATACTGAAAAGATATAACATCTATAACAGTTACTTTGAAAATCACAGCTGCAGTAGTATGTGGCTATCTTCAACTACCGAGTGTGATGGAGAACAAAAACACAGCTGCTATATTTCAGAGCAGCACCTCTAGTTTTTTATGGAGACCTGCTCCTAGAACTATTTTTGGAAAAGTTCCATGTCTTTCTGGGCTATTTAAGGGCCACATTGATCTGTTTCCTATATTTGGATTCTTGTCAGAAACTTCAAAATATAAACCAGAGAGAAAGAGAAATCTGCTTTTTATTTAATCAGATAAATGCATTGATGCATCTAGACCAATATTGATCACATCACAACAACAATTCCAAGCACCAGTTTATTTATTTGTTTGCTTGATTTTTATTCCGCTTTTATTTTTAGACAGCTCAAAGCAGCATCTCTATCTGATGCTGATTTACCTAAAGATTTTTGGAATTTTCTGTGGGAAAAACAAATGTTCTTTCATTGAACTACATTTAGACAAAGTTAAGTGACTGTGGTTTGGAGAGAAATCCTGAAACTACATGAAGCCTTCTTTCTTCTAAACTCAATTATCTGAGTTGTCAAAATTAAACAGACTTCAGCTTTGCCATGTATGTGAAAAGGCTTGTGTGAGCTGATGAGAAGATTTTACCAATCAGTTTTAAGCTCCCTATATTAAGCCTTCCAATAGACCATGAAAGGGAAATATACTGTATCTATACCACTCTCTGCCTGTTTTCCTTTAAGTTACAGACTTTTCATATGTATGATGCTGAAATAAATAAAAACCCCAGTATCAATAAATGTTAGTAAGTGAAAACTAGATAAAAGTGACTAAAGAGAGAGAAAGACATAGAGGGGTTTTGATTAAAGCTCGGTTAGCAGAACTGATATTAAAACGTTTCAAAATAATGATTAGATATTATTTTGCCAAGGGCAGAAAAAATGTACTATGAATTTAAAATGATGAAAGCTAAAAAAAATCCTTGCTGGATGAATCTATGCGGAGTGTACATTACAATTACATTAGACTGCTTCAATTTTATTCTTAGAGGGCTGGCCTATAGAACCAAAGAATGAGATAATTTAGATTGGCATTAACTGACTCATTCATAGAGTAACTGATAATTAGGAAGGTGACAAGGTTTATAAAATCATTAACGTGGGTTTGCTTTTCTCTTTGTCACCAAGAATATCTTATCACATGTCAAATCCCAGGTCTAACCCCAGAGAGAAAAGGATTGGCATAATTTAAGAGCTCCTGCAGATGCATTTTCATCTCTTCTCTGCCAGATTGGCTAAAATATGAACCACCTTACAAATATTTTAGCCTTGGGTGAATATGGCAAGAAATTATTAACCTATTTAATGGTCTTCTTTTTATAGTAAAATCAGTGAACTGAAATTGTAAATTGTCAAAAAGGAAATGTAAAGAAGAGAACTAAAAGGATGTAGCTGATGCCAATGCAGCTCAGGATTTTATATTTTAATTCAGAGATGGTAATGAAAGTAGGATATATTATTATTTATTAATTAATTAGTATCCCACTGTTATTATTTTTACAAATAACTCGAGCTTATTTATTACCAAGAAAGTATGTCCATCTCATTATTGTTATAATGGATTTGACCTAAAGATCATTTTGCTTTTATCACTGTAGGCAATGGAGAGTAAGATGTCACAGCAGAAATGGAGATCATGCTATGGCCCAGACTAATGACCTGGCAATATATTTGATCCAACACAGCTTCTCCATACAAGGATGGGATGAGAGATCACCCATTTGTACTCCAGATGATTGGCTCCGGCTCAGGGGAGTATATATAGGACAGTGGCTGATCTGTTGGGCCTAAGAACCAGGAGACAAGTGCCTTTTTCTTTTCTTTTTTTCTTTTTCCTTTTTTGCATTTTATTCTTTGCATTTCTTTTCTTTCTTTATTCTTTTTTCTTTCCGATTTCAACCTGTATTCTACTTTAGTATTGTTAAGCTCTTCAATAAAAACTTTAACAAGAAAAGGAAATGCTTTATTAAAAATTAAGAGACCAACAATTCAGTGACATGACTGAAGCAAGAACTGTCATAAACTTTCCCCTTTCCATCCTAATATGTTTGGTGAAACCATCAGGTATTGAGGAATTCCTCTCCAAATTCATGCTAAAGGCTACAAGTTTAGTCTGTGTGATTTGAATCAGTTCCAACAAGAATTTTAACTTGAATTTATTTTAGGTAACCCCAGTCACCTTAATAGCGATTCAAACTGTCAGGCATGAAAGACTAGGTTCAGATTAGCTGATTTATTACTAAAACCTATGCATAGAAACCATCTCAACTAATGGTCAGTACCTGGTTAGAATTAGAGAAGGGTGAACAGTCAAGTATGTGTGGCTACATAGGTATTCTTTTCACTCCAACCCCCCCCCCCCCGGTTCTGCCGTCCCTTCTGCTACGCAAATACTCCCACTGACTCTAGATCAGGCCTGTCAAACTAGCGGCCCACAGGCCGGATGCATAATGCATGGGCCACACCCAACCCGGCTCCGCAAAGGCAAAATACTTCATGATACAACACAATATGTCATGTGATGTGATTGAGTTTGACACCCATGCGCTAGATGCTTTTTTTTCTCCTGCTCTATTTAATCAGTGCTTTTCATGCAATAAAACTATAGTTTCAAAGGAACAATAATTAGTTTAAAAAGCCTCTTCTCACAGCAAATCAGATTGGTAAGAAGAAACTCTTATTCAATCTTACTCAATTATCAGGCTTAATTCTCACACACAGATAAAGACCAAAGGCAAGGCAAGATAAAAGCAGGTGAGCTGGAAGTTGATCTACTTTTGTATCATGAGCTTTACAACCTACAACATTCAGTATTTCTGGTGAGAAGGCCACATAGGGGGCTGTAAGTAGCAAACAGTATTAGACTTATATACCAACCTGAGCACCATCTGATACACTTTTGCAGTTTTTTCAATTGAAACACAGAGCATCAATATGAGCTATGGTTTGACTGTGTCAAGCTAAGTTTATTGCAGAAATGCAGTATGCTGATAACAAAAATGTTAACTAAAGATGGAATTCCAAGCATCTTAGCTCACAAAATTCATTTTAATTCTCTGAAATATAATATAGACAGACAGTTAGAAAAGATGATTACATACTGCAAGAAGATGGAAGAATGATTGAGAACAAAATGAGAAGAGAAGTCATTATTATTTAACTATGTATAATGGCTCTCACAAGAGGTTGCTACTCTAGACTACGATTAGAGCCAGAGTCTGGAGTGGCAGAACATTAATAAGAGAAGGAAGCCAAGCCAAGATTACAGATTATTATTTTCTCTTCAACAAGACCATCACCTAACTCTTCTTTGGACAATGGTGCAATTATCCCAAATGAAGGCACTGTGGTGAAGTCATCCCATGAGTGGTCATTAGGGCCTCACTCTATGTTTACAATAGAGCCTGTTGAAACTGGAGTAAACCTAAGTATAGTATTTTTCCCCCATGGAACAACTATCTTATGAATTAACAACAAATGACACTCCCATAAAGAAGAATTGGACTGTGCTGGGAGATGAGGAGACTGAGGATATAAGTGACCCTGGAACTCCAAGTTTGTGCAGAGGTCTCCAAACTTGGCAACTTTAAGATTTGTGGACTTCAACTCCCAGAATTTTGCTTTAGTGAATCATTAAAATTAAGTTTGCTAACATTAACGGGCATATTTATCAAACAACAGGATCTAAATAGCCTAACCCAGGGGTGGGATTCAACCAGTATCAAACAGTGTTTACATGTTTTGCTGTGCACACGTGTAAAAAAATCTTAAATTGTGTTGCCCAGACAGATGAAAAGCGCTGAGCGCAGGTGTGCAACATTTGAAAAGCCTCTTTTTTCCTGCTTTTTCAACCTCAGCTGTGCCGTGCAAAGCAGCTGAGGTTGAAAAAGCAGAAATAAAGGACAGGTAAGAGCCCAGGTGGGCAGGTGGGCCAAAAAGCAGCAAACACAGAACCGGTTCAGTGTCTGCTGCTCTCCAGAGCTACTGGTTCTTTAGAACTGGGCAGAACTGATAGCATCCCACCCCTGGCTTAACCTACACTTGGGCCCAGGACATTTCCATGACAAATTCTTTTTGGCAGAATGTAAAGACCTACCACAAACAATGATGGAATCAATGCTTAAAACAATAAATGGAAAAGCACATACACTAAAAGATATCCCATTGGAATATTCATCACCTACAGTAGGCCATATTCCCAAGAGCAAATAGGAATAATAACTGGGAAACAAAAAACAAAAGTACCCAAGGGAGACATTAAACTAAAAACAAAGGCTAATGAAATGGGAAATAAACTAAAGAAAAATTTAGGGGGAAAAAAACCATTAAAAACCCAGAACTTTGCAATTCAATAAGAAAATTCAAGTTGAACAAGCTGCTACATATCATGGAAACTGAATGCAAAAAAGGGGGAAATCACCAGAAAAATCACTGAATAATCCAGGGAGAAAAAAGTACAAATACAAGAAAAATAAAGACAAGCAGGTAACACAAACTAATCAAAGAACTGTGGGGCAAACAATTAAGCCCCATCCAATTAAAAGCAGACATCAAAAGCACAGATTTGATACATACATTGATTCAGTCAAAACTACCTTTTAAAGGAATTATTCAATACTGAGACTGAACAAAATACTTGGTATTTACAATTGATGTCTATCAAAGTGACCTGAGGTCAGGTACCAGGCTATGGGGACCCCTGCCTTATCAGACCATTGCCTAGGCTGCAGGTCTTCCAACTACCTCCCTACATCCTTTCCACCTACAATTGCAATTTCAAATCTAGACTAGGATCTAGAATCTATTTCCTTGGCTGTGAGCTTATTAGCAGATAAATTCTTCTTACGTAATTGACTAGGCTACCTTGGTAAATGGTCAGAAACCAAAAGGTGTTTGGTTTCTTTCATTATTCCATCCATTTAATATTTTTTTTTGTCAAAAAGGCAGAAATCATTTGGCAGTGTTCTACTTTTTAATCATTATTCTAAAGAAAAACACCCCACCCACCCATCCCAAAAAGTGTAGGAAATAACAGTCTGAAAACAGACATATGGTGTTGGCTGGTTAAAAATTATTCAAACACAACCGATATCTAATAAATACAACATGTGAGTTTCATATTTTTGCTTCTGGTAATGTAGAGAACGAAAACATATGGTTGAATAAGCATCACACCCTTGAGTGCTGAAACTGCAGTGGCAACTGCGCGTGAGAGAAAGAGAAGGAAATGAAATAGATGTTTCTTCTGTTCATCTGATTACCACAAAGGGAGGAAAGATGCTTTGTGAACATGAATATTTTCTGGATCTAAAAATGAATACAAAGGGACAAAACACAAGTACAGCTAGTCCTTGTAGGCCACAGTTGAGCCCAAAATTTCTGCTGCTGAGACCATTGTTGAGTTTTGCCCCATTTTATGACATTTCTTGCCACAGTTGTTAAGTGAATCACTCCAGTCATTAGTGACATGGCTGTTAAGTGAATCTGGCTTCCCCATTGACTTTGCTTGTCAAAAGGTTGAAAAGATGGTTATATTACCCCAGGCCACTGTAACTGTCATAAATACGAGTTAGTTACCAAGCATTTGAATTTTGATCATAGGGGATGCTGCAATGGTCATAATTGTGAAAAATGGTCATAAGTCACTTTTTTCAGTACCATTGTAACTTTGAACGGTTACTAAATGAACTGTTGTAAGTCAAGGACTGCCTGTAATGGACATATCATCCTAATAGATGACATTGTGACTATAATAAAATCAAAGCAGGAAGCCCCAGTTACTCTAAGTTATCGGTGTTTGACAATTCAGTTTTAATAATAAATAATAATACTAGATCCACTACAGGTTTGCAATATGAATTAGGGTTTCTAGTCTGTCCCTACAAAATAAGATGAAAAAAAAATTAGGGTTATGTGGCTGCTACTGTTTTGTATGCCCCCAGAGTTAAATTCTAGCTCTTTCCTACCACTTTTCAAAATCAACAGATTATGGTTCTCTTCAAAGAACTGGAAGCTTGACTATGTTGGCAGAAAAGTTTTCTCTGGGAATTGTTGGTTTCTATCATTAACTTCATTCCTATAACTATTTGGGAATTTATAATCCCAGACAGCAAAGTATGGAAATCATTCAAGGAATCAATTGTTTTGCTAATTTGATGCGATAGCTCAATTTTGTAACTTGTAATATGTACAATATTTAATAAAAATACAGTCTAAAGCATATATGGCAATGTAGCTTACCATGATCATCTCTATCTTTCCACCCTTGCTGTCCCATCAAGCTTTCCATTTGCATTGTAGTGACTATATTGTAAAAGAAGGTACACACCAGCAACTTTCCTTAGGCATTTTTCCCTAGAATAATCTTGCTCCTCACAGCCTGCTGAACAATTTATTCCAATCTTTCAGACTATAAACATTATTGTACTGCCTCATGGATCTTGAGCATTTCCTCCATAGGAATAGTGTTTCTCTTTTAATTTAATAACTATATCCCTGCACAACAAGCTTCATTATTTCAGCATTGATGGCAGGTGGGTTGTAGGGTATGTACACAGGTTTAAGAATCTGATTGAAACAGGCAAAGGCCATACAGGTTCCAGTTTTCTCCCCCCTCCTCTGCAACAAATTTTATTTAGTTTTCACTAAATGATTATGGTTTTGGGTAATCAGCCAAACCTTGTTACAGCAATCAGCTCTTCCACTTTTCAGCATTGCTAAAGAGATTTCACTCTTTTCATTTCTCTACTCTTATCTAGCATTATGTAGCAAAGCCAAATACACTGTTTTTCTGCCTCATAGTGGTAGTAGTAATATTGGTGATGGGTTCAGTGGGAGAAATGAACATTAGGAGTATACATCAATCAGTGTGACCCAATACATGAAGCTACCTATATCAAGTAGAAGTGATACAGAAACAAGTTGGAGGCAGATGATCATTGATGATACTCAGCCATTATTCATATGGCTAGTGAGAAGAAATAAAAAAAATACTATATTTTATTAGAGAGCCAGTTTGGGGTAGTGGTTAAAGCACCAGGCTAAAAACCAGGAGTCTATCAGCTTTAGGATGATGTTGAGCCAGTCACTTTCTCAGCCCTAGAAATAAGGCAATGGCAAGCCACTTTTGACAATTTGTCAACAAAATTGTAAAGACTTGCCCAGGCAGTCATCAAGTGTCAAGACTAGTTGAACACGGATAGATATGGGGAAAAATTATCCTAGAGAAGTTCTATCTAGGTAGTGAATAACAGTTAAGCCAACTTATTTATTTTATTTTTATTTATAAAATTTTTATACCGCCCTTCTCCCTAGGGACTCAGGGCGGTGTACAGCCAATCCAAACCCCGACAATGATACAAAAGTTAAAAAGAAATTAAATTGAATATTTGGCCGAATATAAAAAGCCCACCCCACCCCCTTAAAACCCCCAAATTAAAATTACTAAAAAGCAATGGAGACAAATTAAGACCCTCTCTCAGCCCAGGCCGGCCTGCTCGAAAAGCCAGGTCTTCAGGTCTTATGCACATATTGTAATCAATAATCAGAAAGTAAACAGACGCTGTTCCATTTTCTAATACTGTAAGAATCAAAACTAACCTCCTATTCTCAACTCTTTATCCAAAAACAAATGCAAACTGTTTTTCCATGGATATGTGAAAAAGCAGTACTATGGCACAAAATAGGCTCATTGCAAAGTGAAGTTGAAGTTTTTATGCTTTCCTTAAAAGCATATTTTCAAGACATATATTGAGACATATCCACTGGGATGTTTTTAACAATTTTGACTACTGTAGTTATCTTTTTGTTTTTCTTCTCTGCAGCAAGTATGGCTTTCCATTCAAGATACACTGCTTTCCACTGTTGATTTTAACTTGAACTTAATTTTTTTTAAAAGAAAAAAAAATGTAGCTATATTTTTCCACTCCATAACTTTCTCCATTCTTCAAGAATACTTATTAACATCTTTTATATCCCTTTTGCAAGTATTATAAAATAGATGTAACAATAGAATGGGATCTTAATAATCATGTCTCAGTACACACATTCATCCCCAATATACAACCATTTGATCATTATTTGAAAAGTTCTAGAGAAAGGGAGTGACAACTGTTCTAAGAAGATTTTAGAACTTAGCACCTTTACTGTCCAGACATTGAACTAGAATCTTCTTTTAATTTCTAGTTCTTGATCTTTATTCTGTTATCTATTCCCCTCTTGCATGTGACAGTCTTGCTTTGCTACATGAAATGAGGTATGTATTTGTCCCTCACCTAGAAATTGTTTACCTGTGACAATACAGGCAATTAATCTGTGACAATGCAGTCATCAATCATCCAAATGCAAATTCCATTTTGAGCTATGAGCAATGCTCGTAGCAGCTGATTTAATATTTATGAAATATAGGCTGCACTGGCAATATTTTCTTTGTAAATTAAAATGTGTTGCAATCTTGACAGAGAAGTTTGAAAAAGAGGCCACAGCACTTGAGATATCCTCAAATCATTTGAAATGACTCACAGAAATCTTGAGGCATTTGTCATGGACATGTTGTTATATATGCATTTGCGATTTCAGAACATAATGGCCGTCCAAATACACATCATTTCATTTCCAGCATTCATGGCATCTCACAGATCATTTAATTAACAATGCCTTATCATCATTATTCCACTCACTTCTTATTTGGAGCTTAGTACCCATTTTAGATTTGTGACCCTAAAAATTTATGTCAATGTTAAATTTCAGTGCAACCTCATTCCGGAGGATCTTTTTTCAGACTTCTGTGTTATTAATGATTGAGGATTACTGTTATCATGTCTGATCAAATAAACTTTACAGTTCAATTTAGACCAGATCATTGACCATGCTAGCAAATAAAGGCTCATAATGGATTGTGGATGAGTACCATGCAAGAACAGTACATAAATCATCAGGCACCATAGGAAAAAGAAAAAAGAAAGCAAATAAAATATTATGAGATGGTTAAAACAATTAACAAAAGAGATTAATTTGCATTCTAGAACATATATAATTATCAGTGAAGAGTTACAAAAAGCTAGAACTATGGATAAGAAGAAGAAAATTAAAAAAATCTATATCCATGCTTCCCATCTTGATAAAGAGACAACTTGCAATAAAAATAATGAAGTTGAGGTAAGGCATGTAATTTATCCTTTTGAGCTCTACATAAGATAATAAACTATGTTACTAGTTAATCTTTGGTGATGTCATTCGGAACTACATTCCAGTAAAACAGTGAAATTGAGGCTTTATGATACACAGTACTGATAAATTTCAGCTGTACATGGCCAAATAAAACATTTTTCTTGGTCCAACTGTTGATAATTATACTTAGCCAATGATAAAGTTTGCAGCACAAATCCTATCATTTTGCTGTTCTAGCCTCATTCGAACAAGCAAACACCACTCCAATGCCTTTGAAAAATGTCAGATGTCAAAACAAGTCTTAGCATGAGATTGAGGGACAGATTGGGAGTTTTAGGAGTTTGCAACAAATAATTGCTTAATGTTAAGAAAAAGAAGCAGGAAACACTGACGAGATAAAGCACCTGAGAGAGCAGCATCAGTGGCCCCTCATAAGCAGCCTAGATAAAAAAAGAGGAAGGAAAGCAGCTTTCTCTTTTCTCTTCCTCTCTGCTCCCTCCCCAGCACTGAGAAGCATCAGCAAGAGGCCTTGGTCCAGCTCAGGTCCCAGCAAGTAGGGTGTTTAAGGAAGTAGAAAGACTGAGTGGCAATCGGAGCAAGCTAAAGGCCAGGTGCAATGTAGATGATTCTAGAACTGCAGACAGAATAGATAGGCCTAAATACCGTTGACAAGTATAGCAGGATGCTGAGTTGAGATTATGGGTTTGTCTCTGGATTTAGTTCACTTAAAAAAAATCTAAGCACTTAGAAAATTATAGATAAAGGCAGAATTTCCATAGGGCTGGAATTAAGATAAATCAGGAATAAAAGATATGAGGTAAAGAAACTGTATAGCTTCTTTATAGGATGCTATTGTGCTTGTATAGCACAACTACATCCTAACATGGGATTACACCATCCCTGGATTTATTTTCCATTAGCCTTTCAGGCTATCTTTGGAATTCTGGTAAATGATTTCTTCGAACAGATATTTAATTAGTGCAGTTTCCCCAGCCACTGGCTTGAAATGTTGAGCAATGTCCTTATTAAATAGATATATATTTTCCACAATGGAGTTCCTTTTTGAATTCAGTGAGACTGGATAAGAAGTGTGTGTGGTAAAGCAAAAGAAACATGGTCAAAAATATATGAGTGTGGAATGAATAATAGACCAAAATCAGAAGTGTGTGACAAGTACAAAAAAACTATAGTGAAGTAGTTTGGTAATTTAGAGGGAATGAAAACCAATTTATGCAAAACCAATTTATGAATTGATCAAGAAGAAAGGAAAATAGATGGAAACCACAAAAAGAGAGCAGTGGAAACTTGAAAGAACAAAAGGCAATATTTTAAATTGTTTAAGGATATGGTAGGAGCAAAGATAGAAAATAATAGAGGGGCCTAGAGAATGGTGTTTGAGGAAGCTATATAGAGTTTTCCTTTTGCTTATATTTTCTCCTTATTTTCAGTGCTTCATACTATTGGCTGTCTGAAAGCAAATAGTTTATGGTATGTGCAGAAGGTATTTGTTTAAAGCTGGAAATCTGGGTATGGTGATTCAATCAAGTAAAGGAACATTTCCCCTCACAGGGTCTTGTGGTTTGTCCATAAATGTTACACAATAAAAATGCCACCATATTGAAGCTGTTTTTGTGTACAGCTTTGAAGATAAACCAATATATTTGTTGGCATAATATAGTGTTTCCAAAATCTCTAATTAAAAGTGGCTGCTCATTAGGAAACAAACATCATTACAACCTCTTTCTGTTAATGCAGCTTGTTGACCTTTCCACTTGCATGTTTGCCTATCTCAACCAAACCAAAAGAAGGTTGAGAGTACTCATAGGAGTGAACATGTTATTGAGAGATAAAGAAGCAATGAACTAGAAAGAAAGAGGCAGACTAAGAAACTAACCAAACTGATCACTGTGTCCTTTGGTATTAGGGAGGAAGAAAATTGTTTCTGGAACACTGGCAAAAACTGGAACAGAAATTGTTTCAGCCCCCACTGTCTTTTATGTACAGCCTGTTTTGGTAGAAAAGAGTTTATTAACTAACGCATGCCCAGTACTCTTTCCAAAATCTTGTGAGCTGATAGTACATGCTAAACTTCAACAAATTGAAATGATGGATGTCGAAAGACACAGTATAAAATTGTTAAGTGATGCGATTTCACCTTTTAACTTTCTGAATCAATGTTTTTGTATATTCTGCTTTATATTGCCACTGTGTCATATTCTAGGGAATTATGGAGGAAAGCTTTGGAACTAAATCGCTAGTAATCAATTATGGGTCTCTTTAAAATGTTTTTACACTTTTATTGCTAGTTCATACAATACCACTTTTAATGTTACAGTGCATCATGCAGAAAGTCATCTGAAGTACCTCTACAAACTGATTAGAAATGGGCTGTGGAATTATGTTGAACAATCACCCAGTGAAATTTTGGGGCAGCATTATATGTTACAGAGATGAATCAGGAACACATTAATCAAGCTCCTCTATTTTTTTTTTAATCTTTGCTCCTTAAACCACTTAAAACATTGTCTTCACTGCTACTCCTGCTATCATGTCTTTGGTTTGTTTGTTTTTTTATCAGTACAGGAGATAGCAATAAGAATTGACCAGCATGAGGCTTTATGTTGCCATAAATCTCATTGATTGTAATGGATATTTTAATCATTTGTAGCATGATGTCTGCTGCCAGTTTCTGTTTTTCCTCTTACAGCAGTGCATAAAGTGGCAATTAGACACAACTGCCATAGCTTTGGTTAGCCAACATCTATGGATATATGTTGCCCTCTCTATCTTAGGAGATACTCTATTTCGATCAGGATTTCTACCCTTTAGTTCAGGGGTTCCCAAACTTGGCAACTTTAAGACTTTTGAATTTCAACTCCCAGAATTATCCAGCCAGTTATGCTGAAGTTGAAGTCCACAAGTCTTAAAGTGCCAAGTTTGAAGACCTCTGCTTTAGTTCATCACTCTAAAGTCACTATCAGCTGCTAGAGATTTTCTGAAGCAGAATGCAGAAAATATAAACATGCAACTGCTACTTATAAGAAAGTACGGGAAATAAAAGGCTCGATTACTATTACATAGAGGGAAACACAAGAAACCATGGTGTTCAATTATAATCCAAAGGAGATATAAATTCTAGTATCAGTTTAACAACTCAGCAACTTTCAGTTATTTGTGATGGTTTTCAGTCCTGAGATAAAATAAAGATCTAGCTGTGTGAAATTTTTGGGAAGCTTCAGCCAAGTCTATCCCGGTTTAGGGAACAGCCTAGCAATCCTGACGGCCAACTTTCCTAACATATCCTATCCAGGCCTCAACTGTGAAACGTTTCCTTTTAAATCCCACAAGTTTTCAATTCTACAAACCTTTTTCTTTTCTTTGGGGGAACTTTTGTACATGTAAATCTCCTCCTTCATGAAAGCTGTGTGATGTTTCTTCCACCGCAATCCTCAGAAGTGCTTCTTGTAAATCCTGCACACTTTTTATTTGATGTTTCTAAAGCCAAAACAACTTTTAAGACTGACTCAAGGATTATCTGTTGTTCTGATAATAATCTTCCCGTTTCTTTTCCTCAGTTCAAATATCAGGCACTTCCTTAGCCTCAAAAAACAGAACTGCCTTGTTGTATCATATGAACCTATGTATCCTCTAACACTGCAGAATCAGAAGTAAGGAAATAGTTATTTTAATCTAACTCACATAGCGTAACATAAAATATTCCTTGAACTTCACACCCTTCCTAGCTATATAATCTCTTTCTGAGGCTTTCTTGGGACAGTCTTCATATAGGTTCAATCAAATGTTTATTTTATTTTATATCAGAGGCAAAGGAGTTCTTACAGCCCTATTTTGGGAATGGTTTAGAGAGATGTTTTCCAACCTTGCCGAGGCCACAATTAAGGGGGGGGGGGGGGGATGGAGAAAAAGACAGTTAATAAGCAAGGATCCTGGATATGCTTTTGCATGTCTACTCAGAAGTAGGAAAATGTTGAAAAGGTTTTAATCTGCGTACCTACCAGTGGTGGGATTCAAAATTGTTTTACTACCGGTTCTATGGGCATGGCTTGGTGGTCGTGATATGGTTTGGTGGATGTGGCTTGGTGGGCATGGCAGGGGAAGGATACTGTAAAATCTCCATTCCCTCCCCACTCCTGGCGGAAGGTTACTGAAAAATCCCCATTCCCTCCTCACCCCACTAACCTGCTTTCCAGCTCCTCTGCAGGGCAACAAAAGAAGACACAGCTAATTAGCTGGGACTCAGGAGGCAGTGAATAGATGTGGGTGGGTCCAGTCAAAGGTAGTATTTGTCGGTTTTCCAAACTACTCAAAATTTCCGCTACTGGTTCTTCAGAACTGGTCAGAACCTGCTGAATACCACCTACTCAGATTTAGTTTTAGAAAATCCAGTGTGCCCAGTTCAAGGTTTACTATAATTTCAAACAATTAACCCAGATCAAAATTCATGTTCAATAGATAAGGTACGTAGTACAAGCCTGATGCTCTTCATGTAGGCAACCAGAGAAGAAGTATTGTAAATTTCCAGAGAACTTCAGCTATTAGGTAGTTTAAAAATCCAGAGAAATGTTTTAGTTTAGATGGCTAATCCTATGCTCCTCTGTCAGAAGAAAAAAATACGGATTTAGATATTTAAACTTGTTCTACCTTTATCTACACAAGGATTACTGACTTGAGCAAACAAAGGGAAGCAAGTGACTACACTATTCTCTGCAAATCTCTACAGTTGTACTCTCCAAGACTAGATAGGATATCCAGGTGGGAGTGCAAGACCAGATAACTCCAATTAAACGTGTGTGTATTTGAAGCTTCTTCCATACCAAATAAACATGCCTACAAATGTAGCCTCTTTAAAGAGCATTCAGCAAAAAAAAATTTTCAACAAATAATAGAATAGTTGGTTCTTCCAGAATGCCATTTGGCAGGGTGGTGGGGAGGAGGTCATACCAACTTATCTACTATGTGCCGTACAATCCTGTTTGTCTAAATTCAGTGGGATTTACTATGAAGTTAGGGGTTGTTGGAATCACACCTGCCTTAAACAGACGTAAACAAGACAAACTGAGTTAGCAGCTGCTCACAGCAAACTCGTTACAACTATATCTATCTATCTATCTATCTATCTATCTATCTATCTATCTATCTATCTATCTATCTATCTTAAAGAAACATTATGACAGGGACGGTAGGCACGTTGGTGCGCTTATGCACGCCCCCTACAGACCTCTTAGGAAAGGGGTGAGGTCAATAGTAGACAGTCTAAGGTTAAAGTTTTTGGGGTTTGGGGAAGAAACCACAGAGTCAGGTAGAGTATTCCAGACATTGACCACTCTGTTGCTGAAGTCGTATTTCCTGCAATCAAATTTGGTGAGATTAACCTTGAGTTTGTATCTATTGTTTGCTGTAGTGTTGTTATGGTTGAAGCTGAAGTATTCATTGACAGGTAGGACATTGCAATGTATGGTTTTATATACTATACTTATATCGGACTGAAGGTGGCGTAGTTCTAGGTTTTCTAGGTCTAGAATTTCAAGTCTGGTGGCATAAGGTATTCTGCAACAAGTAGAGGACTGGAGAACTCTTCTTGGGAAATATTTCTGGACTTTCTCAACTGTGTTAATATCAGATATGTAGTGTGGGTTCCAGACTGATGAGCTGTATTCGAGTATTGGTCTAGCAAATGTTTTGTATGCTCTAGTTATTAGTGTAATATTACAAGAGAAAAAGCTACGTAAGATTAGGTTAACAACTCTTAACGCCTTTTTGGTTACAGTGGGCTCTAGCACTTAGGTCATTTGAGATGAGTACTCCAAGATCCTTGACAGGGTTTGGATCATCAACAAGGTCTTGACTATTCAGCCTGTATTTTATTTTCTGATTTTTTTTGCCAATATGTAGGACAGAGCATTTATTTGTTGAGATTTGAAGTTGCCATTTGTTTGATTATTCTGATACATAGTCAAGATCTTTTTGAAGGGTAGCAGTATTGTCTGTGGTGTTGAATAGCTTTACATCATCAGCAAAGAGAATGCAGTTGCTCTTGATATGATCACAGAGATCATTTATGTAGAGTATGAAGAGAGTTGGTCCTAGAATACTGCCTTGCGGGACACCACTATTGACAGGTACAGAATTTGATAGGACACTCCCAATTTTGACCATTTGTTGTCTATTTGACAGGAATTGCTTCTATCCAGTTATGTAGTTGTCCAGAGATACCGTAAGATTTAAGTTTTAGGAGTAGTTCGTCGTGTGCCATTGAATCAAAGACACAATCTATGTAGATTGTGTCTATTGCTTTGCCCTGATTGAGTTGTATAGTCCATATGTTTTTGCAGTGTAAGAGTTACAGATTACATGATAGTTTTTTCCTAAAACCAAATTATTTATTAGAGAGTAGGTTGTTTGTTTCTAAGTGGAGGAGGATGGATTGGTTAATAATTGATTCCATGACTTTACAGGTGACACAGCATAAAGAGATTGGTCTGTAATTTTCAACTAGGCTGGGTCTCCCTTTTTGAAGATGGAGATGACCATAAGTTAGGCAAGGAGCTGGTCCTGAAAGATTTTTTAAAGATTATGCTTAGAGGTTCAGCTATGGCAATGGGTAGCTTTTTTAAGGAGGCACATATTCCGTCTGGTCCAATAGATAGAGATGGTTTTAGATTGCGCAGTGCTTTTTCAACAATATCTTCTGTAAAATCGATATGTATTAGATCATTGTAGTTGTCTGTGGTTCGACTAGGAAATACTGGGCATGATCCATTGCTGTTTACAAACACTGAGCCAAAGAATGTGTTAAAGAGGTTGGCTTTAATAGTGTCCTCGTTGCAGTCTGAAATGATTTGTCTGAAATGATATAGAGTTTCCTGTCTGAGCAAGAGGTTGGCCTAGACGACCTCCAAGGTCCCTTCCATCTTTGTTATTCTGTTATTATGAAATGAGTAATTTTGCCTGTATTGTTTCTATCCATTTCAAGCTTCACTTTTGCCTTTATCATTTCCTGCTTTTTTTTTCTTTTTTAAAAACTGAACTAAAACAGCAGTTGAGTAAGATCTTCCTTTTCTTTGTTCTCTGTTAGAATTGTGTTTTCTTCATGGAGCAGCAGGCAGAATGATTTTTCCTTCCCTTTAACTTTGCACATATCTAAGTAAACCTTTTTTCATTATTATTAGTAACTTTTGCTAGCCTCATTCTGAATTTATACTTTCTTGTTATCAGCTCTCCAACTAGTTTGTATTTAGAAGATGGTTTGAGAGGGATGATAATGATACACAGCAAAATGTGTTGTTGCTGCTGCTGTTTTCATCCAGATGTTTTTTCTGTGCATTACCAAATTCATGCACTTGGCTTTCAAAGAAGAAAAGGATATTTTTAATATATAGTTCCATATAAATTATAAAGTTATATGGTAAAATTCTTTTTCAAAAAGCTACTACAGTATTAAATTCCTTTCTTATTTCTAAGGAAAAAATAATCCTCCCAAATAATTTCAGTTGTGGTCCCACCTCAGCCTACAGTACGAATTCGAGGAAATAAGCTATAAATGACAAAATGATATCACTGAGGTGATGGTGGTAAAGCAAAATGAATTTCAGGACTTCCCAGATCTATTGCAATTTAGTTTATATAGCTTAATTTCATAAGCAACTAGCCTGGGGTTGTTTTAAATGCATTCCTTTTTTAAACTGTCTGCAGCCTATGGAAAAACTAACAGAGAGAGGACTAAAATAAGAGAGAATGACTGCAGGCACCATTTCATTTTTAGCAGTTTTTCCTCTTCAACATATATTCAGCATAAAAACATTACCGATGTTATTGATTTTTCCAGTAATTCAAGAAAGCTTGAAATGGGAAAATATAAGTAACAGAAATATATGTAATAGAAAAGTCTCCTTGGTTTAAAATCCCCAGTCATAATCAGAACAATTTTATTGCAGCATTTCCTACTTCATGGCAAACTCTTTAGGAGAACAAGATGGATTTTAGGATAATTTAAATATTTCATAGGATATCTTTTTCACCTCTCCTGTTGGACGGGAAGATCTGAAAAATGTAGTCCCAAAGCATTTGGAAGGCCCCAGGTTGGAGGTGGCTATTGTGGAAATCAATGAATAAGCCAAGTCTGCAGATGTATTGATAGCCAGGGAGAACTACAACTGCTCTCTTTGGTCTTTTCTCACCTGCCTTCTACTGAAGCTGCTACTGTTAATGTTTTTTTTTAAGTCTATGATTCATGTCCAACCCTGTGAGGAAGATTAGACTGAGAGCTAGCAACTATACCATTCTGGTTCTTTTGCATTAAGAGAATTGTTTCTGTCTCTGCAGAACTATTTAAAGAAAATAAAATCAAATAGTCTTTTATCAAACTTTTGATTTGTCAGAATATATATATCTTATACCAAAATACTGCTTCATGTAATGCATTCAATTTAAAACTGTGCTGCAGAGTTCTGTCACAATTTATTAAATGGATTTCTCATACTTGAGTTAAAGCTTTCATATAGTATTATTTTGCAAAATATTACATTGATTGCAACTGAGCATATTAATTTCCTTGACTATTTAATGAAAAATCTTTCACATAAATCTCTCTTTATTCATTTACTTGTTTGCTTAAAAGGCTATCCAAAAGACTGGAGGGTATTATACAAAGAAGTGTTGCAAAGTGAAATGTTTTCAAGTATAAGTAATTAAATATATGTTTACAAAACAAGGAAGAGAAAATTTGGTTACAAGAGCTATTAATCCTCCAATCCTTGAGACAGCAGATGTTTTTTGCTCTTTAAAATATAATAATTCAAAAGCAAATCTCTCATTATTGCCAGATAAAATATCTTCTTTGAAGGTTTAAAATTACAAATGTTGTATTTGTCTGTTCATGTTTATGATGACTGAATCTCATTTTCTACGGGCCATTTTTTTTCCTGAGGAGTGAGTGGGGAGAGGTTTGGGTTTTCCATACTAACACACTTTGTAGCTGTTGCCTCTAGGTTGAAACATGACATAAAAAATATATTGTGTAAGTTGCTATACAACAAATACTTTTTATTGAAGAAGCTTCAAAAAGGAATTTTTGCTGGATCTCATGAAACTCTGAACCTAACAACAGTATTCCTTGTACCTTTTTTTTCAACTATAATTCTTTGGGAATGAAGTTGAAGCAACAAAATGGCTGGACTCAGTTATAGTGGCAATAAGTGCATCGTTGGAAAAGGATCAGATGAACAGATTGCCATGGACAAAATCTAGCTGTGTGTTGCTAAGAGTTGACACCCACTTGATGGCACATAAGCAATCAGACAGCCAATCAATTATTCTTTGATTCCATCTTTTTTGCGTGTATTAATAACTTCCTTCACACAGTTTTAGCACTAATCACCTTAACTGCAAAATCTGTACTAAAGGTGATTACAAACATGAATCCAGAGAAGCATTGTTCTATTTCATGCTTATTATTTCTTAAATTGAAAGCCTAATGCTCCCTTAGAAATTTAAAGCGATGTTCATAATGGTGCCTCTTCCCATTTTCCCCACAGAAATCCTGTGGGATAGGCTGGGCTAATTTGAGATTAGTCCCAAATTATCCAAATAAACATTTATTGCTAAGAATGAACTATAACTGGGTCTCTCTGATGCTAATTCAACCTCTAATCACAACACCTGACTGGCTCTATTAAATACTACCTACTCAAGGATAGCCCAATTAATTTCATCTTGGTGTAAAGTCCTTCAAGTGTCACATTGAACCAAAATAATTATGAAATAAGACAAATTTAAACATTTATAGAGTATAAGTAGTTCTTGGTTAACAACCATTCATTCAGCAACTGTTCAAAGTTGCAGTGGCATTGAACTAATGGTATCTATGCCCACTCCTCAAAGTTATAACTCGTGCAATGCCCTTATGTCATGTGATCAAAATTCAGGTGCTTGGCAACCATCTGCACTTACAACCACAGGGGCACCTCAACTACCCCATCTGCCTTTCTTCTCCCTCATCTCTGCCTTTTGGCCATCCTGCATTTCAATTCCTTTGCTACCTGGTGCTCTGATGGCCCAGTCATTTCCTGCTCATACTGCTGACAAATTGCTCATGGCCTGGCCCTTTGTGAGCAATTACTAGACATGCAAGGCCCTCTTCCCATGGTCGCATGTGTAGTTTTAACTCAATACCTCAGAAAAATGATCTCATCTGGTCAGCAGTTGTCTCACAGAGGGCCAGACTGGGTGGTCTCATCAAGCAAAAGGAGCAAGAAGACAGTAAATCAGTTCCAGTGAGGGACTGCAGGGTGAGTGCAGGTAATTATGGCTCCATATCATGCTGGAGTGCTGTGCTGTGCTGAGGCAACTGTAGCTTTACATTGCACTGCTGGACTGGAATGGTTGTGGCTTTGTACTGTTGGCTGGGTTGGGGTGGCTGGGGCTTTGCATTGCAGAGTTGGACTAGGGCAGCTGCAACTTCATGCCATAAAGCACTGGTATGAAAGACAGCAAGCAGAGGGCCTGAAGATAGGCTTCATTCATGTTGGACCTTTGCTGAAGTTCCCATAGGATAGATGTCCAGAAGCATTTCCAATATGAGCTGCACAATGCATGCTGGAAGTCCTCCTGGAAAACTTGTCTGCAAGCTTCAGCATGTTGGAAAGATGCCGCAAGCCCTAGCAGGCTTCACAGGAGATAAGAGACAGTGAGCTACAGCCAGTTTGTGGAACCCCAGCAGACAGACAAGGAGTGCATGTAGGAATGTGTGATGGACTGAGCTGAAGAGGGAAGGCCCATGTAATGGCATGTGGGAATGTCCTTGGAAAATGAGGGGAAAAAATGCTGCTTAAGGAACAGTCAGATAAGAGGAGAAGGAGCCTGAAAAATGGGCAGAGAAAAAAACTTAGAAAGGATCTATCCTAACTTATTGGGGATTAAAAAGTGATGACAGGAGATTTAACAGATTAAAAGAGTTGGAAAGGACCTTGAAGGTCATCTAATCCAACCTAAAGATGTTGAGACTCTAGAAAAAGTACAGAGAAGAGCAACCAGGATGATCAGGGGACTGGAGGCTAAAACATACAATGAACGGTTACAAGAACTGGGCTTGGCTAGTCTAGTAAAGAGAAGGACCAGGGGAGACATGATAGCAGTCTTCCAATATTTAAGAGGCTGCCACAGGAAGGAGGAGGTCAAGCTATTTTCTAAAGTGTCTGTAGGCCACACAAGGAATAATGGAAGGAAACTGAACAAGGAGAGATTTAACCTAGAAATGAGGAGAAACTTTCTGACAGTGAGAACAATCAACCAATGGAACAGTTTGCCCTCGGAAGTTGTGGGAGCACCATCACAAGAAGAGATTGGACTGCCATTTATCAGAAATGGTGTAGGGTCTCCTGCTTGGGTGGGGGGTCAGACTAAATAACCTACATGGTCCCTTCCAACTCTGATTATCTGTTAATCTGTTAAACCCCCCACCCAAGTAGGAGACCCTACACCATTTCTGACAGATGGCAGTCCAGTCTCTTCTTGAAAGAGATACAAAGTACAGACTTGCATGGTTATACCAACCTCCTAAGTAGACAGGACAGGCTAATTCTACTTTATCGTAATGCCACATTAACAGCATCTTGCAAGTCTAACCTTGCTTCAAGGATTGTCTTTTGTTCTTTAAAGGTCTCACCTCCCTCTTTTTCAGAATCTTAGCAACCTCAAGCAACCATGGCTTTATTGATATCCCCCTCTTTCTTCATCCATTCTTTCATCCATTTGTTTTAGAATTTGATCTTCATTCACATTATCTGTATGTGACACTGTGAGTTACACCCATATGTATTTGAATGAATGAATAAAATATCCTAACCAACTCAACATATCTTTTTAGTACCAGTCACTCAACTTTTTTTTTATTGAATCCACAATCATTCAATAGATTTTGCAACATAAAAATATGGCTTTTTGCATAGATTTTTTAAAATAAAGTTGACATTTGACTTTATTTTTCTCTTTGCTATTTTTCAGTGTGGGAATGGAAGTAATATCAAAATTTATATCTTGGAGCCTGATTGGTTTTCATATAAAATATTATCATGGAATGGTGGTTTGAGAAGGCATAACTGAATTTGACCCTATTCTTGATCCTATCTCTCCTTGTTTTGAGATTCCATTTCTACTACATTCAGCTCACTTTTATGTTTCTCCTGACATACCAAGCTCTCACATCCTTATAGCAAAGTTGGCAGATACATGCTCTCAGCTATTTTGATTTCTTTTGACAAATGTTTGTTTTTTGCACAAGAGAAAATACTGCTCGCTATTTCCTAACATTTGCAGATCTTAAGAAAATTCTCCATCCATTTACCTATCTTTAGTAAACATTCTGTAAAGGCACACACATTCATGAATTCCTTTTACTTTTTGGGCCATTGTGTATAATTTGTAATCATTCCTTTTCCCTGTAAGCACAACTAGCTTAGTCAAAGAAAATACAATGCCATGTTTCAATACTATGCACAATTCATACTTGCTACAGTAATGTCAACTCTGCTTTCTCTTGGGCTCCTTCCAGAAAGTTCATATAATGTTTATTTGAAGCCACTATGCCCATAGAAGTGCTGATAGATTTCCTTCCTATTTCAACTTCATCCCATAATGGATGATGCTATACCATTAGTTTTGCTTACATGATTTTTTCTCATATTTATTGAATAGCAATTTTTAAAAAGTCCATAAGATGTAATGAATTATGTTTTTAAGTAGAGGAATCTCCATAGAAATATGTATTCTGATTGCACAAACCATATAAAAAATCCATTCAGTACTAGAAGAAGTGAATTTTACTAAGTTAGATTGCATGTACTAGCTATTTGGCAAATTCCTAATTTGGACCAAAAACTAATGCTCTCATCCAAGGGAAAAGCTTTTTTCCCTCTATAGATTGATTATCCAGAATTACTCTCTGCCAAACTGTGTCATTTAAAATGTATCAAGATCCAAAAATTGCAGCTTTCCTCTGTATTATTTAATGCCTACTTGCATGTGGCAGTCAAAATTAAGCCTGCCATCAAAAATCACAATGTGAACATCAGCAGGGAAATATTTTTCTTCTTCTAGGAAATTGAGGTGCATCTTGAAATCTGCACGTTTTACAATTTTCAAATGCAATTTTCCTAACAATAAACCTGCATCTTTCTGAAGCCCATGACCATACTAGTGTGGCATCAAATTATCAGATCTTTCCAAGGGAGCTTTTCCAAGCACCTGCAGATTTGTGATATTAGAAAAACTTCATGTAAAATACTTCACTCCCTGTAGATTGCATGCCCAGTGCAATAACAATTGAATTTCAAAAGAAAAAGCATTTTGAAAAAAACAGTTACAGAAAAGATTTTGCATCATAAAAATATGGTTCTTTGCAGACTCTATAGATCAGGGGTGTTAAACTCACGTCATCATGGTGGTGTCACAAGACATATCAGGACATTTTCCCCCTTTGCTAAACCAGCCATGGCTATGGCCAGACCATGATGTATCTGGCCCAAGAAATGCAAGTTTGACAGCCCTGCCCTAGATCTTTTAATAAAATTGCAAATTTGACTTTATTTTTCTCTTTGCTATTTTTCAGTGTGGGAAAGATTTATGTCTTGGAGCCTGATAGGTATCCATTTAAAATATAATAATGGAATGGTAGTTTGTGAAGGCATAACTGAATTTGAGTAAATATTCTATAACATTTCAAATCACCCCTCAGAATTGAGCTAATAAAACCTACTTATGACTGGAACATTAAAGGACAGCTTCAAATGGAGATTCAGGTAATGGTTGAGAGTTTTTAAGTGTTCCTTCAAAATTTATAGTGTAAATTTAGAGAGCAGGGTACAAAAATAAACTATGCTATTGCAATGGGATGATATTTGATCCAGAAAATCTTTAGGAAATAGCATGAAATAGCATGATAATGCTGTTTACTTAGTTTTGGCAATCATGGGGAAAAGTAATGGAAGAAGCCATAAATCTTATCACTAGTTTAACTTAAAGAGTTGTCTTTCTATGAGACATATTGAAAGAAACTATTAGGTAAAATATCACCATGAATCACAGAGAAAGTCAGTGGAGGCTAATACAAACTTAGAGCATACTGTAGCTATCCTGTTTAAACAGCAGCTTTTTATAAGAAATGGAATGCCTCTCTTATCATTTTGAATCAGCTCCTGATCTTATCTTAATCTAGTTAACAGATAAGGCTACATATTGAAAATAGGCTGGAAATACTATCCTTCATTTCTGATTTTTCTTTATGACTTAAAGCTTGTCCTTCCATTATCAATTATCCCGTTTATGTTCTGTCTCATCATATATGTTACATTATTTCGTTCCTAAATTAGTAATTAGTTCATGCAATTAGTAGGATTTGGGATTGATAGGACTTAATCTTGTACATAACAAATAAACCATGGGCATCTTTGTGGATAGCGAGAATGGGGAAATGATAGAATGCATGTCATGACATTATGATGCAAATATTATGACTTACGTACTTGTATTCATAAGGGCATAAGTATGTTAAAAGTAGGATTTTTGTGATTTCACCAAATGCCACACTTGTCATATTTGCATCATTGTTGTTTGCTTTTAATGCAGAAGCTATAAATCCACTAGAGAATTCCTGGAAGCCTGCTACTCTAGCAAATCAGCACTCAATAGGCACATAAAGATAAAGCAATATTTATATACCATTCAAATCAACAAGCCAAAATGGGACAAAAAGACCAAAACACCTCCCCACAAGTAATCAACATCCAGATGAACAGATTAACACCAAAATTAACATCAGACCAACAATCAAGAAGTAAACAATACCCCAATCAAGGAATTGTCAAACAAATTAAGAGTAAGCAGCCCAACCAAAAAAACCCACCAAGTCGGGCAAGCCATTAGAATATAAATTGGGAGCAAACTCTAGTCCCTACCAGCACTGATGATATTACCTAGTTTGGGTAATGAAATGACTGAGAGAAAATAGCCAAGGAAGAGAGCACCTAGGAACCCTTATTTCAACCTTGAGTTACAACTATTACCCTCTATTAGAACCAGAAGATCAGCCTGTAACCCAAAAGATCAAAGGGATATGAAAAAATACCAAAGAAAAACAAAATCCAAAGAGGCTCAACCACCATTCTATCCCAAGCACAGTAGAACAACCAGATTTTAACAGTTTTTGAAAAATCAGTAATAATAATTTATTCAGTTTAGACATCATCCAATTCCAGAACAATTCTGGATGGCTTACAGTAGAACAGACAAATTAGAATACAATATGAATTTTAAAAGAAACAACCAATGGAGATAAAAACAAAAACCAAGAAAAGGTATAAGAACTACTCTCCCAAATTATAAAATATAAAAACAAAAATCACGAGTGAGCATGACAAAAGATGTTAGCCAACATTCTGGATTTAGATATCACATAAAAGCAGCCTGTTTCCTTGCCTAAGGGAGAAAGAGAAGTAGAACATGACAGTGTGTGGGTCAAACCATAACTAATTCACAGTACAGTATAATTTATTGACTGAATTTTAAGTTTAACGTTATAAATGAATAGGATCATTGGTTCTTCATTCTCCTGGGACTTCTGTAAGTAACTGGCTTATTGAACAGAATTGTGTGCATAACAAAATGGGGATGATCCAGGAAGAAACAGTTTAGGGAAAATAGTATGATAGAAAGCCAAGAATATCAGGAGTGATAGCAGCTAAGGAAAGGGTCAAGGCAGCGGGAGAGAGGCAAAGCTGACACATATAGCATCCTCTCTCCCTTCTTCCTCAATAGATTATCACCCTACTTGTTCAGGTCCCCCCAGCACTTCACTTTCCCTTCTTCATGGTGCAGAAGTATGTAGGCCAGGGGTATCAAACTCAAGGCCCATGGACTGGATACGACCCATGGAGTGCTTAGATCCAGCCTGCGGGACTAGCCTGGAAATAGTAAAGGACCGGCCCATGGTGCCTCTTCTAATTAAAATGGGGTGTGGGACAGGGATGGGATCCAACTGGTATAACTACCAGTTCTGTCACTCTGCGTTGTGCGCATGTGCATGAGTTGCGTGAGTCACACGAGTACAATTTATGACCTGCTGAGCTGCCCGGACAGCTGAGGAGTGCTGCATGCAAGTGCGCAGTGGTTGGAAAAGACCTTTTTTCCTATCTTTTCAACCTACAGCTGTGTCTTGCAAAGCAGCTGCGGTTGAAAACGCAGGAAATAAAGGTCAGGTAAGAGCCCAGGCGGGCGTGTGGGCCAAAACAGCAGCAAACATAGAACCAGTTCTATGTGTGCTCTGTTTGCTGCTCTTCAGAGCAACCGGTTCTACAGAAGTAGACAGAACCAGTAGAATCCCACCCCTGGTGTGGGAGGACTGCAGGTGGTCCCACACAGCCCATTTTCAGCCTGGACAGCCTCCTGCAGCAGCCCATGGCCCCCTTGCACACTGTTTTGGCCAGCAGGGTGCTGCAGGAGGGTGTCTGTCCTGTCTCCTTCCCCCTACCCACAGCCTGGGGAAGACAACTACAATGCTGATCCAGCCCTCCAAGAAATCCAGTTTGACACCCCTGGTGTAGGCCATATTCCAGAGTGCATTCACCATTCAAGCAATGAGAAAACTCAGTGGACTGAGTCTTCATATTGCATAAAATAAAGTGGTATTTTAGAGTATCATCCACAATGTGATCCTATCATCTCCAGGCTACTTGGAAATTTCTGCTTGGAGAAGTTCCTGCTCAGTCACGGTTATAATGGAAAGTCCTAGCCTTCTAAGAATCAATGCAGGAAGTGAAAAAAAAATGTGAGTCAGATTGTGACTCTGCTCTCATATGAGGAGAAAAAGCTACAATCTACCACTGTAGGCTGAGATCTAAATTAAGGTAGGCCTCTCACCTAAGAGATAGTTTCCCCACAAATTTCTGTTTCCATAAAAATTCCCTAAATAGTTCAGGTAAGAATAGAAAGAATGGACTGCCATTCTCATTGCAATTGTGGGAAATCTGACCAAAGAGTCAAGCTCCAGATAAGAAAGCTAAGTGACACTACAACAGTTAGTACATCTGCTCCCCTCCCCAACATCTGATTGAAAAGCAATATTTGCCAGAGGATTTAAAGTATTAATCTCTATCTTTATTCAAATGTTTAAATGGGTAAAGAATGATATGTCATAAAAATGCCATAAGCCTTCTTGAGTGACCTCAATCATAGGAAAGCAAAGCCCAGAAGTAGTACTGAATCCCTTGAAATCCCATTACTTAGATAATTGGGATGCATGTAATATTCCTATCACTACCAAGGCTTTTTCAATGTCAGTAATTCCAATACTAATAAAGTTAATTTTGCTTAGGAAGCAGGACCTGGGAGAAAGGATAACACCGGGGATGGATTTGAATCTCATTTCAAATCCAGTTCACATTCAGAATTGAGATGCAGCAGGACTCTTGAAAACTACAGAGAATTCAATTAGAAAAGATGCTTTGATTTCATATTACATGACCATTGCCAAACACGTAATAAATGGCCCTATTACTTATAGCTGAGTAACACTGAGAATCACTGTCAGTGATGTTACATCCAGATAAGGTTGGCACTTCTGTTCCTTTTGATAAGATTGGAATAGTTTCCTATTTCCTCTAACTTCTCCAATAGGGCTTAAGCTTTACTGCAGAGGCTGATCAAAATTAGCAATTTGTCCAGGCTTAGTATATACCCTTTCCAGTGGAGAATCTTGATTGGTGAAATCTAATCATTTTTTTTAACCTTTGATTCCACCTTGCTAATAACCAAAGCTAGTTATCAGCTCCACAGTGTGAAAAACCTGGATATTTGGAAAATCAAGCATAGCAATAAAGAAAGAATTGGCTCTTTTGGCTTTGTGACAAAAATCTCAGATCTTTTTTTCTGTAACTGTGTTTGCCAAACTATCAAAGTTTGTGACATATTCAGTAAATAAATGCTTTTTAGTAGAAAAACCTTGGTTTTCCTCTGTATGCTTAATTGTATCTAGTACACAATATTCTCAACTTGAAAAATCTGTCATTTTGACCAAATATAACACTACCTTGAACTCAAGCCCAAGACATAGTATTATGTCTATAGATTCATTTATGCTGGCAACTGATCATAAAGTAATGACCTCTCAAGTAACTTTGTGTGTAGTTGACTCATCTCTAGAGATACTATAATATGTAATATCCAAATAAAATATATTTCTTTTAACAACGCTTACATTAGAAGAATAACTTTTCAATACGGTCTTTTTAGAGTTGCCTAACAGTGCACTACTGGACCTTTCCCCTTAAAACAAAGCACAGGGAAAAGCAAGAAGCTTGAGGAAAGAAAAATAATAAAAACAATAAAGTTGACAAATTTCACTGGATTTCAAAGCCAAAAGGCAAGTATGAACACATCTAACTCTTCTAGTAATGATAGCTCTAAAAAGTATGAGACATAGTTGACACAGCTGAAAGAGTATTCCTTCTCTGCCAAATAGCCAATGAACTGCCAAGATTAACCTGCAACAAATTGAAACATATCACTCAAAATGAATGCATGTGCTCAAGGTTGACATCACACAGAAAAGGGTACTTCAGAAGTTAAACAGAAAAATGGGCCTTGAGATTGCTTTGATAAGAGAATGCACAGAAGGCAACATCAGCAATTTTTCTCCTCCAGAAATGGTTGTCAACATTTTCTTAAGGGGTGGGGGGAAGCAATAAGTCAATGTGGATTTGCCCAATATCTCAAGCTGTTGTGGGATAGTTAATATTTAAATAATTATTGATGTTGCCACACACACCTACATATGCACACAAATATTCTGTAGTAATAATTTAAAAAAATAGTCTTGAGATACTGTTCTCAATACAGCTTTCATTCTTTCTCTTGTTCTTTACATAATTCTTCTATCTTAACTTGTAATTTATCTATTTTTTTTAATTTCCCAACATAGTTATATTGCATTTTAAAGTGCAATTTCATCAAGGACCACTTTCTAGAAGTTAAACTCACCTAAGAGCAAGTACTATGGAAAAGTTCAACCAGGTCATAAATTTATCAGAAACAAACAAAAGGCTCTTGAGGAAAGCAAAATTAGTAAACAGGAAAAAAATATTAAGTAGAAGTAGAATTGTTACATGTCTCAATAAGCCCGTATATTTATAAAGGCATCAAGGAATAATTTAATTCTTAAGGATTCTTAAACCAGATAATTCAAAATGTATTCAATTCATTTTTAAAGCAAAATGATATTGCAGCTAATCTCTTCCTAGCCAGCAGTTCATTGTTTGAAAATTACTCATTCTGGAGGGCTCTTCTCAGTTTCTATCCATTAATCTATTCTGAGGCCAATATGAAATGAGAAAATATTATGTTCCTATAGGACTGCCTGCAGTTGAGAAGCCATGCTCTCTCAATCAATTTTCCCATTCACAGGTAATTAATAGCTGACCAATACTGTAATTGCCCATACTCAAAAAAAATCAAATGGATTCTTTATAAGAACAAAAGTCCAGTAATTGTTCCCTTGAAACATGAAACTTCTTAGGTTCCCTTAGACATTTGTGAAATTATCTAAGCTCTTTCAACCTCCTGGGTAGAAATTATAAATTATACTGTCAAGGTCAAGAGGAGAAAGTTATAAGAAGTGTTCTCCACAATTTAGTCATATTCTTGGATGTTACAAATTGAATTTTCTCCAATTCCACTAGCTTAGAGTATAAATATGAATGGTTTTTTACTCATTCAACCAAATGTATATTGGCTCTTTATATCAGGTCACCATACATATCATCACATGGAACTTTGAAAATCTTGGATTTATTCTAAGGTTTTGTTATTATCTATGGTGGAGTTATAGCAAACTCTGCTGTGGAAAAAAAGTCAAGAATTGACACTTATCAGACTTATCTAATTTGATTCCTAAATTAGCTATTACTCAATTCTAATTAATGTTATTCAGTTTAGAGTTTTGCAAATAAAAATGTATCAACTTCCACACTGCCATTTGTGTTAGTTTCCATGATAAGCAAAGTTAAATTTATTTTTGAAGGATTTAATTAATATTAAATTCAATGTTTAGTTAATATTAAATTCAATGTTTTTTATAAAAAAAAATATCCTCAGAATGTCATTGCAATTTAATCTTACACAAGATGCAAGATAATATATGTATCTCACCTTAATTTGGCAGAGAGAGACATCCACATTGAAGATTATGCACAAAATAAATCACTTGTATGTATTTACTATTGACCTGCATCAATTATGATAGAAAAATCCAGTGGTATGGGGTTTTGATAATATGAATTTAAGTGAAAAATGAGGTATTTTATTCTCTTCAAGACCTTTCAGTTTGTTTCTGTTTCAGTATAGTAGATTTTTTTTATTTATTTGTACCATATTAGAATATTAAGTTTATATTCCATCCAAAGGATGTATTCAGTAGACAAACTCCCCTTAAACGGGTAAATAGCTGAGAGTACTCAAGAGAGAAATTCTAAAAGAAAATAGCCAGAATGGGAAGGAGTTATACAAATATATCATGTCTTTTCTTAAGTAGAAGCAGTCTCTTTGATGAGTCACAGTCCTCAAATTCTCAGCTTTTATTTTAAGAAAAAGCAATTCCCAGATCGTATGTAAACTGTCTTACAAAGTGCTATCCAATCCTGCTTTTGGGGCAATGAATGAAAGTCCTAACAATGATTGACATACTATCTGCAAAAGGGTTTGCTTTTTAAAAGTTTCCCTTTTAGGAAATTATTGCCTCCTTCAAAAAACAAAATGAGATACAGACTTCCACTATAAATTGATTTGAGAGTAGTATATACAGTACTCAGCCTTCCATCCTTCCGAGGTGGGCAAAATGAGGACCCAAATTGTTGGGGGCAATATGCTGACTCTGTAAACCGCTTAGAGAGGACTGTAAAGCACTATAAAACGATATATAAGTCTAAGTGCTATTGCTATTATGTATCCACAAGTAAAGGTAGAAGCAAGAGATAATTTCTGTAATATTTCTGACCTAGATCTTGATAAAAAAAATTAATCCTAGTGATTACAAGGCTAAACATTGTAAAAAGTTATGCCACATTGCAAATAGATGACGTCCATCATTATATACATTACAGAAAGCAGAATGGTGGATGACGGACTAAATCTTGCCAGTCTTCAAGGTAGCTTTGTATTACTATCCATATTATTAGGAAGTCAATCCACATAATTCAGTGTTTGTTGTCCAATCTCCTTTTTTATAGGTTTGGTTTGCAAGAGAAATGTAATGATGGACGAAGGGGATTCCAGTTGATTATTGTAGCAAGGCATTAAGGACTGCAGGGGGTTGCATTGTTGGAAGATACACTATTAAGGTCTTCCTTTTTCTTATTTTCTGCATTAGCCTCTTCTCTCTTCTGGCCTTGTGCTGAGGCAATTTGCTATACTGATGTTCAGCATTTTGTGTATTCTACAAAGAATATATAAAAACTCTGTTGTGAATGCATGAGATAGTTATAACTATCTGGTGTTGTTTAATTTAGTCACTTTGTCAAAGAATGAAATAAGATTGGTTTGGCATGATCTGTTTTTAACAAATCTGTGCTGGCTACTATAACTAGTAGCCAGTATGGATTTGTTAAAAACAGATCATATCAAATTGATCTTATTTCATTCTTTCACAAAGTGATTAAATTAGTGGACCAGCAAAATGCTGTAGACATAATATATTTAGATTTCAGCAAGGCATTTGACAAAGTAGACCACAACCTACTACTTGGTAAGCTATAAAAATGTGGATAGACAGCATGACCCCCAGATGGATTTGTAACTGGCTGACAAACTGTACTCAACAAGTAGTCCTTAATGGTACCATATCCACATGGAGTAAGTAAGCAGGTGGAGTACCACAAGGTTTTGAATTAGGCCCAGTACTCTTCAATATCTTCATAAATGACTTAGATGAGGGAATAGAAGGAGAACTCATCACATTTGCAGATGACATTGAATGGTAACAGCCCAGAAGAGAAGCTCAGGATCCAAAAAAAACTTGACAAACTTGAACAATGGGCTCTATCCAATAAAATGAAATTTAATATGGAGAAAAGCAAAGTTTTACACCTGGTTTGAAAAAATCAAAGGTACAAGTATAGATTAGGCAAAACCTGGCTCCAAAATAGTAATTGTGAGAGTTTTAGTGGACAATCACTTAAACATGAGTCAGCAGCGTACTGCAGCAGCCAAAAAAGCTAATACAATCCTTGGTTGTATAAACAGAAGCATAAAATCAAAATCACCTGAAGTATTAGTGCCACTTTAAAAAGCCTTGGTAAGACCACATCTGGAATACTGCCTCCAGTTTTGGTCACCACATTACAAAAAAGATGTTGAGATTATGGAAAAGCGGTAAAGAAGAGGTCTTTAAGATGACTAAAGACCTGGAGGCTAAAGCAGAGATGGGATTCAATTTTTTTAATAACCAGTTCTATTGGTGTGGCTTAGGTGGTGGGCGTGGCTTAGTGGTCATGTGACTGGGTGGACATGGCTTGGTGGTCATGTTATTGGCTGGGTGTGGCCAACTCACTCACATCAAGGCATGCATCTCCTTGCCTGGCCTCTCATGACTGTGGGGATGCTGCAACAGTCTAAGTGTGAAAAATGATTATAAGTCACTTTTTTCAGTGCCATTGTAATTTTGAATGGTCATTCCACACAAGCAAAGTAGAAAGGAGGGGGAAAAAACTCGAGAGAAGTTCCGGAGACAGGAAGTCTAGTCCTACCAAGAATGTAGTAAGAGTTAACGGCGAGGTAGTTTCTGTAAGCAACACCAGAATGTTTCCTTCCTGCCTTCCTTACAGGATTAGGCCAGTAATTTCTTCCAACAACCGGTTCTCTGAACTGCTTACAATGTTAACAACCGGTTCTAGCGAATAGGTGCGAACTGATAGAATCCCACTCCTGGGCTAAAGTATGAAAAACAGTTGCAGAATTTGGTTTTGCTAGTCTAGAGAAAAAAAGGACATGATAGCAGTATTCCAGTATTTGAGGCTATCACAAAGAGGAAAAGGTCAATTTATTTTCCAAGACACCAGAGGACAGGCCAAGAAACAATGGATGGAAACTAATCAAGGAAAGAAACAACCTGATCAGATGTTGTGGGTGCTTCATTACTGGAGGTTTTAAGAAGAGACTGGACAGTCACTTGTCTGAAATGGTATAGGATCTTCTGCTTGAGTAGGGGGCTGGACTAGAAGATCTGCAATGTCCCTTCCAGCTATATTCTGATTCTGATATTTCAGATATTCAGACTGTTCTTTGGACATATACTGAAGCTGAAATTCAACTATTTTGGCCACCTAATGAGGAGAGATGACTCATTGGAAAAGACCCTGATATTTAGAAAAATGAGATGGTTAGATAGTGTCATCAATGAACATGAATTTGGGCAAAGTTCAGGAAATAGTGGAGGATAGTGGGGCTTGGCATGCCAGACACAACTTAGAGACTAAACAACAACAATAATAAATGAATACAGATTGGTTGTATTTCATTCTGCTTGAAGCAAGAGAATCTCAGAGAGGCCAGTAACTAGTGACTATGATACACAATGCATGTCAGTGTTCCAAGTAATTCACCCATAGAAAACAGAACTCTGAGGCAGGTAGATTTCTCAAAGAACAATTTATTGGATACATCATATTGGCACAACTAGTGAAAACTGACTCTGAAAGTCCCCGCAGTTTTTACCAGATTAAAAAGAAAAAGTTTCCTCTTCCCCCAAGTCATCAGCTACATTGCCCAATAGATGTGCTGGCCAGTTGCTTGGTTACTCCATTCCTCCTCTTTCCAGCCACCTGTTGGAATGCCCTTGGTTCCCACAGGAAAATGTTTTGTTTTGACTGCAAACCCCCAATTATTTATTTCCCCCCTCCCTGGCCCTTCTTCTTCCTTGTGGCAATCTTAAAGCCTCAAAGATGGCCTCAGCCAGGTTTGCTTCAGCATTGACAATGCAAGTGTCCAAGATGGTCATTACATCAATACAATATAATAATGAACAAACTTTCTATTTTTTTTCATTTCCTGAAACTTGTAGAAGCAGTTAAATGTTTTTCTATGAATGCCTCTGATCTTATAAATGCAAGAAACTTTAGTCAACTCCACACCTCTCATTTGGAAGAAAAAAAAGAATATTCCTTTCTGAATGTAATACTATTATGGTTCCCAACATTATTGGGAATACACTCTGAAGGCAGCTTATTAAAAAGATCTAAAGACATCAAAGTAAAATAAATTCAGAATGGAAAATGTATCATTATCATACCCAGCTGTATCTAATTCCTTACATGAAATACTACAGAGCAAATTGTATGCTATTAACACTTTGTTGCAGTTCTTTCTTAAATGAGGAAATTACATTTCAATTAGCTTATTTATAAAGTTAATCACAAGCATCAAAAGAAATCATAATTTACTAGTCCCTGGGATGCTAAGTAGCAATATTTTCTACAAAATATTCTGGAAGTTGAAGTCCACTAGTCTTAAAGTTGCCAAGTTTGGAGACATCACTCTTAATTCAGTGCTTCAAAATGACAAATTGTGAGACCACTTCAGATATAGGTATTTTAAAAAGACAAAAAGCCATTGCCAATCAGAATGTAATTAGGCAGGTCAGAGAACAGCAGTGGGACACTCAGCTCTTACTTAATTTCAGTTTTCAAAATAGTTCCTTATAGGACTATGGGTGGGTTGAAGCTTGTTCAGAATGTAAGTAAGTCCAGCACTTCTTTGGAATTCTTTAAATCAGTCCTTTTAGTTTCTGTGCGAGTTTGGAGAGTCACATTCTCATTAAATCAGCAATATCTATTTTTCAGACACCCATGGGAGCCAGAAAAATGCAGCATGCTTTATTGAGTGGCCAGGATATTTGTTCCCACTTGAGCCTAATAAGAGCCTGAAACACTTTTTCCAGATTACGTTCTGCTATTCAGATTTCCATTCACTTTTATATTGTCATTTCAAGTGCTAGACAGAGAAGAACCATGTAGCAGAACTGTTTCTTCTGAATGCATTTTTAGAAATGTACTATTTACACCCATTCAGGACTTTTTTGTGTATTACCGATGGGCCCAAAGAGCAGTGGATTAGTTAATTAATTAAATTAATTAAGGATCAATATTCACTTGATGAGAACTACTTTGGTTTAATGGTTAAGGTGCCAAATAAAAGGCACCTAGAAATCAGGAGATTAGACATGAGTTTCAATCCTGCCTTAGGCACAAAGCCAGCGACTTGATCTTGGGCCAGTCACACTCTCTCAATTCTAAGAAGGCAATAGTAAAGCACTTCCAAAATTCTTGTTAAGAAAATTGCAGGGATTGTTCCAGGCAGACACCTAGAGTAACTCTGGTTCAAATGAATAACAATAACAAAAATCATTTGATACACTCAAAGACAGTAATGTAATGTTGACAATGTCCTAGTGGATGATCACTTAAACATGAGCCAGCAGTATGGAGCAGCAGCCAAAAAAACTAATACAATTCTGGGTTGTATAAACAGAAGCATAGAATCAAAATCACATAAAGTATCTATATCACTTTATAAATCCTTAGTATGACCACCAGTTTTGGTCACCATATTACAAAAAAGATTTTGAAGCTTTGGAAAAAGTGCAAAGAAGAGCAACTGAGATGATTAAGGGCATGGTGACAAAAACCTATGAAGAATGGTTGCAGGAATTGAATATGGCCAGTCTAGAGAAAAGAAGGACATGGTGGATGGGTGATAGCAGCATTCCTGTATTTGAGGGGCTGCTACAAAGTGGAGGGGATAATTTATTTCCCAAAGCACTAGAAGGCAAGGCAAGAAACAATGGATGGAAACTAATCAAGGAGAGAAGCAATCTAGAACTAAGGAGAAACTTCCTAACAATGAGGACAAATAACCAGTGGAACAGCTTTTCTTCAGAAGTTGTTCTGTCACCAAGGTTGAGTGGATTTAGCTACCAGTCAGAGTAATCCTAAGGGCTTCCCCACACATATTTTTGTTGTTGCACAGATAAGACACCCTCTGACATATTTATCCACATCATTTCTCATAGAAGCCACCAGAATTGTCTCTTAACTAAGTGCAAAGTTTTCAGGAATCCATAATGCCCAGCCTGTTCAGGAATCCATAATGCCCAGCCTGTTTCTAAGCCTGGGTTCTAATCTAGTCATATCAGCAGATTTCAAGAGGCTGCTATGAAATACAGGGTGTATTCTCTTGAATCGTGATGGATATTTGTATGTGTATTCCACACCACAGTTGAAATTATAAATGGACATAGAGGATTGTTTACCATTGGATCTTCTAGTTGGGGTTCTGGTCCACACTTATCTGTTGGGAATGAAGAGTCTCTCAATCCATCTGTCTCAATACTGCTTTGCAACTGGGTCAGTCCTCTCGAATCATCATGGGTTTTCCAAACCTGAGGTCTGGCACTACCCTGACCTAGAACTGCTCTTGTTTGTGGTGTTCGTGGCAATGACAATGGTGGTATATGACAATCCAGTGCTCTATGACCAGGCATGTTACAACAAAAATACCTGAAATCCCCTCATCTACTTTGGACCGGCAAAGAGAAAGAAGAGTGCCTCGTTCCTGGTTAACATATGAGATCAGTAGTCTTCCTTCTACCTGTGGTCCCCCCTCTCTTAATGTTTAATCTTCTTAATCCTGCATCAAGTTGGTTGGCTATCTGATACAAATCCTTTAATGTTTTAGCCAAACTGTGATATAGACATGCTTGCCCCAAGTCATAGTCCAAACCCTCTTTAAACAAATGTATCAGCAATCTCTCAGGCCAAGCAGGTAGTGTACCAGCAACCCATCAGAATTCTTGTGCATAATCACATGCCAGCCTTCCTTTTTGCTTAATATTGAACACGTCTTCCTCAGCTTGTTGTCTGTTTGTCCTATCTTCAAATCTAACTCATAAGGCAGTGAGAAAGAGACCAACATCACCCAGCTCAGCAGATCGTTGCTAGTGTAAGTCGGCTGCCCATTCATTGTCCTCACCGACTAGCACACTTGTTATTGCCACCACATGGCCCAATGAGACGGATAATAGTGTCCATACAGGTCTAAATGATTTAGTACTTGCCCTAGGAAAATGGGCACTCTATCCGCACTTCCATCAAAAGTTGTGTTTAAGGGGGGAGATCCCCACCCACCCTGAGGTGGCAACCCCCATTGGGCCACAGGACTCCTGCTATTGTGGTCTGGCATGACTAACCAAGGGGAAGTCTGACCCCTCTCAGCTGACTGCTCTGGGATCCACTCATAGGGGTCATATAATTTCTAACCCCCTTGGTCCCTAACATGACTCTCCACCTGAGTAACATTAGTACCTCTCCTCATAGCCAACCTCCTAACTCAGAACATTCAAGTCCTTTGCCTACTTCTGTGTCTTGAAACCCCATAGGACTAGAACTGAATAGAAGATCCCGAACAGATAGATAACTATGTCTGTAGTCCAACTCTTCTTTGGCTGGAGGTAACATCTCTCTTAAAGAAACATCCCCAAATTGTCTTCTCAACATTTCCAGGGTTTTACTCCCAGGGGCGGTCCATTGACCTTCTTCAAAATTAGGCTACCTTTCTACTTTCCAATCTTGTGCTTGTACCTTTTGTTGTCTCTGCAACCCTCATTCCTCTTTATCCAAACCTTTTTTCCTAATGGCTCACTTAGCCTAACCTTTTTCCTTTTTGGCTTCACTACAGGCTGGGAAGTAACAGGCATTACTCCTCCATCCTCCTCCCTGAGTGGCTTGCCATATTCCATCACTTCCTTCTGTTGTTGTTTAGTCGTAGTCTTAAACTCAATGGTCTCCTCTTCTTCTTCCATTTCATATTGTTGCTTTTCATCTTCCATCACCTCCTCTGCCACTTCAGTTTCCTCCCCTCCCGCATTTCATCCAGGGTCTTTACCTTCTGCCATGACTTCCACTCCTTCAAAACTTCAAAGAGCAAAAAACTTCAAAGAGCAAACTTCAAAGAGCAATATTAAGTAAAATGGGAGCACTAGCTTTTATGTCAGCCCCACTGGGTAGATAAAGATTTGTTCTGAACAACCACAGTACTCACGATGGTAATTCTCAGTAATCAGGGTTTATTTTCTCAGTTAAGCTCACAACAGTCCCAAAAGGCAACACTGGATCAATTCCAAGTAAAGCTATCACTGACAGCAACTGCCTCTCAGTGCTTATTATAGTTGCTTGTCAACCCCACCCAGCTGACCTACACCTGTCCATTACTATCTTCGCCTCCACCCCACATCTACTTACGCCTAATGTCAACAAACCCATCATCTACAACCCCCACCACCCTGAAAGCCCAGTTAGAAGTTTCATTGCTCTAACATTGCAGAATAGCAGACATGTCCATTGTTACCGATCCTCGCACGTTGTCAATCCTCTCCCTGCACCGAACAGCTGATGGCTGTTCCCCCAGCTGGCAAACGAGGAGCCCCCAGTGGGCAAGTGAGGAGCAGACATGAAGGACAAGCACGCCTGATTGTCAGACTCCTAGAACGTCTTCATCGTGAGCCTGACACATATACACAAATGTTCAGGTAGGGTCAGTTTCTATATATACAGTTACAAAAAACCACCTTCTCATATACTGTACATACTGTATAATCTCCTCTGCATACATACCTTTCCCCTATAAACAATGCCTCCCAAGAAATAAAAGCTTCCTTTCACATGCAAATGATATGATCAGTCTTTTCAACATTGCTATTTTCGTAATGAATTATCAATTTGTGTGTGCACATTGATCCTATAGAATGCAGATAGTGAGAAATAAAAATGAATTGATATCATTGGCAAAGAGCAATTAGTTACTGCTGTTCTTGAATAGAAAAATCGTTCTGTTCTGCTCAGATTAAAAACAGAAATCTTGAAGTAAGACAGGAACCTGGTTAAAAGTAATTCTGAAAACTTTCCCATCTCCTGCTCATATTTCTTTAATTTTTTAACTTCTTAGCTACTGTGAACATGCATTTAGTTTATATAGTACCATCCTTTTCCTGATGCCCATAAATTCAGGAAGTTTAGCAAGATGCCCTACAGAATTTTAGCTATTAAATCATGAATGTGGTAAATCTATTGAGGATTCGAATAAACACAATAATCTTTCTAATGTATCAACCATGATGAATTATACTTACTCTAACTCTGGCTAAAGATGTAAATTAATGAAACAATAATATAATATGCTAATGTCATACAGAATAAACAACATCATTCACCTTTCTTCGTTGCCCATTTTGGGCAACAGGCTCAAAATCAGAGAAATCCAGGACTCCTTATTGCTAGAATGTCCCACTGGATTAGTCCATGTTGCTATTTCTACCTGCCATTTGTCTAATGGAACATATAATACAAAAACAGTAAACCTTATTACCAAGTATCTGCAGCTCAAGCCAAAACTATTTGGCTACTTGATTGCATTGGGAGCTGGCTGAAAACTTCTAGTTTACATGTTATCTTCTGCTCTGCAAGGGCTCTTGGCATCATATTTAAAGTGATGTTAATGAACAAAAGAAGAGCTTGCTGAAGCAGTGACTTTACCATTGCATTAATGTTCACAATTAATGGAAAATTCTGCAGCCCTCTATTGCACACCGTAGAACCATGCTGTCAACTTCCTTTTTCACTCAGCAGTCCTTCTAATTGATACATCTTTCCAATACTTATGAACTGCTGTGCTCTCTTTCCCCAAACCTTTCTGGCACAGAATCATTCCTTATTTTGCCTCAGTACCAGCACGAATTAACATCTGCCTGCAAGAGAGAAGATACGCCATACAAAAATCAAACCTGTACTGTAGTCAGACTACAGATGCCTTTTTCTCTAGTGGGGAATGCAATCTTACACAAATTTATAGTAGAAGCAGCAATCCACATCTGATTTTATCTGATTTTTCATTAACCAACTGGGTAACCTCATCAGTGCTAATTATAGGCTAGCAGTCTCTGCATCTCAGAAGTAGGTAACTTAAGACATACCAAATGATCTTGAACTATAACAGGACAAATAGCTAGTAATAAGGGATGCTTTGTTTAGTTGTCAGAACTTTTAGCTTTCAGGACTCCTCCCCAAGATGACTGCTAAACAGTAGGAACTTTCCTTTTTTTCCTGCTGAAGTTCTGCTGATTTTACTACCAAAGCTGGTTCTTTAGCAGTGCTGCTCCCTGGATCTGAATGAGAGTATTTAGGAAAGGCCCAAGATGGCTTCCAGACAGTCATGGACCCACCTGGGAAAAGGAATCTTGAGGACTGCAGTTCCTTGTGGGAGCTGTCAGAAAGTTCCCAATCATCTATCTTTCCTCTCAGCAGTTTGTTTTCTTAAGTATATGTTGGTTTTAACTTCACTTTGAATCTTCTGTTTCACTTTGCTCTTTAACTTTAAAAATTGACTGGCTGGTTCAATGTTGATCTATTTGAACCCCCTGCTGGACTTTATCTGTTTTTCCCCCTTTCCTTTTGATTTATGCTGTTGTTTTGAATAACTTTTGCTTAGGCAGAAAGGAAAGAAATCACTGTATGTTCCCGCATAATGAAAGTGTTTTCATTTGATTTACATCTATACTGGACTCTCACCACAGGAATTTTTCATTTTATTAACTTGCAAAAAGTTTGGAGCTTATTTTTTTTTCAGTTTTGCATTGAAATATCCAGAAAATATCTTCCCTGCTTCTTTATCTATTTTTTCACTCTGAGGAATATTAATTCAATGTTCTCTGTTTCCTGTGTTCTCTTATCTATTGTTGCTAAGTTACACAGAGCAACAATTATCAGATTACAGACAAGCAAATGTAGCTAGCATTTAAAAAAAAACCCATTTGGTAACATGCAATCTTTAGTTGAAAGCTTTTTTAAAAAAAAGTTTGATGAAATTATAATGGTTGAAAAAATTGTTCAGATGCAAGTAAGTATAGATAAATCAGATTCACAAAAGGAATTTAATTTCAAAACCGAGTGGCTGTGCTTTCCGTCACCCCGATACAGCCAGTTAACTCCATCACTGGCCATGGGGGGGGGGGGAGAAATTCTTGCCCCCAGGGAGAGGGCGCACAATCTGGGTGTCCTCCTGGACGTACGGCTGTCATTAGAAGAACATATAGCAGCCGTCGCCAGGGGGGCTTTTTGTCAGGTCCGTAGGATCTACCAGTTGCAGCCCTTTCTGGATCAGGATGCACTTCGCACAGTCACATCCGCCCTTGTCATCTCCCGCCTAGACTATTGCAATGCTCTCTACATGGGGCTCCCCTTGAAGAGCATCTGGAGGCTCCAGTTGGTGCAGAATGCAGCCGCGCGGGTGGTTTTGGGGGCTTCTTGGAGCTCCCATGTTACACCACTTTTGTGCGAGCTGCATTGGCTCCTGGGCCTTCCGGATATGATTCAAGGTGCTAATCATCTTTAAAGCGCTCCATGGCTTGGGACCTGGGTACTTATGGACCGCCTACTGCCACCATCGACCTCCCGTCGGCCAGTGCGCTCCCATAGGGCAGGCCTCCTTGGGGTACCGCCGGCTGGACGGTGCTGGCTGGCAGCCCTGAGGGTGCGGGCCTTCTCTGTGGGAGCACCCTCCCTCTGGAACGAATTACCCCCGGAGATGAGGACCATCCCTGACCTATTAACTTTCCGGCACGTGCTGAAGACCCACCTATTCCATCAAGCCGGTCTGGCCTAGTTACTGGTAGGGCTTTTCATTGTTTTTAAATGGTTTTAGCTTTTTAACTCCTTCAACTATTTTATCTTTCAGCCACATATTTAATCTTTTTAACTTCATTTTAAATATTGTATTTATAATTGTATTTTTATTTGGCTGTAAACCACCCTGAGTCCCGTTGGGAGAGGGGAGCAGTATATAAAATTGATTAATAAATAAATAAATAAATAAATAAATAAATAAATAAATAAATAAATAAATTTAAAAGTGGCAGATTTGGTGAAGAAGATTGAAAGAAATATGGATCTTACAGACTTTGAATTAACTGAGTGGATTACACATGCCTTCCCAAAGTTGAAACTTGTAATACTTCACAACAGCAGAAAACTGACCGAGTAGAAAGGTGATAAATTGATTTTCCCTAAGACCATCACATTGGAATTCCACCACATTGGAATTTTGTATTTTAACTTTTTTTAATGAATTAAAAGTAGATTAAAAAGATTAGATTTCAAAATCTTTGGTCAAGCCAGGTTTTAACTATTCAAGAGGTATCTATGAGCTTCTTCCAATAATATACATACATACACACATTTTAATTTGAATACTTTTATGCTAAAAATTAGGCAATTGTTGCCTAATTGCCCTGACTAAAGACAGGTAAACAAGCACAGAATTGCAGTAAACAAATATTTGCTTAGTCTCATCCACTTAAGATTTCAGTCCATTGTCCAATCCAAGGCAGGCTTTTTTCCTGATCAATTTGGGCTTTCTTTTTATTATGGAATTTTTTGAAAAGTGAGCTCGGGCCTACTAAGGTGCATTCTCATCATGTTTTAATTGATTTTGTACTTTATACAATTAAAATTATGCTTATTTGTATCTATGCATGTATGAGTATCTGTGTATTCCATAAGATTAGGGAAAATTAGGAAATGTTTTTATAAATATTTATCTGTAAGTTTAGGAAAAATATATTTGTAGAACAAGTGAGGGAAATGATGAAATTGAATCAAGTTCAACTCTGGGACTTTTCAATATTTGTATTAATTCAATGCAGTAAGAATTCATCATCCAGGTTTGCCTTGGTGCAGTAAATATGTATTTAACCATACAATAAAATACTCATGAAGCGTATTTGAAAAAGTAATTATATTACTAAATATACAGGACTTTTTTCACTCCTTGGCTCCAAAAAATGACTAGACCATTTGCAGATTTAACTTATTAAAATATATATTCACAAACACAGTCTCTAATTACTAAGTCAGAATCCTGCTTGGAGAGAGCATTTACATAGGAAACATGTTTGAACAAACATGGCTAACAAAAGGTCTTATAAAGTACCATCTAGAGAAGCATATTATATTATGTATTTATTAAATCAAATATTTATTAAGATGCATTGGTTCCATACTCAGGGCAGAGAAATGCTTTCTCTCTTATATGTGGGGAAAAATATTTAGCAAAGATAACAATCAGACAGTTATATTTATTCTTCTGTTAGATGTACCTGAACAACAATGGTGGGTTTCAAAGTAGGTTACCAACAGTTCAGTGGGCATGGCTTGGTCGGCGTGCTTTGCTCACGCGTACACACTTAGCATGCTCGCGCATGCCAAACACACACTTTGCGCTCGCACAGTGGCTTTCTTACTCACCTCCTGCAACCCTGCACTCTCCCTGTAGCTTTAGCAGCTGATGTGCAGCTTGCCACGCAAAGCAGCTGTGCTTCAAAAGCAGGGAATAAAGGTCAGTATGGGAGCCCAGGCAGGCAGATGGGCCCAACAGCAGCTCCTCAGAGAGAACCAGTTTGATCTACGCTGATCTTCAGCACTACCGGTATACCAGAATTGGACCGAACCAGTAGAATAACACCACTGCTGAATGCAAATAGGAATATGGCAGACTATTTTTATTTTGATGTTATGTGCTCCATTTTAATGTAATTCCTTTCTTCCTATTACACTCAGGATAGTTTAGGCATGGACAAACTGCAGCCTTCCTGGGTCTTGGATAGAGGGAGTGTGCCCTCTTGTTCCTATCAGACATCTCAGCCTTCTTGATAATATGCAAAGATAATATGCATATGACACTAATCCTTCCTAAGCAGGCCGTTCCAACTGCTATTGGACTGGGGAAGAATGGGTTAGGATTAGAAGAATGATCACTTCATTGTAGATTTCTTCAGGTTGTTTAAGATTTACATGAAGTTTCTGGGGGATAAAATCTGTCAATACAGAGTGATGATAACCATCTGCACATCTCCACCCAGGATAACAAAGGGAATGCTGTAAACATTCTGACCTTTTTGCCTGATGGATGTAAAGATCAAAGCAAGCTCACTTTAAATCATGCAAGATAAAGCATGAGTGTCATTTTCTAATGAGGGATTCAGCTTGATTAAAGCCCCAACTTTAGGTCTTAGTCGTGGTTCTCCAAAGCAGCAGATATGCAACTTGGGGATCATCCCAGATTTGGGAGTTCTGCTACTACAAACTGTGGGTCTTATTCCATCTAGGTTCCTTATCAACAGTGATGCACAACTTTGCTGTCTTTTGTATTGTAACATGTTCTATATAAGATTGTTCTTGGAGATATAGCTGGCCCAATATTTAGAAGCCTATCTGCCACTTAGGGGTAGTACATTCAACATTGTAACACCTATGTGACACCTATGCTATGGTGGCACAGTGGTTAGAATGCAATATTTATTTATTTATTTATTTATTTATTTATAAAATTTCTATACCGCCCTTCTCCCTAGGGACTCAGGGCGGTGTACAGCCAATCTAGACCCCAACAGTAATACAAAAGTTAAAAGGAATTAAATTAAATATTGGCCGAATAAGAAAAACCCACCCCACACCCTTAAAACCCCAATTTAAAATTACAGAACAAATGGAGACAAATTAAAACCATCTCAGCCCAGGCCGGCCTGCTCAAAAAGCCAGGTCTTCAGCGCGCGCCTGAAGGCCCTCAGGTCCGTGCCGGTACGCAGTTCCGGCGGCAGAGTATTCCAGAGGGCAGGGGCCGCCACAGAGAAGGCCCTACCCCTCGGGGCCGCCAGGCGACACATGGCGGCCGACGGGACCCGGAGAAGGCCCTCCCTGTGTGAACGCATATTGCAGGCTAACTCTGCTGACTGCCAGCAGTTCAATCCCGACCGTCTCAAGGTTGACTCAGCCTTCCATCCTTCAGAGGTCGGTAAATGAGGACCCAGATTTTGGGGGGCAATATGCTAACTCTATAAACCATTTTGAGAGTGCTGTAAAGCACCATGAAGTGGTATATACGTCTAAATGCTATTGCTATTAATCACTGCATTTATTACCTATGTGCTACTGGGTTGATTTAAAGGTGCTGGGTATTACCTTTAAATCTCTACATGGCTTAGTGTACAGGTACCTCAGGAAAATCACATCCATGATTTTCTGTGATTGAGGGAAAAATGAGGATATTTACAGTGCAACCGCTGTGGGATACTACGGCTCAATGGTGTGCCTTTTCAGTAAATATCCCTATTCTTTGGAACAACTTGCAATGCAAGATAAGGAATTTATCCACCCTCCTGGTTATGTTTGGAAAATTACACTACTCTGCAGGACTATGGGAATTGAGGGTAGAAGGGCAAACTAAGATTGTTAGATTTGATCTTGAAACTTGTTTGTTTAAATAAATGAATCAGGTGGGGAAGAAGGCTACCAATTCAAAGTATTCCTAATTCATTTAAATGTGCATTTTAAAGGCCAGGTAAATGGATGGGCTCATGGTCTGGAAAGCTTCTCTGACAGGTTTTGCTTTTGGAAATTTATTACTGCTATGTAATTCAAATAGCATTTAAATTGATTGTAAGCATGCAGTGACATTAACTTCTGCAATGTAAGCTTCAATTTAAGAACTATTCCCCCCTCCCTTCAAATTTCTATGCTGAGAGCCAAACGTGGTTTCTCTTGGGGAATCAAAACTTTATGCTAAAAACCATCTTGCAAATCAGGTAAGAACTGCAATACGCTATATGTTCTTCCCTGTACAAAAATATGGTAGCATAGTTCCAATAAGTAGGTTAACATTTTCTCATTTAAGCCAGAGCAATTTTGCAGTAACAGAAAGCTCTTTCAAAGGTAGGAAATTTAAATGTTTAGTACTGAAGAAATAAAGAATGTTCAAAGAGATGGATTCATTTTCAAAAGGAAGGAATGTATAGGTTTTTCTGAAGAAGTCAATACAGGGAATTCTCCACTTGCAACAATTCGTTTAGTGACTGATGTTACAATGGCACTGACAAAAAGTGACATGACTTTTTCACACTTACTACTGTTGCAGCATCCCCACAGTCATGAGATCAAAATTCAGATGCTTAGCAACTGACTCATATTTATAATGGTTGTAATATCCCAGGGTCAACCTTCTGCAATCTTCTGATCAGCAAAGTCAATATGGAAGCCAGATTCACTTAATAACCACATTACTAACTTAGCAACTCCAGTGATTCACTTAACAACTGTGGCCAGAATCATCATAAAACCAGTAAAATGGGGTAAAATTCACCTCACTGTCTCACTTAGCAACACAAATTTTGAGCCTCAACTGTGGCTGTAAGTCAAGGACCCCATAATATGCATAAATCAGCTGCAGATGATTAGAAGTAAGAGCCTTTTGCAAGACTTAATAAACAATGAGAGAAAAGAAACTCTGACCAGACCTGACCTGAAAAGATTAGAAGTGATACAAGAAATGTCGAAACAAAAAGTTAGCTATTCACTTGAGGAAAAAAGGCAATAAAAAGTTTCTCCCTTGTTCATAAGGGTGTGTAGGTATAAGAAAGTATTATGCTATAGGCATTCATCTTGTTATTGATCAAGCAAATGAAATTTTCTCATAATATCCCAAATGATTTTTTCTCATAATATCTGAAATGAAGGAAAGGTATGAACAATCTGATTTTAAAAGACTCTCTGGTATCTTCAAAACAGTGTTCCTAATATACACAGGCACAGCCAGCTTTAGGCTAAGACTAAGCCAGCACTGGCCTAGGTTGCTGGGCCCTCTGGGGGCACCACTTTCCTCCCTTCTTCCAAACCATTCTAAAAATGTGAATTTTTTACATCAGCAGAAGGTGGCACCATCAGCCAGTGTTGTCCTAGGAGCCCCCTACATCCTAAACCTGGTATTGTACATAGAGCAGGGGTGGGATTCAAATTTTTTAACAACCAGTTCTGTGGGCATGGCTTAGTTGGTGAGTGTGGGTTGGTGGTCATGTGACTGGGTAGACATGGCTTGGTAGTCATATTATTGGCTGGGCATGGCCAATTCAATATCACTCACCATCAAGGCATGCATCTCCTTGTCTGGCCTTTCATGACTGTGGGGATGCTGCAACAATCGTAAGTGTGAAAAATGGTCATAAGTCCTTTTTTCAGTGCCATTGTAACTTTGAATGGTCACTCCACACAAGCAAAGTACCAGCAAAGGAGGGAAAAAACTCCAGAAACGTTCCTGAGATAGGAGGTCTAGTCCTGCCAAGAATGTAAAAAGGGTTAATGGAGAGGCAGTTTCTGTAAGCAACACCAAAATGTTTCCTTCTTGCCTTCCCTATAGGATTAGGCCAGTAATTTCTTCTAACAACTGGTTTTCCGAACTGCTTAGAATGTTAGCAACCGGTTCTAGCGAATAGGTGCAAACTGGTAGAATCCCACTCCTGACTTAGAGTAATACACTATATTCTCATGAAGTGAAATATCATTCAGTATTTTTCTCAAAACCTTTCTAAAAACTTCTGTCAAGAAGCTCACTGTTTTCATACTTGTAATAGGTACAAAAACATCAGATTTCTATATAATCAAGAAAGGAAATTTAGTTGAATGATGATGGTGGTGATGGTGATGCCTAGAATTCTATAAAGTTGTCCTCACCAAGATATTACACATTGACCTCCTCTAGTAATCAGAATTTTCTGATTTGATTATCACTGTTTCTAACACTAGTTGATGAATTGATAACTCTTATATCCTTCTCTCTTCCCCATTTTATAAGCTGTTTTCACTTTCTGCCAGGAAATGACAAACTGATAATTAAGTTTCACCACTGACAGGTCTCTAATAGAATAATTAACTCCACCATCTTTATGCATCTCACTTCAAATGGGTAATGTACATGGTTATTATAGTTTATTAGACTACAGAAATGAAATGTATTTATAATTAACATGTTGCAGATGGGTATTTTTTTTCTTTTTCTTTTATGCTTCCATTCTTACATTATGCTGTTAAGACTATTTCCCCCCCCCCCATATTCTCAGATATTCAAAACTTAGATAGCAAAAATAAGCAATATCTCAACATATTTCCTTTTAAATGGGAAAGCAAAATGTTCATTCAACTGAGCACTCTTAACATTTTATAATGTAAACACTATGTTATATTCCTATAAAGTTTTGAAAAGTTTGTAATGGATTGCATATAATCTACCTAAAATGTATGTATCAATTATGTACAATTGTATTCATCATCATCTCATTTATTGCAAATTGGAAAATCTGAGACTAAGAATAAATTTGCCTAAAGCTTTTTATTGAAACCATGAATGATACAAAATCCCACCCAGAATATTTTTTTATCCATAGTCCAGTTTCTTAGCTATTATCCTATACAAAAGGACTCTTCAAAGGCCTAATAGAAGTCATTGGTTGGTGGTTACATGAATGAATGGTTAGGTAGAAACCGACAGCTATTCACAACATCATGATCTCAGGTTAAAAATAATGAAAAAATACTTATGGACACACCTGACCTTACTTGTACATGAGATTTGATAGGTTTTAATGAGATTGCCTAATTATGAGTTATGAACCAATATAAAATAAGGAGTATTAAAAATAGTTACAATATTTTACATGTTCAAGTAGTAAACATTATTTCTTACTATTTTGTCATTGTTAAATATCCCTTTTGAATCGTAATCTTTTCTTTTCTTTTTTAAAAATAGTAACTCCAAGAGGGTGGCTATAATGTGACAGCAGCTGCAAAATAATGAGAAAAATGATTGTTTTTCTTTTTGATAAAGCAAACTGCAGTGGGTTGTGTATGTTTCCTGACTTGTGGGCAGAATGATTAATGCATTAATTAGTATATGGCAAAGTTTTGCATTAGTACTATTTGTCTTGTCAAATGCTTAAACATTTTGATTCTCTCTTTGGGGAGGCTGGTATCACTCCGGCATAAACTGTTCCTAATCCAAAAGAATGGCTGGATTACAACGCAACAAAATGTGCTTTTCACTTGAAGAGATTCAGATAATCTATTGACTATAGGATTCACAATCTTATCCCCCACCCCTTTTCTTCCTATACTACAATTTGACTATATTGTTCAGGAACACTTCACACTATGGGTTACATTACAACCATAACATTATCAGATTTCCAGCAATACTGTGTATGCTGGCAGAAACAGCAAAACTCACAGTAAGGAAAGGACAACAATCCTTTTCTCACTCTTTCTCTACTTTCCTGAATCACTAAGCAATTTTCCTGGGTTACTGATGGTACCATTTGTGATGCCAAATTCATAAAAATAAATTGTTAAAAGAACAACAGAGTTGGAAGTGACCTTTGATACCTTCCAGTCAAATCACCTGCTCAAGTAGACCCTATACCATTTCAGACAAATGGCTGTTTCTCCCCCCACTCTTTTTTTGCAAAAAAAAAAAAAGGTACTTTACCAAGTGGATCCTATATGGCTAATTAGAGACCAGCATCATACACTTTGGCCTCTTTAATTTTAAACAAAATTAAAAGAACAGAATGCTAAAAATGAAAAACTATCATATCCATTTACACAAATGCCTTTGGAGTCCACATAGGCTTCATTCACATTCTTTAAAAATAAAAAAAAATGATGAGCTACTGCACTCCAATGTTTCATTTGCACAACTATCCAATTAAAAATATAAAGGTAATGAAGGTGGCAGAAGGCTATAGGTTATATTACAGGGACAATATCATCAATGCTTAAAGTGGACCTTCCGGTTGCGCCCTCCTCAAAAACTGACTAAAGACTGTGATCATCTGTGGCTTCCATCCATGCTAACCTGTTGGAGAGCCCAGTCCATTTGTTTTGGAGGCTGGAACCACCAGGTAGGGGTGTTGAAGAAGGGGGAGACCACCAGCTGGGTCGAGGGGAGCCGCATCTCCCATCCCTGGCTAGGCATTTCACTTCCCTCCGAAGGCGGCAGTAATGATGGCAAAATGGCCACCCTGAAGAGTAAGAGCTGACAGGGACAAAGAGTGTGCAGGAGCAGAGAAGGACAGAAAAGTGTGGAGACCGGATCAAAGAATCGCAATAAATGGACATAAGGTACCCTAGAATTAAGAGATTAACAATTTTTTAAGAAATAGAGTTAAAACGGAGACCAGTGAAAGTAAAAAAAAAATTGACAGCTGGAAGTGGGTTTGAACCTTGAAAGGAGTTATACTTAAGGAGGAAGTCAGAAAATATTTATTTAAATTGGATAATATATGAATTGGCATTAAATAGGCATAAAATGCTGAACTTGAATGTGTTAAAAATTGAAAATTTGAACTTATTAGACTTTTGAAATTTAAAAGCCCTAAATAGAGAAAAGAAAACGAAAAAAAAGGGTGGAAATTGGACATAACGGAGAGTGCCATCTAATGGTAAAAGGAAAATTAGTGACCCTTTTTAAAAAAAGAGGTCTGGTTCTTGAAAAAGTGAAACTTGTTACAAAACAAGAGGAACTTTGTTACAATAAAATAGAATCCTGCAAAATGAAAGTGGAAACAAAGATTACTAAGTTTAAAGAAGAGTGAGGAAAAATACTTTGGGACTGTTTGGCAATTATACAGTAGTTAAAATTGAATTTATGGACATTGGACTATTTAACAACCTGAGGAAAATTTTTGAAACAAAGGATTTAATAGCAGTTAATGTTGGAAATAAACATCAAAGATGCTGTTGGAATTAAATTACTGGACAACTGAATTAGACTTAATTACTAAGGAAAGAAATAAAGAAGACTAAAAGTGTATAGAATGGTAGAACTTTTTTAAAAATAAAAATGGAACTAAGAAATATAAAGGAAATATTACAGGAAAGAGAAGAAACATGCTGCACTGCCTTACAATATATAGAAATGGCGATTTTGGAGAACAAAGAACAAGAAGTGCCAGAAGGGGAGGACTCGGTTACAAAAAATGCCAGCTGCCAATAGCAAATGGAACAACAAACACTGAATTGGAAGGAGGGGGGGAATGGAACCCTGGAGGTTTGAGGAGATAATTAAAAAGAGAAAGTTTGGAAAGCCAAAGAAAGAAAAAGGAAACAGCAAAAAAAGGGAATTACAGAAGAAAGCATTAAAGAGGAAGGGAGATAAAAGTCAGAATAAGAAATGGGAAGGGAAAACAAGGGGAAAAAGAGGCAATAAGAAAAAGAACCAGAGAGAAACGGGATATGGGAATTGAATAAAAATGAAAAGAAATTGTTTAGTCACAAGGCACAAAGATAATGGGTAGCTATGGACTTAAAAAGGGATTCTGCAAGGTAATGAGTAGTAATATTAATAAGTTTGAAATGTTAAAGGATTTAGAAAGTGGCTATACTGATGGGTTCTTTTGTATTGTTATTGGATTATTTGCTATTTTAAATTATACATAGATACAATTGGAATAAAAATGAAAGGGGAGAGATATGAAAGTACTATGAAGATTGTTATAAAAACTAAATTAAATTAACATCAGTTTTTATGATATATTTGGAAGAATAACTGAATTAGAAGATAATTAAGGTAAATATCATGAGGAATCCTTTTAAAGTATATATAAATTATGTAATAACAGAGATTATTATTAATTTAAAGTGATAATTAAAACAATGACTATATCATGTTAAATGTTATGAACAAGGGGAACTAATTGAATGATGTATAAAATAAAGGGGTGACACACTCAAATTAGTAATTAAAAGGAGAGGGTTTTGAATTTATTAATTATTGGAGTTATAATGGAATTTTTTGAATAATGAATCAAGAATATGTGATGAATTTACAAATATGATAGATATAAGTACAAGGAGTATTGAAATAGAAATAAGAATTTTAAAAATTGTATAGAGACATGTGTATTAAATGGATAATGAGAATAATTGAAGAAAACTAGAAAAGGTTAAGACATGAACAGAAATATATGGAACAAATGTGAGGAATATTAGAGAAAATTTATAGAATTTATTAATGTAATGATATGAAATGAATATATAATTTTAAATATTGTATAAAGAATCTGTATGAAGAAGAGAATATTTGAAGAAAAATAAAAACATTAAGATATTAATAGAAAATACATGTAATGATATAATATGAAACTGAATATGAAAGGTGAAGATGTAACTAAGGTCGTGTTTGTATGGAAATGTAAAAATCTGGAACCAAACTGTTCACTAAAAGAGACAATTTATAAAATATAAAAAATAAAAAACTTTGAGGAAAAAAAATGCTTAAAGTGGTATTTTGTTAAGCTAGACATTCCTGGAGCCATACTGTGAATCAGCAAGCCTCTTCTGATCATGACTTAAGCAAATCTAACTTGTTTACAAAATATTAGTGATTTCTCCCCCACACAAAGAAATGGAGGCGCAACTGCCTCATGATAAAGCAATTCAGTCAGTTCATGTTCCAGATCCTCAGATATCAAATTTATCCAGCTGAATTCTATAAATTCTATGAATTAAAATGATCATAACAGTATGTTGTTATGCATTATTTTTCAGATTTCTGTTCAGGATTACTGAGGAGTATAAGTGTCACCCCTAAAGGAAATCTCAAGGAAATTTCATTGGTATATGTATTGGATGCACAAATGAAAATGTGAATAGATGTATGTATTAATAATAATAATTCCAAACTGTGTTTGGAAACAACCATCATTCAGAATGTCATCAATCCTACTATTCCTGTGGTCTCAGAATGCTCTGTAGGTATCAGTGTGTTCTTTCCTTCAACCATGTCAGTAAGTAAAAACCTAACACAACTACAATTACTTTTTATGTAAAATTTCTTCCCTGCATGGATGCAGTATTATGCAGTAGAGGGTCAATGACTGGACATGGAATAATGATTTTAATTTACAAAAAATACAGTATATACATTTTATTCCAATTATACATTAAGAGAAATAGTAGAAATAATCTGAGAGTGGAACGAATTACCCAGAGATGTGGTGAGCGTTGCTTTACTGAATGTGTTTGGGCAAGCTAGCCAGCCATTAAGAATGTTTAATTTAAATTCTTGGATTATGCAGAAGTTGAAACTTGATGGTCTAATGGATTCTCTCAACACTCTGATTCTATTATTCTAAGAGGTTTATAGTAAAATTGAAACTTTTATTTTTTACTTTTTCAGTTTCTTTGGAGCAAAAGAGTTTTATTTGGAATTTTATCATATGCAGATGTCAGCACATCAAGAACAAAGAGAGCCTAGTTTGATGAAATCAATATTTATTTCTAAGCAAGAATGAAAAATCTAATAGGTATGGCATATCATTCTCAATAAAAGAAATATTTATGACTGCATATGGTGTAGTTTTACGAACAAAGTGGAGCAATTCATTGTTCTATTCCATTTAAGCTAGTCTATTATCAGATGAAACAAAAACTCTGTTTTTGCTTCTGTCTTCAATTTTGTAGCATGGCTTCAAGGATACATGTTCGGAAGTATTTTAGAAAAGAAAGAAAGAATATCCAATTCATTCAACATTAGAACCAATGTGGGAAGAAAGAACATTACCTTTCTTTCTCCTCACCTTAAAAAAAAACCTTTCCCATTTTAATTCCCTATCATCAATCCCATAACAGTTGCAGGGAATTAACTATGTCAGCTTTTGGATTCTTAGTGTTTTCGAATCTTAATTAATGTGTATTACGGGAGTATCACACATCATTTCTAATGGAATTACCATACAACAGATGCTTACAGGAAGGCCTCCTGTCATAGACATCAAGGCCAACTAGAGGTATCAAGGTCAGGTGGCATCCTATATCCCCTCAGACTCCATCCAGAAAACAAATGACACTTTATTACAAATACTTGTTAAAATGGGCATGTGTTCATTTTAGATATTCAACCGTTAAATTGCAGCATATGTTAATAAATCCATATTTGCAGCTATGTTTTCTTGGCTTTAAACTTATTTAAGAAATCAGGCTTTGAAGCTGTCAGCCACACATTCAGCAGTACAGTTCAGTCCTGAAAAGGGCAGTTGGTAAACCTACAAATAAATACCATTTGTTAAAGTTAGATAAGTAGCAATGGAAAGATTGGTTTGATCATTTCTTGGCTGACTGGCTTTAAAAAAAATCATCTTCTGACATCAATTTCTTGAATGGATGTCTACAAGCAAAATAAGACTCAAAGACTCTGAGCCACAGATCTAGCAGCTTCACTGACAAATGGAGGTTAGAAAGCCATTGCAATTTGCAGAGACTGAGAAACTGAGTATAATTACTCAGCCATATGTTGTTTGTTTGTGTGTTTGTTTGAGGGGCAGGTCATCCTTTAGAATTCCAAATACCCTTCATTGACATCAGCAAAAAAATAAATATGCAGACTGGACACTAAAAATGTTAATAAGTCAATTAAATGGGTGCTTTGATAGGTCACCATTGGTATAGCATGTTGTGCTCACTATGTCTTGCAAAGCACTATGGAAAAGAAAGCTAATATATGAAATTTAGCAGAAAACATTAATTCATCCAATAGGAAGTAAATAGAATATTTTAAAGATTCCTATTTCAATATTTCATAGATTTCCTTTTTTAAAAAAAATGAACATAAGTAAGATGCTTAGAGTTTAAGAAACAGCCTGGTAGAAAATGGCACCCACTTGATCTGTGCGAACCAATCCCATCATTAGGCAGGTTTATTATGCAGACTCACTAGGCAGCAACTACTAAAGAATGGAAAGCAGATAAGACATCTGACGCCTCCAATGTAGCTTATAACATCCAGGTGCAATGAAGAATGCTATACTTTGAATTAAACCAGTGAATTCCATCTATTGAAGGTGAAATTTTTGGATTTTTTTCTCCCTGAAGCAATAAAATATCTTGAATGGCCATGAGCCTAGACTCGGATACACCACAAAGAGGAACTGGTTCAGTTTTATGCAACCATGGAACTCTGAAGTTCACTAGTTCTAAAATAGGGCAAAATCAGAACATAAGGGAAGCACCCATTAAAGGCAGAATAATAATGAGTAATCCTACAAAACTGCTGATCAGCATATAGGAAAATAATAAGGGCAAAACTGCTCCAAAAGGAAAAATCACTTGAATAAACAGTGGGTGGGACAGCAGCAGATACTGCTGAGTCAAGAGCTTAGTGTCACTAGATTTTGTGACAACCAAGAGGAACACAAAAGATAATACTAATTAGATTGGATAATGTGACCATCTGCCACTCTTGAAAAAAGATTAAAAAAATACATTTAAGTACATCTAAGCAGTAACTTGCAGTTATCTAACATTTCAGTAAACTCTGAAAAGTATCTACCTTGGTTCTTCATATGATTTACATTGAGCAAGTAAATTAGAGGCCATCCACACCTATTCCTAATTAAGTTATATCACTTCTTGTGCAATAATACAGAAAGAATTGTTTAAGAAAAGAGAAGTCTGCCCTGATTCCACAAGCAAAATCTTGGGGAAGAATATAATTTTTGGTTGAGGTCTAAGCTATCTTTTGTTCTTCCCCTTCTACACATCACTGATTCCTCTTCAGGGAAGAATACATTCTCTCCCCAAGCCTTTTCATGAACTTGGAATGTATCTATGTCATATTCAGCACATGTATCTATTTCTCCTTTTATTCTAACAATTCAACTCAGTCAATTAGTGATTATCAGACAAACCAGGACTTTAAATCACTATCTTTTTCTGCCACAGTATACCTCCCACCCCTATTTGCCAATGCCCCCGCGAACAGACATTTGCCAAATGGGTTTCATGTCTTAGTAAGCATTACAGAACGATATTGGTCATGAAAAACAAGTTCCTAGAAAAGGAGAAAAGGTGTGTGGAACTTCCAGTTTAATTCCAGCTGACTTAATTCCAAATAAGTCCTAGTATAGGAGTGAAATGCTAGAGTTTAAGAGCTTAATGTCACTAGATTTTGTGACAAGCACAACTTAATATCCTTTTTGTTACTATTCCCAAAACCTCCTGAAATTCAACACAAAATAAACCTGTTACTTTCACGTGAAACTTGTGTTCTCATGAAAAAGTCATGTTTTCTTTAACCATAATATGTTTACACTAAGCTACCCTGATGTTGGAAGAGACTGGAGGCAAAAGGAGAGGGGGACAGCAGAGGATGAGATGGTTAGATAGTGTCATTGGTGGCAGTGGGCATGAGTCTGAGCAGACATGGGGACACAGTGGAGGACATGAGGCTTGGCATGCTGTGGTCTGAGGTTGCGAAGAATCAGACATGACTTAGTAACTGAACTAAGTCATAGTTTATATAGAAAAGTGACTTGACTTGTGACTACTAAACCAAGAATGCTCCACATTTTAAGTTAGCCTGAGATATGAAACAATATAAAAATGAAGTACAGGTAATCCTCAACTTACGACCACAATTGACCTCAAAATTTCTGTTGCTAAGTGAGACAGTTGTTAAGTGAATTTTGCCCATTTTATGACATTTCTTGCCACATTTGTCCAGTGAATCACTGCAGTTGTTAAGTTAATACTACTGTAAATGAATCTGGCTTCCCGGTTGACTTTGCTTGTCACAAAAGGTGATCACATGACTCTGGGACACTGCAACGATCAGAAATGTGAGTCAGTTGTCAAGCATTCAAATTTTAATCACAGGACCATGGGGATGCTGCAGTGGTCGTAAATGTGAAAACTGGTCATAAGTCCCTTTTTTCAGCACAGTTGTAACTTTGAACAGTCACTAAACCAACTGTTGTAAGTCAAGGACTACCTGTACTTGTTTATATTGCTTTTTTTTTTGTTTGTTAAATGCAGCCTATTATAGATAGGATATTGTCATAGGAAGAGTTGAGGGACAGACAAGTGACCCAAGTCTACTAATATAATATGTATCTCCTGATCTTTTTAGCAAATTCCCTGGGATATTAGCTGTGATCAACTATATATTTACCAATCTTGACTTCAGTGCCAGTGCTTGTAAATCCTCAAACACTTTCTGATTACAAAGAGGCAAAGTTCAGACTGGCACTGAAGAATTTCTTCACATCTACTGTTTGTGTTGCTGTCTACAATTCAAAAGTGCTTACTTTGACAGATTGTATTGGGAAAAAGTGATTTATGGAAGCAAACACAGTGTAGTAAAATATGACTTACAACTGCAAATGTTGAGGATGGGGAAAAATTGGTTCCTTTCTTTGCTAGTATTTATCATTAAAATTCAGTGCTGAAAGACAGCATTATTTATAGTTTCCTACTGTAAAATTATTGATGGCTCACAATCTGTGTTTTCATTTCTTTGGAAGTTGTTGTTAAATTTAAAAAAATCTCTTAATTCTTTGGATCCCGGGGTTCCTTTATAAAGAATTTAAAACAAAAGAGACCTAGTTAGCCACTATAGTTAGTCATCTGTAGTCACTGCTGATTTTAAATCATTTTGTTTTGATTATTAATTGTTTTTACAAGTAAGGCTTAACACTGCTTTAGGTTTTTTATATTTTCCAATACAAAAAAAATGTCTGCAATAACAGACTATTGTTTGTGGGAGCTGTTGGTTTCCAATTATTATTGTTCATATATTACATGAGTAGATAAGCACTTTATATTACATATAAAAAAATTTCACATCATCATGTATTTTCACTATAGATTGTTGAGGCATTACTGCTCATACTTTACATAAAATGAATGTAGGTGGAAGAAAACCAAGAGCACAACACAGCATGTATAATGGCTGAGTACCATGAACAAGGTCTGCTGTCGGGCCAGGTCCGTGGGACATGCCTGCAGCCTGACACATTATCAGAGAGCTAGATGTCTTCCACATGCCTCTTCTATAGTCAGCTGATGGGCGGAGGATGAATTAGCTGCTCCACGGCATTTTCAAAGCTGACAGGGGTCGGAGAACGGCGTGTTAGCTATGTTTACTTTTGGCATTGAGTTTTTGATACTGGCATGTTTGCTGGGGGGGGGGGAAGGTGAACTAGTTTGGAGCTGTGATGATTAGGCATACATAGGCATGGGGAGGAGGCGCACGGGATGATTAGGTTAATGAACGGATGTTAGGAGCTGTGATGGTTAGGCGTAAGTCATCACAGGGAGGAAGCACGGGGGATGATTAAGTTAATGGGAAGATGTTAGGTTTGGTGAAGGTGGGTGGGATGCTGCTATAAAGAATGCTGAGATACTTGGGATCTCCACTGTTGTCTATTGGGAGTGGATTTGTGAAAATAAACCCATAATATTCACCAACAAAACTGTGAGTAATATGATTAGGGTTAGGGTGGACAGTAATTGATCTGTTTTCGAAGCAGGCCCATTTTATACCAGGTAGAGGTCTTCTATCAGCCTGATGATTAGCCAATCTATTTATTAAGACTGCATGGAGTCCCCAGATATATTATCTCAGATAGGGGAGTACAATTTACTGCCCAGTTTTGGTGGGAATTCATTCATTTAATTGGGTCATCTCAGGGCTTAAATATCATCTGTGTATGAACAGAGCAGCTGAACAAGTCAATGAGGCCATAGAGGTGTTAAGGTGTTATATATCATATCAGCAGGGTGCAACTGGGTGCAAATGTTGCCTTTTGCTGAGGTAACATATAATAATACCGTACACAGTAGTACAGTGTATACTCTATTTAATGTAGTACATGGAATAGAATTCATTCCTATACCTGAATGGCCTCAGCCGTCTGCTGATCCTGCCACAGTCACTAAATGAACTGACGATAAACAAAATCGATGGACAGGAGTAAGAAAAGCATTAACCAAGGCAGCGGAGGCATATAAACAACAAGCTGACAAGAAACCTTTGCAGTCGGGGATTGGGTGTATCTATCATTTAAATATATAAACTTGAGCTTGGCATGTAAGAAATTGGGACCAAAGTATATTGGTCCGTTCTCAGTTATCCAAGTACTCAACCCTGTTACCCTCTGACTTCATTTACCATCACAATTTAAGCAGATACATCCTGTGTTTCACAGCCTCCTAAAACCTGCAGATATGACACGGTTGGAACCACAGCTCAAAGCCCCTGGACTGGTGCGAGACGACCACTATGAGGTAGAGGAAATAATTGATTCCCGTAGACTGAGGGTTTTTTTACAATATCTTGTTAGGTGGAAAGGCTAATCTATAGTGGAAGCATCATGGGTGTGGTATAATGATGTCGCGGCTTCACTGCTATAATGAATCTTCATTGTAAAAACCCATGAAGGCAGGTGGGAGGGCTGAAGTAGGGTATATTGCATCATCTAATTCTGTTCCTTGTTTTGTAGGCAGAGCCATGGTAGAGGGGGCCGCATATCAGGCTCAGACAGCATGCCGGCTCTGTGGGACATGCCTGCAGCCCGACACATTATCAGAGAGCTAGATGTCTTCCACATGCTTCTTCTACAGCCAGCTGATGGGCAACTACTCCGTGATATTTTCAAAGCTGACAGGGGTTGGAGAATGGCATGTTAGCTATGTTTACTTTTGGCATTTAGTTTTTTACACTGGCATGGTTGCTGAGGGGTGAAGGGGAACTAGTTTGGAGCTGTGATGATTAGGCATACGTAGGCATAGGGAGGAGGCATGGGGGATGGTTAGGTTAATGGGCGGATGTTAGGTTTGGTGAAGGTGGGTGGGCTGCTGCTATAAAGAGTGCTGAGATACTTGGGATCTCCATTGTTGCTATTGGGAGTGGATTTGTGAAAATAAACCCATAATATTCACCAACAAAACTGTGAGAAAGGGTACTTCCAGTTTGAGCTTCTTCAGCGACGGACTGAAACCCGCGATCGTGCGTGGTTTCGATCCGTTCTCGCCGCCGGAGCGCCCCAAGCCAGCTGGATTCAGGGCTAAGCCACCCCGTAGAGGTGATGAAGAGGGGGGGACCTCCAGCAGGGTTGAGGAAAGCCGCATCTCTCCTCCCCAGCTGGCCATTACTCCCTTTCCTGAAGGCGGTTGCAGCAATGGTCAGAAATGGCCACCTCAAAGAAGAACTTGACCGGACAAGAATGTGCAGGAGGAAGATAAGAAGAGAAAGTTTTGGTTGACCGGGTTGAACTGAAAAAGCAATAACATAAGGTACCCTGGAATTTGAATTACAAAGAATAACTCCCAAAGAAGATTTTGAAGCGGCGAAGGAGAGAGGGAAGGAAAAGGATTTGGCTTTTTTTTCTTTCCTTCCTCATATTGACAGCTAAGAGATTTAAGTAAGAAACTGACAAAAATCCACTTTGATATTAATAGGCATTTGAGCTGAAAATAAAATGTCAAAGGGATAAAAAAGATTTTTGGATATTCAAAAATCTTTAAAAGAAGGAGAGAAAAGGGAAAAATAAAAGGGCGGGATAGAACCCCAAGAAGACAAAGTGGAAAAAAGAAGCAAGAAGAAACAGCTTTGGATTATTTGGATTACTTGGTGATTTTTGGATTTTTGGTTATTGGATTTAAATGACTAAAATTAATCGGGTGGTTGTTTAAAAGTGTTTAAAATGGCATCACTCTTGGAAGAACTGAAAAAGGAACTTAAAAAACAGAAAGAAGATGCACAAGAAGAGGCCTTTTTGGCTTTGTATTTCAATTTCTAGAAATGGAGATCTGGAACTATGAGAAACAACAAGAAATGCCTGTAGAACAAGAAGGGCAAAACAAAGAAGAAGCCATCTTTAATGATCAAGTAATTTTAAGTGGGGGAAAAAAGGAAAGGGGGGAAAGAGAGTAAAAAGTTTAAGATTTGAAAAAACAACCAAAAAAAAAGAATAGTTTGAAAAGTAATTGCAATACTGGAAAAAATAGAAGGGAGGATTACAGAAGAGAGAATTAGAATTAGAGAGACAAGGGGTCAAAAAGGGAAGTAGAAGAAGAGGGGGAAGAAGGAAAGGAAAAGAAGTTATAAAGGACAGAAACAAGATATAGAGAAACAGGGAAAATGTACAAGGACTAAAGGTATAAGCCTATTTAGAAGACATAGAGACAATGGGTGAAATTTAATTGAAAGAGGGATTCTGCAAGGGTACATAAGATAGTATTGTTATATTAGAAATAGAAATGAACTTAGAAAATATGAAACAAGTGTGATTAAAATGATAGATAAAATGCTTACTATAATATAATGGAATGTTTGTTAATAAATAAATGAAATAAAGAGAATGAAAGAATGAAATTGAAAGGACGGGAACATTTCAATTATTATTAATGATTTATAAAAACTTAAGTGAAGAGAAATATGAAAGAAAAAACAGTTGTCTCTTTAAAAAGCACCTTTGGGATGCCTATATTTCTGCTATTTAGTCACATCCTCTTTTGATTCATTATTTTATTTAATACTAAAGGCATGTTCTCATAACTATATGTAAGATTTTAAACTTTCAGTAATGAATGTGTCAGATTAAAATGCTATTATTAATGAATAATTTGTATGTATGTTCATACAAATTATGTATGAACAGTATTCATGTATGTATACTGTTGAATTAGTATTGACTTCTGGAGACTGCCTGGATAAGTCTGCAGTTTTCTTGACAAGATTTTCAAAAATGATTTCCTATTGCCTGCCTCCTAGGGCAAGCTCAGGTTCCCAGCTGACTTTGTGTCTAAGGCAAAACTAGAATTCTAGCCTGATGCTTTAACCATTACATCAAACTGGCCTTCAGTTATTGAATATTCGTTTTTATCCTGCACAGCAAAGTATTCTAAAAAGAGATTGGAAAATTCCCTTGAAATTAATAAAAGCCAGATTAACAACAGTCATAGTTTATTATTTTTCACTTCCTTGTTAGTACCTCTCGCAAGAACAGGTAAATAATGTTTTTTTTTTCATGATGGAACCTTTCAATTATAAGGAATATTGTACTATTGTACGGTTTAATTCAAAATGCTATGCAAATAAAACTGGAAATAGCATTACTCTATTTAATAAAGAATTGAGATACATTAGGCAGTTCAGGAATGCCAGGAGATCAATTGTAAAACGTAATTGTATCAATCATTGTTCAATGCTAGTTTTCTAAGAAAGGGGTTTAATGGAAATATGTACTTATATAAAGCAGCAGATGCGGACTGTGGTACCAAAACTTGTCTATTATTGTAGTGTGTATTATTTTTTATGCTAGTTTTCTGGCATACTTATGAACCTCAACTTTGTAGACATGAACTACTCCATACTCTCAAAAAAGTAGAAACTAAGCACATATGCTATGGTGCTTATGATGTCATTCAACATGTATGGAGGAAGCCCTCTGCTGGTGAATGAAAATGCTATTGATGTGCCCCACTACTGGGTGAATGTCATTTAGTTTTACCCTATTTATTTTACATACATTTTACATGTGCTATATATCTATGACCTATTTTTAAGTGTTGAATATTTTATGTCTATAATTTGAAAGCGTTCTGACACAAATAAATAATGGGATAGCCTGACCCTGAGAACCAAGTGTTGCTAAAAACAGACATATTGTTCAACCTGTAACTTGACAAGAACATGTTAAACACAACTGAAAAATTAACCTTAAATTCTCTGCTGATTTTCAACCAGCATCTGACCATTACCAATTAGTATTAAAGGACTATAGTTTTGTACAAAGGAAATTTGAAACACTGTGTCTTCCCTAACCCCACAACAGACTCTCAGTCTACCAACTGCAACCTCTTGCTTGTAGGAGAAGAAAAGCACATTGAATAGGAAAAAATTGGGGTGGCTTCTGTTTTTCAGCACTTCAAGACTCTTTCCACATTCTTAGACAGCCATCGATCAAAACCCAATCACACAACAGTCTTGACATTTTGCCAATAACCTTTTGGCTTTAACTCAAGAGGCAGTTAACAAAAAGAATCAGAGCAGCTGCTATACTATACTAGTTTCACTTGCTTCCTTCACTCGGAAGTTAAAATAAGTGAAGCAAATGGTTAAAATGAAGCTTGGCTGTGACTGAAATACGAAGCCTGTTCTTATATCTGAACTATGCAATTAAATTATACCTACTAATCATTTACATTAGTCCAACCTTTCTATCTAAATGTTCTGTAACTATGTTTTAAGAATATCTATCCCCAACTGCCAGATTTGGGAAGGCTAAATTAAACAAAGATGGATTATTTATTTATTTATTTATTAAAACTGGGTGCTTTAAAGAAATATTGCAATATTGTAAAAAAATACCTCAATAAAGATTCTTCTTTAAAAAAACATCAGTCACACACCATTGTATACAGTTCTTGAGCTACACTTTGAAAAGATTGCGTTTTATCAGTATATAAAATATTACTATTATGTCGGTCTTCAAAAGACTCTAAAGACTTTTATATGCCACAACAAAGTTCTAAATTTAGTGCATACTATAAAGGCATATCAAGAAATCAAACATCAGTGGAACATTTCCATTTCAACGTTTTTTTTTTAAAAATATATTGTCCAACAATAATTGAAAACCCAAATAACTCATTTTAGTCTTTACAACAAATTAAGTTTATTCACATTGAAGAACTGTATACCTGATGGAATCATAAACTTAATTTTTTAAAAAATAACGATTTGTATTTGCTTACCTTTTCTTGTGACTTCAGTCCTTCTTGATTCCTATAAGGAAAATTATATACATATGTATTTTATTATATATTCTGCTTAAAAACATAGACAATTTTTGACAATCACTTCAAAATCCATTGGTAATTAAAGTTTATAATTGCTATATATTAATATTTCTTATATGATTTGACTTAGATAGCTGCCCATCTCATTAAAATGGCTGGGCAGTAGACACAGTTAAAAATAACAATATAGAGAAAGGAAAACGAAACTAAAAACACAACAGAAAGAAAGAAAAAGAAAAAGAAGGATAAGCAAAGATAATCATCAGCAATAAATTAACAACATTTCACAGGCTAACCTAAACTCTTATCTCCCATACCTGGGAGAACAATCAGATAGGTGCTACCTGATCTCAGCGGAAATAGTGATTCAGAGGACAGGTGCAACAATGGAAGACATCCTTCCTAGGATCTCCTAGATCAGTGGTCGTCAACCAGTGGGCTGGGGACCACTGGTGGTCCGTGAGAAAATTTTGTGGTCTGCAGAGAAATGTTACCCCCAAAGCACCTCCCAAAGCAATTAATCCAGGCAGCGCAGAAACACAAGGCTTGTGTCATTTGCATTGTGAACAACATGGGATAGTGAGGGGAGGGGAGAAAGGGCGGAGGGGGGGGGAACTTGCCCCACTCGTCCCATGTGCCTTGTCTGACCACCAGGCTGCTTCTTTCTGCTTCTTTCTTCTTCTGCTTTTGGCTGCACTCAAGGAAAGCAGTAAAAGTCTTTCTTTCTCTCCACCAAACTCCGCCAGAAATGAGTCTTCCTTGCAAGGCATCCTGCTCCAAGAGGTTGTGCCGGCGTGACAAATCTCACAAAGACTCATTTCTGGTGGAGTTTGGAGGAGAGAAAAAAAGACTTCTGCTGCTTCTGCTGCTTTCCTTGCATGAAGCCAAAAGCCTCAGTCTAAATCTCAGTCTCTCTCTCTCTCTCTCCAGAGAATGGAGCCGGAGACAGTATTCTGCAATCCCAAATAAAGAATGATTGATCAGTAGGAAAATGAGGTGGGGAATTTTCATGCAGACTTTTTTTGGGATTTCCCCAGGATCTCTGGTCCACGGGATTTTAAAATTATGAGTTTGGTGGTCCCTGAGGTCCAAAAGGTTGGCGACCTCTGTCCTAGATAATTTATTTTAATAGTTATAAATCAGGACATGCATTTCCTGCCAGTCCAGATGGGGGTTGGTGGAGAAAATAAGAAAAAGGTGATTCTTCAGATATCCTGGCATCATATTAATATTGATCATAAACTTGCAAGGTTTTTTTATACCTCTTACTCCTGCCTTATGACATTTTTTTGAAATATTTAGTAGTAGTTTCAGTAAAAATTATATAATCATAATAACTAAAACATTAATAAAAGCTGTTGAATATATATAACAGAAAATTTGTCTCAATGTATCTACGCTTAGTGAAGCAGATATTTAAGAACGTAAGCTCTTGAATAATAGGTCTCCTGTTATGTGTAGAACATGTAACAGGTCTGTAACGATGGTGTTAGAAAATGATACAAAGCACCTATCTGACTATCTGGACCCAACAAAGCATTAAACTGAAAAGAACAGCTGTGTTATATTTTCTGCACAGCTCTTTAGCTATAACACTTTCTAGGGTTATAGAGTTAGGGTGACCCGCTCCCTTTTAGAAGTGGGAGTGCGGAAGGATCCTCTATAGGGGCGGGCTGAGAATTTTTCGAATTTTCTGCAGGACAAAATCGCTCAGATCCAGGATGGGTTGGACTCTGACTGGGCAACTCTGGACAGTGGGGACAGGGGTGGAGTTCGATTATTTGGGGGGAGTTTGATCCTGTGACCCTCGAGGACGTGGACAGGATGCTGGGTGGGATGAATGCCACCACAAGTTTACTGGATCCGTGTCCCTCCTGGCTGGTATTGGCCACTTGGGAGGTGACACGAGGTTGGCTCCGGAGCATTAACGCTTCATTGAGTGAGGGGTTTTTACCTGCTGCCTTGAAAGAGGCAGTAGTGAGACCCCTCCTCAAGAAACCATCTCTGGACCCAACTTTATTATCTAACTATCATTCGGTCTCCAACCTTCGCTTTATGGCGAAGGCTGTTGAGAGTGTGGTGGCACGACAGCTCCCCCAGCACCTGGATGAAGCTGTCTATTTAGATCCACGCCAATCAGGCTTCAGGCCCGGGTACAGCACGGAAATGGCATTGGTCGCGTTGGTGGATGATCTCTGGAGGGCCCGTGACAGGGGTTATTCCTCTCTCCTGGTCCTGTTAGATCTCTCAGAGGCTTTTGATACTGTCGACCACAATATCCTATTGAGGTGGCTGGAGGGGTTGGGAGTGGGAGGCACGGTGTTATGGTGGTTCTCCTCCTTTCTCTCTGACCGTTCACAATTTGTGTTGGCAGGGGAGCAGAGGTCGGCCCCGAGGCCCCTGACTTGTGGGGTATCTCAGGGGTCGGAGCTCTCGCCCCTCCTGTTCAACATTTATGTGAAACCGCTGGGTGAGGTCATCTGTGGCTTTGGGGTAGAATTTCATCTGTACGCTGATGATACTCAGCTGTACATCTCTACCTAGGCCACCCTGACGAAGCTGTGGAAGTGATGACCCGGTGCCTGGAGGCTGTGCGGAGTTGGATGGGGCGGAACAGGCTTCAGCTCAACCCAGCCAAGACTGAGTGGCTGTGCTTTCCGGCGCCCCGATACAGCCAGCTAACTCCATCGCTGGCCATGGGAGAGGAAATTCTTGCCCCCACGGAGAGGGCGCGCAATCTGGGTGTCCTCCTGGATGTGCGGCTGTTGTTAGAAGACCATATAGCAGCCGTCGCCAGGGGGGCTTTTTGCCAGGTCTGTAGGATCTACCAGTTGCGGTCCTTTCTGGATCGGGATGTGCTTCGCACGGTCACATCGGCCCTCGTCATCTCCCGCTTAGACTATGCCAATGCTCTCTACATGGGGCTCCCCTTGAAGAGACCCAGAGGCTCCAGTTGGTGCAGAATGCAGTCGCGCGGGTGGTTTTGGGGGCTCCTCAGAGCTCCCATGTTACACCACTTTTGCATGAGTTGCATTGGCTCCCGGTGGTCTTCTGGGTGTGATTCAAGGTTTTAGTGACCATCTTTAAAATGCTCCATGGCTGGGAATCTGGGTACTTACGGGACAACCTACTGCCACCATCGGTCTCCCATCGGCCAGTGCGCTCCCATACGGTGGGCCTCCTCAGGGTGCCGCCGGCTGGATGGCTGGTGACCCCGAAGGTGCGGGCCTTCTCTCTGGGGGCACCTTCCCTCTGGAACGAATTACCCCTGGAGATGAGGACCATCCCTGACCTTTTGACCTTTGAAAACCCACTTATTTCACCAAGCCGGTCTGGCCTAGAGTTCTGTGCAGGGTTTTTTAATTGGTTTTAATCGGTTTTTAACTTTATAACTTTTAATCCCTGATTGTTTTTATCTATCAGTTATTTATCAGTCACCTAATTAAATCTTTTTAAATTGCCTTTTAAATATTATATTGTATTTTCTATTCCATTTTATTCGGCTGTACACCGCCCCGAGTCCCGTTGGGAGAGGGGCCGGTATAAAAGACTAAATAAATAAATAAATAAAAATAAATAGTGTCAGCCTTGGTAGACATTTTTCTCTTGAGAGCTTCAAGGCTGCCACATTCAGTGGCATTTGGGAGGGGGGATTTCATAGTGAGGTAGAAGATTAGACACAACAACATTCTTTCTCAGAGAGTAATGGACATGTTGCCCTGCACCTGGAGAGGAGTGACTGAAGAGATGTCTCCAGTTGGGACAAAGATTTGATTGGGCAATGTGATGGACTGATGGATGCAGGGGATGGATCTTTGATTTTTTGGGGGGAAGGAAAAACGTGGAACTCTCACATTCGGGTTTTAATAAAATGGAACTTTGAGGGAATGTTTGTCTCAGAGTTTATTGGTTTGGAGTTGATTAGTTGGAACACTGACATTTAGAACATTAACATGTTGATTTATTCTGGATTCTATAAAAAATTAAATTGAGAACAATTACAATAATCACATACATTCACCATCATTCTAATTATGTTATTATATACATTCTAATTATGTTGCAGTCCTTTCTGGATCTGGACACACTTCACACAATCACTTCTGCCCTCGTCATTTCCCATCTAGACTACTGCAATGCTCTCTACATGGGGCTCCTCTTGAAGAGCATTCGGAGGCTTCAGTTGGTGCAGAATGCAGCCACACAGGTGATGTTACACTGCTCCTGTGTGAGCTGCATTGGCTTCTGGTGGCCTTCCGGGTGTGATTCAAGGTGTTGGTAGTCATCTTCAAAGCACTCCATGGCTTGGGACCCGGGTACTTACGGGACCGCCTCCAGCTACCATTGGCCTCCTGCCGGCCAGTGCGCTCTCACAGGATGGGCCTCCTCGGGGTGCTGCCAGCTGGGCGATGCCAGCTGGTAACCCCGAGGGTGCGGGCCTTCTCTGCGGGAGCACCCTCACTTTGGAATGAGTTACCCCCGGAGATGCGGGCTATCCCTGACCTGCGAACCTTCTGGCACGCACTGAAGACCCACCTTTTTCAGCAAGCCGGTCTGGCCTAGTATCATTGGAATGGTTTTAATTTTTGTAACATTTTACCCCTTTTTTGTCTTAGTTTTTAATTCTCAGCCTTTATTTAATTCATTTTAATCTATTTTTAATTTTATATTTGTAATTGCATTGTTTTTAGCTGGGCTGTACAGTGCCCCGAGTCCCAACTTGGGAGAGGGGGCGGTATATAAACTTAAATAAATAAATAAAAATAAATAAATTTGATTCTGATACAGATATAATATGCTTACAAATTGAGGCCAGTATGCTACCCATAATTTAAAATTATTAGAGAATTCTGGATAGAAATGCTACCAGTTTGCAGTTAAATATATAAATCAAATAATAATGTGACACTTAAGCAGACATAAGGCATTATTATATACTTTTTGTCTTTAATCCCCAAACTTTCAAGAAGTTATCCACAATTGCTTTCCCTTCTTCTGACTTGAAATGAATAAAAATACTTGACCCAGAGAATCTGAATGCTTTGAATTTTTTTTGCAAAATATCTCATTCTTAGTTGCCATTGGTTTTACAGCAAGAGAAATCTTTCTACACAAATAAGGAAAACAATTCCAGGGGCTGGCACTTTCCCCATCTGTCAATTTCACCCTAGTTAATTTTATATAGTCTACTGAGGATAACTTGCAAAGCCATCAAACTTGTGTTTCTCTTATAGGGCTTGAAGTTCAGAAGCCAGGGGGGCCAGATAAGACAAAATAAAAATTAAATACAAACATACATACGTACATAAAAATATCTCCAGTCTAATGTAATAATGGAAGACACTGTACCTCACAATTGTCTCTACAACCTAGTTTTATGGCAGTTTCAACCATCTCCAACAATACTAATACTGTGAGAACACAGAAATGTTTATATACAGGAGTGTCCAGATACAAAAAGCAACTGTAGAACTAAATGTATTTACTATAAAACACGTCTTATTTTTACATATCTAAGCATCTGATCATTCTCAACCTATGTTGTAATTATCATTAGCCACTTAGCAATGACAGCTGTTATAAGAACAAAGTGTTAAGGAAAACAGTAGAAGCTCTGTTAAGCTGTTCTAAAATGCTACTATTATCCTCCGAGATTCACAATCCAGCAGTTCTGGATTTTTGCCTAATGCAAAGAATACTAATGTTATGGTAGATATTTAAAACTGATTAATCATACACTTCTCACATATACTATATTTCTATATCAATGTTTTAAGATAGAGAATAAAATAAATTAAAATTTCAGGTGTACCTCATTCCCAAGACATCTTAGATCAGGGATGTCAAACTCATGTCATCACAGCATCATCATGTGATATATCATGACTTTTTCCCCTTCACTAACCTGGGCATGGGCATGCCAACACATGATTCATCTGGCCCGTGGACCACAAGTTTGACAGCCCTGGCTTAGGTTAAAAAAAAAGCCCATACTATTGTTGAAAGTAGATCTTCAGCCCTGTACAGTGGCTGTTTAGCTTGCTTTATTGCCTTTCATAATTGTTATTGGGACATGATCTGGGTGGCACCACAGCTATCTTTGGTATGAAACATTTCTTAACCTTAAGTCTATTTAAATTTAAAAATTACTTTGTTAGACATGCCATACTGAGCATTTAAAACAGATAAAGCACTTTCACTCCCAGGAAACCTTTTTGAGAGATACATAAACTTGGTTGACTTATGCTATTATATTGTTTTTATTGAGAATCTAAATTAAAACAAGATGAATTAGAAAAGGAAATCTTTCTGCCCATTGTTAATGATTTGCCTATGCTCAATGAGCAGAAAGATTTAAATTGGACAAAAATCATTTTGTTTTTCCAGATAAAAAAAACAGGTTTTGGGAGGAAATTATGTACAAATGATAAACACTTCATTGCCAAGGTATATAAATTGTTGTTGAAAATTTTTTATTTTATTTTATTTTATTTATTTTGTCAAACAATTATTAGGTAACAGGTATAAGTATAAATAGAATACTTTATTGGCCAAGTGTAATTGGACACACAAGGAATTTGTCTTGGTGTAAATACTCTCAGTATACATAAAGAAGGAACATTAGTTAAGAATCAAGAATCATAATGTACAACACTTAATGATAGGCATAGGGTACAATCAACATCAAATCATACTAGGAAACAGAGGATACAAGCAACAAAGTTACAGTCACAAGTGGGAGGGGATGGGTGATAAGGAGTGATGAGAAGATTAACAGTAGTAGTAGTGTACACTTTGTAAATAGTTGAACAGTGTTGAGGGAATTATTTGTTTAGCAGAGTGATGGCTTTCGGGAAAAAACTGTTCTTGTGTCTAGTTGTTCTAGTGAGCAGTGCTCTATAGCGTCGTTTTGAGGGAAGGAGTTATAAACATGGTTATAAATACATGAAATGGATACGAATAAGAAAAAAAAAGAAACAATAAGACAGGGACGGTAGGCACATTTTGGTCCGTTTATGCACGCCCTCTACAGACCTCTTAGGAAAGGGGTGAGGTCAATAGTAGACAGTCTAATGTTGAAGATTTTGGGGGTTGGGGAAGAAACCACAGAGTCAGGTAGAGTATTCCAGACATTGACCACTCTGTTGTTGAAGTCATATTTCCTGCAATCAAGTTTGATGCGGTTTATCTTTAGTTTATATCTATTTTGTGCTCTTGTATTGTTTTGGTTAAAGCTGAAGTATTCATTGATAGGTAGGAAATTGCAATATATAATTTTATGTACTATACTTAGATCAAACCGAAGGCGGCGTAGTTCTAGGTTGTCTAGGTCTAAAATTTCAAGTCTGGTGGCATAAGGTATTCTGCTATGAGTAGAGGAGTGGAGGACTCTTCTCGTAAAATATTTCTGGACTTTCTCAATTGTATTAATATCAGATATGTAATGCGGATTCCAGACTGATAAGCTGTATTCAAGTATTGGTCTAGCAAATGTTTTATATGCTCTAGTTAGTAGAATGATATTACCGGAGAAAAAGCTATGCAGAATTAGGTTAACAATTCTTAATGCCTTTTTGGCTATGTAGTTACAGTGGGCTCTAGCACTTAGATCATTTGAGATGAGTACTCCAAGGTCCTTGATAAAGTTTATGTCATCAACAAGGTCTTGACTCTTCAGCTTGTATTTTATTTTTTGATTTTTTTTGCCAATATACAAAAATGAACTAGGAGTATAAATCTTAAAGAATATATAATTAAATGGGTAAAAAACCTTTGGACGTTATGCTTGATCAATGGGAAAATATCTGGATTAATGGACTGAAATTTTCATTGAACTATAATTTGAAAAAAATCTTATAAAATGATGTTTTTAACTCAAATAAGTGTTGGAAATGTAATCAGTGTGAAAGTACTTTTTAACATCTTTGGTGGATATGTAAGACTGCCTAGAAATATTGGGATTATATATTTCATTTGATTTAGAAAATATTGAAAATGAATGCAAAATTGAAATCAGAAATCTTTTCTTTTAGGTATGATATATATAGCAAAACTTCTATATATGACAACAGCAGCTAGATTTTTATATGCAGAGGTGAAAATATATAACCGAAGAGTAGATTGTAAAATTAATGGAACTGATAAGAGACTGACATTGACTATTTCAGTGAAAGATAAGAACTTATTTAGCTTTGTTTTTATTGGAGATTACTTTTGAACTTTTTGCTTGACATTTTGATTTTAGGATTTGATGATTAGATTTGTTTTGATTATAAAAATATTGTGCATTTTTATTACTATTAGACAGACTGTATTTTTATGTTTATGTTTATATTTGTTAAATAATATCAGACACAAGGAATCAGAACAACATTGTAAATAAGCCAAAGTAGTTTCTTCATTGTTGATCACCTATGTTACAAGAATGTCACCAGGCTGGCTGCCTTTCCTTGGGAATCAGTAGATAAGGCGTTACTAGTCTGTTCTGTGATGTTTCCTCCCACTCTTTACTCTCCCTTCTCCTTTAGCTAGTGATTCCACCATATGTAATTCTATATAACTGTTATTTTGATTGTCAAGTTTTTATATTTTTATATGATGTCATTGCGTTTTTACTTTAATTTAGAGTAAAAGGTTATATGTTTGCACCTATAATGAAAAATGTCAGAAGGTAAATCTTTTGTAACTTTTTTAACTTTTTCCATTTTTAATCCGTTCCCCCATTTTTGTTTGTTTGTTATTTTGCATTTTATTTCTCTTTTAAACTTAAGAAAGTTGACTTTAGAAAAACCTTTAAGTCCAAGAATTTAGCCACCATTTCTTAAACAAAAATGAAACCTAGTTATGTAATAACACAAGCCTCAATTCTTTTATGCAGACATCTTTTGGAACAACTTTTTATAAGTTGTTTAATTATGTTTGTCTCAAAGTCAGTTACTGATTATACTTCTCTCCTTAATTTTACTGTCTGTAATAAGAATTCTGTTTTTGAACTGTAATGCATGTTGAGTTCTTATTTAGCAGAAACCAGAAATCTTTATCACTTAGGAAATAGATGGGATTAGAAATGGTTAAAATTTATTACACATGTGCAGGATGTGATATTTACCAACTGTTGTAAATTTTCTGTACCTCAAGATACAATACTGTAAGCTTTAATCATACTTTAGGAATAGCCCATGATTGATTTGCTGAATCATAAAGATGTAGAGGACAAGACAGAACAGATTTGTGGCAATTTTGGAACCAATTATAAAAAGGAGTCTTAAGTTTTTATTTCCTGTTCTGAAGCAGTTTTAGTCTTAGTGGAGAGGCAGATTTAGTAACAAGCTATTTGCCCAGATATTTGTTAATGGGCAATACATCAGATTCTAACTTTGATATTGCAAATACTGGCCATTATTTTGATTTTGGGCTCTTATTATGTAAATATTTTTGATGTCATGGTTCTCACTGCAACTGTTATTAAATTTGGAAAAGTATGAACTCATATCATAATTCACCGCATGCACTTCCTCAGAATCAACAAATCTAGGTGAATACAACATAATAAGATACTATTCCTCAATCACTTCCTTCACTTTTGCCCATATGGAATTCAGGCCAGAGTGAATTAGAAAAATTGTATTCATAAAATGCTACCCCAAAGTCTTACCAGAGCTCTTGTAAAAATCTTTCTGCTTCCCACTTCCAACAAAAGTGTAAATAACACTATATAAGTCAGTGAGGTACACAATCTACAAACATAAAAAGGTGAACCTTTATTGTTTATTTAACACTATTTATACCCTACCCACATGGACTCTGAGAGGGGAACAGTACATTAATAACAGTATAATTTAGAAACAAAAATGCAAATTCCATTAAAACATCCTTATGATCAACTTTCCTATTATTGACATCCAAATTCAATTAAGGTCCAAAATATAGGTTTAATTGTTTTTAAAAAATCAGGTAAGAGTAAAGAAGATACAGAATACTTTTTAACATGGGATTTGTTCTATCAATGGTTAGATAATAGAGGTTGAAGTTGAAAGTTGGAAGATTATTAATATATATAAACAATATTACTACTACTATTACTATGTATAAAGTAAATTGACCCAGACAATATACTGTTTACCAAGCACCAATGTATATTAAAGAAAAATGTATAAATAAAATATTTTTAAAAAATTCAGGTAAGGGTGGAAACCACTTGTACTTCTGGTAAAAGGTGTGCTGTGTGGGACACCACAGAAAAAAAATGCCATGTAATCTCTACTCATACACCTTGAGGAAGAGGATGAACTAAATCGCCAGATGTCATTGTGCTAAGATATTATCTGATATATAAATAAGGGCCTATAGTAATCAGTCAGCAACTTTAAATAGATGATTGCCTCACCATAGGCCTGAACATGAGTTCTTGCTTGCATTCAGTCCAATTCACTCCTGGCCTTCTTTCACCAGTGGCCTAGGCATCATTTATTTCTGCCACTTAACCTCCTAGAGTGTCTCAGAAAATCAAAGAATTTCACAGAATTGCTACATATATCTGTATTCCAAAGACTGACTAGTTCCTCAAAATGACTGCCTATCAGATTGCTGAAAACATATCCAAGTGCCCTTTGGAATTTGTCCAGATCCATTAAGCCCTTGTCCAAATCAGTCTTGCCACTCTTTGGAGGGTTTCAATATCCTTTCTGGATCTGGATGCACTTCGCACAGTCACTTCTGCCCTTGTCATCTCCCGCTTGGACTATTGCAATGCTCTCTACATGGGGCTCCCCTTGAAGAGTATCCGGAGGCTGCAGTTGGTCCAGAATGCGGCTGCGTGGGTGATCTTGGAAGTCCCTCGGAGCTCCCATGTAACACCGCTCCTGCGCGTGCTGCATTGGCTTCCTGTGGCCTTCCGGATCCAATTCAAGGTGGTATTATCATTTTTAAAGCGCTCCATGGCTCGAGACCTGGGTACTTACGGGACCGCGTGCTGCCATCAACAGCCTGCCGCCACCCAGTGCGCTCCCACAGGGTTGGCCTCCTCAGGGTTCTGCCGCCTGGTCGTTGCCGGTTGGCGGCCCCGAGGGTGCGGGCCTTGTCTGTGGGGGCTCCCTCCCTTTGGAACGATTTGCCCCCAGAGATACGGGCCATTACCGACATTCAGACCTTCCGGCGCGCAGTAAAGACCCTGTTTTTTCAACAGGCCAGCCTGGCCCAGTAATGATTTTTGGGGAGTTGAAACAGTTTATGTCCGGGATGTGAGGGGTCTGTAAGTATTTTCACAGTCCTCTTTTTGACTCATGCAGCATACAGGTCCTCGATTGAAGGCAGGTGGGTAGTAATTGTTTTTTCTGCAGTCCTAATTATCCTCTGAAGTTTGTGTCTGTCCTGTTGGGTTGCAGAACCAAACCAGTGCAGATGATAGACTCAATAATTCCTCTGTAGAATTGTATCAGCAACTCCTTGGGCAGTTTGAGGTTTCTGAGTTGGCGCAGAAAGAACATTTTTTGTTGTGCTTTTTTGATGATGTTTTTGATGTTAGGTATCCATTTTAGGTCATGTGATATAGTTGAACCTAGAAATTTGAAGGTCTCTACTGTTGATACTGTGTTGTCTAGTATTGTAAGAGGTGGTAGTATGGGAGGGTTTCTTCTAAAGTCTACTACCATTTCTACGGTTTTGAGTGTGTTCAGTTCCAGATTGTTCCAGTTACACCATGAGGCAAGTTGTATAACCTCCTGTCTGTATGCAGATTCATCATTGTCTCGAATGAGACCAATCACTGTTGTGTCATCAGCAAACTTCAGTATTTTAACAGATGGATCATTTGAGATGCAGTCATTGGTATATAGGGAGAAGTGGAAATAGCACACAGCCTTGGGGGGGCCCTGTGCTGATTGTACAGGTATCGGATGTGATTCTGCCTAGCTTCACCTGCTGCTTCCTGTCTGTTAGGAAACTTATGATCCACTTACAAGTGTGTTCAGGTACCGCTAGTTGGTTTAATTTACTTAGAAGAGTGTCTGGAATGATGGTATTGAATGCTGAACTGAAGTCTACAAAGAGGACCCTTGCATAGATATTTGGAGATTCAAAGTGTTATAGGATGTAATGCAGAGCCATGTTAACATCATCATCTGTCGATCTATTTGCTCGTTATGCAAACTGCATGGGATCTAACAGTGGATCCATGATGGTTTTCAGGTGGACAGCACAAGCCTTTCAAAGATTTTCATAATTACAAATGTTAGAGCTGGTCTAAATGTTGGTCTATAGTTATTCAGTTCCTTGATGGAGGGCTTCTTTGGCACTGGGATGATGGTAGAACGTTTGAAGCAGGACGGATCATAGCACATCTCTAATGATCTATTGAAGATTCGGGTGGAGATGGGGGCCAATTAGTCAGCACAGACTTTTAAGCAAGAGGGAGTTATTTTGTCTGGCCCTGGTGCTTCTCCTGGCTTTTGTCTGTGTAATAGATCTTGAACTTTTTTTTCTGTGATCATCAGAGGTTGTGAGCCCAATGGATTGGAGTCAGTTGTAGCAGGCTTGGCTGTTGTTGGTATGTTTGAGATGTAGGTTGTGGAGATAGGTGGCTGTAGTTTCTTTTCAAACGTGCAGTAAAACACATTCAGGTCATCTGCTAGTTGTTGATTTCCTTCTGCCTGGGAAGGAGGTTTGCTGAAGCCAGTGATGTTTTTAAGAGTTTTCCACATGTTCGCTGGTTCATTTGTTGAGATTTGTGGACATATTTTACTTTATAAAAAGTATCAGTGAAACATACATTTTTCAGGCAAGTATACCTCTTAGCATTAAAGGGATTTGACATTTCAACTATTTGAATAGATGGCATTTCTCAGATATTACATTCTATATAAAATAGATAGGTATCATCCTATCATTTACGATTACAGCCCTAGACTATAAGCCATTATTGATGCACAATTTGTCCTAACAACATTCATTTTAATTTGCAGTTCTCCCCAATACATACTTTTACATCTATCTCTGGCATACAACCCCTTAAATTAGGTTTAAATTATCCGGGTTCCAAGAAGACCAATACAATATGTTTGAAGGAATGGCTTGAAGCCAGAGGAATGGCTTGTAGCAGGAGAGACATTAATAGTTTTGTGAAGAGAGTTTATTTCTTTGATTCAAGCAAGCTAAACAGAGATTCTAAATTTGGACCTCACTTGTTGAACAACACAGGAAGGAAATCAAATATGGAAATAGAAGTAAATAGAAAACAGAAAAACAGAAATAGGAAACAGAAAAAGTACAACAGTCAATCAGCACATTTCCAAGTGCAGATTGTGGAAAAGACTATGAATTACAGTATCAAATATAGAAAAGCTAAGAGAGTAGGTGAGACAACCTGGATAATCAGCATATTAAATCAATGAAAGAAGGCCATTCAGCTTCAGATTAATTTATGCAAAACAGAATATGAATAGCAATGGGAAGGTTCTATAAAAACCAAACAAGAAAAATATTGACAGCATTTCAAAAAGGGAAAGATCTAAGTTGCTTCCAAAACAGGATATTATGAAAGAAACATACATACACATTATTGCAATAGTGCAATAAACATTGCTCTGTTATATAATGAACCAAATAAATTAAACACAGAGAAGAACCTAATTAAATCTAGTTTACATCAATGCCATTTATTATATATCTCCATATCTTTCTATCCTTGCAAAACATGATTGCTTCCACTAATCCATGCAATGATATACATACTTTTCTTTTTGTCCTATAAAGTTCTCATCTCTTTTGAGAACTTGTCAACTCCATTCAATCACAGCTTTAACTAGTTTCTGCTGTGCAGTCTACACTCCATTTCTTTTGATCCTTTTGATTAGATTCTCGTTCATTCTCTCTGAATGACCAAGCCATCTCAGTATACTTATTCCATATAGGTAGTCCTCAACTTAACCAGTCACTAAACAACCACTCAAATTGATGAGAGTTCCCTCAGGCTACTTATGAACCTTTTTGAAGCTTTTAATTCTAAACTCAATTATAGTTATGTGTTGAGGGCTATCCGTATTGGTCATTCACTTTTCTAATCAATTCACACTCATTTCTGGCCAATTCATTCTTGACCCTATCTCTTGTTTTATCCTACAGACTGCTTAAGTACATCATTTCCATTTCAACTTATTGACAATTGATACACTAATCTATAACTTTTAAAACAAACTATGCAGAAGCATAATTCTTATATTCCAGCCACTTTCCTTTCACCATTCATTCTACACAACAGATTGCTTGCTACTTATTAACTTTCCAGCAATATCTTCATTTTAAAATGTATCCATCTCTAATTGCTGTATTCTCTCTCTCTCTCTCCCCCCCCCCCTCTCTCTCCCCCTCTCTCCTGCTCACTTACTCCATTTTCTATTTCAAACACAACTACCTTGGTTTTTGACCTATTGATTTTTTGGATCTATATTCCCTTTGCATCATACAACAAAACATGCTGAGCAAATCATTCAGACTTTCAGCCAGCAATATTTCACTGTCTGCATATAAAAATATACACATACTCACATATATCCAACACACACACATCTACCATCATCACAATCATTTCTTACACATTGTCAATAAGTACACCAGTAAAGCAGGTATCACATAACCTTGTGCTCAGGCTCAGTGTTGAACCATTCACTAAGCGTTCCATTTATTCTCACATATGATTTATTTCTATTTGGTATAATCCTTTCCATATTTAAAAACCACATACTCTCCATATTCATGTAAAATATCCCATAATTTAAACCTATCCACTATATCATACACTTCTTTTTAAATCCATGAATATACAATAAACATTTTCAAATTCAAACATTTCACGATAACTTTTGGAAGAGCAAAAACATTTGGTCTGTACAGATCCTGCCCAGCATAAAATTGAATTGCACTTTCTTAACTTTGTTCATTGTCCTCTCTTCTACATTTCCAATCAGAATGCTACCAAACAGATTCCTGGGAACATATAATAAGCTGATTCTTTGAATTCTCTAGCTATCTTTCTCTTTGTGTAGGGGAACAATAACAGGCATTTTTCTACTCTTTACACACATTAAGTCACATTTTTCAGCACTTACTACATCTTAGTCATCAGGTTTTTCTAGATATTAATATTTATGACATTCATTTCAATTCCATCCTTTCCATCCTTATAGTATCACTATAATTCTTTCCCTCTTCCATTCAATCATGTTCCAATTCCTGCAATTTTTTTGGTAAGGTTTTTTTTCTTTAGAAGTCGTTTGTCATTGCCACTTTCCTAGAATTGAGCGAAAGTGACTGATTCATGATCACCCAGCTACCTTTGTGCCCAAGGTGAGGACTAGATTTTTTATGATTTCTAGTTTGATGCTTTAACCTTTACACCAACCGGCTTTCATATTTCCCACACAAATCTCCAAAATTCTCCAGCATTCCCTCATTTCATGTTCATATTTTAATCACTCTTAAAGTTACAACAGCACTGAAAAAAATTGATCAGTTTTCACATTTACGCCTCTTGCATCATCTCCATGGTCACCTGATCATAAAAATGGCTGCGCACATGGATGCTGTGGCTAACCGCTCCTTCTTTCAGTGTATGGTGTGTATGATTCTGTGTGTGTTTTGGATTCTTTCCTTGACTGAATCCTGTAGGGCAAGGAGCATCTATAGTCAGCAAGCCTTATTATAACTTGGGCTGAAATGTGAAAAGGCTATTACAGACGATTTTATACATTCTCATAATATACTGAAGGAGGCAGCTAGGCCCCTGGGGGAGCCATGCATCACTATCCTTGTAGGAAGGAGTAAGAGGCAGAGAAAGAAGAACAGGAAGAGGAAGAGAGGATGCCGTGCTGGGATTTTCTTTAGGCTGAGTAAGTTTCCACACAAGCCTTCAATTCCAAGTATATTTCTTACCAATGCAAGATCTCTGACTAACAAAATGGATGAATTAAGGCCACAGACTGCAAAGACTAAATTCATCAAGAACTGCTGTGTTTTGCTAATCACAGAAACTTGGCTTCATTCACTCATTCCAGATGCAGCTGTTGAGCTGGAAGGCTACATAGCTCATTGGCAGGACAGGAGTAGAGATTCTGGCAAGATGAAAGGGGGAGGTTTAAGCCTTTATGTGAACAAAAGCTGGTGTATCAATACAAAGACTGTAGACAGCCACTGCTCTGTGGATCTGGAGAATATGACTCTTAAATGTAGACCCATATATCTTCCACAGGAATTCAGCGTGGTTTTGATTACTGCAGTCTATATCCTACCTGATGCCAATACTACCATAGTTTTGGGATTCTTGTATAACATTGTTAGTAATCAGCATAATAAGTATCCTGATGCTGTGCATATCATAGCGGGGGATTTTAATCTGGATTTTAAAAAAAGTGCTCCCTAAATTCTATCAGCATGTTAAGTATCTACTAGAGCAAACATATTGGACAAAGTATATACCAACATCAAACATGGCTATAAGGTTATACAATTACCACATTTGGGACAATCAGACCATACGTCACTGCTTTTAGCACCAGTATATGTCCCTCTTAGGAGATGGGCTCTGCCTATAATAAAGACAGTGAAATCTTGGCCAGAAGATGCTTCCCAACAACTTCAGGATTGTTTTGAGAACATAAATTGGGACATCTTTTACGACCCTGACCTAGAAGAGCAAACTGCAACTGTTCTGTGCTATATCAAACACTGCACTGATACTATCACTGTGGATAATCATATTAGGATCTATCCCAGTCAAAAACCCTGGATGACCAAGGAAATCCAGCTCCTCTTGCTTGACAGGACCAAGGCCTTTAGGTCCGGTCAAGATACAGTGTTGCCAGAGCTAATCTGAAGAAAGGTATTTGGAAGGCCAAGACTAATTATAAGAGGAAGATTGAGGATAATTTTTATAGCAATAATATGAGGCAGGTGTGGTGAGGTATTCAACAAATTACAAAGCATCAACCAACCAATGTCATCCCTGATGAGGAGGATTCATTGGCAGAGGAACTGAATCATTTCTTTGCTTGCTTTGAAGTGGAGATATCAGAGACAGATAAAATACAACTACCAGCCAATTGTAGCACCCACCTCATTGTGGAAGAAGAGGGGGTGAGGAGCATTCTGAGGGCTGTGGACTCTAGAAAGGCTGCCGGTCCTGACAGTATCTTTGGCCGAGTGCTTAAAGATTGTGCTGATCAGTTGGCTGGAGTCTTTACCAGGATCTTCAATCGGTCGTTAACCCAGTCCACTATTCCATCTTGTTTGAAGGCTTCCACCATTGTTCCTCTGCCAAAGAAGTTCCGACCTCAATGATTACAGTCCAGTGGCATTCAGTCCTATCATCATGAAGTGCTTTGAGAAATTGGTCTGCTGGCACATCATTTCTGGTCTTCTGCATACATTTGATACACATCAGTTTGTATACAGAAAAAATAGATCTACAGAGGACGCTATAGCCATCACTCTTCACACTGTCCTGACTCATCTAGAACAGTGGGGGAGATATATGAGGATGATTTTTGTGGATTTTAGTTCTGCGTTTAACACAATTCTTCCATATAGACTAGTGTCTGAACTTCTGTACCTTGGGCTGTCTAATTCTTTAGATTATGAATTTCCTGTCTGGCTGCTCACAGAGGGTCAGATTAGATAATCATATCTTTTCAGCCCTTATTCTTAACACTGGTACACCACAGGGTTGCGTGTTGAGTCCCTTACTCTATACTCTTTATGTGCATGACTGCATTCCCACTCATGCTAGTAATACTATTGCTAAATTTGCAGATGATACAACAGTGGTGGGACTTATCTCCGGGGGGGATGAGTCTGACTACCAAGATGAGGTGGACTGCTTGCTTTCATGGTGTGGAGACAATAACTTGGTCCTCAACACCAATAAGGTCAAGAAACTTATAGCGGACTATAGAAGGAACAAATCAGACATCCAGCCCTTGCTTATCAATGGAAACCGAGTGGAGCAAGTGGCCAGTTTTAAGTTTCTGGGTGTTACCCTAAAAGAAGATGGGGGTGCCCACATTGCAGCCCTGGTCAAAAGGGCCCAGCAGATATTATACTACCTGAGACTTCTCAGAAAACAACAACTGAATGAAAAACTGCTGGTGACTTTCTACTGCTGCACCATAGAGAGCATTTTAACATACTGCACCTCTATATGGTTTGCCAATTGCACAGTGGCAGATAGGAAAGCACTCCAGAGGGCTAATGTCATTGCCCAGAAGATCGTTGGTTGCCCTCTCCCCTCTTTGGAAGAGCTTTATAGCTCCCGCTGCCTTAAAAAAGTTCAAAACATTCTTAAAGATCCATCTCATTCTGGAAACCCTTTTTTTGAACTATTACCATCTGGCAGATGGTACAGAATAATAAAAACAAGGACAAATAGGCTGATATACAGCTTCTGTCCCAGGGTAGTAGCTCTTTTGAATTCTGCTGTATAGTGCAGTGTTGGTGTGGTGTTGGGGGTTTCCGGTTCAATGTGTGAAGGGTGAAGGATGTGTGTTTATGTTTATTGTCATGGTCATGGTTATGCATGATGTACACTGAAGATGGTGTTTGATTTTGTTATACGAGGTGCAATGACAATAAAGTAAACTAACTAACTAATCAGTGGTCCCAGATCATGTGATCACCATTTGTTAATCTTCCCAACTGGTTTACGACAAGCAAGTCAATGGAGGAAGCCAGGGTCACTTAACAACTGCATGATTCACTTCACAACTACAGTGATCACTTAATGACTGCAGTAAAAGATTATAAAATGGGGCAAAATTCCCTTAACAACTGCTTCACTTAGCAACAGAATTTTTTGGGTTAATTACCAAAAATTAACTCAGAATGATTGGTACATACTTCAATTACACATTTTGCATTTTTTCATTTAAATACATATATGTATGAATTATATTGCTCCCTTATTTTTTGTTGATATATTTTTACATTCATTTTCTTCTCAAACACATTCACCTTTACTTCATAAAGTATTAGTATTATTATAAGCAAATGAAATAAATGCATGCTATCTGCTAGGAAGAAGATCATATACATAAGACCTGTCATGTCCAATGAAAAGTGTTCCTTCCTGTTGATACATGTGAAGATAAGTGCAGAGAACAATTGCAACCTTACTACTAGAGTCTTTGAAAATTTTGAAAGGGAACTCAAGATGGTGAGTATTCAAGTGGTATTCTATCCATACGCCAAGTCAATAACACAAAAAGAGAAAGAAAAATACTGAAATCAATGACTGGCTATGGGAATTATGTTAACAGGAGAGCTTTAATTTCTGGCTTAATGGTCTGGGAGCTCTAGATTATGCTGGCACTTGATGAATTCCACACATAAAAACCAATAAAAGCGTGTTAGGACAAATCACGGTGAAGTTAGTGTGTGTATGTGTGTGTAAACTGAATCTTGTTACAGGTGCAAATAAAAAATGAAGGATTCATGTAAAGATTTGTATCTTGCAGAAAGTAGGCATAGCAATGAAATGGGGCCTCCTAAATGACATAAGAAAAATCAAAAAGAAGTCTCACATCTATTAACTATTTAAATCCCAAATTGGGACAGGGGGTGGTATATTAAACAAACAAACAAACAAACAAACAAACAAATAAACAAACAAACAAATAAATAAATACTAAAGCTCAGAGACTGGAAAACAAATATGTGTTTGAACCCTCAGTACTGAATAGTAATAAGATTTAATAGGTTGAACAGAAATATGATGGAATTATTCCCTTGACTGAAATATAGCAAATAAAGAAAATAAAAGCATTAAGAAAGGGGAAGGAATTATATACTAGAACTATTCAGTACCACTAAAAAAATCTGAAAATGAAGAGGAAAACAATAATAAACATAATACTGATGTTGATGTCTTCTATTGCTCTCTTAATCAAAAGCAATCTGAATTTTGTTTCAGGGATTTGTGAAGTCATGATAACAGAAGACTTTCATTACTACAACATCAAATGGGAGACAGACTCTAAGAAGCATGGTCTTTTGAGAAACATTTTGAGCTGACTTTCTGATAACTTTCTCAGGTAACAAATAACAGATAATCAGAGTTGGAAGGGACCTTATAGATCATCTAGTCCAACCCTCACCCAAATGGGTGACTGTACACCATTTCTGACAAATGGCAGTCCAATCTCTTCTTGAAAGTCTCAAGTGATGGTGCTCCCACAACTTTTGAGGGCAAGCTGTTCCATTGGTTGATTGTTCTCATTGTCAGAACATTTCTCCTTATTTCCAGGTTGAATCTCTCCTTGTTCAGTTTCCATCCATTATTCCTTGGCTGGCCTACAGGCGCTTTAGAAAATAGCTTGACCCCTTCCTCTCTGTGGCAGCTCCTCAAATATTGGAAGACTGCTATCATGTCTCCCGGGTCCTTCTCTTCACTAGACTAGCCAAGCCCAATTCCTGTAATAGTTCTTCATATGTTTTAATCTCCGGTCCCCTAATGATCCTGGTTGCTCTTCTCTGTACTTTTTCTAGAGTCTCAACATCTTTTTTATAAATGTGGTGACCAAAACTGGATGCAGTATTCCAGGTGTGGTCTTACTAAGGATTTATAGAGTGGTATTAATACCTTACTTGATCTTGATTGTATTCCTCTGTTAATGCAATTTAGGATTTCATTAGCTTTTTTGGGGGCTGCTGCATACTGCTGGCTCATATTTAGTTGATTGTCCACTAAGACTCCAAGATCCCTCTCACAGTTACTGTTACTGAGCCTGGTTTCACCCAGTCTATATGGGTACTTTTTTTTCTTGCCTAAGTGTAGGACTTTACTTTTCTCTACATTGAATTTTATTTTGTTAGATACGGCCCAGTGTTCTAGTCTGACAGTCTATAGAAGGTAGAAAATAGGATAGAAGGCATTGTCCTTGACTTGATGCTAATCAATTCTATCAGGTAGATAAAGTTGAGCAATTCAAAGCAGTAGAAACATGGTGAAAATTAGTGCATAATCCTTAATTTTAAGGGGAATTAGACCTCAGTAAATCACATGGCTAGAACTTCAAAGAAAGGAAGTACATTTTAATAAATTTGGAAAAATGATACATGCAAGAGACGGTGATGGGGAAAAGAGCTTGTTCAAGATAGTAAGAATTCCTAAACAAGGCAAAAAACTAGAATGAATGTTTATCAAATGATGCAATCCCCAGAAATCAGAAAAATTCAAAATAATCTTCATAGCTTAAAACAAGATATAAGAAATAGAATGGAATTGCTAGAGAAAAGTCCATATTTCATCATCTATGAAAAAGAGTAAAATGCATGTATGTACTGTAGAATAGGATACTTGGCTTGGTAACAGCACTTATGAAAATGATCTTGGAATGGCAGTTGGAATATAAGGCAACAGTGTGAAGCAACTTAAAAAAAATAGCATCACAGAATGCAATTTCTAAATCATAAGAAATAATAACAGCTGGAAATTTTAATATTTTTTTAGAAATATGGAGAATTTGAAACATGCAGATTACGCACTTCATTAACTGAAAATAAGGAAGAAATAGACATTATGTAAGTAAAAAAATGGAAAATGATGATATATGTTTTGCGATATTACCACTGAATACAAATAAGTACGGGTGATAGCTTTTTCTTCCTTGGGCTCAAGAATAAATAAAGATTAACGGTTTGCTGGAAAAATAAAGAGATTAACAGAGGAAGCCGAGGAAAAATCTAGACAAGATCATGAAGAATATGACAATTTCAATGGCAACAAAGAACAAAACAAATTAAAAACTATATCCTCTGCAAGGACAATATGCCTATTCTGACTGGTAAAGAAGATAGTCTCAAAGAAAATGGTGACAGCTGCAGGTTGAGTTGCTAGGATTTTAGAGAGTGAGGTACACAGAAACTATTTGTAAATTTGAGGTGATCAATGATAATTAAATCCCCATTTCTGTTTGTTGGCTAAAAAAATATAAGGCATTACAAAGGGTCAACTGACATGCTTTGCTCAGGCCAATATTGAAATTGTAGGTCTCCGAAGCATACATTCATAGGCAAAGAAACTGGAAAAGATGTTGGTATGAAGGAAACAAGCTGCAAACTTTAAAATTCAAGCTTATTGTTTTTTATTTATTTAACCTATCCATCTCAGATCCAAAATTAATACTTCATCTCTCTTCCCATTCAATTCTGGACAATAAATGTAACTCAAAGGTCTCCAAACTTGGCAACTTTATGACTTGTGGACTTCAATTCCCAAAATTCCTGGAGTTGAAGTCCACAAGTCTTAAAGTTGCCAAGTTTGAGGGCCCCTAATGTAGCTCATACAAAATAATTGCAGGGATTTTAAGATAAACTATTTTTAGCATTAATGATGGTGGGGAAGAAAGAGAGAATAGATATAGACAGTGCTCCAAAATACCCACACTGAATAAGCATAGCATTTAAGCATAAAGTATATACTATTCCATAGCACTTTACAGCATTCTCAGGGCGGTTTACAATGTAGAAACATTATTTGCATAATGCCCCTAACAATTTGAGTCCTCATTTTATCAACCTTGGAAGGATGGAAGGCTGAGTCAATCTTGAGTCATGTTCAGGATCAAACTCCAGGTTGTGAGCAGAGTTTGCCTGCACTGTGCCACTGGGGCTCTTAATAAATCGTTATTTAATCAGTAAGCATATTTATTACTTTCTTTTTTCGAATTTAAACAATTTAAGCTTTAGTCCTATCTTCCAAAATCAAAAATAATTACAAAATAAAATCCACTGTAGTATCTATGCATTTTATTAGGTTCTAAAAACAGTTTCTATAATGACTATGCAGGCTTCAAAATGTATTTGGAACTCCTGAGGGTGAGTGCAACATTTCTTTTAAGTAATGTATATTTTTTCAGTTTTCTGCATGAGCCTGAAAAAATTGTGACTTTTTAAAGAAGTCCTCCTGTCCTATTGATTCCAAAACTTTCTTCCAAATCATTTTTGAAACATAAATAGCCCTAGTCTCCAACAAAACACATAACTAATGGCTTCTCTTACTTAGGCTTTAAAAAACATTAAAAAGTTTGGACAAAAAGACCCTTCACTTATTTTGTGTTTTACCAGAATAGAAGATATTTTCTTTTTGGCAGAAAAGAAACAGGGAGAATAAAGGGATCAGGATTTTCTACAGCAATTAACAAGATAATCAACTTGTTCTTTGTTTATCTCCAATAATTACATTTGTTTGATCTGCATACAGCTATGCGGCACAAAGTACTTAAATCCTCTTCAAGATTAGCCTAAATAAGTTGTAAACAGGTATAATCCAATTCCAGTTCCACAGAGATACCAGGAACTAAATCCTACTCCCACCTTTGCGAAAAACAACACAAATCTGAATTTTAACATGCAAAGACTTGAGATTTATTTTTCAGTCCATAGATCTTATCTAGCAGTCAAAAGGGAACAAAAGCCTAATGACTGCTTTCACCAGAAAATAAAAGTCAGTTTTGAGAAATTAAAAGCAGAAAAGATATTCTGCTTTTCTACATTTATCCCTGCCAAACCAAACTATTGCCATTCTACTGTAGACATGTTTTCCCCCATGCTAACACCTATATGGAACTTTGTATTCTGCAGAAATAAACTTAGGTAGATTTAATGGAGAACTAGCAGGTAATTATCAATTTAAGCACCCTAAATCATACACAACCTGATTGGCTAGCTTTTTTATATTAGTGAGATGTATCTTGTTGTTGTTGTTTGTGTTATTCCATCATATCATCAGGTCCAGAGTTTTGTATTTCGCCTGCCACTTTATTTGGTCTGCAGTATCGGTAGGGCATATACCTATGGCTCGCATGCTGTCATGCAGGCAATCCATTCATTGCTTTTTCGGTCATCCTTGGGGCTGCTGGCCACCTGGGCTTAATGCAAAAGACTGCCTCAGTGCCTCACAATGGATTCCACATCAGCTCTGATGTGGAATCTACCACCACAGCCTCGCTTCTCTCATTTTGTCTAGAATTGTGAAGGCATTTGAAATGTCTTTGTTCATAACAAGAACCAGTCATATGACTCCCAAAAACTATGTGATCATTCGCATCATTGTGTGCAGTGCCGGTTTTTACCTCTTCATCGTTGGCCATTAGGGAGCCTACCAATTTTGCCTTCTTGATATATAAGAACCAGTTAAACATTTCTCATTATGCATGAACTCAGCAATTTTCCCCTCACTCAAAATAAAACCAATCTTGAACACTGCTCCCCTCTTCACCAGTTTGTACATTAGGTTTTCCTTACTAAAGTAGGCTCTATTCTACAATTCTTACTGTGAAGAAGTAAATATCAAGCACAAGGCTAATATCAGATCAATAGCAGCCTGAATTGTTTCAGCTTTCTAGAATACCGGCATCCATTAAACCTAATGAGATTAAAGCAGACAAGAAGGGAAGCAGGATTTAAGAACTGCTGAAAGAATGGACCCTTCTCTTCCTGAACAGTTTATTAAACAAAGGAGCGTTATTTTCCTTTTTTCAAGCCTCAGTCCTCATCTTCTTTTCCACTCTTTTGAATTGTAAACCTGATAGTTAAAAACTTATTTATTTCTATAATACACTGCAGGAAAGCCTCAGTTAAAGATAAAGCTAAATTGTGATGTAGATAAAAAGCATATATAGTCAGTTAAAAATAAATCTCTAACTTAATTTTCTACACTATGATATCCTCTAGAAATATTAGTCACATAGACTAGAAATTCTACACTAATTGGAGAAATTTGATTTAGATGGCATTTGCTAACTACCGATGATTGAGAAGAACTTGTCTGGCTTTGGTGATTCTCTATCTATACCAATATAAAACTGGTCACCTATCTCACTCCTGAATGTAGATTATAAAATTTTAGCAGTAATAATTGCAGATAGATTAAAAAAATATTGAATGGTATTATTCAACCAGATCAGAATGGTTTTCTCCCAAATAGATATATTAAAAAAATAAATAAGAATAATAATGGAGTATTATGAAACTAAATCTAACAACCAGATGGCATTAATGTTTTTGGATGCCCAAAAGGCATCTGACAATTTAAATTGGCAATTTTTGATTGAGCAAATATCTAGGATGAAATTTGGTGAAAAATTTATAGGATTAATTAAAACAATATATTCTATACAAAATGCAAAATTAGTAATCAATGGAGAAATCACAAGCAATATAAAAATAAGCAAAGGAGTGAGACAGGGATGTCTGCTTGCTCCATTATTATATATCTTATAAGTGGAAGTGTTGTTAACCCAGATAAGGAAAAATCGAAAGATCCAAGTGTTGACTATTAAACAGGAAACATACAAACTGCAAGTGTTTGCTGATGATATGGTCTTCATAATGGAGAATCCAAAAGAGTCAAGCAAAAATTTAATGCAAGAGATAGAGGCATTCGGTAAAGTAACAGGACTCAAAATCAACAGAGAAAAGACTAAGATAATAACAAAAAACTATACTAAAAAGCAAAATGAGGAACTGACAAAAGAATTAGGGATTCAAACAATGAAAAAAGTAAAATATTTTGGAATTTGGCTTACAACAAAATGCTCTACAATAAAGGCTGATAATTACAACAAGTTGATAGATCAAATACAAAAAGATCTAGATAGATGGGTAAATTTACAGCTATCTTGGATGGGAAGGATAGCCACAATTAAAACAAATGTACTTCCAAAATTGTTGTATCTCTTTCAAACCATGCCAGTCAAACTAGGGAAAAAAATTCTTCAAAGATCTGAACAAAAGAATAGTAAATTTATTTGGCAAAAAAAAAAAAGCTAGAGTAAAATACAAATTCATGCAAGATAGTAGAAGAAGGATTGGCGCTCCCAGACTTTGAGTTATACTATCAAGCCGCAGCGATTGGATTAATCTGAGGACAAAAGAATACTGACAATAGAAGGCTTTGATTTACAGATTGACTGGCACACGTTTTTCTGGGATAGAAAAAATAAACCCGTAGCTACTTTCAAAGACACTGGATAAGGGACGCTTTGTTATATATATGGGAAAGAATTAAAATAAACCATTATGTGAAAATACCTCTCTGGCTATCTCCAATGGAGGCACTAGTATATCCCAATGTTATGGATCTGAACAAAACAATAAAATACAAAAAATTAACAACAGATGAAAGTGACTTGAAAACACAGATACAATTAAAAACACAGGGAATTGAAATTGGGTGTAGCCGTATGCTCAAATTCAAACAAACACAAAAAAGACAAGGAATAATTTGGAATTTATAATACAGATCAGAAATTAGACAAAATTTTACAAGGAAGTGAAAAAAAGATGATTACCAAAATGTACAATTATTTATTGAAATTCAAAATGGAAGAAGAAACGGTTAAGGAGAGCATGATAACATGGGCTAAAAATTGTGGCCACAATATTGAATTACAACAATGGGAACAAATTTGGTGAATTAACTATAAATTAATGTTATCATTCTCATATAAAGAAAATATTTATAAAATGTTGTATCGCTGGCACCTCCCACCAGCAAGACATGTTGGAATTGTAACTTTAGCCAGGGAACGTGGTGAAATGTGGTGGACATGTCCTAAAACCCAAAAATACTGGTCTAAGATACAGACATAGTTAGAAGAGATGACAAAACTAAAGATTAAATTCAGCCCAGAGACCTTTCTACTTGGAATGACAGAACAACATGGAGCAAAAAACACCAGCATCTGATATCACATATCATTACAGCGGCAAGGATAATCGTTGCCCAAAACTGGAAATCAAAAATGATACCCATGGACCTGGAAATAACTAATAAAATCTACCAATGTGCAGAAATGGTTAGACTAACCATGTTATTAAAAAAAAAGGAAGAGGGGGAGTTTTTTACAATTTGGAACATGTGGTACAAATAGTTGTATAAAAAGGAAGTAAAGATGTCTAGTGAAACTGATTAAACAAACAACAAGGGAAAATGGAAATAAGGATAAATGTATATATGTATATATGTAAAGTAATATAATTAAATAAATATTGTATTATAATTGTAATGATAACATAACAAAAAGTAAGGATTTAAGAAATGTTATAAATTTACTTGTAACAAATGACTTTAATTGATACTAATAGAAATCTACACTACTATGAAAACATTGCAAAAATGTGAGAACATGTTTCTCTTTTTTTTAAATATATTCTTTTTATTTTTGAAACTTTCAATAAACATTATTAAAAAAAATAATAAGAAAACTGGTCACTTAGGGCTACAAATTTTCATACACTTCACATTGTTAAATAGTTAAGAGTATGGACTAGTGCATCCATGCTTAATGAACCCCAAACAAGTAATTTGTATAGTAACTTTAGGGTTGCAGAAGAAGATCAAGTGGATAAATATTTCTGTGCAATTTTCATATGAAAAGCTATAGCTAAATCATTTAGCATTTCAGCCACTGATTTCATTCAAGTCACATTGTTCTTTTTCAAATGTCAGGTTGTTAATGGGGAGACCTTTACCTTCACAAGGCACAGAATTTAAAATATTATGCTAATATATATACAGCTGCTTTAGCTACTGTAGTATTATTACTGCTATTAGGAGTGGATTCATAATTAATACATTAGGATTTCTGTTAATCTATTATGTTAAATGAGAGAGAGAACGCAAAGTCATATTAAGCTAATTAAGCCATCAGCCCTATGTAGTTTTTAGTAACCCTTTAGATCACAGCATGTGGCTACCTAATCACAAAAGCGAAGGTGGAGAACTCTCTCACTCTGTTTATTATCATTGAAAGGACTAATTTTGCAATATGCTATCTGTTAAACATTTTAAAAGTAAACATAAATAATTAGTAAGAACATAAGTGAATAGAACATGTGTTTCAGGAATGGGACCTAATCTGGATGGCTAGTTTAGAGTCCTGGACAGTACATTGAAGACGGGAGAGGGAAAAATGGCATTTTCCTTCTATAATCTGGATTTAAAAATAAGTTTAACATGTTTAAACTTCTTTATCTTACTTATCCCCAGCTTGGAAAAGCCTTCACTAATATTTAAACAATTCATGAGTATATTAGCATGTGTGCACATACAAATGTATGCATGTGACAAAGGGGGAAAATAGCTGGTAGTCTTTTTTTCTGAGAATTTAATTCAGCAGCTGTATTGCATATATGTACAATAAATACATTCATTATCCCAACAAGGTACTTCCTAACAAACATTAATAATGTGACATTATAGTTATAAAGGATCACATGTGAGCCGGATGTACATATATACCCTGCATACTTGAATGGACAGCAGAGAAAACTCCACCAAGCTGTAGAACAGCATATTGAACTGAATTTTATTATTTCCCAACTCAGTTTATCACTACTACTAATCAAGATTTATAGTTGGGGAATCTATGGATTTGGGTTTCTTTTTTTAAAAGTAAGAAAATCAGTCCTGGACCAAAGATTAGAAGATGCTATAGTATGATTTTTCTGAGTTAGGCATGGGAAATGTAATGTCATTTTTTTTAGTCAAGAACCATACTATGTAATATTGTGGAAGGCAACATTTCCTTATATATTTGTGGATGTAAAATAAAGGCCAAGGCTGAATCATGTGTAAGCTCCACTTAATTTCTAACAGCACTAATGGAGATTTTGGTGAACTGCAGATTTCTCACCACTGACTCTACTCACTATGTGCTACACTCAGCAACTTCTATAGGAATAAAGAATAAAAGAAAGAATGCGTAGAATACAAAGTTGATCTTTTGTGTTTACAATTATGGAAGTTTGTTTTTGAAAAATATGGAAACAGGTTTTCAATTATGGCTAATAATTTTTGACATTATTAAAATTCTTGTAATTTTTTAAATATCTCAATTTGAAGTGGAAGATATACATTGGGAAGACTGAAGCACAACACCTTCCCACCCAAAATGTAAATTTTAAATTTTATCTTACCTCTTGTGTTAACCTCCCAGAATCAGAATAAAATTGTCCATTCCAGTTTGATTCCATCCATCCACAAGCCACTGATATGAAAACTTCAAGCAATAGGAGGGATAACCAGATGTTCCTTGATTTCATTGCTCTAATTCTAAAGGAAATGAGAAAGCATTTTCATGAAGAATTAAAGCTTGGTGGTTTGTGTTAATATTCTATTGCCTATTGAATAAGCCATATTTGATTATGCTTATACATCATATCAAATGATTAAACCAGAGATGAGCACTTCAGATTGCAATGGGGTGGAGAGAATCAAGCATTGTGGCCACAACTGGCTTAGCAATACTGCAGAGTGGGGCCACACTACAGAAGTAGGTAAGGCTTCCCTACCACCACCCTTTCTTGGCTTTCTTGGATATGATTATTTATGAAACAATATTAAATTTTTGGTGGGGACACGTACAACTTTTTTTAATCATGCAGGAAAATGGAAATTTGCATCATTTTTAATGTAAACATGAATATAGAAAACTCCAGGGATGGGAGGAGAGAGGTTCAGAGATTCCTTGCAATTAGGGTTGAAGATTGACCAATCTTGCCACACACCATACTTTACACAGTACGGTAGGTGAGTTCAGCACAGCTGAGTGATTAGTAAAACAGATTTCAGTAAAGAGTTATTAAATTGCAGATGCAAACCAAAGTCCAGTTCAAAAGTCATAATGTAGTAATCCTTAGACTTCTACATCTTTGTTTCTCGAAACTCCCTTCTTCAGCAGACACGGCATATCTAGATGTGATTATGAACAGACTACATTTGTCCATTACATTTATTCATAGGAACTTTAGTTTGTTTCAGATATAGTTAACAAACAGAACTGAAACCAGGGTTTGAATATTATTTATTTGAACTACCCATCAAGAAAAAACACCAAAATGTGAAGCAGGTACTTCATTTTAAATGAGTAGAAAATATGCATAATTTTAAAATCATAATTGAAATATTTTAGCCTTTTACCAGAGTAACTAAAAGTGTGTGTATACATACATACATACATACGGATCATGTGTAAGTCTCCTTTTATCACTATTTTTCTTACAATCATTTCACTGAGAGCAAACATGAACATTGAAGAACAAGTGGAATAATATCATAATCACATGTTACAGGCACATACATTTGGTGTTTTAAAAGATAATTAAATTTTGCATATTTAGAATGCATAAAGATTGAGGTAATTTGGATACTAATGCTTTTTTGAGGCATGAAGTAAAGTACTCAACTTTCAGCATTTTGAACCACAAGACCGAAATTCAAATGCTTTATTAACAGGGTGAATCTTTCAAATAACATCTGTTGAAATAATCACACTGTCAGTAATACGTAAAATCAGAATGACATTTTCCATCATCACCTTTCCTTCAGAATCGTCACTCTGTTTTTGAAAATCACCTTATAGTTATGTATTCATTTTTCACTGTAATTTCTTACCACCTTCGAAATATTATGGAAACCTATTATATCAATATTTTATTCTAAATGAAGATATAATGACCTCTAGAATCCAATCCATAAAAAACAATCAGAAATTTAGTCTCAGAACAGTAGGCAGGTTCCAGTTCCTTGGTTTCCGATAGGACTGTGTATTGTACTAGGAAGAAATTTACAGAATTGGGATAGGCATTTTTCTAAGAAGTAACTACATTTTTGGTTGGAGTGATGAATGTTTTAGGAGTCATTGAACTACTAGTCTAATGAACAGAGATTCATTCTCTTTCAAAGGTCACTTTTAATACTTAATCATTTATGTTGGAAGGACTATTATTTAATTATAGTCACTGAAAAACATAAAAGTCTTGATTTATTTTCTTATTTTTACTGAGTGTAGACTCAGCTAATATGTCTTTTGTTTACCAACCTGAAAGATTTGCGTTATTCTGCTCACCTGGCTATAATGCTGGAGAGCACAATTTAAAGAGAAATTTTTAAAAATCAATCCTAAACCCAAATAAACACAAGCATCTAACTTTGTAAAACTCTTCGGAGTTACAGATGCGTGCATGCCTCTTTAATTACATTGTAATTAAAATAACTGTATGGGTAGTCCTCAACTTACAACAGTTGTTTTAGTGACCATTTTAAGTCAAACAGCACTGGAAAAATGACATGACCATTTTTCACACTTACAACCTCCAATTTTCACACTTACAACCATTTCAACTTCCCCATGCTCACATTGATCATAATTCAGACACTTGGCAACTGACTCTTATTTATGACAGTTGCCATGTCCCAAGGTCATTTGATCACTTTTTGCGACCTTCCGACAAGCAAAGTCAATGGGGAAGCCAGATTCACTTAACAGCCATGTTACTAACTTTACAAATTCAGTGGATTCATATAACAACATGAAAGGCCATGAAATGAGGCAAAACTCACTTAACAACTGTCTTTCTTACCCACAGAAATTTTCAGCTCAGTTGTGGTCGTAAGACAAGGACTATTTTTATATTAAAGATCATAATAACATGTAAGCATCAGCAATAATAGACTAAACTGCAAATGGGATTAATGACACTGCCAAACAGATCAATTTATATGCACAAACATTTATACTAATTTATAGAATGGTCAGGAACCTTTCTGAAAATGCATTAGTACATAAGAGAAGATTGCTATTAGTATATTTAACTATTCTTCTCCTAGGTTACTGAACCTTTCTCTCTCCCCACTTCTACTTTTACTATAAACCTTTTAGACAAAAATTCAGTAAGCGATCTGTTATTTTTCTCTGTACAGTTTCTAATACACATTTAGTTCTACAAATGCTAAACACTTATTCCCGCAGCAGCAGCCATGTTCTCTATTCAGGTAATCCTCAAGTTACAAATGTAATAGAGCCTGCCAATTACATTCTTAACCTGAGGATTTATTAATTGGATCATATTCATTTGATGTGACCCTCCCCTGCTTTCCCCCAACACATTTGTTAATCAAATGCACAGGTTGCTAAAGTGCACTTGAGTTATCTCAGGTGGGGAAGGCCAGGGGGGGCCGAGTGCTGGAACAGGCCACCTGCTTCAGGCTACTCAAGGCCTCTCCTAATCCACTGAGGTACCTCATGCTCTCCTGGTGTCCCCATAATTACTTCCCCCATTTATCCTGCTCTGATGGGTCTCCACAGGCCCTTTGTAAAAGCTTTTGTTGCAGAGAATGGAGACCTGAAGTAGCACAAGATTGTAACCCCCAAAGTCTTCAGTCCTCTTTGCAAAAGGTTTTGGAGCAGAGGATGAAGAGCTGAAGAAGTGCGATCTCACACTTCTGCAGGACTTCATTTTCCCCAGAAAAGTTTTTTGATGCAGAGACTGGCAGCCTTTGGGGATGCAATGTTGTGCTTCTTCAGATTCAACATGGCTGCCCAGTGCTCCAAAAGCAGATCGGGTGTCCTACATAGGCAGCCTTGGTGAGCCAGACTAAGCAGGGTACACTTGTCCCACTCTGCCTCTGGTGTTACTGCTTCGCTATTGGTGCTTCAGGAACAGGCAAAGAAACTGTGATAGAGCAGCTGGAAAAGAAACAGCCCTCCCAAGCTCCATTTTCACTGGCAGAGGGTTACAGGAGGCTGTTGCAGCTGAAAAACAGAGCTCGGGGAGCCCGTTTTCTATGGCAGAAGCACCGCTAGTTGATCCTATTTCCAGCGCAGCCCCGTGGGCCAAATCTAAGCATACCACAGGCTGGATTCAGCCTTTAGTTTGACACCCCTATTTTAGTATATTGCCCTAATATTTAATTCTGTACTAACAGTCCTTTATGCAATATATTTCTATTGTCTTTACTTATAATTTTAATCCCTTTCAGAAAAAAAATATTTTCAAAATTTGGCAAGGCTCCCAAAAACCTGTTTAGAAAATCAGCTTACAAACATTTAATACTTTAACCAAATTCTGATCAACATTCATAAGTACACCTACAACATAGGCAATCTGCAAATTTAGACACTTTTACAATTTTGTGGATTACAGAGAAACAATTGGCCCTAGCTGAATTGCATTTTTAATATTTATACATGGCTCCATGTATAACTTGTATGTATAATTTATACAGGTGCTTACATTCAGCATCGGATGTAAAAGAGAAACAGTGGATCTATAGAAGCAGCTATATTTCTAAACTATCCAAGAATATGAACAGAATGTGCAACATTTTTTAAACAAATAAAAATATTAACTAAGAACCAATTGAGTCTTTAGGATTCAAGAGATAATGGAATTAATTCTTATTTCTCTGGATACTGCCCCAGAGCTTTTGTCCAACTTATTTAATCTTTCTGTCAAGAAATATATGAGAGCCATTTTTTCATCAACATGTTTGCAATGTTTCTTCTGCCTAAAATTAAGATTCGCTGTCAAGCATTTCCAAAGTTGAGGTCAAACTAGAGCACAGTGGAATTTAATATATTTTGGATTAAAATTACTATCAAATGTAACCCAACAAGTCTGTATTAATGAGCAATTTATTTTGTATTAGATTCTGTTTAAAAGTTGCAAGTTTTATATAAAAGAAGAATGGAACCATGGCAGAAACCAAACTAAATGCCATCTAGGATAATTATCATCACCATTTCAGAACATTGATACTGTAACCCTAAATAATTGCAACTAAAAATACAGATATTAGCTTGCTTCATACATTGTTCCGTTAATATTCCAAAAAGAGATATGTCCCTGGTTTGACCTATGAAATTGACCATAACTGGAGTTGGGGAATAAAGAGTTTCAACCAGCATTTAAAAAAGGCAGAGATTGTTTTACATATATTACAAATCACACCAAAATATACAAATATAAACTAAATTCTAGGTAATGGTCATCCCTAGGTAACATGAGAAGGGTGATGCATACAATACCATATTTCAAATCATCTACTGCTATATTAGACTGCAGATATATTCTAAATATAATACATGCAGATTTCTAAACTGAAATTTACAGATTAATGGAGAAATAGACAAAACAACAACAGTAAATATATAACTGCAATTGAGAACAAAATCATCTAGAACACATTTTGTGTTCATTGTTCAAGCATGCATTGGTAACTTAAGTACCATTTTTTCTTGATTTTTTTTAGAAACATCGTTGATGTTTACAAGTTATTTATCTCTATTCCTACAAAACCAGCTTGCCCTGACAGATAGTGGTACCAGTGCCCTATGCCAGATCCATAGATCCTTAGGGTCTCCACAGACATACAATATTCATACTAAGTAGTTGGGTTGCCTGGTCTTTGGGAGATCAATACTGAGATTATCATAGATTCTGCCCTGATCCTATGAATATTTCCTCAGCACAACAGTTCAAAAATGGGGATTGCTTTTTAGTGTTTGTAGGCATGTTAAGTTTGGAACATGAGGGGTCGGGTTGAGGTGGGGGGGGGGATGATTGGAATTTTCCTGGAAGTTGCTGATTAATTGATTGCTGTGAATGATGTTGTTACTACTTTGATTGAATAGCCTCATCTATTTGCTGTGTGTGGCCTGAATCAGGTATCTGGCTAGGTTGTAGAATGTATCCAGTTCTATTGATTGGTTAATAACTCATTATTTGACTGCCAGGCTTCCAGGAATTCTTTGGCTTTTCTGCTGTTTGTGTGATCTTTTTTTTTTTTTTTTTGGTGTTTTTATAGTAAATTATGTGACCTGCATAGCAAGGGTGGATCTTAAGACTTTATTATTTTAGTTGTTTATTGCAGTTATGTGCTACTTAATTTTTTAAAATATAGCTAGCTCCTATTTTTCCTAGGTACTTAGCCAGTTGCAATCCCAGTTGTTAATTATAGAAATAGTGTAAGCTCTGTCTTGGTGAGGCATGCAGTCTTTTGGTTTGCACAGAATTCTTGGGCTACATCTGATCAAAAAAATCCGTAAGATACATACGTAATAGATACATATATTACATAAATATGTAATATACAGTAGTTATTTCTCCCACTGCCAATTTGTAAGTAATCTACATTCCATTACCATTTTAATGGTAATATTGCATTTAATAATGCAATAAATATTATATGGTTTATATCCTGCCTTTAATTCAAGAGCAAAACATATAAACTGCTTCCTCCTCCTATTTTTCTCACAACAATATTTGAAGTAGGTCAGGCGGAGGTGAGAGAAAGTGACTAGTCCATAGTCTTCCAATGATTGGGAGGGGGGGGGGTGTTCTCAAATTTTATTCCACTCCATTAACCATTAAAGTACCTCTACTACTTGTGTTAAATTATCCACACTTAGCTCATTATTTCATTCTAAACACTATGCCAGTATAATGTAGTTAAGGTCCTGTGCTAATTCAATGGAAACTCTGCCCTTAACCACCAAAACTCACCAGATTTCTTTCCACCCTGTTTATTAGACAGGGTTGTTAGATTAAAAATGGGAGGAGAATATGTACTTTGTACTTCTGGAGGAAATGGGAATAATATATGATTTCATTTCGCATGCCTAGGAACCAACTATGTTTCTTCTCTCCTATGCCTAATATACAATTGCAAGATCCACTTTTTGTAGAATGCTTCTAAGAGATATATTTTAACAGTCTGATTCAGAAGTGAGCTCAGTGTTGATTTTTTTTTTCATAATACAGAAAAACAAGCTGTCAACTATTATTCAAAATTGAGGATTTTGTAAGAAAGTTTTAAGGCTTTTATTTTTTAAAAAAAATATTTTTGATGGTGTTCTACTATGGAACTAGTATGAGAATCAGTTTTATTTTATTCTATAGGGAAAATACAAAAAACATGAATAGATGCATAGTGTTAATAAGAATCAGCTTTTAAGATCATAAGACTATAAGCAGTGCCTTGCTAGATCAGACAGATGACCCATCTACTCTACCCATCTCTTCTCATGGTGGCCAACCAACTGCACAAGGAAGCCTATTAGTCTCCCAGCAAATGGCTTTCAGAGTAGTCAAACTGTCATGCATAATTCTGTATGCTTCAATCATGTCCCTCCTCATTCTTCTCTTTTCTAAACTAAAAAGGCCCAAATATTGCAACTTTTCCTCATGTGATTTTAATAATTTTATTAAAAATTAAGATTGCCACAATAAAAAGTATTACAAAAGGAACTAATAAAAAGTACAGAACAGGAAAAATAGAAACAAACAAAAAAAAAAGAATAAAGGGGGAAAAGAGCAGTTAAGAAGCAATTTCCCAAAGTGATTAGTAAAGGAAGTATGTGAAGCCAGTGTCCTTTAGAAAATGCTGGCCATGATTTGAGCAAAAAGATGGCTATTCCCTCAGCTCCCAGAGCATTTAACCCACCAGAAACTGCTGTCTCGCAGTCTCCTCATGAGCAGCAACTCTCTGGAGCACTTTCTTTTAAGTCCTCTCCTTGTAAAGAGAAGAATTACAAAGAGTCTGTCTTCTCTTCATTCTACTACAATCATCGGCTTTGATTATCGCAGAACCATCTTCAGATTGTCATTTCTTCCCCAGAAGTCCAGAAGACTGCTCCAGCCCCTTGATAATCTTAATTGACCTTTTCTGAATCTTATCTAGCTCCACTATATCCCTTAAAAAAAAAAGTTTCAGAACAATACACCAAATTCCAGATACAGTTTTATTATTGATTTATCTAAGGGAGTTATGATATTGTATCTTTATTTTTAATACTGTTTCTTACTATTTATTTTTATTTATTTATTTGATTTGTCAATCGCTTACAAGATAATAGGTGTAAGTATATACATAGTTATGAATACATGAAATGGATACATATAAGAAAAATAAAAGAAATAATGGGACAGGGACGGTAGGCCTGTTGGTACACTTATGCACGCCCCCTACAGACCTCTTTATAATACATCACACCTACATCACACCTATTTATAATACATCACTGCCCTTTTTTTAGCAGATGCACTTTTGCAAATCAGAACATTTGTTCTCACTCTGTTATTTTGAAATAGTGATTTTACAGAATCAATGTAAGTAGAACTTAATTATTTGAAATATAGTAAGTAAAAAGTACAATTTGTTAAAAAAAATAAAGTAGTTTCTTCCCAGAGTCACATTGTGTAAGATTGATAGCCGTATAAGCGTGATTAATAAATAAACAGGAACGGATATGTCCCACAATGGGTTAAAAATATCCACCATGCATTCCAGTGAATGGAATAGGCATTAAGAGAGAGCATCTGAGTTAAAATAAGTAGAGGACAGATTTTTTTTAAAAAAAGGTGTTGTTGGTATGTTGCCCAATGAAATAAAATATATAGCTCATGCTTTCCTAAAGCAAAATGTGGTCCTTTCATATAGGCATGAAATAGTACTGATGGGAGACTTTAATTGCCTTGACATCTGTTGGAGACACACTGCCAAGGATGATTTTTCCAATAAATTATTGCCCTGACTTGCTGACAATTTTCTCCTTCATGGGTGGAGAAAGATCAGCTATCCCTGACTCTTTCTAACCTAAAACTAATCCATAGGCAAAAGTTCTTATGGGGAAGTGGGAATAGCAGAAAAACTATTGGGTTGAGGGATGGGAAAAAGAAAAGACCATGTAACATTGGAGTTCTTTTAAGATTTTAATATAAAAGCAATGTAACCAATGCAATATAATCAAACCCATATCTTGGACTTCAAAGAAAGAGAATTTTAGCAAATTCAGAATAAAGAGTTCATGGAAGGAGAAGAGAGAGTTCAAAGTGAAAGAAAGTTTCTTTAAAAAACCCAATAGGCACAATTGCCAACAGTGAAAAAACAAGTTAATGGGCTACAAAAATATTTTACAAAGACAAAAAAAGAGAGAGACATACTGTCCGGAGATAGAAAGAGGGACAGTGAATCACAGGAAGTACAGATAAGCATCCCAGAATTGTTCAGCAAAAAGAACAAAAAGGGCTGCTTTAAATAAAAAGATGATCATCAATATATCGGCTGCTTAATGTTGATAAATGCTAAATGTAATAAAGCAAATATAAAAGTATATTCAATTCTTATTTTGGTAGAGATATACAATAAGAATACCTAACCCAGTAATAATATTTATGGAAAAAGATTTCAGAATAGTAGCTAATGACAAAACAAGTATGAGTCACCAGTGTGATGCAGAAAGAAAAGAAAAGGCATTAATGGTTCCACATTAATTTATATGAGTAAGATCTTATCTTAATATCATATGCAGCTATGAGGCCATACTTTAAAAAGTTACATTATTTGATATAGTTTTAAGAAGGATGAAGTGATTGATTGGAATAAGAAACTAAACCCTTTGACAAGAAAAACAAGGAATTGAGATTTTACAGGTAGTTCTCAATTGAACCCTAAGTGAGAAATATGTTTAGTGAGTTTTGCCCCATTTTATGACTTTTCTTGCCACATTTGTTAAGTGAATCACTGCAGTTGTTAAATTAGTAATGTGGTGGTTAAATAAATCCAGTTTCCCCATTGACTTTGCTGATCAGAAGATTGCAAAAGGAAATCAGTTGATTCCGGGACACTGCAACCATCATAAATGTGAGTCAGGCGTCAAGCAGCCAAATGTAAAATGTGTGACCATGGGGATGCTGAAATGATCATAAGTGTGAAAAATAGTCATTAGTCACCTTTTTCAGGGCCACTATAACTTTGAATGGTCACTAAGTGAAGTGTTGTAGGTTGAAGACTATTTGTATTGTGTGTTTGTGTGTGTGCGTACAAAATAGTTTTCTTTTTCTGAATATTTTTTTTATTTTTATTGTATAAAGAAAGAGCAACAGTTTTAATGTCTATATAAATGGTGTTTTCAAAAATCTAAAAATCTAAAACAGCAGAAGATGAAGATATGTTTTTGACTTATCCCAAATGCCAAATAGAGATTAATGGATTTAATTTACAGGTAGGCAAATTCCAGTTAAATATTGGATTGGCAGCAGCCATGGAATAGAAGCAAAAGAAGAGACAGAATGATGAAAGCAAGCCACTGTAATGCAAGCCCACACCCCTTTCCAATCTGTACCATACCTGTGTGCCAAAGAGTCAGAGCTTGTGGTGCGACACTGCTAAGATTCTGTAGATACTTCTATCTTAGAAGAAACTTATTATCAGTAAAAGCAACTGGATAAAAGAAACAATTTTCAAGCATAATGATACACGTTCCTTCACTGGAGGCATTTAAATGCAAGGCATGTTATAATGTAGATTCTTACATTGAACTTGATGCCTCAAATATCCCTTCCATGATCTACCATTCTAGTAAATAATTTCTTTTTATTTTTCATAAAAACAGTCAGCCTCTGGCATATTTTCTAAAAGCCATTTTGCTGCAGAAGCTGTATTGCTGGGTAATTTCAAAAATAATTTTACTGCCTGTTGGTTTTATAAAATATCATTAGTTCTGCACTTAATTATCTATATAATCTCAGATTAATCTCTTAAATGTTGATAAATGAGATGCCTCAACTGAACCTAGTCTAAATGTGTTATATTTGAGTACAGAAAAAAATAAATTAATTAAGTTTTATCCCCTCTCTGTCCTGAATTATAGCTAAGAATTAAGTGGAAAGATAAACAGTATAAAATCAAATGAAAAAAATATGTTATTAAAGGTAAAGGTTCCCCTCACACATACGTACTAGTTGTTCCTGACTCTGGGGGACGGTGCCATTACAAAACCAAAGAGCCAGCACTGTCTGAAGACATCTCCATGGTCATGTGGCTGTCAGGACTAAATGCCAAAGGTGCACAGAACACTATTACCTTCCCACCAAAGTGGTCCTTATTTTTCTACTTGCATTTTTATATGCTTTTGAATTGCTAGGTTGGCAGAAGCTGGGACAAGTAATGGGAGCTCACTCCATTACACGGTGCTAGGGATTCAAACCGCCGAACTGCTGACCTTACTGATCAACAAACTCAGCGTCTTAGTCACTGAGTCACCACATTATTAAAGAAAGATAAATTCACATTTAAATACAAAATTATAAACTTCATGCCATCTGAACTGTAACAGTGAAGTTATTTGAACTGCATTAAATTGTTGAAAAATAATCAGTGGTAGAATGAAAAGAAAAAAAAAGAGGGAGAGAAAACTTAAAATGAATTTAGTGAGTTACACTACAGCCAAACCAGACTATAGATATTAGGAAGGCATATTTAATCCTGGCACAAAAGTACAGTAAATCAGGTAGTGTAAACCTTAAATAATGCCTAGCAAACTGAATGGAACAGAAGAAAAAAATCCATTTTTGTCTCTTATGACAAATTTTGATTCAGTTGTCCTGTAACAGTCCAATTCATGTTTTCTATTTTACCTATTTAAGAGCAGACTGTTGGTTTCTTGAAACCATGAAAAAAATACTTCAGGGATATGCCAGGATAACAGAAATACAATAAGCTTTCCCTTCTACAGTAGAAGTGTGTTTTCCATTTCAGCTATTATTGTACTTACAAATGATGAGTAGAACCAGATAATTAGAAGATCACAAATCATGGCTTTGCTTGCCATGGGGAAAGCTTTTGAAGAAATAAAAAAAACATTTATTTATGCTTTCAATGGGAGTTGTATGTTCATGTTTGATACTCTGTCTTACCTTCTTTATATAAGAACATTAACAGAACGCACATTGATTTCATTGTAATTAATTTAGCACATCCCCAAAAATTTCAGTCCAATTGTTTTTCTATTTTCCTTGGGCTACCTAACTCAGGTACAATTCCTATACTACGCTTCATTTAGTTATTATTGTCAAATAGCAAATCTGAATCTACCTGACAGCATGCATGTTGGACAAAAGGGTTAAACGTATTTCTTTGCCAGAACATTATAGTTCCTCATAATTTCTTCCTTATAATTTTGCATAATTAAAGTGACCTTGAAGCAATAAAAGCTCCTAATTTTTGCATTTTAACTTTTGCTTTTCTTTTCACTGCCCAAATTTGGGGGTTCATAGAATCTGCTCTAATTATATTAAAACTGTATTACAGAAAAATTTTGGAACAACTTACTTTAAAAGGTCAAGCTAATCTTGCTTTTAAGGAAAATTGCTGCTTTTGTTTAATAAAACTTTCTTCAACATCACAGTATGGATGCCATCATGACAGTTTTGAGCAAACTGTTTTGAATCATTTCATATTTTAAAACTGCTAGAAAAATCACTGGTTACAACTAATTGGACCAGCAAGAACCTTTATGATTTCCTTCATGGGTCGGGACAGATAGCAAAAGACAAAGCAAAATAAAATATAAGCACAAAAATCCATGATTTGCCTTCCCAGAATTATGAAGAAAAAGTTATAAGCCATACACAATTAATAATGAAAATAAAATTCAAGCATCCATACCATGATGTTGAAGAAAGTTTTATTAAACAAAAGCTGCAATTTTCCTAAAAAGCAAGATTAGCTTGACCTTTTAAAGTAAGTTGTTCCAAAACTTTTCTGTAATACAGTTTTAATATAATTAGAGCAGATTCTATGGATCCCCAAATTTGGGCAGTGAAAAGAAAAGAACAGAAAATAGAATAGAAAAATGAGGTAGTTGAGAGATATGAATTTCACCATACTGATGCACTCATTTCTGATGTATTAGGACTGAGCACCAGATCTAAAACGTAACACAGCAAACATTACAAAGAAGTAATGTTTAATCACTTCTAGAAGATACTACATCTGTCTAAAAGTAATAATTACATAAAATGATCTCCTATTTGAATCATTTTCTCTGACGCCCTTTGAATTTAAGAAATGTAATTTATAGGAAGTGTTTTCACATGTGCCATCTGTGAAACAATCTCTTCTGAGAAGTTTATTTAGAATATATGTATTATATTTAAAAGTTACATTAATTATTAATATAGCCAATTTTTTCCTTTTAAGTTTCATCAGGCTTTTTAGACTATTAATTGACTCAATGTTATTCTCATATGATCTTATCTCATCTGCTCTAATTATAAATGTTAATCTTAGTAACAGTTCTATTAATTATTTACAAAATATGGTGAAAGGGATTTTAGAAGACTTTTTTGCAGATGCAGTTTAAGCGAAGTTGATACTTCAAGGCCATAAACTTCAATCAGCTGCTATCTCGCATGAATGATAGTTAACATCCCAATTCATTAAATACATGGCAGTCAAACACAATATGACTATCTTTTCAAGGTATCCGTTAAAAAAATAAGGCATGGTATTTCTCTAAAAGGAAGTCGTGCTATCTTTCTTACTGATTTCCCTATGATTATCTGTAAGATTTTAAACAGTATATTCATTACCAAGCATGTCTAAAATTATTAGTGCAAAATAGAAAACATATGCTAATAGAAGGAAGGCAAGACAAACACTGAAAGATGTCTATCCTTGCTATTCAACTTGAGATTTGTGTGTGCGTGTGTGTATACACATATATACATATATAAAAATATAAAGCAACATTTTCTCCAGAATTTTTAATTCAGCACAGGCGACACCTAGGGGCAAAATAAAGAGAAAATCAGAGCAGAAATTCCAAGGATTTCAGAACTACAACTGATGGACAGCTCATCTTTGCTATAAAAGTTCCAAGTAACTTAATAGGACTAGAAACAAGTTTACCATGACTACCAAGATATCTTAAATGATAACACATCAGAGAGATTTCATAATGACTTATTATATAATGTCTACCAACATTTTAAAAAGGGAAAAAGTACTGTATATTTCAATATGTTTTTACTTAGAAATAAGTTTCTTCTGAACCCTATGGTATTTAGTCTCTGATATTATAAGTCACACAGACTGCATCATTTCAGACTTGGCTCTTACATAATTTTTTTAATAATAAAAAGGAAAATTTTAAAGCAAAGTGAGAATTTGAAATATTTTAGAATTTCTCTATACTGTATCGTCTTTTGTACTCTGTATAACCTGCAATATTATATAATCACACATTAAAGTCTCTAGATGGTTGTTATAGCTATATTTTATATATACATAGATACATACATACATACAAACATACATACATACATACATACATACATACATGCCAAACAAAAAACATGAACTTGGCTTTCTGTGGTAACCATTGGGAAAAATAGTGCAATGTTTTGAATGAATATGATGTGACAGAAAATAATCTAGCTAGGTGACAAAAAAAAGCAAAAAAGGATTGAGTAATTTGAAGATGCAAGACTAAATTAGATGGAATTTAGAAAAACATTTTGTTTCAAATATGTAGTTTAGATATAAATCTCTTCAAACAAACACCTAGCAAAGGAATGAATCCAAAATTCATAACTGATGTGCTTATGATGAAAGACTAGGATAATTAGTGTGGAGTACAAAAGAGATAGATAATTGTAGCTGCAGGACAAATCATTTTTGGGTAGCATCAAAGTTGGCTTCAGGGAAAATGGACATACAAGCAAAAGAAATCAGAATAAAAATAAGACTGAAAGAATGGAATATAAGAAAAATGCAGATTTAACTCCAATGAATGAATGAATGGAAATATGATATGAATATGATGGCTAAGCAGTTGAAGAAGAAAAAAGTGGGTCTTGTTCTTCTATATGATAAATGTAATGAGACTTTTATATATGCAGATATGGAAAGACTTACAGCTTCCTACAAAGAAAAAATGGATGGTGAAGTTAATGGCACTCGCTGAGATGGTGAAATTAACTACTTTGATTAAAGGACTTTGACTAGCTTTGTTTTTACACAGAAACCATTTTGGGACTTTGTGCTAGAAACTGAAACAAGTACCTTATTAATTTTTGGATTTGATTATTATAATGGCTTGTGATTACAGAAATGCAATGTAATATTGAATTTAGACCAAAAAGTTAATGCATTTTATATTTGTAACTGTACTGAAGAAAGTTGGATGTTACTCTGTTTTTTCCTTATTCCTTTGCACTTTCTCCTTCCCCATTTTTCCTTTTTCCTTTTCTTCGGTTTTTTTAATTTTTGAAGAAATTTAATGAAATATATTTTAGAAAAGGAAATATATGGAAACCACTAAGAATTTGCAATGCCATGAACTAATTGGAGTTATAATGGATGAATGATGAATGATTGGAGTTATAATGAATGATTGAGATTTTAAGAACAGAAAAATGCAGATAATATTTTGGGGAATAAGTACTTGTTTTGGACTGAATGAAAAGAACTAAACAAGAAGCCTCCAGAAGAATAAATGGAATCAAAAAGTGAATGAAATAATCCAAAATGAAGCCAACATGACAGGACAGAGTATTTTACAGATTTATATAAACATTATAGCAACATGTCAACAAGTGGAATTAAAACAAATGCTATAAATATGAGCATTCAAGGGAAAAGAAGGGAACTAAAAGATACTTGAAAAAAAATTAAGTAAGGCTACAGGTGTAGATGGTGTAACTGGAGAACTGTTAAAAGATGGGCCTGATTGGCTTATGGAAAAATAAGGATATGAAGATCACATCTGTGCCTTTACAAATGTGTTGCAGATGGCAGAAACTTCAAGGGTAATTGTTTTTTAAGTGTATCTGGGAAGGCATTTGGCAGCATTCTGATTGAAAAAGACAGTTAAAAAGACAATGAGCCAAAGCTGGGAAGAGCACTGAAACTATACATTGGAAAGAGAATATGCGGAAAATGGGAGGAATGGCTAAAAAGTCATTGGAAAAATGTATAAAAATAGAGAAGGTGACTCTAATTGTTGGTTTAGAAAAGATGCATGATGAAAAAGTTTAAGTTACAAAATGTTTTGTGCAATATTGAATTGAAGGTTAATATAAGAGGACCAGATGGGAAAACTTGCAAGAAAATTAATAGAATACATAGTAAATTAGCAGGAAATTAAAAATGCAAGATGTACCCTTTGCTTATGTAATGTATTTATGAACAAATGTAAACTAATATTTGTAACAATGTTAGAGGTGGATTAATTTGTATATTGAATAAAGTATATGTTCAGATTGTTGCATTGTTGGCTGAGAATCCAAATATTTTGCAATGAATTTCCCATGGGTTATATGATGCAACATGTGATACAACAGGGACAAAGCATCTGAAATCCATCTGAAATTCATGTCACAGCCAACAAAACAGTATTGACAAGGAAAATAGAATGAATAATTGAAAGATAATACATAAATGTCAAAAAACTAGTATTTTATTTAGATAGATGAATTTGTTATACCTTGGTAGAATGGTCATCAAAGATGAGAAAATGGAAACATTTTTTAAATAAATGTTGCTAGTTAGAGTCTGTTGCAAAAAAAAAAGGCATTTGTTGAAAGAAGCCAATATGATTTCATATGCAATAACTCTTATGCTTATGCTCTTGTTACATGTGAGAATTGGGTATATTAAGAGAAACATAAAAGTTGAATGCAGTGGGAATGGAATACTTAAAATGTGTTTTGTGGTAATCTTAGATAAGGTCAAGAATCAATGGAAGTATTAAAAAATGTGACTTGAATATGAAAGTACAAAAGATGTATGCCCGAGGATTGAATTGCAAATCAAATATATTAAAATGAGGAAAGCAAGGAGCCGGAGAAAGTTGTGGCTGGATGCAATGGTCGGGGCCATCAGAAAGTGAGAAAAGTACAGGCTAGGTATAGAAAGCAGAGAATTGAAATGGTGAAAAGCATAGCTGATTTGCAAAGAAAGAAAAGAGTGCCAGTATAATTAATTACCGGTATATTCGCTACATTTTATTTCACGTTTGCATTTTCTTTGGCTCACTGTTTTTTAACTTCCTTTCTCATATTTAGATAACTGGGGCGCAATGCGATGGACAGGCATTTATATAAGCTTACAGATCCTACTACCCCCAAAGGCTCCGGGTTCCCACTGCAGGACAACCTGGGCTTCTTCTGACAACTGGGCGGCCAAGAACCCGCCACGTGAATCGTGGGACAGGAAAAGCTTCCCTTCTCCCCACCCCGAGGTCTCTAACGGAGAGGGCAGGACTGAAAAACGAAAAGCGAGGCCAGCGTCTCCCTACCCCCGCTCGTCCTAAAGGAGAGCATCTTTCTCTTCTCTCCTCAAACTAGCGCTCGGCCAAGCCTGCCGCTCCGATTCCCGGAGTCTCTTCCACGGGTCATTGGCAATGCGCAATCGCGGGACTCAAGCTACGCATTCAATTCAAAGTTCTCCAACCAGCCTCTCCCCCGCCCCAAAGCAAAAGCGCCCAGAGAAATAGGTTTCGGAATTGCAGCTTTTCTATATAGTCACCCGCTAGAGCCTTTCCGCGCCGGGGGCCTCTTCCTTCTCTCCCTCCCTCCTCGATCCAGCCATCCACCTACCTTCCCAGCAAGTGGGAAAGGGAGAGCGAGCTCCCTCCGGAGCTTGTGGCTTCTGCTTTTCGGGCCAGGTGCCCTAACGCTCTTTCTCACAACAGTTTCCCCCCCTCTTTTTTTCTCGCTGGATTCCTCCCCCCCACCCACGCCTCGCGTGTACACACACTCATACCTAATCCCCCAACCCGCCACCCGCTGCATTCCGAGAGCGCAGCTCGCTCGGGCGGCCCTGCTTTAACTGCCTCCTAAGTTGACGGCGTGGAAAGTCTCGCGTGCAGAGCTCTTCCCTCCTCCTCAGGAAAAAAAACGGGGGGGAAGAGGACAGGAGAGCAGAGCATCCCCCACCCACCCACCGAAACCCCCGAATTGCTCCGTTCGTGCGGGCGGACGGGGTGGTGGAGATGAGCGCATCACTTGGGTCGTTCCTTCCCCTGGTGGGCGGCGAAGGGCGGGGGGCGGGAGAACAGCAAGCGTGTTAGCTCTCGCCCAGCTTCCTCTTCCAGCGCTAGAGATGAAGGTTTACCTGGAGTAGCCCGAGAGCAGCAGGCGCACCTCCAGCGAAAAGAGCCCGGCGCGACTGAAGGGAAGGAGACGTCAGAGTTGGGGCGCTTTTGCTCTCGAAAGAAAAACGTCCTCGAGGAAAGCAACGTGAAGCCTGTGGGAGCGTTGGGAAGGGCGGCGAGGGGAGATCATGAAGGGGTGGTAGTGGCCTGAATTGAGAGAAGGAGGGAGGAAGGGATGGAAGGGAGGGGGGGAGAGAGAGAAGGAAGGAAAAAAAGCGAATCAAAACCAAAAAAAAAAAAAGCGGAAAAGAAAGACGAGGCAGCTTCAGTCGCAATCCAGGCGCGAAGAGGTGTGTAAATGCTGCTTTGCTGAATTCCTGCCCTATTTCTGCTGTCTGGACCAGCGCTGCGTGACGTCACCGGCGCATTTGCATATTCTACCCAATCGCTGACACCTGTGCGGACATCGGAGAAATGCCGAGGGCGAGGGAAAAGGGCGGGAGTCCCAGGCAGATGGGAAGATGGGGAGTCGGGAGAAGAGGCTCAGTTGGTCAAGGGCAAAGAAGGCGGCGGCGGCGGCGGCCGATAGCTTTCCAAAGGGCCCCAGCTGGGGATTGCGTGACTCATGGCACCTAGCTCTGGCCCTTTCCTTGGGCCAGCTTGCTTAAACCTCCTCTGCCTCAGAGGTGGACGCTAGTAGGAAAGGCCAGGGAAAGTTTTTTTTTTTTTTAATTATTTATTTACTTCTTGCTCTTCAGCACCTCATCCTAGCTAATGGCAGGCTCCAACCTAAGTACTAATAAGTAAGCAGCTGCAGGGCACCAACCTTGAGAGAGAGAGAGAGAGAGAGCAGTGCCAGCTCCCTCAGATGTGGACTGGCTGCCTCTCAGAGACCAAGGGAAGCCAGCTGTTGCTGCATCTCTCCCTCTGTGTTAACAGCCATCCCCTGTGATTTCAATGAGTTTAATGACAGCATAATCAAAATGCATCCTTATTAAACTGGGCTTTACAGTATTTAATAAATCATTGTAGAATGTGATATATTTACAACCCAGTGTTGAGTTCTGGCTTGGATTATTAGTCCCTGCAGTTTTCTTGACAAATTTTTGAGAAGTGATTTGCCGTTGTCTCCTTCCTAAAGCTGAAAAAGAACAAACTGGCCCAAAGTCAACCAACTGGCTTTGTGGCCAAGGTAGGACTAGAATTCACCCAATTTACAGTTTACAGCCTCGTGCCTTAATCCTAATGCCAAACTGCCTCTCAGAATACACTAAACCAGTGATGGGATTCAAATTCTTTTACTACTGGTTTTGTGAGTGTGGCTTGGTGGGCATGGCAGGGGAAAGATATTGTAAAATCTGCAGTCAGAGGTGGTATTTGTCAGTTCTCCGAACTACTCAAAATTTTCGCTACCAGTTTTCCAGAACTGGTCAGAACCTGCTGAATACTACCTCTGCACTAAACCTAGCTTAAACACCTTTTTTTTTTTTTTGGGGGGGGGGGGGGGTCATACAATGGAAGTTTCACAGCTGAAATGTTTAAAAGGAAAGTGATTTTTGGTTTTGTCTTTGAAAACAAAAAAGTTATGGAGACCATATGAGAGGTCCCTCCTCAGCAACGAAAAGGTATCAGAAAAGGGCAATTGCCCTTTCTCTTGATTGATCAATTGCTTCTTTTTTTCTGGGCAATACAGACTGGACTTGATGGACTCATAATAGCTGAATTATCCAGCAAGAGCAATGTAGTTAAAGTACTGGAAGAGCAAGTTGAAAGCCTCATCTCTCTATGCAGGGTAACCTTGAAGATTAGGACCCTTGAGAGTGACTGTGAAACTGATGACAATTGACAGCAACTAAAAGTAAGTTTGAAAGATCGAGTCTTGTAAAAAAAACCAAAATTTTTGAGGTGGATTGGGCTGAAAGAGAATGACTGGCCCAAAGTCACCCAGTTGGCTTTCATTACTGAGGCAGGACTTGAACTCATAGTCTCTTGTTTTCTAGCCTGGTGCATTAAGCACTGGACCAAACTGGCTAAGAAAACTCTCTTCTTGCAGAAGCTTTAGTAAAGATACAAACAGCTTCATATATTTTCTTCATCTAATTCATAAATTGAAAAATACACAAAGAGATTATAAACCATTCATTTTGTGCATTTTGAAGCAACATTTGTTAGACATAACTTATTAAAAGGAAAGCTGACACTCAGCATCGCTCAAACAAAAATGAAACAGTAAACATTCAAACAACAGGATTGGATAGCATTGTTTTGAGATAGGTTTAATTGAATGTGTAACTTTATGATTTCTGGAAAACTAATATTAAAGTAAATAAAGCAATTTTTCTCAACTTTGGTAGTCTACTCTTTTGGCCCTCAGCACCAGGGAGGACTCATAGTCCCGTCCTATTCACTACATGTTTAAGGTCAGCTGATGTCCTAAGCTCAGCCCAACATTGGTCCCTTCATCTTTTCTATCATTCATGTCTTGTCTACTGGCAAGATATTAAAGGCAAGTGTGGTATTGAAAGAGTTAAGGGCATGATAGCCAGGGGAAAAATTCTGTGTTGTCCCCTTTCCCTTGGTGCCCTAAGCTTAGTTTGCTTAATGGTTAATCCAGGGCTGATCCTATTATTAACAGGCAGAAGCTGAGCAAGGAATTTCAGCTGGAGAGAGCAGCTGTTAACTTGTCATACTCATTTGAGTGTGAAATCTCTTGTTAGATGGAATGGAGTGGAGCCAATCCCTAGCCGAATTGCCTATCACTCAGAAAGAGAGAGGACAACTGAAAAAGCAGGGGAGAAGACCTGCTTCTGCTCTGCTGAATAACGTCTTGATTGCTACACTACCAAAGAGATTGGACACCTACAGGGAGCATATGTTGATGATATGGTTGACCCTTGCAATCTCCACTTTCATCCCTAGAACTGTACATATATGAGCAGACAAGAGACTTGTTACAAGTGGAACATGGAAGATTGGGATCATTGAATTACATTTTCAAGAGATTCTCATATTCAGAACTCTGCCAAAAGAAAGAGAGAGAGAAAAAGAGAGAGAGAGAGAAAAGAAAGAGAAAAAAGAAAAAAAGAAGGGAGAAGAGAGAAAGAAAGGGAGGGAGAGAGGGAGAAATAAGGAGAGAGGGAGAAAAAGAGCGGGATGAGAAAGAGAGAGGAAAGAAAGAAAACGGCAGCAGACCATTATTACTTATACGTAATGCATTCTAAATATTTATTTTTATTTTAAAATAAAACAAAAACTTTCTGCTCATTTTAATTTAGAATGTAAACAAATAGATCAAATGTTTAAAAAGTGCCAAAGTAGGAGTGTTAGATTTACAGTATTATCATTGGCATTTGGATAATGTAATTGAATGATAAGATATAGATACGATGATTATATAATATGTACAGCAGTCCATATGTATTCATTGTAGTAAAATAATTATATGGATAATTCAATATTCATGTTTGAAAAGTATCATTTCAATACCTCATATATGAGGTCACAACAACATGATTTCAATATTTTCAGAACAACAGCTGCTTAAGTAATTAAAACATCATTTTATATCAACCATCCTGAAAATTGTGTTGCTGAGAGGTATATAAATCTTTTAAGTAAATACATAAATGTTTACTCAGGAACAAATCCCATTAAGGTCAATGGCATGTATGCCCCAATAAATCAGCTTTAGATTGCATTTAAATTAGAAATATGGTTGTTTGAAAACTCCAACTCAGCTTAGAGAAGCATTATCTCTTATAATAGAGATGGCTATTAGATAAAATCTATATTGATTAATGCTCAGTGTACAGAAGACAAATAGTTTTCAAAAGCAGGAAGGATGTGATAGAAAATATATTTTTTAGAAACCCTGAAATTGAAAACAGGAATATTTTAAATACAACTTTTTTTACTGGGTACAAGTAAATCCAAGTACTACACTATTACTAATTAATTAGGAATGTCTCTTTTCTTGTAAATTATAGCTATAAAGTTTTAGTCATTTATACCATGACTGTATTGCTTGCTTGCATTATACTCTTAAGATTTTTTTTTAAATAAATGATAATGATTCTTAGACATATTCCTAGAAATACTCAACAACCTCAATTTTGGCAGCACATATTGTTTTGAAATAAAGAGTTGCTACTTCTTATTAAAAACTTAATACTTAACTGATAGAATGGTGAATTCAACTAAATAATACAGGAATTTTTAAGTGTATTGGCAAACTGTAATAATATAAATAGTAGTTCATTTTACTATTACAAAATTTTATATTAATATATGTAGATTAATAGAAGCACCAAAAAAGAACACTTCACAATTAGTTTTTTTGTGATAATTTTGATTAAAAAGTACAATTAGAAAAAAATAAAAACTAACACAAACTACAAAACTACAAAAATAAAAATAAATAAATAGGGTAGAAAAAGAAAAAAGATATAAAGAAATAACTCCCTTCTTTATCACAAATATAAACAATTTCAGTATCTTATAACTTCTTCAGACATGTAAGATTCTGTTAACGAATCCATATAATTAAGTAGAATCAACTCATCTAGTATTTACTATTTACCTGGGAGGGCTGACAAGATCTCACTGTTAACTACCATATAAACAAAATCTAAACATATTGCTATTTATTCCTTATTAACAAAAACCTATTAAAAATTATTATTATAAAATAATTAATTAAAATTAATTATAATATAATTATATATAATATAATTATTAAAAAGTAATTATGTATCTATTTTAGCTTTGATCAAATAAATCAACTCTATATTTCTTCCCTAATACTTTTAAAATCTTTTTAGTTCCTTCAAATAATGTCCTAGAACTTGATTTCATTTTATTTTTGCTTCCTTGTCAGAGAATCTTTCAACACTTTGAAATATCTCTTTTGTACATCCAATAAGAAAAGTTTACTCTTTACTTGATACTTGAACGTCTTCTTTAAGTATTAAAGCACCAATCAAATTCATTTGTACAGCCAGTATATCATCTTTTTCCATATCATTCTCTTGTCATATTTAAGTCTATATTCAAATGGCTTTCAGTCTTATACAGTATAGCTTATTATTCTTCTGTGACATTATTAACATACTCTTTGTGCTAATACTATAATATGGTATTAGATATTCTTAATTCCTGAGTTAATTGTTCAAAATTATCCTTTAAAAATCTACTGTTAAAGTGTTTTTCTCCATTCTTTATTATAATACATTAAATTTAAATATTCTTCCCCTTAATTATAAACTTTTTTTCTAGTTTTCTTAATGTTTAATTTTCAAAGTTCCATCCCAATTTTTAAAAAAACCTCAAACAACCATAGTTTCCCGTAGGAAGGATATTTATAGTAAATTTCAATTTTTTTATTCTATTTCCATTTGGATCCTTGGTCCATTATTAACTTTCCAAAATCAACATTTTAGGCATCCTTTTCCTGTTTGTTCCAAAGTAATATTTTCCCAGTCCTTAAAATTGTATTTAAAACTTCTTAAAACTTATCTAAGAAAAAGGAAAACATAGTATTGTATTCACCCAGTGAATACAATACTATGTTTCCCCAAAATACAACCTACTCAGAAAGTAAGTTTTAGCTAGATTTTTACTTATGTGCCTAATATAAGCCAACCCCCAAAATAAGCCCTAATTAAGGCCCCGCCCACACCAGGGTGCACAGGTAAAAATTAAGCTAGGGTAGGCATGGGGATGGTGGAGCTGCCCTACTACTTACCTTTGGATAGTTGCAGCCAGGTCTAGTACATCTCAGCCCATTTATTTTGCTGCATCTGGCAAGGCTTTCCTGAAGGCCTCTCTAGCTGATAACAGAGCTCCAGATGGATCCAGAGGAAAGCCTTGTTGGCTGCAGAAGAAATGGGCTGAGGTGTGAGAGGCCTGGCTGCAACTATCTGAAGCTGAAGAAGTTCCTGAAGGCTTCTGACAGCGAAAAGGAGGCCAGGGACAACACATGCAAATGAGGTGAGATGACATCTTACCCCTGAAAATAAGACCTGGTGTCTTTTTTTGGTGGCAAAAAAATAAGACAGGGTCTTATTTTCAGGAAAATATAGTAAAAATGGTGATTTAATATTTTCAAAACAATAATTCTAAATGTGATTTTAGAAATAAGGTTTGGCTGAGCATTTTGTCTACAAAAGCCTGTGTGTTATGACTGTAACTTAGATAGTATCCCTTAATATCCACTACTCAATTCATAAGCTGACTGCAAAACCTCAGTTTCTGTGATGTACTCATGAAGATCAACTGTTTGGAATGCATGTGGTCTATCCCAAGATGTTTCCTTTCTCCAGAGAGATTTTGCTGGCCAGGTTCAAGCATCCACCTGCCATACATGCTGTTTCACTTTGGCAGGGATGTCTAGCTCACCATGGCACTCATTAGAAGTCCACAATTAATAGTATTAGTGATTGGGATGTAGAGGACCATAATTTTAATATACTGTATTTGACATGCAGATTTCTGATGTTCCATTGAATCCTTAATTTCAGTGAAATAATAATTTGGCTGAAAATTGTACAGCACCATTCTGAATCGTTCAATTTTTCTAGCATGTTTAGAGATATTAGAGGCATTATTTTATCAAGCCACTTTCTCCTTTCAGTTCTCCTCTATTATTATTATATTTGCAGAATTGCCAAGATCTACTTCAGCAGTTACAACATAAAGTATGCCATTTTTCTTACATAAATCGTCAAAGTAAATCATTGCTGTGCTTTGTGAGATTATGTAAGAGATCTAATTTGCCATCACACTGATCCTACCAAAGCTATTTGCTACAATATAAATGTCAAAATGAAAACAAAAATAAAAAATAAGAGAAATTGATAGGGAATCATGTCAAATGATTCAGTAATATGTCACATTTTAGTCAGTGATGTTAAGAAAGCAGTGATGACAGTTAATCTAAAGAAGTGAGATGAGGTATTTATTTGTTATTGACTTTTAATATCTATTCTCATATTACATCTAATCAAAAGAAGGAAAAGGACCCAATGCTTGGATGACTTAAAGCAGGGATAACTGGGCAAATAAATTGAAGCTAAGTGAGTGTTCATTGATGTAAAGGGGGGAAGACTTAATACAAAGAAAGAAAATCTAGAGTCTAGACTTAAGTCTGATCTCCTGAACTTACAATTTTAGAACTCCATTAATCATCATGCAACACCTAATAGAAATGTGTATGTGGTGATTGGGACAGACAAGAAGGTGACTGTAGTTCATATGAATAATCCTGCTGCATTGGATCAATCATTCAACATCTTGTATTCTACATATGCCTTGTGTTATTCTTGTTTAGACTAGAAGGTAATTAATGGCTAGTGGCTACCTCAATTATATTACTAAGAACAGCGATTTTAGTTACCATGTTATCAGATCTTTTATGCCCTCTTTACATCATTCATCAACCAAGATTTCCAAACTTGGAAATTAATTGATGGTAATAATGGAGGAATTTCATATTATGGGTGAGGTTCTAGAAGTCAGGTTCCATCATGAATGGGAATTGGAATTGGATCTAAATAGAGAAAAATGAAGGAAAATCAAAAGCATTGTCTGTTACACTGAAAGGATGCTGAATTGCCAAGCAAAAGAATTTTTTTCTGAATTGTTAACCAATAAAACTAATATTCTTTACATTGCATCAGTATGTAAAAGTACTCCTAACTAATGAGGCTAAACACAATCCTATCACTCTAGGTGAGCAGAAATGTTGAAGCTAATTGCTGACATTAATCTGCTAGTTTGGAAGGTGATTCTTCTCTCCCCACCCCTCAAATTTACTTATTTTGTATTAGATATTTTAAAAATCATGGGAAAGGAATCACTTTAATATTTTGCTATATTATGGTGAAGCCCCTGACTGAAATATAGAAAGAAGAAGAAATTCAAATCTTTGCTTTTTATTTCTTTCTGTTTTCAGAAATATAGAAAAGTTGCCACTCCCTGCTCGCTGTGAATTCTAGGACTTTAATTGAGGACTTTCATTAATTTCATGATTCAAAGTTGTGTCAAAATATTGTTTAAAAATTATTCCTGGAAAGGTATATGAGAAGAATTCTTATTAAGACTTCTGCATCCAGGGAAGAGAAGCTTAATATGATCAACCAATGATATAATGAATGCCATTTCACCAAATTCCATTACAATTGGGGACACAAAAAAATATGGTGTGGGGAAATTTTTTTTGTCATGAAGTTCAGCCAGGAAAGAAAGATTTACAAAAACCATATTTCATACCATATGTTAAGTCAACTAACAATAATCAACTTAGATATAGGAGTGAGAGGGAGAGATGGAGTGAGAGGGAAAGAGGGTGGGCATGTATTTTAGTATTTATGCACTGGCAAATATTTAATCTGGTTCTCCATTCTCTTGCATATTTTTGAGAAGGTTCTAGATCAGGGGTGTCAAACTCATGTTGTCATGTTGTCATCACGTGATGTATCATGACTTTTTTCTCCTTCACTAAAAGGGGGGTGGGCGTGGCCAGTATGTGATGCATCTGGCCTGTGGGCCGTGAGTTTGACACCTCTGTTCTAGATCTCTTCTAAGGTTCTCACTAATCTTCTTCCACTATAAAAATGGGAATATCTTCATATTGGTGGATATGTCCTCTTAGTTTTCTTGACAACAATACAAATGTTGTTTTTCCTCAGATTTTCTTTTTAATGTCTCAGTCCAGCCATCTGACCTGAGATTTCCTGGTGGTTTCCTATTCAAACACAAACTTGTTCTAAGCCTTTTTAGCTTTTCAAGATTGCCAAAACTGGTTTGGTGCTGCCACCTAGCTGTATAAACCACAAAATAATGATTGGATAACAACCAATTCAAACAATGAAATGTTTTTTGTTTCTTAGGTTTTCCTGACAGAGGTAGATAGTGGATTTTTTTCTCACAATATATGCTAATTCCTATACGTTTTCTTTTGAATACACATTAAGCATACGCATACATACAGAAACATTTTTCAATATGTTAGAGTGAGAAAAGTATCAAAATCTGGAGAGAGGGGTTTTGTGTGTGTATGTTCCCCAGTGAAAGAAGTTGGTATTAAACTAGAGTAAAAACAAACCCTACCCATTTTATTTTCTAGAAACATTAGCAATTGAATCTGTTAAAAGGAGTAAGTCTCAATATCTATAGCAGAATATCTTTTACTACAATTTTTGCATAAGACAGTTGTATATTAAGTTATGCCAACAATATAATATTTCAATTTTTGTACAATATTGTTTTAAAAAATGTTTACGCATCTGTTGTTATTAAAATATGAGAGAGCTTTACTGTGTAACCAGCATTAGTCTGTAATTAGAGAAACACATTCTTGTCTCAATAGTTGTAAGCTCCCAAAATATGTTTAAAGTTTTTATTCCCAAGGAAATACTAAATGTGGAAACAGTGACTTGATTCATTTCACAGCTGTAGTCTTTTCTGATTTGTTCGTAATTTTCTACACTGCTGCTTCCAATTTGATACGATTGGGCCTAGGATGAGAATATGAATGGGATAACAGATGTTGAGCTCAAAATATTGAGCACAGTGATATTCACCTTGCATGTACCTAACATCTAGTATTTCTGAGGAAGAAACCATCAGCTATTGGGCAACTTTTGAAATATGAAGTTTTAGGAAATTCAATATCTATACTTATTAGGAAATCTATACTAAACAGAAAATGTTTATCAGGAAAGCTGCTTGTTGATCTAAAACAAGCCTAGAGATCCATAATGAATCATCTGAATTAAACTTGATATTTTTCCTACTGATCCTAAAATTTATATAACAAATTATATACCATGAAACTAATCATTTATAATTAATAAAGTATACTTCTTCCTTGTTCAGTGGAAAGGACTGCTAATTTTAGGTCTTGCTTCCAAAATATTCCTAGATTAGGGGTATTTTATTGAATATCAGCATCCCTGTGCAAGAGTTGTTGCAGTCTGATTGATTTTCCAGGCCTTTGAAATACAGCACAGTACCTGTCAGAGCTGCCCTCCGTTGTTATTTTTTAATTTAATTTTGAATCTGTAGAGATTTCTACTAGGCATTGTAATGATAGTACTGGCATTACATTGATGAATTTTGAATAGAAATTGTTTTTTATGCTGATAAAATGTGATAATGTGGTCGGCATTACATACATACATACATACATACATACATACATACATACATACATATAAAACACTAACTAGGGTACATTTTTTTAACTTCTGCTAGTATACTGTATCATTATAATAATGTAATGATTATACAGATTACAGATATTATTTCAGATTTTATATTCACAAAATATTTCTAAACACATATGTTAAAAGTTTTTAAAGAAGATTGTATTAAGAATGAATTAAAATTTATGAGTAAAATTATAGTAATTAAAATGAATATCACTTCATAATTTATTTATATTTTAAGAGATAAATATTTTCTTCAGATATATATTATTGGGAAACGTATTTGAGAAAATTGATTACCTAATACTTCCTTGGTTAAATTAAAATTTAGAGAATAGTTGCTGTAATTTACTAATTCCTATATTTTCTAAACCATATTGGAAATATAACATAACATAACATTATCATATCATATCATATATCATATTATATTGGTTTATTGCATAGTCAGCCAGATGTTCAGACTGGATTTTACATTTTTGTCTTCCTTTTGAGTCCTTCCCATGGATCTAGGATGGGCATATGTGAATGTCTGATGATGTTACACATATCGTTGCAGGATGTAAGCTGTTCCAGTTGTAAGCTGGCTTTTGCAATTGACTGATGGTGAGTTTGTCAATGCTGATGGTGTTCATACGTTGCTCCAGTTGTTTTGGGGTTGCACTCAAGGAGCCTATTACTATTGATATTACCTTTGCTTAATTTTGCCATAGTCATTCTATTTATATTTGCAGGTCTTTGCATTTTGTTATCCGCTCCACTTCTTTCTCTTCTGTTCTGCTGTCTCCAGGTACTGTCACATCCAGACTTGTTTTTATTTTTCTTATTAACAATTGACAATGGTTAAATCTGGAATGTTAAGTGGCAGGTGCCTGTCTCTTTGAATAGAGACAGAACACTTAAAGTCTCAGAACGCTTTAGCTTCTTCATTTTCTGTGACTTTCTCTGTTTTATGATCCTACTATTTCTTGTAGGTCTTCCAATGCACCATTGTTGCTGCTTTGTCATGCCTTTGTTTGTAGTCAGTCTGTAATCTTACAGCAGGTAATCTGCTGTTTCTTCAGCTTCTTTGAAGAGGTGGCACTTGCTATCTGTTGCTGTCTTCTCAATTCTGGCTTTATATGCATTTGTTCTTAAGGCTTGTAATGAAAATTCAGAAGACTATCCAGCTTTGGACTTCATGTGAACAGGAATTAAGCATCTCTCTACTGTTCATTAAAAAGAATCCCTTTCCCTGTCTTACATCTACATGCTTCTCCTTCTCTGGCTTCTACAGAAGTCTGAAAAAAATGTTGTTTTGACTTTAAGGAGCTCTATTTTAAGCAAGGCTCTTAAAGAACACACAACATTTTTTCAAGCTATTATAGATGTCTGAAAAAAGGTCTACTTTAATAATAGAAAATTTTCAAACATAAAAACCAAAGCACTTCTTCGAAATCATTTAAAGTTTCACAAAGCTATAGTCAGTCCTATTAAATGATAGGATACTGCTTTAGTTCTTGCAAATGGTATTGTAAAATACTGGCCTTAAGAGTTTGTTGGCAGTATCATGTTATTTTTTAATGTTTCTAAACATGGTCTATGTTGTAGCTAGAGGAGATTGCCACCAGTTATATGTTCCCTCAATCGCTATGAAATGATCACACATAATCTACATGTATTCATAATGATGAATAAAGAAACAGTGAAAAAAGTAATAATTTGAGCATAACAACTATTCAGACATATACTACACATTTATAAAATGTAACTAGAAATAGGAGGTACCTTTGTCCATGGAGAGATCAAATGACTTAGCTAATATACAGTTCTTAAAAGTGAAGAATGTAATTCCTGTAATAGTTCAAAATTAAAGGGTCTTTGAACTGAGGGTTCTTTTAAATGCTAACTCACTGTCAATCCATTAGCAGGCAGCCGGAACATCCAGAGGAAAATAATTGGCTATTGATATAGAATAATGTTGGAAGGTTATTCTTATTTTCCTACATTGCTACAAAAAGACTTCCTTTCTATCTAACATTTTAAGTCATTACAAAAATCACTCTTACTCTTTAAGAATTCATATTTTTTAGAAATTAGTTTAACTTTCAGTAATGTGGTATGGTAAAATTCTTTTGTTTGATAGTTTTATATTCTCATTAATTTGACTCTTGCATGTGTTGTTTCATGGACAGGGCTCTGAGATTGTTCTAAGTTAGTGCTTTCCTTATCAGCCGTTTTCCACACAATTTTTGTTTTTCCTGTAGCATCTCAGAAGTCTCTTCCTGACCTGATTTAGCCAGCTTGCTTTTTCCATGTCCCTCAGGTTCTGCTCCCCTGCACTAATCATTTAGGCCATTGCCTTCTTTGTTTTCTATGATCACTCTTCAACTTTTTTACTCCAACCATTGGAAAGAGTACATGAGCCAACAGTGGCTAAAAGGGTCACATTTTATTAACTTCAATGACTGAAGGATTTGTGGTGAAAAAGAACAAAAGAGAAGAGGCAAACTACTCTATATGATTTTGCTACCGGTAGCAGATGGCCACCAACATATTTTAACAGTGATTCATCCAGGCCGGTGTAAAATAAAGACATTCCTCCATTTTAAGAAGATGATGGAAGTTATTTAAATCCCCATACATGGCCTAATAGTATCTCTTTGCTCTAACAGTGTTTCCTATCAGTGGCAACCAAACCCCAAATAGGTAATATTAAGAATATACTATTTATTCCAAGTTTGAAACTGCTACAATACTCTAGTAATAGAGGGTTTGAGTTGCCAGATTGGGAATTATACTACCAGGCGTCTCCACTTATGGGGCTGAAAGAATGGATAACTTTGAGACATAGATAATTATTAACTTTAGAGGGACACAATTTGCAACCTTTCTATGGCATGGGAAAAATAGAATACATAAATATTTACAAGGACATTATATTAGAAATGCTTTACTTTTAGTATGGGCAAAAATTAAGGAAAAACACTACTTGAAAATACCAGACTGGGTCTCCATAATGGAGGCACTGATACATCCAAATGTGGTTGATACAGAAAAAAAATCATAAGATATAAAGATATTTTGAACGAGAAAGGGGAATTATAAAACAAACAGGATTTGAATAGTCAAGGGATAGATTTAGCATGGTGGCCACATGTACAAATACAATCAAGATATGAAAAAGATGCTAAAACACATGGTTTTTATAAAGAACCAACAGAATTTGACCAGATCCTAACAGGAACTGATGAGAAACTAATTTTAAAAAATCTGTAACTTTCTACTGTGTATTAGAATGGAAAAAGAGCAGATAAAAGAAACAGTGGTAGTGTGCGCTAATGATAGTTTGGTTATTCTACAGAATTGGATAAATGGCAAAAGTTGTGGGATAGAAATTATAAACTAACAATGTCTACTGCATACAAAGAAAACATACAAAATGTTTTACAGATGGCACTTCCCACCAGCAAGACTAGCTAAAATGTTTAAAGACATGTCTGCTAAATGTTGGAAGTGTAATCAGATTCTGGGCTCATACTATCACATGTGGTGGGCATGCCCAAAGGCAAAAGCATACAGGACAAAAATACATACTTAGGTAGAAAAAATGATAAAGGAACATATAGATTTAAAACCAGAAATATTTCTGTTGGGTATCATACCAGAAAAATATAATAAAGGGAATATGTACTTAATATTACATGTGTTAACCATGGTTAGAATTGTATTTGCACAACATTGGAAGAGTGTGAAGATCCCTACAGAAGAGAAGATAATAAAAAAATACTAGAATGTATAGAAATTGATAGATTAACACATGAAATTAAAGAGAAGGAAGACACTGAATTTTTTGAAATATGGGACTTGTTTCATCAATGGATAACTAATAGAAACAGAAGTTAGAACTTTCAAAACCATAAGAGAAGGATTAATTTTATTATAATGGCTTATTACTATATCCTTATTATTAATGTTAATATCAATAATAAATGTTATGATGAGAAATTGCTGTCATTATACGATTACTACTAATGCATATGATGATGATGATTGCTTAAACTACCTAACTGTAACCAGACAACACACTGTTTATATAGCCATTGAAATTGTTGCTGTTTCTATCAATAGTAAAAATAAAAAAATGTATGTATACAAAAAAGAATTGACTTATTCTTGAGTGAAGAACATACACTTGAACATAGATAGCAGAAAGAAATAGGTCAAAAAGCACCACCAAAACCAGTCAGGGGATATAGTGACACTTAAAAGTGCATGAATCCTTTTGGTTTTTCAATATTTCTTCATAAAGAAATATGTGAGAGAAATACGATCTGTTCTTCATGCAAATCATAAAACTAAATAAAAAGAACCTAAATTAAATAAAACATTATAATTGTCCATTGATTTTTTGAGCAAAATCACCTAATCTGTATATCTATGGAGATTTTCAGTTATTCAGGTCATGGTTGTCCGAAAGGTGCTTTTTCAAGAGGCAACTGGACTTTCTGGTTTTTCTTTGAAGTCTTTCAATTCTCATTCAAGAAGCTTCTCCAGTTCTGACTGGATGGTGGAGAATGGAAGGATTTATACTCCTTGAGTATAAATTGAAAGAGTATAAATCCTTCCATTTCCACCATCCAGTCAAAGCCCATCGTCAGGGAACTTTTTTCTCTTTGCCTGCATGCATGCACACACACACACACATTCCCTGAGGATGGGCTCCAACACAAGTCCAAAAGTTTCAAAGACTAAGTCTCTGGTCCCAGTGACCAACTCAGATTGGATCCTGCAAATGCAACATGTTCAGCTTGATTTTTCATTTGTTCCAAAATAAATGAATGCAGCTATTGCCTCCACTATTTCCAGAAATTTAGATTACAATCCTCTTAAGGCAATATTTATAGTTCTTGATACTCTGTAAAATGTTATGCAAATTGATGACTATGTAATAATAAACAGGCAATGTAATGACACTAACAATCAACAAGATTTTTAAATTGTTTTTCCTAATAGCAACCCTAAGTGGCCAAATGCATATATATCTGGAGGGAAAACAGGACCACCATAAAATGAATGAATGATGGTTATATTTTGGGGGCTTTCTCAATATGTAAAAGCTTAGAGGCTGACAAATTAAACAAAAAAAAAATACAAACATTCCAACCACTTGCCTTAAAAATAATATAAAATGCTCAAGAGAGTTCTACTAAGAAGATTTGAATACCGAAATTTTAGGATGATGGGATATAAAGCAAAAGAGAAGAAAAGACCTTATAAATTTTTAACTCGTAATAAGTATCTTGCATGACTATGGGTTGGAAAAATTAAATTCATGATATTGTAGAGACATTCAATAGAAAGAAGAGGGAAAAAAATAATCTCACTCCCTCTACTTAAAAGTCATCATCCATGCAATTTGCTTATGCAGTTGAAAATTTACAAATAGTTATGGATCTGACAAGGAAAACTAATAGACATATGGTTGTACTAAAGAAAGATAACTGTTATTGCCATATATGTTAAAAGTGTGTGTTTATAATGGTTTATCTATACTTGAAAGCATGGCAGGCATTGCTAAGGATACAAAGGAAGTCTCATTGCTACTATTTTGGCATAAACTTGGTTGGATAACTCTAGATCAGGGGTTGCCAACCTTTTAGACCTCAGCGACCACCAAACTCATAATTTTAAATCCCAGAGATCAATAACCAGTTCTGTGGGTGTAGCCTAATTTGTGGGTGTGGCTTGGTGGTCATGTGGCTGGCTGGGCATGGCTTGTATGTAAATATTATAAACATCAAATTTTTTATATAAAAAAGAGCAACTTTTACCCAAAATCAGGCAAAGTAGGCAGGCAGATTGAGTTGCTCACAGAATCATTCAGTGATCTATCTATTTGCCATCAGCTAGCTCAGTTTGTCACATAAAATTTGCTTGCCATGAGTCTGCACTGAATAATAGAACCTTCAGTCCTAAGGGAGAAAAGCAGAGCCGAAGATCTAAAGATTAGCTAGAAAGCAAGAAATCCAACCATTTCCTGCTTCCTAGCTAATCTAAATCTCTCGGCACAGCAGAACAGCTGATGGTCGGAAAAAGGAAAAATAGCAATTTAGCAGGCAAGTTTGCTGGGAGTGAGTGGGGAGGGTTCCTGTGGGCCATATGGGCGGCGTAGCCTTGTGTTCCCATGCAGCCTGGATTAATTGCTTTGGGGGGTGCTCTGGGGGTGACATTTCTCTGCGGCCCACCAAAATTTTCTCACCGGTTGGCAACCGCTGCTCTAGATGATGCGCAGATACAAGGTCACTGCTGGGAAAACGACTACTGAATAAATTTAGACTTCTCTTTAGTGTGATGTATTATGTATCTATTAACATTCTTGCAATTATTTCTCAATTTATATCAACATTGGTATGCACAAATTACACTGGAATTAGCATCATTTTGGGTGATAGGTTTTCTCTTTTCTGGTGATGTGTAAGTGCTTATAAAAGAGAATATGTGAAGATCATGGTTGAATTATGGGTTCCTTGGTGCCCTCTGGACATGGTGGTTTTCTTGCAGGTATTTACTGCCAAATGTGGGAATATTATCAGTGCATCAGGTCATCATCTAATAATGATGATGCTATCTAGTTTGGCCTGCACAAAGACTACTAAGCTCAGAGAACACCAAGGACCCCCATAGTGCACATGCCTTTATACATGTAATGAACAAAACATTTAATATATTAATTATTTTCTATAACATATATGGGAAATATCTTCTCATCTGGAAGAATGCAAGTTTCAAAAGTCAGTTGTGTATTCATGCATCTCATTTCTTCTAACAGCATAAGCATAAAGTATGAAGTAGCTATATATTATATTTCTTAAAATAAGCCACCAAAATGTACATAGGAATAGATACTGCATTTATATTTCTAAATATGTATGCAAGTTCTCTTTCTATTTAGGCTACTGTAACACATTTTAATCTTTTGCACAAGTAAAAGGAACTAAATTATATTTTTAAATGTCATTTGTTCCCACTACCATAACTGCTAATCTTTTCTACCATCTTTTAAAAATCAATATTTTCCCCTGAATAACACAGAATGTTTGAACTGTCTAGTATAATTGCTAAAAATAAGTAAGAGTCCTGAATATTTAATGTTACTCCATTTTCCCCACCCCTCAATTTACCCTAATCAAATCCTCTACATTGTCAATACTAATTTCATATTTCAAGCTGTATTGTATTGGATTTCAGGGAAATAGCCAAGGGCTGCCATCTGTAGCTGTTGTTTGCACAAAGAATTAAATAAAGAAAAATTATTTATTCCATTTCAAGTTTCAAATGGGAACTTGACCATTCAACAGTTTCTTTTATAGAAACTAATTCTGAAGGAAAACTTCTAAACATTGACATAGAAGAAGCGGAAAAATTATCCTTTTATACTTTAATGGGGAAATATGGCATTTCCCTTTTCTGATCAATGCATCATATTTTAAATCTTCTCAATAACCAGAAGCCTCTAGGTAGATTACAAGATTATTTGAAATATTGAAAGAATAAAGCAAAATAAATCACACATTAAGAAATGAAACCAAGGAGATCTATGATGCATATTTGAATTTAAATTCTTTATTGTCATTGCACGTATATACACATTGTACGTACATACAACAAAATTCACATAACACCCAGAGACCAGACCCAATACGCACATGCACATGACAATCTTCATTCAATTGGGAATGTTGTCACTATTAAAGATAGAAAATAAAAATAACATTCCAAAGAAGGCAAACCTTTGTCCTAGATTGTATGAAATAACTTTTAAGATTGTAGACTACAACTTTTTCTAAGTAACTGGTTAAGCTAGACAGATTATATTGACTATATTTGGAAATCTGTGATTGTTACTTTCTACCATTTTTCTTACGTTTTCCTTTTCTTGATGATGATGATAATGATGTCCAATCAGTTGTGTCAGACTCTTGGCAATTCTATGGGCCAAGTCTCTCCACGTCTTCTGGTCTTGCACTGCTACTTTGAGTTTTTTAATGCTCTGGCTCATGTCAGCTTTGATGGTGTCCAGCCACCATGTTTTTTGGCAGCCTGGTTTCCTTTTCCCATAACTCTTCCAAGATAATTGCTTTCTCCAGTGAATTCCCTAGCATGATATGGCCAAAATAAGTCAGACAGAGTTTTATGATTTGCCTTCTAGTAACATGTCTGGTATTATGGACTTCAGTATTTGCTTGTCGGTCACATTTGCTGTTCAAGAAATATGCAGGAGCCTTCTCTAGCATCATAGCACAAACAAGATGATTTTCTTCATGTCTTGCTTTTTAAAGTCCAACTTTCACAATCATAGATAGCTACAGGGAACATGATAGAGCAGATTAACTTACAGTTGGTTTCAAGGCTGATGTTCTTGCTTTTGATATTCGGTTTATGTTCATCAATGTGGTGTGATCCAATGTAATCTGATGTTTAATTTCTGGGCTGTATTTATTGCTCTGAGCCATATGCAATCTTAGGAAAGTGATTTTTTCCATGCATTCTATCTCTTCACCATTAATTTCTATTTCAATGTTTCTATTCCTTTCAGTGGTCCTGAGCTTGGTCTATTTGCTGTCCAGAAAGAGACCAAAATTCTGAGTTTCTTCTTTGATTTTCTTGATCAGATGTTCCAGGCCTTCTTTGGTTTCTGAGAGATGAATTGTATCTTCTTTTCTCAATATATTTTTATATCTATGGTCTTCTCTTCAGTGATTTTCTCTTTCAAACTACCTGCAAGTTTTTATGACAGCCATCTGTGTTTCAGATTGGAAGAAGAAATTTGCTAATAAGGATTTCAATTATTCCCCTTCTTGATTTGTAACAACTGGGCAATGAAAATATGTACAAACCAAAGTCCTCTATATATTACAACTCCTCCAACATTCAGAAGAGAAGCCACAATTTATTGTATATAATTTTGACATGAGAAAAGGCAGTATTTTAAAGCATTTTCCATACTTCCTGTGCAGAAATGAAAGTGAGTTGATCTACCTTGATTTCAGCATAGATTATCAATTTAATCCATTGCCACACCATTTTTAATGCAATATAAGTTGATAATATTTTGTCTTTAATACAAGTTGTATAAATTTGTGAAACTTTGCATTGGCTAAAAAAAATGCATTAATCTGTCTTATATCCTCTCTTTCTATTGGCTTTTCCTAAAATACATAAACAAAATGATTGCTTTGTAATATTCATGAAAATCCTATACTAGAAATACTATTAATGAGGAATCTTTGTTAATTAGACTCCAGGCACCCTGCCACTTTCTAACAGTTTCCAATATTGTGCCATTTCTTTTGTTTCTGTATGCCTGGTTTGAGGGTCTATAGCTGTGATAGCGAACCTATGGCACGTGTGCCCAAAGTGGCACATAGAGCCATGTCCCCTGGCACACGTGGTGTCACCCATTTATCTTCTGGGTTTCTGGCACGCATAGGCACACAATGATCAGCTGGCCTTCATGTGTACAGCAGTGCCGGAAAGCAGAAAAGTTGGTCTTCTGGTTTCTGGCATGCACACGAGTGCCGGCCAGCTAATCGTTGCACATGCATGCATGCCAGAAACCGGAAGGCCGGCTGACCAGTGCACATGAGAGTGCTGGAAACTGGAAGTTCATTTCCCAGCATGTGTATGTCCTCTGGGCCGCTCCTCTTCCAGGTTGTGGCCCCAACAAGTGCATGCATGCTCCCTTTTTGGCACTTGGTGCCGAAAAGGTTCGCCATCACTGATCTATATAGACTAGTCTATATAGCAAATATATAGACTTCACCAGTCTATATTTGCATTGCTCCCAGCTTCCCAGTTCTCCTTTTTACATGTGGACCTAAGTAACAGCGATGACCAGATTTATAGCTAGCAAAGGTAAAAAACTTAGCAAGCATATTCCCAATAAGAAAGAGAAACAAAGAAATTGGCTTTTCAATATCCTCTTGATCACCCTTCAGTGACTTTCAAATCTATGAATTATAATTCTCATTCTCTCTAGGCTGCATGATTGCCATCGCCACTTCCATTTTGAGTTGGATCATTCCTTTTAAAGTTTGCTTTCTATCTCATTTGATTTTGGCTTGTTTACTGTTTTTCTTTTCTTACCATTCAGTATTCTGTGTTTTTGTGAACTGAATGGAAAGTCTATATGCTTTCATCTCGAATGCTTACTTAGTGCTGATGCTTTGCTAAAAAAAACATGATTGGATAGGCATCAAATAGAAAAAATAAAAAATAAGCCCCAGTGTGGGAGAAAACAAGCTAGGCTGTGTTTTAATGGAACCAATTAACTCTAATCAAATACTCCACACTGAACAAAACTCAAAAAAATTCTACTGTTCAGACAAAAGGAATAACAGGAACTCAAAAATGCCTTGCCCTCCTTGTATACTGATACCTAGGGAAATCTTGATTTAGTTGTGGGCTTCAAGAAAGAATATTGTATATGTAATATGGAATAAACAGACTTTGTTAATAACATTTTTTTTACATTACCTAATTTTCTTCATTTTATTTTTTAAGTTTGGTTTCAGATGCAATCTTCTTCATTATTTCCCAAGGTGTTTTTTCAGGTTCTCCATATTTTCTTTGCAGGATTCTACAAGCTTCTTCAACATTTATACATTAACATTATTGAGAATAGTCACATCTGAAATGGACATTCAACATTTGGATACACCCTGGCTCCTACAGATATTGTTCTTTTATGCTTTTTGTATGTTGTAGACAGAAATTGACTCTAGTCAGAAGTGATAAAATAAAGTGAATCCTGAAATAGTGATTCTTGACAGGTCTTGACACATGAGATTTAATAATGATAAACATCCCGAGATTTTGACTTGCATGGATCATTCATATCTACAATTCTGTCTAAACTAATTGTAGCGTTCCAAGTATTATTACTAATGCAATGTAGGAAACTATGATTACCTTAGTATTCTTGGCCATGTTACACTGTTAGTCTCTTATTCATTATGACTTCATATTTATTTCATGCAATAGCTATTGACTAATTAATCACACATACAGACAATGTATTTGCCACCATATGGTTTTCTCTTTGACAATCTAACCAACTGTATTAAAATTGAATTTTTAATCTAGCCTTTAGCTTTGAAAATTCATCTCAGGTTAGAACCATCACATATGCTTTTTAGACATCAACACAAGAAATTTGAATCTGTTATAAATTCACTCCAAGTATATAAAAGCAGCTGAATTTCATTACACAATTAACCACTTTGGTTTTCTTTGGTTGGAATCTTCATACACACACACACACACACACACAAACACATAAATACAATTTAGACACTGCAAGTCTTTTGCAAATGTACCTTGGTTTATAAGAACAACCACTACACTGTGCTTTTCCTGTCTTTAAAAAAATAATTTATTGTCAGTAGCAAATGTCAGAGCTACTGGCATGAATTTGTTTTTTGTTCACTTGTATAGACTGGTCAATAGCTATTTTATCAATGGACGTTGATGATTAATTGACTAATGATAGGATATGATTTATTGAGATGAAGTATCTGCAGTTAATAAAATACATGTATGAGAGAGACTAATTGCCCAAATATAAGTACAAGTAGACCTTAACTTGCAGCCATTCATTTAGTGAATGTTCGAAGTTACAACAGAACTGAAAAAATTGATATGACATTGCAGCATCCCCATGGTCACATAAGCTGAATTCAGAGAGTGGCATTTATTTATGACAGTTGCAATGTCTGATCACCATTTGTGGCCCTCTGACAAGCAAAGTTAATGGGGAAGTTAGAGTCACTTAACAACCATATTACTAACTTAACAACTGCCATGATTCACCTAACAGCTGTGGCAAGAAAGATTGTAAAATGGAGCAAAACCCAATTAATAACTGTCTTCCTTGGCAATGGAAATTTGGGGTCATTATGGGTTTGTAAGTCAAGGACTACTTGTAAACAATTGCTTAGAAAAAGCAGTTTCAGTTTCAAGATAAATAGAATAAATAAATAAAAAATAAAGACAGCAGAAGGATGAGAAGCTATGCAAAACTCATCTCTTGACTGAACTTTTACTTCATGTGACTGACTTATTGCATACGCCAAATATTTGAGGTTGTGTTTGTACAAATATTATATCTTCAGGGATCTTACATCCAACATATAGTGACTTTCAAACCTCTCCTACTTGTGGCGATGTGGACCATGTCTGAAATAGCTTTTCAATTATATGTTTTAGACAGAGCTGGGATTCAACCGGTTACTACCGGTTCGGTGATTATGTTTTGTGCCAGACGCCCACTGCGCATTTGTATAGTAAACCTTAAGCTGTGCCACCCAGACAGCTGATAAGGGTGCGCAGTGTTTGAAAAACCACTTTTTTCCTGCTTTTTCAACCTCAGCTGTGCTGAGCAAAGCAGCTGAGGTTGAAAAAGCAGGAAATAAGGACAGGTAAGAGCCCGGGCGGGCAGGTGGGCTAAACAGCAGCAAACAAAGAACTGGTTCGGTATCTGCTGCTCTTCAGAGCTATCAGTTCTATAGAGCCATGCAGAACCGGTAGCATTCCACCCCTGGTTTTAGATATACATGAAAGACTCAGAATACAAATCTCTCCATGTACTTTCAAACCGGCCTTGTATGGAACCACTGAAATCTAAAATGTTAGCAATTAAAAGAGAGGGTTTTTTTAAAAAAAACAACAACTGCAGCATCCTAAATTGTATAGACGGAATGATACAGTGCTATAGGTGTCTTCTTGAGCTTTTGGAATAAACAAACCCACTCTAATTGAGAGTCTAAAGTCAATGCAAGAAATCATCCAAACTATGCTTGCTTATGATAAATATACAAGGATTAAAATTGCCATTGTAGACAAAGTTATTCATAAATAGAAAACATGTGCAGTTAACATTATTCAGAATGAACAAAACCAAGCAAATTCATGACATCTCATTGGCTTAAGCTGAAAAAATGCACCAACCCAAGAGAACAGTAAAATCACACACACACACACACACAGTGTGTGTATGTATGACAGAATCCATTCTTTCTCAGTGACAGAATCTTATCCTACTAATATTTAGAACATTTACATTTTTGTTTGCATATGAAATAGATTTTCTTCTGTTTGATAAACACCCCCACTCGTTTAGCTGCAAATGAATCCATTCTTTAAAGAATACTTATTGGCATATCCTTTTTTGAGCAAGCACTAGTTCCTAGGTGGCTCTTTTTCAAAAGCATTCAATTTACCGTTTCAAATTATTTATTTCTTTTTAAGAAAAATATATAATATTTATAATTCCCCCAGGAAATGAAGCATAGTAACACTGTCAGTACTTTTATTAACAATATTGTAGATATATCTTTTAGTTGAGTAGGGTTACTGTGGCCATACAGATGTACGAGATAATGAACAGTGGTCATAGAAATGAAATGCCTAGAGGGTCTATTTCCATATCGTCTCATAGGACTTAATCTTTCTCCCCAAAGACCGAGGGCTATATGGGACTACAAATTACCCTTAGATTTAATTGGTTGGTTCATCTGTTCGAGTTTTTTATTTTTTTGGTTTCCGTGGCACATTTTCCCCTCATTACCCAACAAAATATGTTATGAGAACAAGGCCGGAGATATTTTCTCTTCCTAAAGAACTCATTTCCCGTGGATGAATGGAAATTATCTTCTGAACCTTTGGGGTAAGACATAGGTTTGAGCTTTAATTTATATTTATATTTCTGGAGATGAGTACCGTATGAATTTTACACATGATATTCCAAAATCAACTTTCCCTAACTAATTGTAGCTGAATGACATACATGTTCAAGAGTTCAGAAAACACAACACACACACACACATTATAAAAAAGATGTTGAGACTCTAGAAAAAGTACAGAGAAGAGCAAACAGGATGATTAGGGGACTGGAGACTAAAACATACAATAAACGGTTGTAAGAACGGGGCTTGGCTAGTCTAGTGAAGAGAAGGACCAGGGGAGACATGATAGCAGTCTTCCAATATTTGAGGGGCTGCCACAGAGAGTAAGGGGTCAAGCTATTTTCTAAAGCGCCTGTAGGCCAGACAAGGAATAATGGATGGAAACTGAACAAGGAGAGATTTAACCAGGAAATAAGGAGAAACTTTCTGACAGTGAGAACAATCAACAGATTGTTCAATGGAACAGCTTGCCCTCGGAAGTTGTGAGAGCACCATCACTTGAGACTTTCAAGAAGAGATTGGACTGCCATTTGTCAGAAATGGTGTAGGGTCTCCCACTTGGGCGGGGGGGGGGGGGGTTGAACTAGATGACCTACAAAGTCCCTTCCAACTCTGATTATCTGTTATCTGTTAAGAAAAGAATGCCTTCCCAAATAATAAATAATAGGTATATTTACAACGTTACATGATTATTATTTGTAGTAATGCTACTGTGGGCTCAACAGTATCTGTAACTGGAAAGCTGCAGCAGACTTGGGAAATTACTCTGTTGCAAATTGACAAGGAAGCAACATACAGCACTTGACCACTAGGAATCTGATTAGTGTCAGGGATCTACATATAATTGGAAGAAGTCAGAAGCAGAAAAACATAGTATTTTCAGCAGCTGAAGTAAATAGAGGTAAAAAGCTCACAGGACAAGGTTAGGGGGCTACTTGGCAGACCGCATGGAGCCGATGAGGAAATCAGAGCTGGTGACAGGCAGAAGTAACAGGGTTCACCCCGAAAAGGAGAGAAGGAAGATAGGAAAGTTAGGAAGGAAAATTAGATGAGTTAGAAAAGTTATGAAAAGCCCTGGAGTCATGGTTGCAAGTCACATGCAGAAACACATAGGAAAAAGGACCATGAGCAGAAGACACTGGCAGTAAGGGATAGAAAAAGGAAAGGGCATAATAAGCTTGCAGGAGCCAACCAGGAGAAAAAGAGGGTGAGGGAACAGTCCCTTCAAAGTAGGAGAGGCACACACATACAGAGTCTACTTTTGTCTAAAAGATAAAAAGGAGAGAACACTAGGTTTTTTTTTCCTGCAACAGTGACCGTGATGGTACTCCACTCCTTGCAGCTACCATCAAAGCAAACACCTTCAGGGTTACATGGGGAGGATTCATTTCCACTGAGTTCCAGAACTCCTAATGTTTCATGTTATTTTTGTCCTGAATACCAATGCTGGGTTTGACCATTATTATAGTTTTACTAATGCAAACAGTAAAATAACACTGTTCTTCACTGTTTAAAACTGGAAATCGATATCTTTCTTAGTGGATGCCCAACAAGGTGTGTGTATGGGGGGGAGGGCGGCATAGACACCCTGCACCACCCTCCAGGGAAAGTTGACAACAGGTTTGTTTAAAGAAACTGATTGCTCAAGGAAAACGTTGGAAGATTGCCTTCAGATTAAAGAAACCTACTGAGTTAAAACAGAAGCTAAGCATGCCAAATGACAAATTAGTAGAAATTCATTCAAAAAGCCCAGTGAACATAAAAACAAGATTTGATTAATCATAAAAGCTAACAAGACTTGGTTCCAATCTCAGCTCTTCAGGGAGAAAATTCTGTAAATGGGACTCTGATGTAAAACAAGCTGTCTTTTGGATTGTGGCAAAAGTGTAACTCCTTAAGAATATCTTTCACACACACTGCCAAGTCTCAAGCTGCACAGAACTTTACTTACTGATACAAGCATTTTAAGCTATCCACTGGCATTCCTTCAAAATGTGCAGTTTATAGTAAGTAGTTCTCTTTCATTACTAGTCTTTGCATTTTGTTCTAGAGTCTCCAGATGGGTGGTCGAAAAACTCAAGATGGCAATTGCAACTACATGATTGAAGCCCTGCCCCATTTTTATATGCATTGTTAATCTTCCTTGCAGACCTCTCTGTCTGTGGGCCAGCCAGAGCCAGAACTTCTAGTAAGAGAAGCTATTTGAACTTTCATGGATAATTATGGATTTCATAACAATTCCAGATTACAAAAGTGGTCTGTTATCATCAGGGGAGGGCTTCAAATTTATTAGCAAAGGGCTCTCTGCCCTAATGACTGGCTGGGTGGGTGTGGCTGGGTGGTCATGTGACTGGGTGGGTGTGGCCAACTTGATGTCACTTCTTTGCCCTAATTACCTAAAAAAAAGATATATACCAAAAAGGTGTTTATTATTTTGTGCATTTAATATTTAAATAAAAGACTGGGTGAAACCAGGCTTAATAGCAGTGACTATGAGAGGAATCTTGGAGTCTTGGAGTTTCTGGTGAGTTACATGATTCTTATTATTTGGGAATTAATCCCCTCAGAGGCTAATCATTATGCTGTCTGATTTTCTCAGTGGCTCTCCCTAGCAAGCACTGAGTGGATTGTTTATCTAGCTTGCAATACTTTTACGAGGTGTGAAATGCTCTTGGCTGAATGCCCAGAAGTTCAATTAAATTATTAAGAGCTTTCCCATGCTGCTTGTCTTTCTTAGGTTATTAGGGGCTCTTCGAGTCTCACAAAATCTTAGCTAAAGGCTCTTCTGAGCCTCTGTGAGCCCCCAACAGCCAAGCCCTGATTATCATCCAGAACAGGCACCCTTGCCTGCATTCTCACAAAAGAGAGCTATGTAGTCATAATACTTCTATTTTGTTAGCAAAGAGCCTCAGTTTATCGGTCCACATTCACCACTGCATCATTGATCCAGAAACTATATAGCATCTCCTGATACATGTGATACACAGAAGAGTCGGTATTGACTCCTGGCAACTGCCTGGATGACTCCCTGGAGTTTTCTTGGCAAGATATCAGATATACAGATAAACAGAGTTTATCTAGTCCAACCCCCCACCGCCCAAGTGGGAGACCCTACACCATTTCTGACAAATGGCAGTCCAATCTCTTCTTGAAAGTCTCAAGTGATGGCGCTTCCATTGGTTGATTGTTCTCACTGTCAGAAAGTTTCTCCTTATTTCCAGGTTAAATCTCTCCTTGTTCAGTTTCCATCCATTATTCCTTATTTGGCCTACAGGCACTTTAGAAAATAGCTTGACTCCTTCCTCCCTGTGGCAGCCCCTCAAGTATTGGAAGACTGCTGTCATGTCTCCCCTGATCCTTCTCTTTACTAGACTAGCCAAGCCCAGTTCCTGCAACCATTCATTGTATGTTTTAGTCTCCAGTCCCCTAATCATCCTGTTTGCTCTTCTCTGTACTTTTTCTAGAGTCTCAACATCTTTTTTATAATGTGGTGACCAAAACTAGATGCAGTACTCTAGGTGTGGTCTTACTAAGGCTTTATAGAGTGATATTAGTACCTCACTTGATCTTGATTGTATCCCTCTGTTAATACAACTTAGGATTGCATTAGCTTTTTTGGCTGCTGCTGCACACTGCTGGCTCATATTTAGCTGGTTGTCCACTAAGACTCCAAGATCCCTCTCACAGTTACTGCTATTGAGCCTGGTTTCATCCAGTCTATATGTATATTTTTGGTTTTTCTTGCCCAATTGTACGACTTTACTTTTTTCTACATTGAATTTCATTTTGTTAGATATGGCCCAGTGTTCTAATCTGTCAAGATCCATCTAGATCTTGAGCCTATCTTCTTGGGTGTTAGCTATTCCTGCCAGCTTGGTTATCATCTGCAAATTTGGTACGTTCCCCTTCTATTCCCTCATCTAAGTCATTAATGAAGATATTGAAGAGTACTGGGCCTAAGACAGAACCTTGTGGCACCCCACTGCTTACTTCCCTCCATGTAGACTTGGACCCATTAAGGACTACTCGTTGAGTATGATTTTTCAGTTGCAAGTCCATCTAATGGTGGTGCTATCTATTCCACTTTTTTCAAGCTTACTAAGAAGTAGATTGTGGTCTACTTTATCGAATGCCTTGCTGAAATCTAAATATATTATGTCCACAATATTTCACTGGTCTATTAATTTAGTCACTGTGTTGAAGAATGAAATAAGATTGGTTTGGAATGATCAGTTCTTAACAAACCCGTGCTGACTGCTAATTATTACTTTACTTGTTTCTAGATGTTGGCAGATCTGTTTTTTATTATCTTTTACAGTATCTTCCCGGGTATTGATATTAGGCTGATTGGTCTATAGTTTCCTGGGTCTGTTTTTTTTTTTTTCCTTTTTTGAAGATGGGAACCACATCAGCTCTTTTCCAGTCCTCTATTAGTTCCCCGGTGCTCCAGGATTTTTGGAAGATATGTTGCAATGATTCTGAGATGACCTCTGCCAGCTCCTTTAAAACTCTGGGATGTAATCCATCAGGCCCTGGTGATTTGTTTTCATCAAGATCAGACAGGTGTTCTCTTACTATTTTTTTATTTATTTTAACTTTTATTTCTGGTCTGTCTTTTATAGTTATGTTTTTGGTGGGTTGAGCTATAGTTTCTTTTTGCATGAAGACCAATGCAAAGAATGAATGAAGCAGTTCTGCTTTCTGTCTGTTGCCTGTTACTTCCTTGCCACCTTCTCTCTTTAGTGGACCAATTGTTTCCTTGATTTTTTTTCTTGTTGTTTATATGTTGGAAGAAACTTTTTTTTATTACCTTTGACTTCAGTTGCAAGTCTTTGTTCGTTCTGAGCCTTTGCTATCCTGACTTCATCTTTACAGATTCTGGCTATCTGCTGATATTCTGCCTTAGTTGTATGCCCTTCTTTCCATTTTTGTACTTGTCCTTTTTTTCTTTCAATTTGCCCAAGAGATTTTATGCAGCCATGCTGGTTTCTTCTTGGATTTCTTGTTTTTCTTTCTCAGTGGTATTGTGCTGGTCTGGGCTTCTATGATCGTACTTTTCAGAGTTTCCCAAGATTCTTGAGTTGTTTTCCCCTTTAGGATTTTCATCCATGGAATCTTTCTCAAGTTCTCTCTGAGTTTATTAAAATCAGCTCTTTTAAAATCCAAGAGTCTGGTGTCATTATGTTCTGTTGCTTGTGTTTGGGTTATGTTGAATTCTAGCATGACATGGTCACTCTCCCCCAAGGTTTCTGCAGTTTCAACTCCCTCTATCACTTCTTCTCTCTTTGTAAGAATTACGTCCAGTATGGCTGTCCCTCTAGTTTCACCCTCTACCTTTTGGACAACAAAGTTGTCAGCTAGGTTGGTTAGGAACGTATTTGATTTCTCACTTGGTACAGAATTAGTTTTCCAATTGATATCAGGATAATTGAAGTCTCCCATTACTATTGTTGTGTGTTTCCTGCATATGTTTGTTAGTTGGCTGGCAAAAAGGACATCTATTTTTTCTGCTTGATTGGATGGCCTATACTATGGCCTATGGCCATGTCATTCTTTTTTTTCTTTTAAGTTAACCCATATGCATTCTAGGAGGTTTTCATCTTTGGTTTCATGCATTTCTGTAGCAATATAGTGGTCCTTTACATACAGTGCAACTCCACCTCCTCTTTTATGGGGTCTAATTTTTTTGAATAGTTTGTATCATTCTACCAGTATGTTCCAGTCATGGGTTTCATCCCACCAAGTTTCTGTTATTCCAACTATATCATATCTACCTTCATGTATTCGTAGCTCGAGTTCACCTTGTTTGTTCCCCAGACTTTGTGCATTTGTATATAGGCATTTGAGATCTTTATGTCTGATACTGTGTCAAAATGCCATTGCCTGCTTCCTTTGAATGAGAGAGAGTGGCTGGTCCAAGGTCACATAGTTGGCTTTTTGCCTATGGTAGGATTCATGGTATCCTGGTTTCTAGCCTGGTGCTTTAACCACTGCACCAAAGTAGTTCTCTAGTGATGATACTTTTCCTCCAAATCTCTACTGATAAAGCTAGGATTTCTAGATTTCCTTCTATAATTTGAACACTGTGATCTAACTTACAAAGCTTGATTCCTTCTTTTCCTCCATTTTATTAGGATAATTTAACAAATGGAAAACCAGCTTGACTTTGTCATTGTGCAATTCAATTATCGGCTTAGGATGATGGAAATCCATTAAGCCACCATTGGATCCTTTTTTGGCATCATAACATTGCTCTGATAATTTTTAAGGTAAATTAAACTTTTGTCAAGCCTGAATTTAATTTGGTGGTGGAATCGTATGAATTCAGTTTGATACACTTGAGGAAGGGAGGGCAGAGAAACCTGAGATAGATGAAACTCCAGCCAAAGCAGCATAATTGGCTGGTGAGTCAGCTGCATTCCAAAGGCTGCTCAGCCAGAGAGAGAAGGAGTGCAGTTGCTATGAAACTATATTATATCCTGGTTGGGCAGTGTGACAAAACGTTTTGGAAAAATGAGAACTTTCTTTTTATATTGACGTGGAAGCAGGGATGGGATTCTACCAGTTCGCACCTATTTGCTAGAACTGGTTGTTAACATTCTAAGCAGTTCGGAGAACCGGTTGTTAGAAGAAATTACTGGCCTAATCCTGTAAGGAAAGCAGGAAGGAAACATTCTGGTGTTGCTTACAGAAACTGCCTCTTCGTTAACTCTTATTAAATTTTTGGCAGGCCTAGACTTCCTGTCTCTGGAACTTCTCTGGAGTTTTTTCCCCCTCCTTTGCTGGTACTTTGCTTGTGTGGAGTGACCATTCAAAGTTACAATGGCACTGAAAAAAGTGACTTATGACCATTTTTCAGACTTATGACTATTGCAGCATCCCCACAGTCATGAGAGGCCAGGAGAGGAAATACGTGCCTTGATATGAGTGATATTGAGTTGGCCACACCCAGCCACGACCACCAAGCCACGCCCACTCCCTAAACCATGCCCACAGAACCAATTGTTAAAAAATTTGAATCTCACCCCTGCGTGGAAGTCTGGGAAACTTTCAGTACTGGCTTCCACCAGTTCATGCCAAGATGTACAATTAAAATAAATAGTTCTTGGAGGAATGGAAATGCCTCTGAGTTTATTTTGTAATGGTTGTATTACCTGAAATCTGACAACTTTCATGTTTCAATGTCCCTTTATAGTCTTTAGTAGAGTATCTAAAGAAGTATTAGGCATTTCACATTGCTACATAAATACTACATAAATGTCTAGTTTCTTTACCAAGGTTTGTGTGCATCAAATTTAAATCTATCCAACAAAGTCAAAGGCATCATTGTTTTTTTAAATAAAAGTGCCCTACCACCACAAACCTTTTCTTTTCAATTTTGAAGACAAAACCATTTCCAAACCAAAGCTGTTTTGCTTTAATATGAGAGGATTTCATCTTAGTACTTTGGATGCAGAAAAGCTGCTTTAATAGGCATTGTAATTTCACTGCATTTGTTGAAACAATTTAAAGGCTCACATATAATTTGAGATGTTCTTCTTTTCTCTAAATGGTTATATTAGAGTACATTGCTGTTGGTTCAGTAAATATATTTATTTAGTAAATTTAGCAATTTCTTTCTTTCTTTGCTTTTGCTAGTGTGTGCATAAAATGTAAACAGCAGTTTTCCTACTTACTGCTCTTCAACTGTATTGTTGGGCAGAAATCAGAACTTCAGGAAATAGGTATGAAGACTATCAAGATTTGCTGATATATTGATATGTTTAACAGGGCACTTACCAGCACAAATAAACAATTTTGTCTATTTTATTAGAACTATACTAATTAAAAATATACAAAAATGTACATGTACCTTGTGTACACATATCCCTAATCTGAACAAAAGTACATTCAGTTGCAAAGTAAGCTATGGATTAGAGATATCAGTTTTGCATAGAATAATGTGAGAATGTCAGGGCTGAAACTAGCTTTTGGCTGAATCCTGATCGGAATGTACCAAAAGTGGCTAGTAATTTCCTTACCATTAGGAAGAAATCCCACATGTTACAGAGGCATAATGAAGGCTGAAAGCCTAAACTATACCTTTCTGTCTTATCAGAAAGCCTCTGAAAGCATCAGTTGATAAAAGTCATGATGGACAGTGTGTACTAATATCTGCAGGTCTATCTGATAATGACTGCAGTATATAGAAAATTGCATTGTGGGCCATAAGAGGAATAACTGATAAAAAGCACAAATTAATGTATTGAATTAAGCTAAATTTACAACTAATAGGTATTTTGTGTCTAAAACTAAGAGAAAGGGGAAGGTGCGATGGATTGAGTTAAAGGTAATCTAGATTTATGGAAGGAAATAGATGAATGCATGCATGATATTAAAGGTATAGATTATTTATTTATTTAGCAAAAATTTACATGCCCACCCATTTCACTGAATGTGAGTCTGGGCAGCACACCACAACTAATAAACCAATATCAGGGCCATTAAAACACTTTAAACATTTTATTATGAATAAAAGGCTAACATTACATCAGAAAGTATGAAATATGAAGTTCAGATACATTTGAAATTGAGAATCCGTAGGTTCAGAAAAATTGCCCATTATACTCCAGGGAATGCTTATGAGAAGTATAGCGACTCTTTAGAAAATTGTCTGATTTGTTTTGAATTTGTGGCTGAAGCATAAGTCTACTCATATGTGCAATATACATAGCAAAAGAAAACAGATTCACATAAAATCATTGTTAATTTGATAGTTACGATGAAAAATAGAAAATGTTAGCGAAGGATCCAAAGATCCAAAGGTTTTGAATTTGAGATAGGCAATTTTTTTCATGTCATTATGAATGGATATTGGATTTTGGGAAAAACTAGAAAAATATATCTACCTACCTACCTACCTACCTATCTACATACATATACATATCTATCATTTAATAGATAGATAGATAGATAGATAGATAGATAGATAGATAGATAGATAGATAGATAGATAGATAGATAGATAGATGATATATAGATAAATATCCTCGCAGTCTGTAAACATTGTTCAAAAGAATGAAAAGAATTATATTGCAGAATGACACAGAAGTTTATGGAGGTCAGAAAGGATTCTTGGATGAATGATGAAGTGGAAAAGTCTTTAGTAATTTGAGTGTCCCTTTTATGATGATGTGGACCCTTTTGGAGAAGAATAAAATAGAACAGTCATCAACAAGTCACTGTGAATTGGTTCAGATAAAATCACTTGCATCCACCAGACAAACCAAGGGTAAAGAATTGTTGTGAGTTATGTCTAAGATTTATACGGAAAGAGCTTGAACCTATTAATCCTGAGGAAATGGACAGTCCTTAGTGAGATGAGCTCTGCCATCTCATCCTTGCGCCATCTGTGCGCAATGTGTGCTGCCAAGATGTGATGCTCTCTGAGCTTGGTGGTTTGCTTACAGAAGTTTCATTACCAAACTGTTACATGACTAGATAGCATCATCAGATGATTAATGATGTTAGCCAGTTGGGTAACGAAACATCTGCAAGCAAACCACCCAGCTAAGGGCATCAAGGACTCCACATATGTCTCTATGCTCACTACAGGAAGGTGAGATGATGATATTCTTGAAAAGGGCCTTAGTATGATCTTTCCCTATGGGAACAGCCTTTGACCCAACCATTTGTTTAGGGTGTTTCTAACCTTCTTTTTTTAGGGAAGGTTAGGGAATTCTTAAAGGGATGGGTCCAGACTCAGACTTGAGTGGTTGGAAACCATTCTAACTGATGGTGAGTAGACGAGGGGTTTAAATTTGAATAGAATTTATTTATTTAATTAAATTTGTTTGCCTAATCTTTCCTAATGGTTCTATTTGATCTCTCTGTGGCTGTTGTGGTTAGCTGGCAGCAGGTGCGGACGGCTGAGGAGAGCGAGGACTCAGATGAGGAGCCAGAACCATTAGGGAGTGGACTGCTGCCTTCAGAGATTGTGGGGGCTGGCAGCAGCGATGAGGAGGTTCCCAAGGAGCCTGTGCTAAGTGCATGTGCGTTCAGGATTGTTCACAGGAAAGAGTAGCTACAACAACACGTGCAATTCGGGAGAAAGGCTGCAAGGTAATGGCCTCTCCTTCAAGGAGATAAAAGGCAGCTGTGCAGCGAACGTTCTTTGTAGGAAGCAAAGACATTTTGAAACTCAGCCTCATGGACATTACAGTTGGTATTTGAAGACTCTTGTAAACTATTTCTTATCTGTTGTTTTTTGGCAGCCTTGCAAAAACTTGGCAAGGCTCTTTCTTGTCGGAACTAATTAATTCGAAGCAGCCTTTTGTCTGTGAAGAAACAGAATTCATAGATGAAAGATTAAAAGGTTGTGCTACTGCCTTTGTCTTGTGTTTGCTCTCTTGGAACCAGGTTTGGGTTAGAACAGTGGCATAAAAAGCATCTGATATTAATAAACAAGGCAAAGGGGGAAAAGTGCCTTTAGCAGGATTATGATTTGATATAATCCAAACTGAGTTAAAATTCCAAGCTTAATTTACAAATAGAGAGTGGAAAAGGTTTTGGAAAGAATGACATTGCTCCCATGCACTAACAACCTATGCTAAGGCTTCATTTCAAGAACAGGTAGATGTTGATTGCAAGGCCTGTGTGTTTTCATTCTTGTGCCAGTGTGTTTTCACTCACAGGAATAAAGGAATTTCTCGTATTTTCAGCTTTACATTTTCTCATTCTGTACAACATTGCATTTTAAAAAGCATCAGTTTTAATACTTTTCCTAACACATATTTAATAATATATTTTCATATTCTTTTTTCTAATATAATTGGTAATGTAATATAATAGTTAATATACTATGTCATATACTATTTTTGTGGGCACATTTGAATTAAAACCATATCATAAAAATTGGAGTCTTCATTCTGATTTCCGTATCAGAAGGAAATTGCTCAAATATGTGATTTCTCCCTGATCCCCAATTACTAATCTTGCCCCTCTTTTTTTCTTGAAATTGGGCATAAGGAACATCATGCATACTTGGGCTCATATGGGATCACAACAGGAATGCATCTGAAAAGACAAGCATAGGTTGAAAGGATCACGTTCTAATAGGATAATACCTGATATGCTTAATCAGAAAAAAGGTAGCCCAACTAGGTGGCACATCAAAAACAACCTTGCCTAATCTTGAGATACTGATCAGGCTTAGATCAGTTTGTTAAGAAATCCCATAGCCATAAGATTAATTAATATTAAAAAAAAAAACAGAGGAAAGCAACGATTTCTACATTTTTGTCAACAAGACTATGCAGAAGTGTTTATAAAGTCATTTGGAGATGAGCTCAACTCAAAGAAGAGTTCGTCTATAAGTTTCCAGGGTATTTCTTCCAGTTCTCCTTTCCAATTCATCTGTCAACAAGTATTTATTCTTAGGGAGTGTTCAAGTCATGCCTTCTCATTTAGTTCAAATACAGGATCAGACGGCATGACTCAATTTATGCAAAACATAATAATTATAAAACCCTTATAAATGAAAAAAAAAGATTTATATTAACACAATGCTTTAGTTGTATCTCAAAGTAGTTTAAGTTAATCTTACTTTCCTTCTCCTGTTCCAGATATAGTATGACCTACAATCAATTCTTTAAGAAATGTATTTCAATATCATAAGTATATGAGTGAGTTAAAGTGAGGCAGTTTAATCTATTTCAGAATAGAGGGGAAGGAAATAATTCCTTTTCCATCTCCTCCTCTTCTTCCTCTATCAATGGACCACTGATGAAGCAGAAGAGTTTAACAATTTGTTTTTAGAGAAGTGGCAGGAGATTGCACCATGACTACAATGTAAGAGTTAAACTATGTTTTAAAGGCAAAATAGTCCTAGAATGTATCGTATTTAGAATGTTTGTTAGCTCTAAAAGTTGTTTTGCTCAGGAAATATGCCTATACTTCTTCTTTTTTGCTTTTTAAGAACCACAAAACTTATTTTGCTAAATGTCATTTTGCTTCAGCAAATGCTTTTAGACATATAATTTTTCCTGACTACCTCCTAACCACTAACACAATATAGCAACAAAAAAAGATGTTACTATGATATCATATCCCCTTGATGTTGCCTTCATCTCTTTCCCAGTGCATGAGTGAGACAGCCTTAAGTTATCCTTATTTATTCTGGAGTTAAACTAACAGCAGGATACTGATTAATAATAGGTAAAGCAATTTTCATTGCAATATAGCTTTCTGCAAATTCCAGGAGATAGATAGATAGATAGATAGATAGATAGATAGATAGATAGATAGATAGATAGATAGATCGATCCTGGAATTTGCAGACACACACACACACACACACACACACACACACACACACACACACATATATATATGTTTTCAGAGGTTTTCGCGGGTATTTGTATGTGGATCTTTGGTTCTTCAGGTTTTCTCCCACGTAGAATTGGAAGTATCTAGGTGACGTTTCGATGAAGTCTCATTCATCATCTTCAGGCTTGTGTCTTTGGCCTTGTGCTTCTCGGAGTAATGTGATCTTGCAGCTGCTTCTTCCTTTTAACTGCTAGTGGGGGTGTGACTTGATTGAAATATTGCACCTCTATGGGGAGGAAACCCACCATCTGACCAGGACTTATGAAAAACTTGAAGTCCAAAGAGCTTCCATTTTATGTGACCCTGGATTCCTACGCAACTGCCGAGATCAAAATTTAATCCCCATAAGCTTCCAATTGAAATTCCACACCAACACAGCAGCCACCAAACGCATCCTAAAAAGAACAGAATTGACTCTAATTAGAAATGAACTTCACACAAAAAGATTCCTCCTAGACCAAATCAACAAAGATCTCCTCACACTTCACCTCAGACTCAGCAACAAGATTCACCCCGCACTTTGGGACAAAACCAAACAACTCGCTGTCTGGAGAGCTGAAACACAGACCACCCTCAAGACAGACACACACACCAACAAACTCAGAAAACTACAACAACACCAGAAACAAACTCCTCCCCCCTCACAGCCACACATGAAACAAACAGTGCACAACATCTCAGACAAGATCCTCAGCGAAGCTGAAACCAATGTCCTTTCGAAAGGATTCAACTTTGCTGTAGCTCCCAAACACATTCCCACAGAAACCATCCTATGTGGAGTTGAAACCAGCCTGACCAAAATCAACCCTGATGATGCTAACAGAATCAGACTCAAAATTACCAACATCCTCTGCACTAGCAAACCACCCAAAAGCAACTTATCCAAAGAAGAACAAACTGCACTACTTAACCTGAAAAAGACACCAGCATAATAATCCTACCAGCAGACAAGGGCAACGCGACAGTGGTTATGAACACATCCGACTACCAAACCAAGTTAACCAACCTACTCCAAGACCCCACATACAAACCCCTAAACATAAAAACCCCACCACCTACCTAGAAAAAACTACCAGATCCAAAATAAAAGCCTCCCCCATCAGTGAAGAAATCCAGTAAAGAATCATACCCAGAGAGAAATCATCCAGATGCCCTAAGCTTTATGGTCTCCCCAAGATACACAAAGAAGGAACCCCACTTAGACCAATAGTCAGCTCCATAGGCTCACCTCTACAAAACCTAGCCAAATTTCTCGCCAAACAACTATAGCCCTATGCAGAATCCATCAACTCACATGTAAGAAACTCATTCCAGTTCATCAAGATCATAAAGAAACAAAACTTACAACCCAGCCTATTAGTGAGCTTTGATGTCATATCCCTCTTCACCCAAGTGCCTATAAAAGAAGCCTTGACCGCCATCCAAAATAAATACAACCCCCCAAGCACATCCTAGATCTGACCAACCACTGCCTATCCAATACATACTTCACTTACAATGGACAAAAATACAAACAAATAGAAGGAGCACCCATGGGATCACCCCTCTCACCTGTCATCGCAAACCTCTACATGGAACACTTTGAAACACAAGCTCTAGAAAAATATGATCACAAACCCAAAGTCTGGCTCAGATACGTAGATGACACCTTCATAATCTGGCCACATGGGAAAGAAAAACTGAACAACTTCCTCACACACCTCAACAGCCTACACCCCAAAATACAATTCACCATGGAAACAGAAGCTAACAATCAACTTCCCTTCCTAGATGTCTTAGTATACAAAAAATCCAATGGGTCCCTAGGACACACCATCTACCAGAAGAAAACACATACAAACCGCTATCTCCATGCACTCTCACACCACCACCCAGCACAGATCAATTCCATAGCCGAGACACTCATCTCCAGAACAAAACGCTTAGCCGACGAACAACACCTAAAAACTGAACTACACACTCTCACTAACGTACTAACAGCCAATGGATTCCAAAGAAAGAAGATTACTCACCTAATCCAAAAAGAAACCCCAACCAAAATCCAAACCTCTATATTGCAAGAAAACGGCATAGCCCTCCTCCCATATATAAAAGGCACTACAGACAAAATCAGCAAGATCCTCCAAAAACACAACATTAAAACAGCATTCTGTACAAACGGAAAAATATCCACCATCCTAAGAAACCCTAAAGACAAAATTGAGTTAGAAAACCAAAGAGTATACGAAATCCCGTGCACCTCCTGCCCCACCACATACATCGGACAAATTAACAGAAGAATAAGTGCACGCATTGAAGAACATAAGAACTCAATCAAAAAAGAAAAACCGACCTCTTACCTGGTCCAACACCTCAAAGCCATAGGACATAAGATTGACTTTAAAAATACCAGAACTATCGCCAAAACCGAACACTTCAACAACAGAATAATCAGAGAAGCCATAGAGATAGAAAAATGCCCACACAGCATGAATAAACGAGATGACACCTCCCCCCTACCAGCCATTTGGAAACCCGCCCTCATTAACAAATGAGTACCTAACATGAAGAAGGACACCAGACCCATACCCACGAGGGCCACACAAGAATCTGCCACCACACTTCCACGTAGAAAGCAGACTCACACTCACACAGAAGATGAGACATGACCACGGATCAGAAGCCACACCGCAGCTGCATCACTACTTGCTTCAAACCCCCCCAACCCATACATGAAGCGAACTGACACCCACCATGAAGATGTGGCACGACCACGAACGCGAAGCCAAACAGCAGGATCACAGCTCACCAGCTCAAATCCCCCAGCAACTAAGACTAACCTGAGTACAACCAAACCCCCACCGGAACAGAACACACCCCCAGCCAATCAGAACACAGCCAACCCCCCAACCAATCAGAACACAGCCAAACCCCCAACCAATGAGAACACATCCCCACCCAATCAGAACACAGCCAAGCCCCCACCCAATCAAGTCACACCCCCACTAACAGTTAAAAGGAAGAAGCAGCTGCAAGCTCACATTACTCCGAGAAGCACAAGGCCGAAGACACAAGCCTGAAGATGATGAATGAGACTTCATCGAAACGTCACCTAGATACTTCCAATTCTACGTGGGAGAAAACCCGAAGAACCAAAGATCCACATACAAATACCCGCGAAAACCTCCGAATATATATATATATATATATATGATAAGGAGAGAGCCAGTGGTGTAGCTGATAAGGAGAGAGCCAGTGGTGTAGAGGCAATTACAACTGCCTCACATGTAATACTTCCCTGGTTCGAATCCCAGTAAGGGTATGGCTAGCTGAAGAGAGCTAACTAGCTCGAAATAGATCTATACTAGTCTCCCTTATTTATTATTTAAAAAATTATCAGCTTAAAAACCTTACACACACATATATATATATATATATATATATATATATATATATATATATATATATGCACATCAGCTCAGGAGAAGCGAAAAGTCTTAGTTGGAACAGTTAGTTATTTATTCTGCTGTACTTATTCCCTTTTTTCCATCTCCATTGACTTCTGGAGAATCCGGAGGGACTCCATCTTATGCAATCCTTTGGTTTTAGCAGCCCTATTGCTGGTATTCCACAGCCCCTAATGTATGTATGGCATAGAGAATGCAATTATTAAGACAGTGTTTATTGTATATCAGCCTTGGAAGCCATTTCCCCACCGGGTTTTTCCCAGATGTGCCAATATGACACCTCTGTCAGTCTTGGAAACTTCCAAGTAAAAAATGGCTTCCAAAGCTGACAATTTAACCATTCCACACAGAAATGTTCTATTTTCATTTACTTTTTAATCTGCATGTAGTGACTCTAATTTGGTACAAAAATTGACTTTTACAAAGAATAAGAAGCATAACATGAATATCATGTTATGCTTCTTATTCTTTTAGTGTTGTTCCACAAAGGACTAAATGATCACACTCATTTGGAGGTTTTACTCATTTGTAAGTGGATATTCTGGCCTTTATTATAAACTATAGTCATTTTTAATCCGTCTTTCTCTCAAAGGCTCTAATTAAGGATGAATAGTGAATTTGGCTGAGGTGATTCACTTAGAAGTGGGTGTTCCAAATTGCTTTTCAAAATGTAGACTGTTGCCTGGAAGGGACAATGGAATAATGGAAGACTTATCTTTTGTTCAAGTTGTATGGTTATACATCACTAGCTTAATTGACCTGATTGACAGGAAAATTATATTCTGATCCATATTTTCTGTTATCAATTTTTGGGTGGAACAGATAATTGGAACATCATTCGTGTAACTTTTGTTAAACTTTCTAATCCTACATAGTTGGACAGCTGATTTAGTTAACTAGAATATTACTGTTCAAAGTAGTTTTGTTATAGATGGCTTGGAATTAAAAAGATCTTTTTAATTTTAGTCTTTTTGCATGACTATCACTTTATTTTCTTTGTCTCTTAATAGTTATCTGCTTTAATTCTAGAAGACTTTTAAAAATATCATGGATGTCTTCCTGAAATCTATAAGAGTTGGGCTTGACCTGAGGAAATATAGTTGGACCATTGGTTGTTAGACTGACAAAATAACAAATTAGTTAATTAATTGATGGTCTCTCTCCCTCTCTCCATTATGTTATCTTTTAAATTCTCATTTTTTAGAGTTTATTACACAGTTTATTAGTCATTCTGCTGACTTTAGTCTGTCAGTGTAAGTTTAAAATGGACTTTTTGCATTTATCCAAGAAAATTTGCAGGACTGGAATTTCTGATAATGCCCATCAACGGCTTCATTCTTAGGAATGCTAGGAATTAAGCTGCATAACATTTAATTAATAAAAATAAAAATAAATAACTGTTATTTAAAATATTAAAATGATATCAATAGATTTGAAATTAAATTTGATTCATCAAAAATTGTATTTAAAGTGAATTGTGCTCCCAAAAGAATGGACTTGAAAGGATGGACATCAGATTTTATTTGTTGGAGGTGTAAAGTATTTGAAGGTTCATCAATCTATCTGTTGAGTACTTGTTAATTTGGGGGGAATGGTATTTTAAGATATATAAGTAAATTTATGGATGTTAAAGATGTCAAGGTGATGTTGAATTATATGTCAAAACTGTTTATCATATAAAAACGATCTATATCCCTTTATCACCAGATTTGTTTACTAAGGAAATTATGATTAACACCCACACATTTTAGTCTCCCATATATAGACACTGAGCTTGTAGCTGGAAAACTGATAAATTGGCTTCATGATCTCAGTGCTATGCAATGAAGTGAACTCCCACTATTTGCCTCAGCTCCTGCACCTAACAATTCGAAAAGATGCCAATGCAAGTAGACTAATAGGTACCACTTACCTATTAGTGGAAAGGAAACAAGGTTCTGTGTACCTTGGTGCATAGTCATGCTGGCTTCATGACTCCAGAAGGGTCTTTGGACAATGCTAGTCAATTCTTATTGACTAAGAAACAGAGATAAAAACTGCTCCCTAGAGTCAGAAATGACTGGACAGCGGGAACCTTTACTTTTATTTTATGATTCAGTTTGCCTCCAATTTTCTTCAAGTGAGATAGGCAGCATAGCTCATCTGAAGGGAGCAGCTAGATTTGGTCAAGGCTACATATAAATTGGGAGCCCATGCTCTAGGAAGGATATTGGGATTGCGCTGGAGGACTTGGGGTGGCCTTTCACTACATTTCTTTCTATCTATCCAAGAAAATAGGCTCAGTGTTGATTGGCCCCTTCCTCATGACAGCTTAGATCAACCTGGTGGCCTTTTGTTTGCAATTGACTACTGCTTTGAAAATACTTCTAGTTTTGTGGTCCTCTCCTTGTGTGGGAGGGACAGCTTCTACAGTTTCCTTTTACACCTACCTGATTCTGTTTTATAGGAACAAAAATACAAAATGGAATACATCAATTTGTGGGCAGGGGGGAAAGGAAATTAGAATATTTAATCCTTTGAAAGGCATACCCTGACACAAAAAGTTTGTATGGATGCATGTGTGCCCATCTTATTCATCAGATGGACCTGAAGGCAAGCCTTGTCTCTTTGAATTGCCTCCTGCCATTCCAGATGTTAATCACCAGAAAAAAGAGGTGTCTGTGCTCTCTCCTTAGCCTGCCTGTTTCAGACTAAGGTGGTGAACCATAGGAATAAAAAAAGCTCATTCCAGCTTCTTTGAGTTCTTCAATTTCAGACTGTTGATCTGGTGAAGAAGCTTGACTTGTTTTTCCAAGCTTGGTGTGTGTGTCTCTGTGTGTCTGTGCATGCTATCATTTTCTGGGTATGCGAGTATCTGAAGAGAGAACTAATGTGATGGATCTAATACAACTTGGGGCCAAAAAGGTGACAGCAAGACTGTTAAGGGAAGAAACAAGGTCAGTTGAGTGACCTTGGAGCAGTCACTCTCTCTCAACTTTAGGAAGAAGGCAATGATAAACCACTTTTGAAAACATTGCCCCCTCAAAAAAAACCCTACTGAGGTTTGTCCAGGCTGTCACCAATAGTCAAGATTGACTCAAAGGCATAAAACAAATAAAATGAAACAAAACAAAACAAAACACTAAAAACCTCACTGAGACTCAGTTTGAAATACATGTGTTAGATCATCCTATAATGAATCATTTTGTAAAACAAAGCAAGACAACCAAGAGCTGGTAAATATATTGTTTCATTTGTTCTTAATAAAGCAGAATCAACAGGTTTTTTATTTCTTCTTTCCTTAGAGAAAAAGTATTAAAAACTGCAGGGCGGGGCAAGAGAAAGGTTATATTTATTTTCAGTGATGTAATTGTAACAATAAGTGCAATTTAATTTCTATATCTGAAAATGAAATGTGATACACACACATAAACTGACTATATAAATGTAAACAAATTGGATGTTCCGATGACATTCTAACATAGCAATATTAATATTATGTATTTTCATTTTAATTAGAAATCAAATTGGCAACAAGAAAGCATAAATCAAACAAGATGTAGTATAATAGAAAGTGCTATGTATTTTACATTATATACTCCACTGAACTTTACTTTACTCAAGATAAATTTATTGGTACTCATAATCTACATAGATATTGATAAATCACATTACTTTTTTGCTGAATTATAAACATATAATTTCTATTTCTAGAAATATTTTCTGAATGGTAAGACTTTGGAAGAATCAATCTATTTTGTGTTTTAAGGAAATCATGCATGTCTATTCTTATTGAACGAGGTATCCAAATCTGAAACTTAACATCGAGAGATGATAGATAGATAGATAGAGAGATAGATAGATAGATAGATAGATAGATAGATAGATAGATAGATAGATAGATAGATCATAGATTTCTATGATTATCACTTTTCCTTTTTTTTCAACCTACCAAATAATGTTTATTTTTATATTCTGTTATTAGAACAGTTTGTAATGTATAATTTTTTTCCCCTATATGTTAAGATTATATGCTTGTCAAACAACTCGCCTTTGTTGTGATGATAATTCACAAGGTTTTGTAAAGGTTTGTGTTCCCTGGGTTTTAAGAAATACTGATTTCTTTTTCTATCTGTCCATCTGTCTAGCCACCTTTCCTTACAGTTGATTTGAAATGACAGGTTCTTGGTAATATTACCTAGACAGTCCCAAATAAGTATTTAGAGAATAGCCTTCCTCAATCTGGTGCTCTGTGACTCTACTTACCCAATATCTTGCAATGCAAGATTTCCAGCAAATTAAGCTGCTTGGGAACTTTCTGTCCCAACACATATGAAGAGTTCAAAGTTGAGAAAGGCTTGTCTAGCATAGGGTGCCTGATTTTGGGGGACAAATCCTTTAAAAAAAAAAGAAAGCAAGGCCCTCTGCAGATGTGCATTATTCCATCACAAATATGGTGAAAAAATGATAAGCTGTTTTCAGAAAATATTAAAATATTTTAATAACTACAGTGTAATTTCACTATGTTTCACATTGACATCATATCAATGTCATATATATATTTGTAGTAATTGAACCCCCTAATCTCTTAATGAATAAATGCAACCACTAGATGAACTTATCCTACATGTCTATAGAGATTCTCTGTCATCCAGATCATGGCTGCCCCAAAGGTGCTTTTTCAAGAGACAACTGGACTTTCTGGTTTTTCCTTTGAAGATGTTTTGTTTCTTGTCCAGAGCTGAAGAAGCTTTTTGGATGAGAAGCAAAATGTCTTCAAAGGAAAAACCAGAAAGTCCAGTTGCCTCTTGAAAAAGCAGCTTTGGGATGTACTGAATCTTGGATAGACAGTTTGGTATAATGGTTAAGGCATTAGGCTAGAAATCAAGAGACCACGCCTTCCAATTCTGCCTTAGACACAGAGTCAGCTGGATGACCTTGTGTCAGCCACTTCTTCTCAGCCCTAGGAAGGAGGAAATAGCAAACCACTTCCGAAATACCTTGCCAAGAAAACTTCAGAAACTTGTCCAGGCAGTCAGCAGGAGTCATGACTGACTCAAAGGGACACAAAATGTATAGGATAAAGGTATAGGTAAAAACTGCTTACATTGAATACCATTTGCTAAATAATTTTCATTTATATAATTATTTACTTTCTTAATCTCTTAGTTTCTTATTTCATGTTGGATGATTATTCAGTCCCATTTCGCTTTTTGACTAATTTCTGAACCATGCCAAAAAGTCTTTTTTTTAAAAAATAAAAATCTCACATACAATGCTCTCAGGCTGAAGAGACATAGCAGTTAGCTAGAGGGGGAAAAAAAAAACCTTGAAATAAACTGGTATTAAAAGGATCATTAAACTTAACATGAGGGAATAGTCTTATTTCAAGGTATGGTTGACTGTCTTGATTAAAATTGAAATGTAAGCACAAGGCATCCAGGGGAATAAATAGAGGTCCTTCTCTGTTCCTCTTGAAGAATTTTGTTTCACTAATATGTTTAAAAAAATAATCTTTAATTCAATCTTTTTTCACTCCTCAACCCTCACCTCTACGCAATGCTTCATTAATGTGCAATAACATTTTACACGGTAGTAACAAAAGGTAAGTGTTACAGTTCTCATATAACAATTTGGGATTTATGGCAGTATGCCCAAGGACAGGCTGCAAGTAAGACTAACCTATGTCCGCTTGTTTTATTGCTCTGTGGTCAACGTATGCCTGAAAGCTGTATGTTTGTATGTCAAAGAGAAGAATGAGCAGAAGAGATTCACCTTTTTGCTTCAAGGCACAGTTACTCAGCATCAGAGCATATGCTTGAATTATCTCCTGTTGCAGTCAGTTTCAAGAAGTACAGTGAGAAGATAATAGCATCTGCAGAAGTCAAGATTTGGTGGCTGCCAGTTGTTGGTCCTAATTGCATACTTAAAATGAGAACAGCAATATTTATTCATGGTTCCCTAACCATCTGTTAGATCTGTTGGGAAGACAATTCACAGAATTCCATTCTTATGTTAGCTTGGCTTGACTGGAATCCTTGTGTCAATGCAATAGCCTAAATGTTAGAGCAAAATTTAAGATCAAGACATTTATCCAGCTTTATTAGCATTTTAAAAGATTGGAATTATTTGCTTAAATTTAGAGGGAGGTTATAGAATTCTAATTATCTCTGGACTAAAACGAAGCTGGAGATCATCTTGGTTATACATTTGTTTGTAATTTGTTGTGGTTTTTTAATACAACAAAACTTTTTTTCTTGTATTATTCCCTTTCTCTTTTTCCTTTTTTATTAGCTTGTATGTTAATGTTTCACTTTGAGTATATGTGTGTGTGTGTGTGTGTGTGTCTATGTATGTGTTAGGTTTTTGAGCTAATAAATAATTAAACAAGGGAGACTAGGATAGATCTATTTCGAGCTATTTAGCTCTCGTCAGCTAGCCATACCCTTACTGGGATTCGAACCAGGGAAGTGTTATATGTGAGGCAGTTGTAATTGCCATTAGACCACTGGTTCTCCTCCTGATCAGCTGAGACAGGGGAATGAGTATATACTTGTGTTACAACACCCTGGTAAGCCCCAATTAAGGGAGGAAGCATACTGCTGTCCTTTTCTGTCTTTCGACTCATCACCAGAGACCATCAAGACAGAAAGCTATTTGTTTCATTGTCTTTTGTTTATATGTGTGTTAGGTTTTTGAGCTGATAAATAGTTAAACAAGGGAGACTAGGATAGATCTATTTCAAGCTATTTAGCTCTCATCAGCTAGCCATACCCTTACTGGGATTCAATATATATAAATATATATATGCACGACCCAGGAGATTACCCAGGAGAAGATCCAGGATGTTACAAGATTAGAACTCAGAAGGTCATCACACAGCCCATTCCCCAGGTCATTACGACCCAGGAGGCTGATAGACACACAGCCAATACCTCAGCCATACATGTTCTTAAGAAAAAGCCAGCCAATCTGCAAACATCAACTCCATCAACCAATCAAGAAATGATAACACGGCCAACCTCCCCACCAGTATATATAGGGAGACAGCATCTCAGATCACACTTTGCTCGCATAAACACAAAGCCGAAAACACCAGCCTGAAGATGGCAAGTGAGATTTCATCAAAACATTGCCAAGGTAGTCTCAATCTTACATGGGAAAAGACCTGAACACGCCAAGACCTGCATACCTGTACCTGTGAAAATCTACGAAAACAAATATATATATATATATATATTCTGCCAAAACGTCACTATAATAAAAGCACAAATATTACGTGGGAAAATACCCAAAGAAACCTAAATACCATACATACATACATACTCATGGGTACAGGTATGCAGGTCTTGGCGTGTTCAGGTCTTTTCCCATGTAAGATTGAGACTACCTTGGCAATGTTTTGATGAAATTTCACTTGCCATCTTCAGGCTGGTGTTTTCGGCTTTGTGTTTATGCGAGCAAAGTGTGATCTGAGATGGGTACAGATATGCAGGTCTTGGCGTGTTTGGGTCTTTTCCCTTGTAAGATTGAGAGTATCTATTTGACATTTCGACGAGGTCCCACTCGCCATCTTCAGGCTGGTGCTTTCGGCTTCGTGCTTGTGCGAGTGAAGCGTGATCGGAGCTGCCGTCTCTCTATAAATACTGGTGGGGAGGTTGGCTGTGTTGTCATTTCTTGATTGGTTGATGGAGTTGATGTTTGAAGATTGGCTGGCTTTTTCGTAAGAACATGTGTGGCTGAGGTATTGGCTGTGTGTCTATCAGCGTCCTGTGTTGTAACAACCTGGGTAATGGGCTGTGTGATGACCTTCTGAGTTCTATTGTTGTGACATCCTGGGTCTTGTGCTGTAATCTCCTGGGTCGTTGGCTGTGTTGTAACATCCTGAGGTTTTGTGGTGTAACCTCCTGAATTCTGTGATGTGGTAACCTGAGCGGGTGGCTGAGATGTGATGTTCCGGGTTTTGGTTTGGCTCCGAGTTTGAGGCCTGGCTATGTGTTCATGGCGTGTGTCTGTTTGCTTGGTTTAGCTGCCAGGCCTGTGTGTCTATCAGCCTCCTGTGTTGTAACGACCTGAATAATGGGCTGTGTGATGACCTTTACCAAGGTCATTACAACACAGGAGGCTAATAGACATACAGCCAATATCTCAGCCACACATGTTCTTATGAAAAAGCCTGGCAATTTATTTATTTATTTATTTTATTTATTTTAATTACATTTGTATGCCGCCCTTCTCCAGAGACTCAGGGCGGCTTACAGTCTATGGAGCACCATACTAAGTGTGCGGCAATAGCCTTCATTCCATTGTATATGCCTGCTTATTATTACTAGGGCTTTTGGCCCCCCCAAGCGGCATTTTTTACAAAGTCAGCTTATTGCCCCCAACAATTCTTGGGTCCTCAATTTACCTACCCCGAGAGGATGGAAGGCTGAGTCAACCTTGAGCCTGGTGGGATTCGAACCTGCACAAATTGCAGGCAGCTTGCACTAAGTGCTAGATGATTAACAGCCTGTACCACCAAGGCCCTGCAAACATCAACTCCATCAACCAATCAAGAAATGACAACACAGCTAACCTCCCCACCAGTATTTATAGAGAGACGGCAGCTCAGATCACGCTTTGCTCGCACAAGCACGAAGCCGAAAGCACCAGCGTGAAGATGGTGAGTGGGACCTCATTGAAACATCACCAAGATACTCTCAATCTTACATGGGAAAAGAGCTGAGCACACCAAGACCTGCATACCTGTACCCATGAAAATCTACGAAAACATATTGTATCATGTGTTAATGTACATTCTAAGTTACCAATGGATGAAATATATATATATGTATATATGCTTATGTATGAAACATATGTATGTATATATGTATGTGTGTGTATGTGTAGTTTATACATATACAAATTCATCTCATTGATAACTCAGAATGTACATTAACACAATGATCAGATAGGATCCATTGTAATTCGCAGCCTTAAATGAATACTGGAATAATGCAATTACCAAGAATTATTCTTGATCAATAACTTATATTATTTGCAGCTAAAATATTTTAGATCTAACCTAAAAAAAGAACAAATGCTAAAAATAAAAATGTTTAAAATACAATTACAAGGAAGGAGCAATTAATTATAGCAAATAAATATTGAATAGCTTCATGCTTCTAAAATTATCTTTTATCTTTTAAAATCAATGTTACCATGTTCAAACAGCACTAATTATTAAATCAACATTTACAAAATTCTACTTGCAAAATTCAGTAAACAGAAAATAGTGCATCCAATTCACAAAAGCAAACAATGGCACTGACCTATTTATTATGTAACAATCTGTTGGTGATAAAAAGGTGAGAACACCACCTTTGCACCACATAAGAAAATGTTTTCTCCTATGTAGGACACTATAAGTCTTCTGAACCAACAAGCATAGGATTATATTGTTAGCAATTGTTTTTAGAAAACTAAAGGGAGGACGTAATTTGATTAAGGAGGCAGAAATCCAAGAATAGATTTGCAAACTGCATCAAGAGTTCCTGTTCTCTCCCCGTGCTCATAATTCATAGATCGTTGAATTCATTCCCTGAGCAATTTACAAAAATATAAATTTATTACAGTTTTGTTGCTATGAGAAGGTATCCTAAAACTGTAGTCTTTTCATTCACTATAAATTTCTAGATATATAGATATCAGATACACACACACATACACAGACTTTTTATGTTTTTCTGGATGATGTGACACACAATGATTTTAGATATGTTATTTTGAAAGTTGACATAGTTTCCTAACCTTTAGTCTATTTTATGGAAGGCATGTATGGGGGGGGGGGGGGGGGGAGAAGCTGTGCAGCCCATAGAAACAGCTTTTCCTTTCATAGAGGCAACTTTTCCTTTCACTTCCTGGAATCAGTACACTATGCAAGGGCCAACTTGTATGTTTTCTGAAGTACACTCGTCTCTAAATTCATTTTCAATTTATTTATAGCTGGATTAAAAACCTGAACATAAAACTGAAAGGGTGGAAATCAGTCCTGCAAGGCAATTATAAAACAAGTAAGATTTAAATTAATTTACACATCCCTAATCCCATGTCAGAGAGTCAATTTGGTGTACTGGTCAAGGCAACAGGCTAAAAACCAGGAGACCATGAGTTCCAGTTTTGCCTTAAGCCCAAAGCCCACCAGGTGGCCTTGGGACAATCACTTTCTCTCATCCCTAGGAAATAAACAATAGCAAACCCCTTCTGAAACTGCTGCCAAGAAACAAGAGTCAGAATTGACTCAAAGGCACCAAAAAGTCAACAAACAAATATATATCATTAGAAATATCATAGATTAAACCTGCTTTTATTTACAAGTAATTGGCTAACAGTCATGGGTAAAGACAGCTATTCTAAATCACAACCGTTCAGATTCTTGATAAAGTTAATTCACCTGGTTTGGATGGAAGAACTATAATATAAACTTGGTATATCATTCAAAGTTCATATTTCAATAACAATTTAATATCTTTCCAAGCCAAACAATCGAATTATCTACATATATGTGCATGTGTGCTGTTTGTTCAGAATAGAGGAAGAATTTGAAAGGAGGAAGAGGAGGAGTGGCAGGGTGAGGGGAGGGAATGGGTCACAAGGAGGAGGAGGAGGAGGAGGAGGAATTCAGCTCTTGGCCATTCTCAGTGGATTCAATTCATTCTGCGCTTAACAGACCCCCTCCTGTCCACAATGTTTGTGTCCAGTTCTGGGCACCATATAATGAGTCAGATAAATTAGAACAACTTTAGAATAGGCAAGAAGGACATTTAGGGGAACAGAAAATTTGAGTTGTGTGATAAGCAACTGAAGGAATGGGCTATATTTAGCTTTGAGAAAAAAAGACTGAGCCCCCCCCCCCCCAAAAAAAAACAAAAAAAAAAACTCTGTGGTTCTCAGCACATAAAGCATTTCATAGACAAAAAAAAACAAAAAAACAAATACAAATGGTTAACTTATTGTGAAATACTAGAAGTCTGTCAAGGGGACTACAAAATAAAAGCAAAAAAGCAGAAGAACTGAGGACAAACTGACAGTTTCAATTGTTTTTTCATTTATAGTTATTAAAAAATTAAAATAAACAAAATAGTTTATGGCTTTGAACATTGTCAGTTTAAAATGGAATTACAGCATGTACAAATGATGAACATGTAATTGCTAAAATGTATAAGCAAGTGAAAGAATGTATGGCAAAATGGGCTAAATTTTTGGTTACAATATACAGATGAAACAATGAGAAAAGATGTTTAAAAGGACTGATATTTGCATTATGTTATAATGTATATATTGTATGCATTTGAATTTTTTAAAATAAAATGATGTATTGTTAGTATATATTTCACCAGAGAAATTGTCCAGAATGTAGAAAGGCACTTCAAATATAGGTTGGAAATGTGAAAAACAGGAAGAGATGTTTTATCATGGTGGAAATGTAAAAAGGCTACAAAATTTTGAATTCAAATATATAAACACTGATTCAATATACAATTGAAATTGGAGGAGGGTTTTTAGGACTGATGGACAAATAGCTGGAAAAAGTCATGGAATTTTGCTTTTGCATATGAAATGCAAAAAATTGAAAAGATTCAGCAATGGAGAATTGGTTGATGAAGATGATGGAACTGACTGTGATGGCCAAATTGACTCATCTGATTAGAGAAAAAGACAGACATTTATTGCTAACTGAAAACTACAGAGAAGTTCCCTGAAGATGGGCTCCAGCACGAGTTCAAAAGCTCAGAAGACAAAACCTCTGATCTCAGTGACCGATTGGGTCCTGCAATATTATCCTGGGTCACATATATTCGGACTTATGGACTTTCCATAAAATAGAAAAAAAATGAACTTATGATTTATAGTTTTAATGATAAGCAAGATAAATTATAGAAAGAAGCCACTTCTTTATATCTTTCTCGTTTGTTTCTGTTTTTCTTTTTTCTTTTCTTGCACTTCTTGCTGATTTTTAACTTTAACTATATATTAGTTTGCATTAGTTTTTACTCTCCTTTTAAAAACTTTTAATACAATTATGTTAGATGGAGGAGAAAAGTGAGGGGTAATATTACAGCACTTCTCAAATATTTGAGAGGATGTTATATAAAAATAGTTCAATATGTGACCTCTTTCCTTTAGAATAATGAATTTAAGTTATAGAAAGGTTGATTGTGATTAAATAATGCAAAAGATTTCCCACTGTAAGACCATTTCTAACCAACTATCCAATGGACTTTCCATCAATGGATGTACTAGTATAACTAGATTATACTACATGAGACTAGACTACTTTTCTATTGGACTAGACAAGTTGTCTCCATACATAAGCTCTCAGTCTACATACAAAAAACAAAGTAATATAATCATAATAATGATATCAATAAGAGAAGGTAATAGAAAAGATGAGAAGGATAATAGTAACACAGCCATACTAGACAACCATCTCCATTACATTATATGCCATTGCATTGTATGGGCATTTTATGTCCATGGGCTACATTGAGCTCTTTGGCTGTTTTTGTCCGGCCTGCAATGGTAGTAATGGGGTGGGGCAGGAAATGTGGCTCCTTGGGAAATTAATTGCCTATCCCAGAGAATAGGATACAGAATAGAATTCTTTATTGGGCAAGTGTGATTGGACACACAAGGAATTTGTCTTGGTGCAAATGCTCTCAGTGTAGATAAAAGAAAAGATACATAGGGTACAATAAGTAATCAAATCATACTAGGAAACAGTCAATATAAATCATAATGATACAAGCAACAAAGTTACAGTCTAAAAGGTTTCTTCCAACTCTTAAGTGGACAGATTACGTTTGTGTGTGTGAGAGAGAGACAGTGTGTTTATGTGCATGTGTGCACACACATCTAACAGAATAAAAGGGTTGGAAAGGATCTTTGAGGTCTTCTAGTCCAACCACCTGCTCAAGCAGGAAACCCTATACCATTTCAGAAAAATGGCTGTCCAATATCTTCTTAAAAGCCTTCAGTGTTGGAGTTTGGAGACGTCTCTATCTGGAGACATCTGGAGACATCTCTATTTTTGTCTCTACCTGGTATTTATTTGTTGTCCTCAATTCTCAGCGTCTTACAACCTAGATGATATTATTATTATTATTATTATTATTATTATTATTATTATTATTATTATTATTATTATTATTATTATTATTATTATTATTATGCTCCTCTCCCGAAGGATTTGGAGTGGTGCACAGCCATATAATTAGGAACATTAAATATATAAAGTTTAAAATTAAATTAAAGACCCTGGCTGTAAAACAGTTAAAACCCCTTCCTTAAACCCTAAAATTTAATATAAAAATTAAAATACCCAAATCTAAAATCAGCTCAAGCCAGCCTGGTCAAAGAGCCAGGTTTTCAAGGCATGCCTGAAGGTCCCCAGGTCCGTGGTTGTACGTAACTCCAGAGGCAACCCATTCCAGAGGGCAGACTCCCCCACAGAGAAGGCCCTATTCCTTGGGGTCACTAGCCGGCACATAGATGCCGACGGGAACCCGCAAGAGACCCTCCCTGTGGGAGCGCACTGGACAATGAGAGGAAACTGGCAGAATGCGGTCTTGTAAATATCCTGGTCCGATGCCATGGAGCGCTTTAAAAGTTAACACTAAAATCTTAAAGCGCACCCAAGAGGCCACTGGCAACCAATGCAGCTCGTACATGAGGGGCGTCACATGAGAGAACCTTGACGCCCCCATAACCACCCACGCGGCCGCATTCTGTACCAGTTGAAGCCTCTGGATGCTCCCACTTGGGAGCCCCATGTAGAGGGCGTTACAGTAATCCAGTCGGGAGGTGACCAGGGCATGAGTGACCGTGCGTAAGGCATCCCGATCTAGAAAGGGCCGCATCTGGCGGATCAGGCAAACCTGATAAAACGCCTCCCTGGAGACGGCCGTAATGTGATCTTCCAAGGACAGCCGTGCATCCAGGAGGACCCCCAGATTGCGAGCCCTCTCTGAAGGGGGCAAAATCTCACCCCAAATAGCCAGCGAAGGAACTATCTGGCTATATCGGGATGCTGGAAACCACAGCCACTCAGTCTTGGAAGGATTGAGTCGGAGCCTGTTCCCGCCCATCCAGTTCCGCACGGCCTCCAGACAACGGGATATGACCTCCATGGCATCGTTGGGGTGGCTTGGGGTGGAGATGTACAGCTGAGTATCATCAGTGTACAGATGACACTTCACCCCAAAGCCACAGATGATCTCCCCCAGCGGCTTCACATAAATGTTGAACAAGAGAGGAGAGAGAACCGACCCCTGAGGCTCCCCACAATCGAGGGTCCTAGAGGTGGACCTCTTCCCCCCACCAACACAAATTGCAGGTGGTCAGAGAGGAAGGAAGCGAACCACCGCAACACGGTGCCCCCAACCCCCCCAACCGCCGCAATAGGATACTATGGTCGATAGTATCAAAAGCCGCTGATAGGTCTAATAGGACCAGGACAGAGGAATAACCCCTGTCACGGGCCCTCCAGAGATCATCAACCAACACGACCAATGCCGTTTCAGTACTATGTCCGGGCCTGAAGCCCGATAATTATCATAATTTTACATTCTTCTATAATAAAAAACACTAGCAGCAGCAAGGGATGGATTCAATTATAACAGCAATGGGTATACCACTGGAGGATTTGAAACACCAGATTGGGGACAGATGGTCCTTGAGAAAATCTATCTAACAGCCAATACTGTCTTGATGGTCCATAATCAATCAATCATAACAGAGAACATTGCCCTTTTGCATGAGGATGGATAAGAATACAAGATGTACGTTGGATTTGCCTTTTTCAATCATTAACAAAAAAACTTACATGCAGAGAGAACCCATATGCAATGAGTATATTGCAACATTTTGTAATGCATAAATATTTTCCTTGTTTTTGTTCCTCAACTAATAACTTTGCTCAGGTTCATTATGCTCACCTTAAAAGGCTGACATAGAAAGACATGTTTTGGCTATTGTGCTCATGGCAACTGGTTATTGACTTTTGTCTGTTACAAGATATTGCTCAGTTTACCTGGGGGCCACTGTACATTGCTTTTGCTTCTTAAAACTATATCCCTAGAAAAATAGCTGAAAACACACTGTTCGGGTTTTAAGAAAAAGATAACAGTAAGAATATACCGAATAAATTGATACGTGTTTTGAAAAGCTCTCTCCCTCTATTAAAATGTTGTTTAAAATTGTGATTCATGTTCTTGAGAGTATAATTTTAATAGCTTTCAAATCAAATCTTCTAAATTCAAATACAGGGTTCTAAATTCATTCTATAATTACTGTCTCATCATTTCTAAGCTCTGCAGCAAAAGAGCTGCTTATCGGATGATCGACATGCTCTGCATAAAAAAGAAAAGCACTTTTCACAGAAAAAAAATTCACAGATCCTCAGCCTCCCCCCCCCCCATTGATATCAAAGGGATGCTATTGCTATCTGGACTGTACTCTTAACAATTTTAAAAATCAAAGCATGTTATTTTACCTGCATTGCACCCATTTTGTTTTATGTAGAGCAAATGCTGTCTTTTCCACTATATTTGAGAAAAACATTATTCGGTCTTCCTAAATAAAATATCCCTGTTATTTTAGGCACTAGCAGACTTAACATGAATCTTTTTACATAAAGGCTCTTCCTCCAAGATGAAAGCAATGCTAAAGATATGAATGCTTTGAGGGGTTTTTTCCCATCCCTACCATGCTACATTCACTTCAAATGTGGCTGCTAATTGTTTAAAAAATTAATAAGAATTACTCAAGTGTCATATTTCAAAAGAAATTTCATATAAACTAATACTGTCAATCATAGGGCTTTTTTGCCCCAAATAAAAAAAATCCAAGTGTAAATGTTTTTAAAAGCTTAGCATTTTAAATAATTGGATCATTTTAAAAGAAAAAATGGAAAAGAAAATGATGCAACTGAAGGATAAATCCTGTATCTTAATGGTAAATCTGAGTTCACTAAACATAACAGAGCAAGCTGAGCCTTCATTTAAACAGAGCAGGCAACATCCAATCAGTGTAAATCATTGTTTCTCAATCTTGGCATCTTTAAGGTATATGGCCTTCAGCCAGCTTGCTGGCTGAGGAATTATGGGAGTTGAAGTCCATACATCTTAAAACTGTTAAGGTTAAGAAATGTTCAATCTGAAACTTCTGAAATGGTATTAGGGAAAATAAGAGACTTTACTAGAAGGAAAAAGAAACAAAATAATGCATTAAAAATAAATTCTTTCCAGATTTGCATTGTAGATAAACAGTGTTAATACACTGCAAAATCTTCAGTGAGATCCAGAGTCCTTCTAACAATAAAGATTAGAAAATGTTCTTGTACTTAAGACTGATTATTCTTGGAACCTGTAATCCATTCACTTCCCACTGTTCTTTTGTAGGTGGCCACAGCACAATGATGGAATATAGTTTTCTATGTGGAAAGCTTCAGAATACAATAGATGTCCTTGTTCTTTAAATGGAACAAAATAATCACCTTCGAGATTTCAAACCAGACAGCCTTGAAGAGATGTAACTAGAGAGGCAGATATTTTTGGCGTCTAGACTTTAGTCTGATACAGCACTTCTGAGAGAAGAAGCAGAAGGAATTAAAAGAAGTATTAAAACAGAATTAAAGCTTTTCCCCATTTTTTAAAGGTATAATATGGCCTCCCAGGGACTTTATTTTCTGTTGTGTTTAGTAGTATTTTGAAAAATAAAAGCAAGCAAATATGATGTATGGGTCTCCTGCTTGGGCGGGGTGGTGTAGGGTCTCCCACTTGGGTGGGGAGTTGGACTAGATGACCTACAAGGTCCCTTCCAACTCTGATTATCTTTTATCTGTTATGTAATAAACAATTAGAAAGAATACTTAAGTAAGGAATTACAATTGAAGTACAGTACTACTAATAAAAATCAATAATAACAAACATTATAATGGCAGAGAGAAATATAGATGAGCAAATGAATTTGTAAATTGCTGTTGAGATGCTAGATAAACAAACATATTACTTCAAGTTAAGGTACAAGAATTGTGAAATTAGACTGAGTAGATTCAAGAATAATGACTGTAGACTGTTGGAAACTACTGTAGTTTGGAAGATTAAATTGCATCACATGACTAAGGGAAACAAAATGGGTAAACATTTTATGTAACTTTAAAATGAAGAGCTTGGATTATTATCATTTATATATACCAAATAAGACAAGTGAACCAAAACATTCACTCATCTCATTTGGACATTTTTTCAAATTTCTTTCCCTCACTTGCTACTAGCCTATTTCCTATGCCTTCCAGCTTTTTGACATTCACATACATATGTAAGATAGTTAAGTAAAGTTTAATGGAGATTCCAAATTATAATTTAAAAGGTTTGCAACTCATATTTTGGAACTTTAGCTTTTCTATTGAACTCTTAACATTTCTGAGTTTTTATTCTACAAAATGAAGAGATATATTTTAAAGAGAAAGTAAGAGTGTATTGCTGTGAAATCCAATTTTTCAGAAAAGGAAGCTACCAATACAAATGGTTGCACACCTATAGTCAGCTCTTTCTGTCTCTTTGTCACATGTTGACTTCTTTATTTTTTTTTTACTGATTACATCATTCCTGGAGGAAGAGGGAGTAGTTAATTCTTTTGTACCATTTACAAGTCTTAAGAAAGATTGACCAACAATTAATTACTATAGAAACACATCAGCTGACATTAAATGTTGTTAACACTTTTTTTTAATCAAGTTCAAGATGCTGAAAAAGGAAGAAGCTCTATTCAGTCACTGGGCTCTTACTTAGGTCTTGCCTCTGACAAATAATGTAACCGCATCCTAAGCCTCAGAGTATTTCTCTTCTTCCAAGAAGATCACCCCTGGACTTTTCTTTTTTTTTTTTCCCAACAGGGACTGACAACTTCTCTTCACTCTTAACTTCTCTGTTTAGTCAATCTGTCCTCTGCAACTACTCAGTATACTTCATGCACAGACTTTTTCCTGTGCTGTTTAAAGTCAATGGGGAAGCTGACAAGGAAGGTCACAAGTCACTACCATAAGTCGCTCTTACCACTTTTTCTCCTGAGGAACCCTGCTCTGGAGTATGAGGGATCTTGTACTCTGTAGCACCCCACACGCATACACACCATCCATTCTGAAGTGACCCCCACCAGCCTGCCTGTACTCAGTAGTATCCACCCACGGCACTCACTCATCCACCCAAAGCTCTTGCCTACTGGCATTATTGTCAAGAATTCCAGTCACATGAAGTCTTCTCTTAATGACCTGCACATTCACTGTATTATGAGGCCAACTAGGACTGCTGTGATTGCTATTGGTAAATGATGTCATCGTGTGACATTTCGCTTTATGATCTCATCAGTTAGCAATGGAAATTCTGGTCCCAATTATCATCATAATCTCAGCACTGCACCTATTCCGGCCTAGATCAATGGTACTACTGTAGCGACATCTCATCTAACCAGCCCTGGCTTTGTAACAGTGCTACTTCCCTTGCTTTGTGACAGTGCTACTTCCCTTCAAGGCAAGAATTGAACTGCTTTTTCTCCTTTATTTATTCGATATGCTAGCTCATGCCAGAAAAACAGCAGCCAGGCCAGGCCACTTAAACCCATATGCCCCTAATGTCCTTGGAACCACTAAGTCCTTGAATCATTACACTGCGCAGAGCCAGAGCCAAGCTACACTAAGATCTAAACAGAACTGCAATAAATCTCTGCGATAAATGAAGCATGTGTTCCCTCAATTCAATTTAATTTATTATAACTATTTTCTCCTTCAATCATAACATTCAGTTTATACCTATATTTTGCTTATTATGTCATTATGTCAGCTTTAATTCACCCTCACCCTCCCTCACTCATGTATCACAGATATCATTCATACCAGTAAGACACAACTTATAATAATTACTTTTGTTTATTTAACTGCAGATTATATTGCAGATTATACATATTAATTATACATATCAATTGCAGATTATACATATTATAGGAAGAAATTTATATCCTGTCTAAATGTTCCTACTAAAAATAAACTAAGAGAGTTAATATCATGATTTAGCCATTTATATCTTGGTACAGGTGTAATAGGAATGGATAACCAGTCACAATTTCCACTCTTGGAGGAAAATGTAGATGGGAAGATATTTAGATCTAGAGTACATCACTGGAGAGAAAGCTGAGTTAACTGTCATCTCCTCTCTTCATAAATAGCATAATATATTAGTCTCTGTACAGCAATTTTCAATTAGTTCAAATCTGGGCATTATTTCCATTTTAATCTCTTCTGGAAAGGCAGATGTTGAGACACATGTTCTGCTTTTAAGAACATTCCATGATGTCATTATTCATCAAAATGAGAAAAATGCGTATTAATTTCTAGATTGTATTTCTCATGGCCTCCCACATGTTTTATGTCCAACTTTGATATTATAATTCTGGTCTGGAATGGAATTGTCTTCCGGTTCATTCTGGCATGATTTTTTTTTATTAGTTATGTTTGCAAATGAATGGATTATTCTAGCATGATGTATCATCAAGCTGGTCATTAGCAACGCACTTATATGAGTTACATTTTACTGGTATGTGAATGCTCTTAGTTTTAAACAAGCATTAGAGGACATTCTTTGTTTTGTCTCATGAGGTTCCAGGTACTATTCCAACAATTCATGCCAAACATAAAACAATCTTCAGGTGATGGAAATAATTTGAATGATGCTAGAGAAATGAAGCTTAGTTAGCATTTTAATCTGATGTGTGCTCTGGTTTTCTAATACCTGAACAAAGGTAGGGATGCATGCTGGCACTTGTACTTGCTAAGAGTTGGCAGAGCTAGAACCAAGAAGCAGGTGAAGCCAGGAAAAAAAATACCCCTACATTATGTTTGATTTAATTTTAATAAAACCTCTATTAAAATTAAATTAGTAGATTTAGTACAATTAAACCTCACATATTTGCTAAATTCCATTCTGCCCATCTAGCATGTTAAAAATGACAAAAGGGTGAGCTAAACTCAAGCTTTCTTGCCCATAGGAGTCTGATAGAAGCATCATAGACTTGTAGAATTAATATCCTATTCCATTGTCCTCTGCGTCAAAACCGCACTGTTTTAGCATTTGCTAAGATGTGACAAAGGCCAATCAGTGTCATCAGGTTCCTATTTCGGGCTTTGAGCTCCCCTCTAATCAAATTATTTTTTTTAAAAAAAAATGCATAAACAATTCGTTACTTACCTTATAAACTAGATCTCAGCATTGGCATTTAGCTGGGTGTCTTAAGATTTTCCAACCTCCACATACATAGTTTCGGCAGGACATAATTTTTCTTGCACATTTGTCAGATCACCTGATTAAAAGCTCTGTTTTTATTACTATAAAAATCAACATTAAAAAACAAACTAGTTAACAATAATGATCTCCATTCTGCTATAAATATAGCTCTGTATGTTTCATGAAATAGCTTACTTGAATACTAAAGATCTAAGTACATTAAATTGGACTGAACAAGTAGTCTGGTGAGGAAGCTCCGTTTCAGCTATTAATTTGGTTTTCTAAATAATCTATTTGCAAACCTCATAGTATCATTTAATTTTTGTAGTCCTTTAGTTCTGCATATTTCCGCCAGATTAACTGTACTATATCACATATATGTTTTGTTCAATATCCTTTAGCACTATATATGGTACATAACATGTACAGGTAGTTTTTGGTTTTAAACAGTTCACTTAGTGACAGTTCAAAGTTACAATGACATTGGAAAGAGTGACTTATCAATGTTTTTCACACTTACCGCTGTTGCAGCATCCCCATGATCACATGATCCAAATTTTGGATTCTTGAAAGTGTGTAAATGGGAAATTTTGAGTCATGGAACATAATTCACATGCAATTATAGACACAAAATCTGGATGTTAGATATGAAATAGTAGTCTATGATAGAAGCAAGAGAAGAAAGAAAGAAATACCTAGTTAATGGTTCATCATTGAGCAGGGACTAAAACAAGAAAGCTTGATTTTTCCATGCTTATTTAATGCATTTCTAGGTCAATATAAAAGGGATGTTTGTGATGATATTTGAGAGATGTTGGTGGAAGATGTTAACAACTTGCACTTTTGTATAAAGGTAATATTGAATAGTTGCTAAAAACATGAATAAACTGAAGTGAACATTTAAAAGTTTTTATGATGTAATGTGGAGGATGAATCTTAAAAATAGCATATTATTTGTTGGATTGTATTGAACAACAAAGTACTTTTGTTTGACAGGAAAATGGAATGAACAATTGCAAGTTATATATAATTGGTTTAACCCTACAGCAAGCAGATGAATTTGTGTGCCTCGGTAACATGTTTAAATAAAGATGGGTAAATGGATGAAAACATATAAACATACAAAACTACTAGATAAAAAGATGTTGAGTAGAATGTGGCCTGTATGGGGAATGAATATTTGCCCAAACAATTGAAAATGGCTATTTTCAGAAAAGTTAGTTAAATGTGACAGGAATGGGATTCTTAAACAACATGTATGACAAATAGAAGAAGAGATGGTCAAAAGTGAATGGAGGCTAAATGAATGTGGATTGAATTCTAATTACAGAAGTAATTGTGATTTTGTCATATAAAGAGAATAAAATGGGACAAAATTGCCAACAAATATAGGAAGAGTAAAAATGTTTTTAAAAAATATGAAGAGTAAAAAAGACTTGCCATGTGGACCTCCTCAAAAACAGAAAGATTAAAGGGGAAAAAAGCAATGTGCAATTCACAGTTATGGTTATGCTACGAATGGCTTGTGACAATAGAAAGATATGGAGAAGTACAGTCAATATATTTAATTGTATTTCTTTTTTTTTTATCCTGCCCTCTAATTTATTTTACTTACTCTTTCTTATTCTTTTTCTCATTGTGTATTATACTGCTTAACCAGAAAAGAAATTGCATGATGAGTTTGTATTTATGTATATATGTAAATTCATAGACAAGAAATGTGGAGGTTCATAAACTTTGCATGATCATAATGTCTAAGATTGTGCACATCTGCCCTATGTAGGATCTGTAATCATATCAGTAAATATATCCTGAGTACAGCAGCTCTTTGAGTTGGAATCCAGCTGGCCTAGAGACATCAGAGGCAGAATTCTGAAGGCTATGCATAAGGAGGCTTTTGGGATTGCTGGTTATGAAAATTCATGTTCAAAAGCCCTTATAAATGTAGAAAGAAAAAGAAGCTCTCACCAGTGCTAAAAGAAATATCTCCTGAGATGTGTTAAAATACTGCTTAGCAACTGGAACATTACAGTTGAACAAATTTGCTAGTTAAACATGCATATTTAGGGAGATTTCTGATAGTGGTAGGTACTGTTTAGTGCTAGTGAGCCATATAGCTGCATTAGAGGAATCCCTCGTATCCTTGTGATTTAGAAGGGTGATAGAAATAGAAGATAAAGACTTAGCTTTGATATACAAGCCTATTTAAATCTCTGAGGTGAGACGCCAAGATGAGGCCTAGCCATCCAAAACTGCTTGAACAGGATCATTAAGCAGAAGCAGTAATAGCCTGGCATAGACTCAAGTATTATCAAAGGAAATTGTAGTAGGCATGCCTGAAAGAACAGCTCAGGTATTTAGAGGTAGAGGAAGATCATGAGGCACGGAAGGAATTTTATGGAAGATTTTCAGATCTGCTAAGGTGGGCAAGTGGAGAATATGATTACAGAAAGCAAAGTCGTACTGTAACTTACCTTCTCCCTGAATCCATCTCTAGTGGAAAGTGCTGTCACTCTCTTCTTCACAGACAAGGTTACTCTTCAAGAGCAGGAATGTTGTTTGGTTCTTGTTTTTTGTGCCTTTGAATCAGTGTTGACTGTAAACATGTCACTGTGAGGTTGGCAAGGTTTTTGGAAGTGGTTTTCCATTGCCTGCTTCCTAGGGCTAAGAGACAGTAACTGATCCAAGGTTACCCAGTGCTTCAGGCAGGACCTGAAGTTATGGTGTCTCAGCTTCTAACCTGGTGTTTTAACCACTATGCCAGTTCTGCCATCTTCAGCTTAGAGCTTTGTTGGCATCTGCCACAAATTCTTAGGGGAATGGAGGGAAATTGAGAAAATAGGCAATTGCCATGTAGGGATGAGCCAAAGCGGAGGGGATGTCAGGTTTGACAGAATCCAGAGGTGTAAGAACAAGCCTGTTCCAGTCTTCAAGACAGCAGAGCCTGGGAAAGGAATGCAAATTGCACCAAATGGTGCCAACATTTGAGAGGTTCCCAAAACATCTACGTGGCATGCCATTGGATGAAGACAAATTGGCCAAAGGGGGAGGGCCAGGGAGAAGAAGAAACTTTTTGCGTGGGAACTTTAGTTCTAGTCTGCTTCTGTTGCAACCACTAATTCTTAGTTTAAAAAAAAAAAACCTCTCAGTTCAACCAAGTGGAGTTGAAGGTCTTTCTTTCCTAGGGACTAGTTGGGCAAGCCTGACACACCACACCAAAATGGCTGTTTCAAGAGTTAATGCTATTTCTCAAATGATTTTTTTATTGCTCTCCTTCCTCCTCCTTGTGCATGCATATGCACAAGTGCCTTTATGTGACATGGAAAGAGCCTCAGACTAAAATAAGATTAGTAAATAATCATACAGATACTACTGATATGACTTATATATTTGACTCAGTACATAATGACAGTATTTGCATTATGACATCACCATACATGTTTGGTCATTTTGGCAATACTGAGGTTTGCATGAATCATCACTAGGTGCTAGTCTACTTCCTAGTGAGACAGTATTTGGCTCCTGTTTTTTCTCCTTTTCTTTCATTTTAATTTTAACATGGAAAGAAATCCATCAGGTTTAGTGGACTGCATTTCAGAAAATTTCATTCCACACTTTCAAAAAATTGACAGGATGGCCGACTGGTCTTTAACCTTCATTTTCTTGGCATGGAAAAAGTAATGAGTTTTCTCAAGAAATGTCTCTCTTTATCAGCATTTCCAGGAATCTCCAGGTAGATCACACAATCATATGAACATTTCTGGAAGTGTATTTCTAATAGCAGGCTAATATTGGGCGGTGGGGGGGGGAGTGACTGCTGTAAGCAAAAAAAAATTGAAGACAATGGCTGTAGCACTCAAATTAGGAAATGAGAATGTCCTGGGAAAGGTTCTTAAGCTGTTTGTTAATACTGTTTTTCTATTTTATGTTTTAAAACTTGATATTGCTCACTATGGTGAATAAATCTAAGGGTAGGCAGTAACCAAAATATATTTATAAAAATCATAACTCATCAAAAAAGATTCTTTTTTGTTCTGTTGATCTTGAAAAAAGTATAGTTCTAATGATTTATATGTGCTCTGTCTCAGTAGATAGTGGCCTCTGGTTGACAGCGAATCTAAGTAGGCTTAAGGCTGGGATTCCTCCATGAAGTTCTAGGACTGTAGCCCAGACTGGGAGTTAAAAACATCCCAGAAAATGGCTATCAGGGTATTTTCTAATCTATTATTTGACAGTGTGCATGTATATGTAGTAATAAGTAACATTTTGTAACTTGAGGAAAAATTTTGGAACTAATTATTCTCCATATTAATTATATATATAATATATATATATTCCTGCTTAAATTTGTTGTCTAGGCACTACATTTTAAGGACAATGTCCTTGCTTTGACATCTGTTTATTCACTATTATTCATGCAAATGTGTACATTATTATGAACACAAGGCCTATAGTAACACTACCTTGCTTTATTTCACATGCATTTTGATGAAAATTCTATATAAACATGTTTTGGAGGAACAGAGTAATAGAAGATAAACAGAAGATACTATGGTATTTCTTCTGAACCAATATAAATACAGTATATATTCTGTTTTGTGCTCTACCTGGAAAGATATTGATGTCTGACCTCCACATAATTTACCTGTTTCTGAACAGTCCACTGGGAAAATCTTTAAGAAGGTTGCATTGTGCTGTATTTGCTATTGTTGCTGCTGGTTCCACTGACAATTACCTTGCAAAGAATAATTTTATTCTTTTGACTTGCTAACTATGTTCCTTGAAAGACAAACAAGCAATAGCAGTAAACAGACAATGCATGACTTTTCAGGGGGAGAAAAATGTAAGTATTTAACAGTGGAGCATTTTTAAAAATTTTTGTCTACTTACTTATTTTTCTGCCCAATGAATTGTATGTCTTATTGTCAGACGAATATTCCCTGTTATAAATTTCAGCTCTCTATTCTAACCCAATACTTACAAAATCTGCTTTAAGCTATGGCTCTTAAAATAGTTCTAATCCTTGACAATATTTATATGGAAAATAAACTTTCTTGTTGTTATGCTACAGGGCTTTCAAGGGCTTCCAAAAGAAAAATACATTCAGACTTTGATCCAACTAGAAATAACAGAGGCCTAAACTAGATGATAGAGCATAAATAGCTACCACATATTTGAAACTTTTCACCATGCTCCTTAGAGCCATGCCTACTTTTTCTACCGGCCAGCTTATGTTCACTTTCTGGGAAAGAGATGAACTGCTGGATTTTAGCTGCCACTCATGACAATAAAGTAATTTTTCCTGACTATCTGATCCTCTAACCAGCTAACTCCTAGCAACCAAATTACTGTTTTGCCACTGTCAGTCATTGAGTGTCTCTGGTGGATTCTATTTGGAAGGAGAGAAATGAGATAAGAAAAAAATATAATAAGTATAGTCTATACTGTAATGTATGCAAATAAAAGGAAATGTGTGGCCTACAGGTGAAGATATTTGCTTCCCATTCCAGAAGGCTTGAGAATTCAATCCTAGGTAACAGCAGATGTCTCTCTATCAGAGCACAAAGAGAAAGTATCTGCTGTGAACTCTGCATAGACATCAAGAAGGGTATCCAGCCAGTAAAGGCTCAGTTCAATTCAGTCACCCTGAATCTGTTTTGCGGCGGAATAAACGAGACTGCACACCTTTAGTGAGATAGCTCTTTTCTGTTTATTTGCAGGGATCGACTCGGGCTGGCGGCGCGGCAGCCTCTCCTTTTAAAGGGCTGGCCGCGCTAGATACCAGCCACTGGCGAGGGCGAAAACTCCCGCCAGAATTTGACCCAATGGATGGTAAGTATTTTAAATATGAATTGACCAACCCAGAACACCCCTCCCCTCTTGGTCTAGTCCGACCAATCAGGAGCCGCGCCTACGTGACATAGTCACGTAAGTAGGCGGGGCTCCTGTGGACCCGACTGGACCTGCGCAGCTCAGTCGTGTCGTCGCTGTTGGCCGGTGCGGAAGGACCTGTTGATCCTCCTGCTCCCGGCCCCGGAAACTTCGGGAAGGTCGAGTCGGCCGCGTCACTCCTGGCGGGCCCAGCTCGGCTAGTTGATGTGGCTGTGCCGCTCCCTCCCGGACTTGGATTATCGTTGGTCTCGCCAAGGTCTCTATCTGGATGTTCACCAGGCCCAGGTGCGTAGTTTCGAAACTCGACCGGGGCTAGTGTTGAGGGTGTATATGTGTGAGTTAGGTCGTCGTTGTTTATTTGTGGGTTTGTTGTCTTGTTGTTGCTTAGTGGTAATTCCCCTTCCCCCCCAGGGTGATCGTGAGATCTGGGTAGGGTGCGGGATCTAATTTGATCGATATGCCGCTTCCAAGTCCTGTTATCAGAAGTGGTTAGGCGGTATGATCGTGGGCCTGTGATTTGTGTTATGGTGGCTGGCACCCATAAGGGATGTCCGATCAAGTTTTTTGCGTAGACTAGGTCTCCGATTTGGAAAGTCCTTATTTTACTGGAAGAATCAATCGGTTTATCTGTGGAGTATGTGGGGTGTAACCTGTCTAGGGGGGAGCGTAGTTTCCTCCCCATTAGTAATTCTGCTGGGGTCTTGTTAGTGATAGTGCTAGGTGTGGTATGTTGTAAGAATAGTAGTTTGTCAATTCGAGCCTGTATGGGGCCCTGGCCTAGTTTGTGTAGTGTCTCTTTGGTGAAACGAACCATGCGTTCGGCTCGTCCGTTCGCCGCCGGGTGTGCCGGCGCGGTTAGGGCATGCCGTATGCCCAAGCTGGCGAGGTAACTCTCAAACTCTATTGCTGTGAATTGTGGCCCATTGTCAGATACTAGGGTGTCTGGCAACCCGTGTGTTGAGAACCATTTCCTGAGCTGTCGGATGACAGCTTCGGAAGAGGTTGACTGCATTAGGCTTACTTCTAGCCAGTTTGAATAAGCATCCACCAGAATTAAAAATGTGTGACCATTTGTCGGACCCGCGAAATCTATATGCAGTCTAGACCATGGTCCCCTGGGAACATCCCACTCTGTGGCCGGTGCTTTCGGGGGTGAGGGTCGGGATGTTTGGCATGGTTGGCAAACCCCAACCCAGTCCGTGACGTCCTTGTCTAAACCCGGCCACCAAACATAACTTCTTGCTAAGCTTTTCATTTTAACTACCCCTGGATGACCCTCATGCAATAGTCTTAAAATTTTAGTCCGTAGTCTTTTTGGAATAACCACTCTATCACCCCAAAGTACGCACCCCTTCATTACTGATAGTTCCATTTGTCTCTGTTTAAACTGTGTATACTCGTTCTGTAGCTGAATGTCCGGCCATCCCTTTACAATCCAACCCCTCACTTTATGCAGTAAGTTGTCGTTGGCGGTTTCTTGAGCGATGTCTGCTGCCGTAATCGGGAAATCGGTTAAAGTCTCAATTAAGAATGTTGTGGTACAAGGATTCGGGTCAGGGTCACTGTCCGGTAATGGGCAGCGACTTAATGCATCAGCGTGCAAAATTGATGGGCCGGGGCGGTAAAACAGAGTGTAGTTATATGCTGCAAGGAATTCTGTCCATCTTGTCATTCTGGGGGATAAAATATTAGGAGTTGCTTTGTTTCCAGCCAGGAGTCCTAACAGCGGTTTGTGATCAGTTATTATAGAAAACTGACGGCCATACAGGTATTCATGGAAACGTTTAATACCAGCAATTATGGCTAGAGCTTCTTTGTCTAATTGACTATAATTCCTCTGGCTTTTAGATAGTGTTTTTGAATAGAATGCGATTGGGGCTTCTCTGTTATCCGGTAGACAGTGGCTCAGAACGGCTCCGACCCCAAAAGGCGACGCATCGCAAGTTAGTATCAACGGCAATGTTTCATTATACTGTATAATCACCTTAGTTGAAGTCAGAAGCTCTTTTATTCGGTTAAATGCTGTTTCTTCCCGACTGCCCCACTTCCAAACTGCATTTTTGTCCAAAAGCCTATGCAAAGGTTCCGCCACTGTAGCTTTCTGTGGCAGAAAAACATGATAAAAATTTATTAGTCCCAGGAAAGCTTGCAGCTCAGTCTTGTTGTTTGGTGTGGGGGCGTCATTTATGGCACGGACCTTTCCTTCGGTTGGGTGGATACCGTCGCCATCAATAAGATATCCTAAAAATTCTATTTTTTCTGTCATCAATGTACATTTTTCTTTTTTAACCTTGAGCCCCGCTTCCGTGAATTTGGTAAGGACTTCTCTTAGACGATCTCGCAATTGCTCTTTGTTACTAGCTGCGATTAGTACATCGTCAAAGTATGGTATAACCCCCGGTATTCCCTGTAGGAGGCGTTCCATTAACCCTTGGAAAATGCCTGGAGCCACGCTGACGCCAAATTGGAGGCGGTTGCATTTGAATGCGCCCCGGTGTGTAACAATGGTTTGGGCTTCAGCCGTTTTTTGGTCTACGGGTAGTTGCTGATAAGCCTGAGCCAAATCGAGTTTTGCAAAAATTTTTCCGCCTTTGATAGAGTGTAGCAAATGTTGTACCACCGGAACGGGGTATGCGCTTTGTTGCAGCGCATGGTTAAGGGTGGCCTTAAAATCCCCACAGATCCGAATCGACCCATCCGCCTTGATAGGGGTTACTATAGGGGTCTCCCACTTAGCGTGATCAACAGGTTCGATGACCCCTTGCTTAACTAGTTTATCTAGCTGTTCTTCTATTTTTGGTTTTAAGGCGAATGGTACTCTTCTAGCTTTTAATCTAATAGGTGTCACCTTAGGGTCTAGATTAAATGATATTGGGTTTCCCCGGTACTTGCCTAGTTCTCCGTTGAATAACTCCTGGAATTCTTGCACGAGGTCTGCTTCCCAATCTGTATCTGAAACATGGTTGATGCCGGTCATCCCGATTCCTAGCGGCTCGAACCATTCTAGACCCAAAAGACTTGGTCTGTTTCGGTCTACTATTGTTAAGGGCAGGATTTCAGTGTGATTTTTGAAAGTTACTTGGAAATGTCCAACTCCCACAACCGGAATTCGATTTCCCTGGTAGTCTTTCAGTATTAGCTTCTGTCTCGAGAGTTGGCTCCGCTGTAAGCTTGGGATTAACTCTTTGATGTTGTTCCACGAGACCATGGAGAGGAACGAACCCGAATCCACTTCCATCTCGCACTCTCGTCCCTCAATGCCAACTGTAATGTGGACTTTTCTAATGTTTGTCGTATTTGCATGACCAATTATCACTGTTTGGTGTGTCTCTTGTCTTCTGTTAGATGATTCTTTGTATTTTCTATTCCTCCCGTCTTGGTTCCAACGGCTACTGGTCATCTGTTCTCCCTCTCTCCCTCTTGGGGGTGGGCTTCTTCTTTGTCTTGGGCTGTAACTGGTCCTGGCTCTGCATACTCTGGCAATGTGACCCCTTTTCTCACACTTCCTACAGATGGCATCTATAAAACGGCACTCTGATCTGGGGTGATTTCCTCCACATCGATTACATTCGAAATCAACCCTTCTGTTTGGCCGCTCTTTTCCCCCTTTCGTAGTCTTTAGATGGCATACCTCGTCTTCCTCATTACTGTCTTCGGATTCTAGGTCCTCATGGTGTGTCGTGGTTTTTTCTCCCTCGCTTTGAGGTCTGATCGTCTCCTTGCTATTGTAGAGTGCGGCGTGATTGATTTTTTTCATTTTTGCCACCGACTTTTGAGCGGTTTCGGCTGCGGTAGCTTCCTCTATCGCCTCATTAGCTGTTATCTTAGGTCGGTTAAGTAATTTGCTCTGCAATATTGGGTCTTTTAACCCCAGTACGATCCGATCCCTCAAAGCCTCATTGAAATCTGAAAATTCACAATCCCCCCCAATGTCTCTTAACTCTGCTACGAAATCCGCGATGGACTCACCCTCTCTCTGGTTTCGGAGGTAAAATTCGTGGCGCTTGATAAGGCAGGAGACTGTAGGAGCATAGTGTGCTCGCAGGATTTTTTCTAACTCCGGCCAGGCTAACGTCTTCACATCCGTTGGTGATGCCAGATTTTTTGCCATTTTGAAGACTGCTGGACCGCAATGCGTTAGGAATACCGCTCTCTTTCTGTGCTCCGACACGCTGCTCAGCTCGCTGCTCTCTAGAAACATGAGGAAGCGATCGATGTACGTCTGCCATTCTTCCTTTGCCGGGTTGAAATGTTCTGGTGGGGGGTTGTTTCCGGCCATTTTGCCGCTCGAGTTTCGCCGCTATTCACTCACTGCTGGTGCTGTCTCGATCCCACCTTCGTCGCCAGTGTTTTGCGGCGGAATAAACGAGACTGCACACCTTTAGTGAGATAGCTCTTTCTGTTTATTTGCAGGGATCGACTCGGGCTGGCGGCGCGGCAGCCTCTCCTTTTAAAGGGCTGGCCGCGCCAGATACCAGCCACTGGCGAGGGCGAAAACTCCCGCCAGAATTTGACCCAATGGATGGTAAGTATTTTAAATATGAATTGACCAACCCAGAACAGAATCCACCCCAATAAAAAGGATTACAGATTCATAAAAAGAAGAAGAAATGTGTATGTAGGAAAATATATATGGTGCCTCCAGTGATCTGTGCAGTTCTTGAACTTGAAAAAGATTTTCCTTTTACACTGTGAATAAACACAGGGAAGGTGGAAGACAGTGAGCTGCTGCATATCTAAGATTGCCTATAGATTTTGGCCTCTGACTGGACAGTATGTTACCAGAAGAAAAAGTCTCATATTTTTTACTTTCTGCCTCTTGCTTACTCTTAAGCAGTTTCTCTTAGATTTTATGTTTTTTAGGCTGCTGCTTTCCAGATTAACCTTTTTTCACTGAATATTAATTTCAAAATACCAATCTCTGCCATTTTTCTCAAATTAACAAACAATTATTAAAGCATACTTGGGGTGAGTGACAGAAAGCATACTCCGGGCTACAAAATCTGCCGCCTCCACTCTACTGCATTCCATTAAGCAGTAATTTTGAGATCCTAAAATAAGTAAGGAGTTGGAAAGAAGGAAGGAAGGAAGGAAGGAAGGAAGGAAGGAAGGAAGGAAGGAAGGAAGGAAAAGAAAGAAAGAAAGAAAGAAAGAAAGAAAGAAAGAAAGAAAGAAAGAAAGAAAGAAAGAAAGAAAGAAAGAAAGAAAGAAAGAAAGAAAGAAAGAAAGAATCTCCCATCAGTTTTATCAGAACTCAAATGCAGGCAGTGGGTATGGAGTTTATTCGCACATAACTATTTTTCCCCATTTATTTTCCCTCTGGTTGTACAATCGCAGTTCATAGTTTTGTCTCTTTGGTCCATGAGACATAAGCACATTTCTTCTTGTTTTGCAAAATTTGAACTTTTCAAAGATTATCTTTTTAGGATTATTTATGAAACTCCTTGTGTACCAAGCTCCAAATAAATTTTTAAGTTCTTAAGGAGAAATTTACAGGATAAGTAGTATTGATTGCATTTTGTAACTAAAGCTAAATTATAGCAGAAGAATGAAGTTTAGAAAGGAGGCAAACAATCTGAACCACGTGCATTTAGTCTCTTATTTTCACTAAGGGCAAATGTTAGTTCCCCCCCTCAAGTCTTCCTCATCATAGCATGGGTCGGCATTCCTCAGAGAGTTGAGTGAAGAGTGTTGCAGTATATCCTGCCAATAGGATCATCCAAGGAATGAAGGGTTTTCCAGCTGGCCAGCTAAAGCAAGCAGATACCTCTATCAGCTAGCAGCAAAGATGCTGGAGGCAGATGACAATGACAGAGTAATCATTCCCTACTGTGCAGGACCAGGCAATGACAAACCACTCCTAAATTTTACAGCCCCTGAAAGATATGTATAGACAAGATAAGGTAGCTGACTATACATTACTAGATGTTGGGTGCCTTAAATTGGACAGTATTCAGCATGCTACTGAGGAAGTACTGAAGATGTGTTGAGAATTAATGGTGTTTATGATGTGGCTAGATCAGGCCTAGATGCATACATACATGCATGCAGACATACATACATACAGTATATACATACACACATTCCTAACGTCTATAGATACAAATCAGAAATAAACAGGAAATTCGATAAAATAACATTAAGAACTAAAAATTGTGGTAATCAACAAGTTTAATACTACTCTTCTGTCTTAAGTGAGATAAACAAATAGAGGCACAAGACTGAGCTGCAAGGTGGATATATGAGAACCTCGATCAGAGAGAAAAGGCAACAAATATGTTTCATACTAACTGCCAGGATATTTCTTCACAATGGAATCAACAAAGAACGTTATCTGAGATTCTCTGTAGCTCAAACAACAAAGGATATGTGGCTCAGGGACTCCAGAGTTGTTCCCAAGTAGCCATATATGCTGCTGTACATTTTTATGAAGTCTCACATACCTGTGGAAGGTAGAACATCCAACTTGGCCAAGGTGAAGGTCTATGTTATTTGAGAGACCACCTCTCTCCAATTGTAGCAGCTTCTCCTATTAGATCTGGCTGAGAGTGCATATTACATTTGGTAGGCCCAGGAAGTGGGCCCTTCTCTGCTTTGGAATATTCTCTGCCCCCTGCCCTACCCCCTGAAGTCAAGTTAGCTCCATCCCTGTTATTATTCTAAAAGTCCCTCAGGACTTGGATATTTCAACAGGCCTGGAAGTGTTCCAGGGTACCAGAAGCGTTCTTCAATGACTCCATTGTGGTTGATTGTTTTACTCTCTCTGACTGGTTTGTACATATTAATTTTTGAATATATTTTAGATTTCATAGCATAATAAGTTTTTATTTATTGTTAATATGAGTTTTAATCATCTTTATCAAGATTATTTTTTATGTAGCTATTGCTTTATTGATTGTTGCACGCTGCCCAGAATTGCCTTTTGTGAGGTGGGCAGGCTTATAAATGTGATTGATTGATAAATAAATAAATATGCCTGAGCAACATTGGTGAATTAGAGAAATGTCTATAAGTTAAAGAAGCCTGAAACTGCACTGAAAAATGTTTGTAACTATGTACTTGCTCTATTGGGTCCCATTAATGTCTCATTTATGCATCCTAGAGTCATGTCACGTGAGAGCCAGATAGATGTAATGGTTAAGTCATAAGGCTAGAAACCAGGAGACCTTTAAATTCTGGTCCCTCCTTAGGCATAAAGCCAGCCAGGTGACCTTGAGGTAGTTTTTCATTTTTTATAATATATTAAAAGCTATTCTTTTAGGCAAAAGGAGCAATGCTCTCCTTTCTGGGAGACAGACTCATTTGGGAGACCAACAAAATTACTATTTCATCTGTATATATGAAAGCTGAAATCTCATGATCCGGTAACATTGAGTTGAAGCCTGAATTATTAAATCAACACATAGTTTAATCAATAGGGGTGGATAAAATGCACTTTTGCCTTATTCCTATCTACCTGATAACCCTTCCAGAAGGATGCCCCAACATCTATCTGTCAAAGTGGTGTTACAATAAACAGCCTACATTAAGCCTCCCTCAAGTTTTCTCCATAGCCTCTGCATTGGAATCACATCAAAAGCCAATCTGAAATTGACAAAAGAGTACATCAATGGAGCCTTTGGTGGGTGGGGTGAATTGTATTTTGAATAGACTAGACAACGGTCCAAGTGTACGAGTGGTATAGATCGTTTCAATCAGAGAAACCCTTTCATTTTTTTTCACTTCAGTTCTTTTTGTCTTTGAGGCCTCTCATTCTTGGGCCTACTACCCTGGCCTTAAAATTCCTAGAAGGCTATGTGACAGTCTTGTCAAAGAACATATACCATCCTGAAGGATGGTAACAATGAAAACAAGGCTGAATCTTCATTCTATTTTAAATGGATTAGTTAGAATGTGCTAACTCCCCTTTACTTGTTGCAGATCAATCAACCATAACAATTAGGGACAGAAGGGCAAGGCCTGTAATGCTATAGTAATGAATCCATCTTCAGGGAAAGCCATCCTCTGCCAGGGGCATGAATACTTTGTTGCTTGTGGCATATTGCCTCCTAATGATCATATGCCTTTGTTTTCCAAAATTATATAACAGCTATGTTAATTTGTGTATTGGGGTTCTCTGTGATTTAGTCCTCAGATCATACCACTTTGTGCTGTACAGAATAAACAGGTTGCAATTTTCCACCTTGTGTAGCAATTGGCTACTTTACATCAGAGAAAAAAAAACCAAATTCAGCGTTTGGCTGGGCCAACTCGCCGTTCTGTCCATCACAAAGTTGAACATCCCTTCTGAATCCCACCTGCTCCTCAGCAAGCATATTAGACTTTCGATCCAATCCAATAGTTTTAAATAGAAGTATTTTGCATATAACTTGCTTATTTTGTTAGAAAGAGATGAAGATGGCCTGATTCCACTTAGATGGAAAATATAGTATGCTGTTAATATAAGTAAATCAAGTTCCCAACTAACTAATTTCTGTATAACAAGGTCCTTAACCATAGCTATATACTTACAGTTTACCATTTAGAAAGTACATTACATCATTGGTCCTTTAATAATTCTATGTTGGAAATGTTGTGAAAGTAATTGTTCCAAATACCTGCAGGTGTTTAGGAGATAGGACCTGAATGTCTTACCTTGAAGAGAGCAGTGAATTGCCAGAAGCAGGCAGGATTTTAAGTTTAGCTGCTGCAATTAATCTCTCTTATTACTTTCTGTTTCTTAGATATTTAAAAGATCGTTATGGATCATTTGCTGTTTGAGTGATTGAAAGGAACCTAATGAGTTATTGGATGGAAAAGTATATATGCTGCAGAGATGAGGACTTTTTTTAAATTTGTAACCATCAGCATCAAACCAAGTGTTGAATCTCATACACATTGATTGGAGTTTAGATAGTGAGGCCTGGAGAGCATAGACAATAGAATGAAAATGCTATAATACCTGCTCAGAGGAGACTGTTAAATAAATTTGGGAACAAAGTTGAAAGACCAATATTCAACCACACTGGTGTCTTTTGAACTTCAAAACCAGGGGTGGAATTCAAATTTTTAACAACCTGTTCTGTGGGCGTGGCTTAGTTGGTGGGCGTGGCTTGGTGGTCATGTTATTGGCTGGGCGTGGCCAACTCAATATCACTCACATCGAGGCATCCATCTCCTCACCTGGCCTCATGACTGTGGGGATGCTACAACAGTCGTAAGTGTGCAAAATGGTCATAAGTCACTTTTTTCAGTGCCATTGTAACTTTGAATGGTCACTCCACACAAGCAAAGTACCAGCAAAGGAGGGGAAAAAAACTCCAGAGACGTTCCTGAGACAGGAAGTCTAGTCCTGCCAAGAATGTATTAAGGGTTAACAGAGAGGCAGATTCTGTAAGCAACACCAGAATGTTTCCTTCCTGCCTTCCTTACAGGATTAGGCCAATAATTTCTTCTAACAACCAGTTCTCCAAACTGCTTAGAATGTTAACAACCAGTTCTAGTGAATAGGTGCGAACCTATAGAATCCCACCCTGCCCAGACCATATAGTATTCAGTTTCTTCTTTTTCTTTAATTGGCAAAACTATTCATCTCTGCACATTCTAATATATTCTCAATTATCTTTCCCTCTGTTGGAATTTTTTTGCTTTTCCAATTCTGAGCAAATACAATTCTAGCTGCAGTTAATTAAATATACTTTTCCTTTACTATAGCTTTCAGATACCTTCCCTAAAGGGAATATTTCAAGTTTTAAGTCTATATGTTGCTTTATCATTTTTTCCAACCATATGTGTACTTTTGTCCAGTATTTTTGGCTTCTGCACATTATTCCACCACATATGGTAATATAGTCCAGGTGTCTGATGGCACTTCCAGCATTTGACTGAACAAAGTTACTTTTTCAACATCATAACTCTGAATGGTCATTTGTTAACAAATCGCTTATTAAATGAGGATACGTGTACTATTAATTTCACTATTCTTAGGTAATGGGGAAGAAATATCTTACCAAGAAACATGTTATTTAGCTTAAAATTTGGACCATGACGGCACATGGCTGCAACATAGTCATAATATTGTTAAATTTAATGAAGGTTATTATGCTCAGTGGCTGAGGGTATTCCTTTTTTTTTTTTGTTTTAAATACCCAGATACCCAGATAGAAATATGCTTGTGTTTTTGGAGAAAAGGAATATCAAAGTCACTGATACATTCCCAAAAGGAGGCATCCAATATCTTTGCTTGCCAAGAGAAGTTCAGGAGAGGTGGGGGAGACAAAACTAAGTCCATTACCTCTTGCCTGTGGAGTACCACAATGTTTAATGTACTCCCCTTCCTCTTCAACATCTATCTTAAACTTTTAGTTAAAGTTCTTGAATAGAAACAGTATTTGGATGATACCATACTTGCGCTTCAAGGTTTTAGTTACCATCTTTAAAGCGTCCATGGCTTGGGACCAGGATATTTGCGGGACCGCCTTCTGCCATTATCAGCCTCCCGACGACCAATACGCTCCCATAGAGTCGGCCTCCTTGGGGTGCCACCGGCTGGATGGCTGGCGACCCCAAAGGTGCGGGCCTTCTCGTTGGGGGCACCCTCCCTCTGGAACGAATTACCCCTGGAGATGAGGACCATCCCTGATGTCCTGACCTTCCGGCGTGCGTTGAAAACCTATTTATTTCAGCAAGCCAGTCTGGCCTAGGGGTTTTTAGAGCTTTTAATTCAGTTTTAGCTTTCTTAATCTCCTATTTTAATCTTTTGAGAATGGCCAACCTATTTAATTCTTTTAACTTATTTTAAGTATTGTATGTGTATTTTTATATGTATATTTTATCTGGCTGTACACCGCCCCGAGTCCCTCTGGGAGAGGGGGCTGTATACAAATTTAAATAAATAAATAAATAATTTATCTATTCACTACTTCCTGAGTCCCAGCTGATCGGCTGGGTCTTCCTTTGTTGCTCTGCACAGGAGAACGGAGCTGGAAAGTGGGGTGGGGTGAGAATGGAGATTTTACAATATCCTTTCCCTGTAGTGGGGTGGGAATAGAGATTTTACAGTACCCTTCCTCTGCCACTCCCACCAAGCCACGCCCACAGAACCGGCAGTAAAAAAAAATTGAATCCCACCATTGGGTGGAACAGGATCAATCCTGGATGACTGTGGATATTTGCCCCTCCCCATAACAATCTTGAGAGATCTTGTTTTGCACAGGGTTGCATTTCCTTATTCAAGAATGGTGTGTGGAAACTGAAAGGTACCTGAAAAGATTGTGAAAATGTTTTGGAAAGGGCAGTTTTATTATTAAAAGGATAATTGGCCAACAGAGTAGTCAGTTCAGAGCTACAAGAGGCAGCACTGGCATTTGATGGAGAGTGCAAGCAAGGCAGAAGGGTTACTTAGTCCTGCCCAATATGATTCAATGAACTAACATCGCCAATTTGAGCTATGTATGGCATCTGTAATCCAAGACTATCAACATTCCCTCCAAACAACCAGAGAACAATTGGCTCCACCAGGAGAATGAACTGCAAGTGCTAAAATCCATCTATGTGTAGGAAATCAAGACATGTGTTTTGGTCAGCAGCGAAATGAAATACAGAGATTTCTAATTATTGGTTTTCTGTAGATGTTGCCTGGCAGGGGAAGTTGCATTAGATTTTTATTTGTTAATTTGTAAATGAAAAAGAGGAATTTTATAAATTAACAAATCTATTACATCAATTGGAACTTCCATCTTTAAAACTGAACTTTTCACATGATTTGCCTTGATCCTTACTTTTACCCAATGGTTGCTAAGGTTGCTTGCTTGAGTTCATTTAAATCTGAATATATTTAACTATTTAGTCCATTTGCATTTATAACAAGGATGGTTGAAACAATTTATGCGAATATTGCTTAATTGTTTAGCAACATTTTTTAATTGTTAGGGTTGCTGAATGGACTCTTTTCAAAAAATCCTAAATATTATTCATTCTTTCAGAATGCAACTTTTACTTTTTCTTCTAAAGAAAAGTAATTATAATTAATATTGGTTTGGAAGAAATCTTTTTCACATCAAGTTTTAAAGTACTTTCATTTATTTTCTATTTAATTTAAATTTTAAATAGACCACTATAACATTTGTGAGCCAGAACTTCTTTATAATGAGCACACTTCCTACATTACATTAAAAATAAATGGATTCTATAGCTCATAGAGGTGAAAAGTCAAATCTGTTGAAGTTGATTTCTCTAAAATTGCTACTGGTAGCAACAGAAACATTATTGAACCTCCATGGTGAAAGAACAAATTTATCTTTTTGTTAGCTTTTAAGATTTTATGAAAAACATAAAACAAATGATACAATCAGAATTGTCCCATCTCAATGCTACTATAACTATATCATGGTTAGAGATAATGGCTGGGCCCATATGTCATCTTAAACCAGGTTGTTTTATCATAAGATGTTATACTTCACTTTTACCGACTTTAAAAGCTGAAGAACGCAGAAGTGGTATTCAGCAGGTTATGACCAGTTCTGGAGAACCGGTAGTGGAAATTTTGAGTAGTTCGGAGAACTGGCAAATACCACCTTTGACTGGAGATTTTACAGTATCCTTCCCCTGCCATGCCCACCAAGCCACGCCCACAGAACTGGTAGGAAAAAAATTGAATCCCACTACTGGAAGAAGAAGCTCAGTAAGCATTATAGGTTTATTAAAAAAAAATCCAGTTAAAATACTTCTAGAAAGAGCGGTTACATGAAGGTAACATGTACGCCTTTTATCTTTTCTATCTTTATCTTTTCTAATCACAATTCAATATAATGCATGCTCCCTATAGAAAACTTGATTGTGTAAGTATCATACTTTCAGGATCTCCATTTATTCCTGTCCTTGTTGTTATGATGGAGAGAAGATGCAGAAATGGAACCTCAGGCATCTCTTTTGGGCCCCTGTGTTGTTGATGAATTTATATGAATGGCAGAAGGAAAGTGAAATCTTGAACCATAACAAAAACTTTGGATTTTGCTGGCACGCAGGTTGAAAATGTTGATTACAACAACAAAAGAAGAGCACCTGTGCTTTTTGTTAATAACTTCAAAACACCTGCTGGAGTTCATCCCAATGTGTCATAGCTCTAGCTTAAATAAATTTGACAGAGCTCACAGACTTCTCAAAGAAAAAGTCAAGAAGCTCTCAAGGACATAGTGTCACTGAAGCCAGTTTAAATCAAATGAATGATACCTCTGTAGGGATAGAATTTCTGAAGGCATCCGTCATCAATGTATGCTTGCTTAAAATCTTCCAGTTGTAATACATTTACTGTCAGTCACTCACCATATAGAGCTACAAGATGAACAAAAAAAATCTCAACAAATCATCTTAGGGACCGTTGACAATAATCTATTATAAATATAGTTAAAATGCCTAAATGTATCTATATATATTTGTACTACATATGTATAAATATTGTATATAGCTAATATAACTAGAGCTGTGGATTTATTACATAATTGGCAGGACGGGTTTAGGATCAACCATGTTTGCAATGTGTAATACAAAGACTATATTCGCTAACAAGCATTCATATTCCAGGAATATTGCCATATTTATTTTCATGTGACGATTGTGTTCATTGGATTCCATCAATTTTAATTACATTTTTCTTGTCTACAAATAAGTTCAGGTACTTATCCACTCCTGACAACTACCACAGTTAAAATGACATTACATATTTCATGTTTGTTGCATAAAATTCATACACACATATACATGATTAATAGTATCTTCAGCAATTGGAAAAAAAACACAAATACGCCCATAGATAATTCTAAATGGAATGCCCCTATCACATTCTGAATTGAATGTATGTACATAACAGGATATTCTTCTCTTCTCTCTCCTCAAAAATAAAACAATTATCCTGTTGGTTTCAGCTTTGAGCTTGGCAGTTTGGTTGCAACTGTATCATCACCAATCGAAGACACACTGTCAGTACATTTTGAATTGTATTCATCTGTCAGAACACAGGTCTTTAAATACCTTTTTTAATGAGATGCAAATTAGTCTGAATGTTGTTTGGCAACATTCAGACTAATTTGCAAAAATAAAATAATTATCTTCTTGAATCAAACTTCTGCAAATGGCATATAGGTATTTCACTTTCAGATGTGACTGACATGCTGAATTATTAAAAGTTAGGCTTAGATCAACAGTCCTGATCACTAATCTCCATCTCCCTCTGCCTTTGTTTGGCAGCAGAAATTCAAATTCAAGAATTTTTTTCCTTTAGGTCAAGAATTCTAGCATTACAGTAATTGTAAATGAAAGAAAAATGGCTACTTGAGCCAATATTAAATAGCCTCATCTCTAATCTGGCAAGATTTTCTTTGTCTCTTCTTTTTTAATTTATTTGGCTTTCTATCAGAACTCCAAGGTATAGGAACTAGAAAAAGATGCAAAACAGCAGCTCAGAGGTGCAAACAGAGGTTGTTTTTAACTTTGTGTCAAAATAACAGAAATAAGACAGCATTTAAATCATTTTAGTGCTGGCTGGTCGATGCTAAAGACAGAGTGGGGATACGGCCAGAATTTAGGATAGACTACACCTGAAAGCACATTCAAGTTAGGAAATACTGGATTTTCAATACCACAACTCACAATTCTATCATGCTAAAATCCACAATCATTCAGATTTCTGTCTATTATCAGTCTAATTAACATAGGTATTCTGGAAGAAAGTCCCATTGAATATGGCAATATTTATATTTGAGTAAAAATAAATATTATATTATATCTTGCTTTATATTACATTGAGCCAAAAAGCTCCAAAGAGTCAGGCTGTCTTGTTCTTCTAATGTGCCCTATTCATAAATCTACTATTAAATCTAAACCTACATGTGAATTATTTGTAACTGATTAGCAAAGATAAAGAGAAAAGAATTCATGAATGCAATATTTACAGAACAATGTTCTACAGGTCTCTGTGCAGTGAGTCTTACATTAAAATATGTGCATAAGAATTTCAGCCTAGGAGTCAAAAAGAAAAATGAAACTCTCAAAGGCTGGCAGATAGATATTGTAAAACAAAACAAAACCATACACAAATCTGGGAAATAAAAGGAGGTACATTTCAAACATTATCCCTGTTGGTTCTGAAATGTCTAAAGTGCAACTCAGGATATTGTTGGCATTAACATGACTTACAAAATGAATGAAGCTCAGTATAATTTGAATAAGCTTTAAAATGAAAGCATGCATAATATTTGTAATTAATTAAGTAATTAATTTTTTAAAAGTAGCATTTCATGTTGTACAAATGAAGCTGGCAATATTTTCATAGTTGTGAGATATAGTTTGAAAGACTTCTGAGTATGGTTAACAGTTCAGAGTTGTGAAAATCTAGAACAGTGGTCTCCAACCTTTCTGGCTCCATGACCTGGCAGCAGGAGTGGCAGCTGTGATGGTGTGTGTGAGTGAGTATGTGTGTGTGTGTGTGTGTGTGTGTGAGATGATTTTGCATGTACAACTTAATCCTGTGCATGCACAAACGAAGCTTTGCTTGCTCATCTGCTACTTGCGTGGCCCAATTCGCAATGGACCCTGGACCGGGAAGGGACCCCTACACTAGAAGGCAGTTTTCTATATCCCTTCATCCCAAGGCCGTCAAACTCCTGGCCCATGTCACGCGCTAGCCACATTCACACCCAGTTTAACAAAGGGGAAAAAAATCCGGATACATCACATGATGCCACCCTGACAATGTGAGTTTGACACCGTGATCTGGACAATTAACTAATATTGCTTCATTCTTTACATGAGGTTTGGAATTATTTAATACCCCGAATTCACTATATAGCCAATTCTAAATCACACTATCTCTTTCCAGATGTTCAAATCGGTAGCATCCTGTGTTTCACAAAAGGAGATATGGATAAAGGATGTACCAGCTAGGCAGGTTCCTTCCACTGTATCTCTGATGGCCTACCCTTTTCACTCCAAATGCAAGGGAAGAGGGCCTCCTAACCACCTTCAGACTGAATGTGGAGAGTAATCTCTTACAAATATGTTCAGCCTCTCTATATGAATAATAACTTTGGACCATCAGGAACCCCGAGAGAGAGAGAGAAGCCCAGCAAGTGGGCTTCAAATCATCCCCAACCACACAAGTGGAAATATGTGAGAAAGGATCTTAAAAAAGGACCTTTTATTTGAGGCAGAAACTAGGAGACAGATAACTATAATCTGATTCCTGATGGTGATATGTAGTCAATACCCAAAGGAAATTGTTTGTTTGTTTATTGTGTATGAACTTTCAAGTCAGTTTTTGATCCATGGCAATTATTTGGTTTAGTCCCTACCATTTTTTGGAAAGGCTTGTCAGAAATGGTTTGCCATTATCGTCATCCTAGGCAACTGTGGGATCTGACAGGGTTAACTATCAGTTCGGTCATTTACAAGGTTCGGTGATTTACAATGTGCTTCCCTCCACACTGCCGCGTGCATGTCTGTAAATTGTCATCAGCATGCTGCAGTGCAGAGAAGCAGCCTTTGAAAAAGCCCTCTTTTCCTGCTTTTTTAACTCCAGCTGTGACTCGCACAGCAGCTGAAATTGAAAAAATCAAGAAAAAAAGGTCAGGTAAGAGCCCAGGTGGGTGGGTGGGTAAAAACATCAGCAGACATAGAACCGGTTGTATGTCTGCTGCTCTTCAGAGCTACCGGTTCTACAGAGGTGGACAGAACTGGTAGAAACCTACCCCTGATCTTAGGGCTGAGAAAAAGGGACTGGCCCAAGGATACACAGCTGGCTTTGTGACTAAGGCAGGACTAGTACATGTGTGTGTTGTATGTGTGTGTGTGTGTGTGTGTGTTTTAAATTTCTAGCCTGGTGCCTTATCCCATTCCACTAAACTATCTCTCACAAAACAAGCACATATATTTATATTTAAATAATATTTGCATTTTTAAATAAGCACATGTGTTCTTAATAGTCAAGTTCTATGAGCTAAAGCTATCGTTCTTTTGTTGTGCTTTTATCTTCAGCTTAGGCATTGTCAAGGAATCTTGTTTGGGGCCACTGCTCACAAAAATTCCAACTACTGCTTGATGACAATAAGCTAGACAGCTTTGATATTTAATCATGTTGCACTTCCAAGCATGGCAGATTCCAGAGCCTGCCCAGACTTGGCTGGCTCTCTAAACTCAGTTCATTTAATGAGTTGACTCTTGATAACTAAAGGATCAGCATTTTTAGAGTAACCGGGTCACTTTCAGTGTTTTGGACTTCACCAAAAATCTGGCCTTTCTCTATGTGTGTGTGTCTCTCTGTGTGTAGCTTCAATTCATCTCAGTAGGGGCTTTGCTCCATGGAGGAATTGTGATTTTCTTGTTGAGGCAGAGGCAACACAAGTTGTTTATCCACAGAAATATGAATGAATTATCCTCAGTGCAATGTTTCATTTTGTCCTGGTGTGTTGTCTGGCAGATGTTGTACCTGAAAGCAGCCTCAGAAGAGAGGTGAAATGAACAGTCTTGCTGTTTCATTCTGCTGTAGAAATGGTGATGGAGACACATTACTTTCTGAAATAGCTTCCAAAGATGATTTCACTGCAAGCATAATCAAAATGAAACTTCTATTCAAAGTTTTGCACAGTGTTATTGAATATTTATTTATTTATTTATCTATTTACTTACTTATTTACTCACATAAATAAATAAATAAATAAAAAAAACAGATTTTTTTTGCCTTTAGTCTCTCAAGGCACCCCTTCAAATTCTCGTGGAACCCTAAAATTGCACAGAAAATGAAAAATTCTGCTCTGCAGTATTACAAAATCTCTGATTTGAATTTCTGAGCTAATAACCTATTTTTTAGATACAGTGTATTTTCTCCTCCCTTACTATTGTTTCTATTCCTTTTCAACAAATTATAGCCTTCAGTTTCTACATTCAAGACATAAGAGTCATCCCACCTGGTTTCCATCATAGCTATTAAATAGTATTTGCCTTGCTGTACTAAGAGTTCAAGCTTGCCTTGTTTATTTCCCATATCTGAGTATTAGTGAATAGACAATGCAGGCCATTAACTTTATGAGCCAGTGTTCTTTCTGATTTTTTCATTGTGAGGTTTAATAGGTTCCATCATGGCAATACTCCCACTCCTTTGTAAGTACATGGGTCTATTTAAGATCTTTGTTTAGTGCTATTTGTCCTCAACCCCCACAAGATCCAATTTAAAGGCTTCATGATCAAGATGATGTGCTTTGGCTAAACACACTTTTGCCAATTTTTGTAAGGTGCTGCACACTTCGTGCGGGATGGCCTTCATCCAGATAATTAAGGTGCATGTTTTCAAAAACTAGCTATCTCCGTGGATAGCATTTGCATGATTGATCTTTACCTTGGATTATTTTTTCTCTTAATGGATAACAGTGGGACAAGAAGGATTTATGAAAATAGTTTTGAAGTCCCAGGACTCAGACTTTCATTCCTAGTTTTTTAAAATCTATGGTAATAAGGTTGTAGCTCATCTCAAAATATATGGATGGATGTTTCTTCTTCTTCTTCTTCTTCTTCTTCTTCTTCTTCTTCTTCTTCTTCTTCTTCTTCTTCTTCTTCTTCTTCTTCTTCTTCTTCTTCTTCTTCTTCTTCTCCTTCTTCTTCTTCTTCTTCTTCTTCTTCTTCTTCTTCTTCTTCTTCTTCTTCTTCTTCTTCTTCTTCTTCTTCTTCTTCTTCTTCTTCTTCTTCCACATCGGACATTGGCAATCATGTTGGCGATCCTATTTTTATTAACAGCCACACAGGTTTTATCCAAACCAGTCCCTTAGATTTTGAAGCCATGATGTTCTTCTTCTGCCCTGACCTCATTTACCTTCAATCTTTCCCTGGAGGTTTAAGGGAAGTATGATATATTTTTGGGGGTGTGGACATTTTCTGGGATGAATGCTAGTGAGACCAAACTCTGGCTACAGGTAGTCCTTGATTTAGAGCCATTCATTTAGCAACTATTCAAAGTTATAGCAACATTTGAGGGGAAGTGAATTATGACCAGTCCTTGCCCTACAACCATTGCAGCATTCTCACAGTTACATGATCAAAATTCAGGCGCTTGCTAACTAGCATACATTCACAATGGCTGCAGCATCCCGGGGTCATGTGATTGTCATTTGTGAACTTCCCAGCCAACTTCCAACAAACAGAATCAACAGGGAAAGCCAGATTACACAATTCACTTAACAACTGCAGTGCTTACTTAACAACCATAGCAAAATAGTCATAAAATCAGGCACAGCTCACTTAGCAACTCCTTTTTTTAAGCAATGAAAACTCAGATCTCAATTATGGTTGTTAGTTGAGGATTACTTGTAACTTATATAATTCCCCCATCACACTACACCCCAAAAAACCCAACAACAATCTTTTGTGATGAGAAGAGTATCTTATTAGAAGCTTGCATTGGCCAGTGACTAATGATGGTATGTTTTCCTTTAGATGCTCACAAAGTGATCAAGAGTTAATTTTTTTAAAAGATGTTTTGAAAGCCTGGTATTTTGTAGAATTTGGTAGTCTTCCTTAGCACTTCCTGTTATGGGCACACATTCATACATTTTGCTGAATTGGAAATCTGTTCCTTATGCCAGACCACAAAACAAAGTAGGCATATGCTAGTCTGTAATCACATGCATGCTGGTGTTATATAGATGGATATAGAAATCCACGCATTCCTTCATTCATTCTATTCTGCATTCCAGCTGTCAGTAAAATCACTGGTAACAGTGTTATTGCAGGACAATTCTTTTTCCCCCCAGCTAACAGCTTTTTAATAGAGAAAAAGCAAACTGCCAGTAGGATGCTTCCTATTGAATGAGGCTTCAATCAGCTAAAGTGTGATAAAATAGTAAAAAGTGAACCTGCTGATAGGGAGATTTCAGCCCCCTCGCCTTTTAAGAAGAGATAATCTGTCAGGATTATACCTCATTTAGAATAACAGAATAGAATAATATGATCCAATCTGGAACAGTCAATGGGACCAGTCTTCTGGTTTAGTCTTCTAAGTTTTTGGACTATTGCTGGAGCCTCATCCTCAGGGAACTTCTTTCTAGCAGTGTGTATGCTTTGGGCCAATGGTCTCCAACCTTTCTGGCTTTGTGGACCAGCAGGAGAGGAAGAGTGGATGGTTCCACAGGAGTGTCAAGGCAAGGAGACGTGCACAGCTCCATTTGAGCAAGTGGCAATGAAGATGCGTGCTCACACATGTACCCATGCTGCGTGTGCTAGTGGAACTGTGCATGTGCTGCCTGGCATTTCCATGGCCCGATTCTGAACAGGCCACAGCCCGATAGGGGAATGTGGCCCCGGAAGATATGTCAATCCCAGCTTTGAGCTATTCTCTGTGGTGCCTGTTGTGCATGATTTTTTAGATGTTGATTGGGGTGTTGATGGCTGGCTATTAAGTCATTGGCTGTTGTTTCCTTGTGCTGCCAAGCCCTTGCCTCCTAAGTACTTGATAAGCTGGTGGCAAATCAGCACTCTTGCTGACAGAATAACAGAGTTAGAAGAGTTGGAGGTTCTTCTAGTCCAATCCCCTGCTCAAGCAGGAAACCCTAAATCATTTCAGACAAATGATTATCCAATTTCTTCTTCAAAATCCAAAGTGTCAGAGAAACCTACAACTTTTGGAGGCAAGTTGTTCCATCCATTTGATGTCATTCCACTGATTAACATCAAACAAACAAACAAACAAATACATTCTGATTATTATCTGATTATTGCATTTCAAAATTCCTTCACATAATGGGCAGGCAGATGCACATACTCTTCTTCCTGACCAATAATTTCTTATAATGTATGGTGTGATGTATTTACCTAAACATTCATGGCTAAAAATGGCTAAATTTTTTTACAATGGGTAACCTTTCAGTACTTCATTTTTATTACTTAATTTCAGTTTTTCCAATAGTTGCCCTAAGAACTTGAAATACATTGATGAATTCTTTTGAGATCTCAAAAAATGCTCAATATTCAAGAAAGACAGTACCTAAAAGGGAAAAGGATGAAGAAAAAATAGCAAATGTTTTAGTCCCAAAGCTGAATTTAATTAGCTTCAAGAGGAATATAAGAATGGAGATATGCAAAATTGAATTATCTCAGGTGTATGCAATAGTCTCATATTGCATTAAATCTCTCCCATCTTTGCTTGAATGAAACAGCTAAAACAACAAAAAAAAAAGGTTATTCCCTAATTTTTACAGGGGAAAAATTGCATTTATCAATTCCAGTGGAGACTCCTTGGACCATGGAAAGGGAATTTTCCCAGGCCAGAGGAAACAGTTGAATTTTTGAGAGTAATTTCACTAAATTGTTGCAATAGTGGATATAATCATTAACAAAGCATTAATTTAACAGAAGGGATTCTGGAGAGGCTGTTTAACACTGTCATTTCAAGCCCCTAGGTTGTTGGCTACACTTCAATTATTTTTATTTTTTATTTCTGGGCTGATTGATACATTTTCAAAGCACTGGACCGCAACTGCTCACATTTTCACTTTTTAGAGATTGATTTGTGCAGTAAGTTTATTTTAAAGGTTGGCATTTTGCTTTGCCAGTTTCTGCTTCTTATTTATTTATTCAATTAGAATAATTAACTCCCTCCCCCCCCCCATAAAAAGTCAGAGAATTAAGAAATCAGGTGGATGCAGGTCGGTTTCAAAATGTGCAGAAGTAATATCTGTCCTACTCTTACAGGGGGCCTGTTGCCAATCAGAAGCAGACATCAACCTGAGCTGGGAAAACTGAAGCCCAAGTTCCTCTTGTGATCCACAAGAAGAGAGAAGAGAGCTATAAAAAAACAATTTAGAGAAGATGGCTCAACGTTAAAGAAAGATTATCCCATTGTGATGGAAAATAGCAGAGAGAGGGCTTGTGAAAAAGCAAAGCACTGCCTTCTTCATTTTTCATCTCCTGAGCAGCAAGCAGTATGATCAAAAACGTCCAATTCCAATCCATTTCGGTTCACTCATGCTTACAATGCCAATGTGTGGTAAATGCATTTCATCTTTCACTGTGTGGAGTTTTCCCATCTTCACGTTTCTTATGTGCCATATTTCCACTATAATTCTGCCTTTGCTGCTTCGGAGTCTGCTTTCCCTGCCTGGCATTATTAGCAGTTAGAGATCTGGAAGGCTTTACTTAAGCCGCATCATCAACATGTTAGTATTCCAAAATATCATCTGTATCTCAGAGGCAGAGATCCATCATCCAGTACAGTATTATTATTTCCTTTTTCCCCCTTTATTTTAAAACAAAACTTTATTAACATTCAAGATATTAAAAAGTTTACAAAAGGTAAAATGTTAAAAGAAAAAATTTACAAAAATTTCTATACTAAAGTTCATGTTGACATATTTCCATATCATTTCTTGGCAGTACATTAAATACCATATATATATATATATATATATATATATATATATATATATATATATATATATATATATATATATATATATATATATATATATATATATATATATATATATATATATATATATATATATATATATACTTTGTATTACAACACCCTGTTAAGCCCCAATTAAGGGAGAAAGCATACTGCTTTCTTTTCTGTCTTTCGGCTCATCACCAGAGACCATACCGACAGAAAGCTATTTGTTTCGTTGCCTTTTGTTTACATGTGTGTAAGGTTTTTAAGCTGATAATTTTAAATAATAAATAAGGGAGACTAGTATAGATCTATTTCGAGCTAGTTAGCTCTCTTCAGCTAGCCATACCCTTACTGGGATTCGAACCAGGGAAGTATTACATGTAAGGCAGTTGTAATTGCCACTACACCTACGCTAGCTGAAGAGAGCTAACTAGCTCGAAATAGATCTATACTAGTCTCCCTTATTTATTATTTAAAATTATCAGCTTAAAAACCTTACACACATGTAAACAAAAGGCAACGAAACAAATAGCTTTCTGTCGGTATGGTCTCTGGTGATGAGCCGAAAGACAGAAAAGAAAGCAGTATGCTTTCTCCCTTAATTGGGGCTTAACAGGGTGTTGTAATACAAAGTATATACTTATTCCCCTGCCTGAGCTGATAAGGAGAGAGCCAGTGGTGTAGTGGCAATTACAACTGCCTTACATGTAATACTTCCCTGGTTCGAATCCCAGTAAGGGTATGGCTAGCTGAAGAGAGCTAACTAGCTCGAAATAGATCTATACTAGTCTCCCTTATTTATTATTTAAAATTATCAGCTTAAAAACCTTACATATATATATATATATATATATATATATATATATATATATATATATATATATATATATATATACATACACATAGAATTTGACAGTTTTAAAAGTATATTGTCCATATTAATTCTCGATTCTTAATTAATAAACAAACTATCTTGTCTTTTAATATCTAATTTTCATATGCAGAAAAGGGAATATCAGATTAACACTTAATATATGCATACATGTCTAAGGGAATGTCAGGGATGTTTATAGTCTGTATGCTGTAATTTAGTATTCCTCGGTTATAGCAGAAAACAGGAGTCACATTTCTATCATTCATTACATATTTTTATATATTCCTACAATAGGCCCAAATAATTTTAAATCTTAATCTGGGTATCTATCTAGCTCTTATTTTCTCCCAGCAGTTCTTCAGTTCCTACCACTTCTCCCTCATTCTATCTATTTGCTTGTATTCCGGTTATATTTCCCTTGTTTTTTTCCTTTTTAAATTCCTTTTGTGACCTTTTATTGTAGTTTACTGTCTAACCATCGATACCAAATGTTCCAAATTAAAAAGTCCTCCTTTTCCCTTAATTTCAGCATGAACCTCTCCATCTCTGCACATTCTAATATTATTATTTCCATGTGGGTTTCATGGAATATAGCAATCATTTACCCTTGCTTTCACAGCTTGAAATGATATATTTGATTACATCGCATCCATTTCCATTACCTTCTTAATCATAATCATAGAATAACAGAGTTGGAAGGGACTTTGGAGGTCATCTAGTCCAACCCCCTGCTCTATTCCAAATATTAACTTCTACCTAGGATCAAACTCACAGCCTCCTGATTGTGAAGTGAGAGCTCCACCTCTAGACCACCGGACCTGCTCTTGTATTATTGCCATCTAGTATAGGTGTTTGCTCCCATTAGCTGAGAAGTTGGATAGCCTTTATTCTTTGGTTGACCTTGCTGGGTGCACATACACTTAACATGCTCTCCTGGCATTCTTTCTTCACATGTTCATCCAAGAACTCCAGCCTCCTGCTGCCACAGTGAGACAGCATAGGAGGACTTGTAAGGGACTTCCCTTCTTATTTCACTTATTGTTAGAGCTTCCATTAATGATTCTTGCAACCTTATAATGTGCATCATATTTAATGCAACTTAAATGTTAATTAAAGCAAATTTAATTAGTTAATTAATGCAAATTTTTAAAAAGTGGTTCCTAACAATAGCTGAGAAAAAAGTATTGTTGGTTCCACACAGTTTGGACAAAAACGTTTTGAACATTGAGGAATGTGTGTTGTCCACTGTAGTGCAGAACAAATGAACTACAACAGCCAATATTTCTCTGTGTCCTTGATTAAAGCTTTTCATCCAGAATACCTTGGACCAGCAATAATTTTTTTCTTGTGAACTTTGAGAGCTAAGTATCTGTTTTTTCTCTGTATTTAGTTATGCCTAATTTTCTTCACTTTCTTTTCCCCATGCACATTTATGCAGAAGTAATTCTGTTCTGTCTGATGGAGTTTAGGATAGTAACCTTAGACTACAGTCATATAGTCTGTGTTCAATAGGCCTTTGTTTCTGAGAGGACAGATATATTGCTGGACATGTGTCTTTTGGGTTGCCTGGAGAAATGTGAATGCTTCAGAGGACTTGTGTCAGAAGTAAGCTGCATAGATTGACATTTTTGATAATATGGATTTAAAAGATCTTATCTCTCAGCATACTAATACAATGACAGGCTTATCATCCTAAAATGCAATGAATTACTATGATGTGTTGCTGTACTGAAGTGGCTCATGAAATGCAGGCTGAAAACTACAGACTGAAGGAATAAAATTTCACTACAGAGACTTTCCCTAATCTCACATGCTAAGGAACAGTACTATCTCTGATTTTTACACAAAACGAAGTGGTAGTAGCGCTCTGCATATCTCTGGAGGACATATTTTCTGACTCACTTGAGCAGCAGAAAAAAAAAATAACAATGGCAAAACTCTTACCCTGAACATGTTGAAAAGTTTCCATTTGATTTGGAACCTGTAAATAGGGGCAAATTTGTTTCTCTTTTCCTGGATTAGGTTCAGAGAGGTAAAGAACTGCAAAGTTGTTACTAGAGACTGTTAGCATGGCTGTTATCATACCTAACCTCCTGAAGATTGCACTCTGATATTATTGTTTGGCTTAAGGGCCTGAGCTGAAGACTGAAAGTTATTTTCCTTAATTGTCTACTTAATTAATTATCTACTTCGTGGAGTAGTCTCAATTGTATATGATTTGGTATTTACTCACAATTGGTATGGAAGGAAAGAAAACTATGGCCACGGTTACATTGCTAATGGCTGCACTATTGGAAGACCTGGAAGACCAGGTTAGGGACAGATCATCATGGAAAATATCTATTTATATGGTCACTAGCAGAGGTAGTATTCAGCAGGTTCTGATCAGTTCTGGAAAACCGGTAGTGGAAATTTTGAGTAGTTCGGAGAACCAGTAGCTGAAATTTTGAGTAATTCAGAGAACCGGTAGCAGAAATTTTGAGTAGTTTGGAATACCACCTTTGACTGGCACACCCCCATCTATTTGCTGCCTCCCAAATCCCAGCTGATCGGCTGGGTCTTCTTTTGTTGCCCTGCACAGGAGAAAGGACCTGGAAAGCAGGTTAGTGGGGTGGGGAGAGAATGGGGATTTTACAGTATCCTTCCCCTGCCACGTCCACCAAGCCACACCTACCGAGCCACGCCCACAGAACCGGTAGTACAAAAATTTGAATCCCACCACTGATCACTAGGAATTGATATTAACTTGATGGTACATAATCAATCAATGAATCAATCAGAATTGGCAGTGCTATTTGGGTTTACGTTTATTGTATATCATGAGCATCACAAGCAGTTTTCTACAATGTTCCATCCTCCCAATAAATTAGATTAGAGATTATGGGAATAGAAGTAGAATAACATTCTAACACCATGACAGAAACACTATCTTAGTGCCTTTCAGTGATGAATTTGCTGATTCGCTTACCTCTCACTGCTGACTGGCACAAGATGATATTGGGGGGGGGAGCTACATTTGGCTACATTAGCACGTTATTTTTTATAAATGTGGTAAATTCAATGATACAAGAATTTCCCATACTTTATTTGGTTCAAAAATAAAGTAGTCTGAAAAGACTGATAGGAGAAAAAAAAATAACTTAAAATTCTCTGTATTCTCAGGAGAAGAGAATTAGGTTATATTTGAGAGCAGCATTGAACACACAATATAATTTACACGGTGTACAATTCATAAAATAATTTCAGAAACATTCCATCTGTTGCTAGGCAACATGCATACAAAAGTCTGATTATATATGCTCCTTGAGTGACTCTTGTTTCAGAATGTATAAAGCTTTAAGGACAAATTGACCCCTGTTTTGCTTCTTTACAAGGTTCCTCTGTCTTTGCTTTTCCAATAGCAACAACTTTTCCTTTTCTTCTGAGTGTTTTCCCACAAGTGTAGAGTTCAGGGTTGTTTTCAGATCAACCATTTGGTTGCTACAGGAATCTACCAATCAACACGTCCCCCAAGTCTAACATCACAGGCAGAGGGATAGTGTCATTCTGTTGGCTTTCACACCTAATGCAGGACTAGAAGTCTGGTTTCTAGCTTGGTGCCTTAATCACTAGTCCAAACTGGCTCTCTCTCTGTCAATAGCGATAATATCCAGCTAAAATTCATTTTCAGGTAGAATTATGTCCATTAGATTTTTGACATCCAACAGAGATATTACCTTTCTGATGTGGTGGGAAGACTTGGCAAAGTCAATGTTCCTGAAAAGAAGGCCACCTCAAGTTTCTAATAAGATACTCTTGCCAAAAAGATCCAAAGAGAGAGAAGTGAAGAAGTGAAGATAGGGATAATGGTGGCAGATGGATCTTTGTAAGCATAGAAGAAGGCAGTTTATCTTAGATTAAGGAATTCCAAACCAAACCTTGAAAAAGGAATCATTGCTGAGAAAATAATATGAATGTGGGTGTAACTTTTAGATAAGGTAGACCACCAGGTGATAAGATCACTCTGTCAGAAAGCATTCAAATTACTGGGAAAGACCTTCAACTTTCTTTAATCAATCTAGAAGTAATGATGTGGCCAAACCAAAGCTGCAAAAAAATCTATTTGCTGATGGTGCCAGTACTAAAAGAGGCATTCCTTGTATTAAAGGGATATAAACAACTGGAAATAGAATGTGTCAAGTACAAACCATGAAAATGGTTATCCTTATTAATGCAGAAATTAAATGTACAATGTGGTTGTTTTAGGAATAAGCCAATTTAGGCATGGGGCATTTGAAACCAGATGATTGCATGATATTGACATGAGCCTTAATGAAAAAATGAAGAGTAATGATCTTAAACAGAATATTATTAAGTATACATTTTCCTACAACCCACAAAGCGACAGGACAAATCCATTTGAATTGATGGATATCCAGTGAATATTAACATATACAAAAATATACCTCTACCAACACTGTAGTTGTGGATAACACCAAAATGTTCTATGGCAAACTGCAAGAAGTGCTGAACACAATATCAGAAAAAAATCATGGCATTATCAATGGGCGAATGGAATGCAAAATTTAAAGAAATGAAAAAAAGTTCATTTATAGAAAATTTTTTGATTAGATAAATAACACAATGCATGTAGTCTCAGTTTTCCTCTAGCTCATTATGCAAGATTAGGATTTATATTTTGAATTGTCTCTGATGAAATAGTAACTTCATACATCATCACATCCTCTCTCAGTCTTCTTAATGATTGCAAAAGCAATTCTTTCTAAAAGAGATTCAATCTTTGCTTCTTTACTTCTTTGCTTCTTTTTCATTTGTGGGCATTCCTTGCAGGCATTACCTTAAGAGTTTTATTATACCTTTTCTGTTCCCAAATAATTATTGTTGGGTGAGAGCAGAACTTTGGTAAACACTATGACATCCTCAGAATTAATGAATGCGCACTAAAGTTATCTTTTTCCTCCTGTCTTTTTTTTCTGTATCAAAATTATCTTCTATTTTTGTTTTAATCATTCTCATTCAGTGTGACGGAAGAAATAGTTTATATTTTTTTTTCACCCAAGGAAAGTGAAATTGACAATATTGTCAGGGTTGCGATGAGAGTTTCTGGCACTTACGTAGAGTGTAAAGTACTCAAGTGATATGCAAGTGTCATGTCTTTCACTGAATAGCTTTTTTAAAAAGTTCATTCTTCATATTGTCCTTGTATACTTTTTGTTAACCTAATGTGTTTGTGGCATGTCTGTAGCTTGTACACAACCTGAATGATCACAATATCAACCCCAATCCTTCATGCTAACATCCCACCTGTGAAAGATTTATTCCCATTCCTAATTCCTGACCTCTTGTGAATGAAAGCAACAGGTGATGGCTTTCATGCACAGCTGAAGCTGTAGGAAGTCTATTTAAGACAATGACCACACTAGCATATTAAAAAGACTTAATGTAAGCTGTCTTAATTTATTAACAAGAGATTGATAATATCTGACAAATGACTGGAGATAAATTGTTAAGCAAAATGAAAATATGCCAGAAGCAGAAATGGAAAATTACAGTAAAAGCTTTTATGACCGCAGGAAAATTCAAAGCTAATTTGTCCATTCACCTAAAACTTCATTCTCACTGTTTCCTTTGACAGAATACTGCATCCATTACTGTTCTAATTAGATAACCACAGAATGGGACACGTTGTAGACAGATATTATTTCTGAAGGGACAAGAATTGTGCATGTTGGACAATTTAGTTTTTACTTTCACTCTTGCAGACTGATTTCCAAAGCCTCCATTGCTAATATTAATATTAAGAAATCACCTGCTGCTAAAAACAAATGTTAAGATTTATTGTTGCTTTTAAACCTGGCTTACTCTAGTTACATTTGGTGGGTTCTTTTAGGTATCTTCTAAGGTATTTCTGTCTCTCAGCACCGTCCTATCTAAAAATGTCATCCAATCAGCTTTAAAAGTAGCCAAGAATGGCAATTTGCAAAGTGGACATTACTAATTTAAAGCCAATCTTACAATGAAAATTACTTATTCAGCTATAGGCATTCCCCTTAGGGGCAGAAGGGCAGATATCGTCACATGCTACATGATATCATCATGCACTATCATGGTGGTGTCTATTGTGACATAAAACATGAAGTGTCATTGAAACCAGGTCCTTAATGCAATCAGTCCTTGACCCCAAATCCCTTTTATTTCTTTTTTTAGATCATTACCTGAGTAGGCTGCTGATAGTTCCACTGTATATTATATATCCTTAACCAAGTGGTTTCCAGACCATGTGTATCCAAGAGGAAATTGAAAGAAACAAGAAGTCAATTGCAACTACATTATCAAACCAAAATTTAACATGTGTAAAAAAAATTGGTGGGATTTAGAACACATGGTTACGACTATCATCCTGACTTTTTTTACCCCTTCTTGTAGACATCTTTCTTCCAGATATTTGATACTTTAAAAATGTCTATGGAGAGTCTCAATCATCCAGGTCATGGTTGTCCCAAAGGAGCTTTTTTCCAAAAGACAACTGGACTTTCTTGGTTTTAATCTTTGAAAACATTTTACTTCTCATCTGAGGAGCTTCTTTGATTCTTCAGTTCAATCGAAGAAGCTTCTTGGATGAGAAGCAAAATGTTTTCAAAATAAAACCAAGAAAGTCCTGTTGCTTTTTCGAAAAAGCACCTTTGACACTTTATAGCTTCCAGGCTTCTATTGTGCAGAGCCGACCATTCTGGGAATTGTGGTTCTCACACAGCAGGAATGAAATAGTTTGAGGAAAACTGTAAATTCAGGGAGAAAAATCCCATGATTCTGAATTAACTATTGCCTACAAAATGAAATCCATATACTTTGGGAACATTTGGGCTTATTTGAGAGTTATTTTACTTTTGATTAATATTTAATATTTGTATCATAGCAATAGCTTATATTGCTATAGCAATAAGACTTATATATTGCAAGCCCTCTGTAAGCAGTTTACAGAGTCATAGCAATATTAATATCACACTGGTAATATTTCATGTTTGCATTATTTAATATTAATGCTACTCATTCTCCTCTTGAGTCACATGTAATTAATGTAATTAATAGTAGAAACATTCTGTCAATCTAAAAATAAATTCCATTAAATTTAATGGCTCTCACTCCCAGCTAGGGACAGTGAGTTTTTAAACCAAAGACAATATCATTCCTGACAACTATATCTTATCTTTCACATTAATTAGCATGTTTAAAAAACTATCAAATATGTATCTAAAACATTGCTGTGGTATGTTTCAAAATGTGTATTTCAATAGATTTAAACTGCTGAAGATTTAACGCCAATATTGAGATAAGTGTATTATTTAGTGGATGGTCAAGTCAGAAAAGCATAGATCAGATTTCTTCATGCAAATACTGGATAAATCAGAATTTCTCAAGGTTCCTTATGCATCTCATATGCATATTAATATTTTTGAACAAGATCTCTTTTATCTTACAATATTTTCCCCTAGTGCATTAGAAAGAAAACTAAGTTAAAGTCATTTCTGGCAAAATTAAATTGATTACAGCAATGTTGATCTGTAGTCAGTGTGCATCTTAATAAGCCCCAGGGATATGTGAAAACTACCAAGGTAAGTGGTAGATTGACACTTATCACTGCATATATCTAGAAGTGTGCTAACAATGTGTGAAAACAATCTCCATTTAGCATAGCAAGTGATTTTCATTTTCAGGATAAAATTTGTCACTAACTCAGCTCAGTTTCTGCAAACAGAGAAAGTTATCTAATTTGTGTGGGTGGGATTTCAAATTAGTCTATTTAACCCTATTCAAGGGTAACTTTGAGCCAGTTCTCTCCCTCGGCCCTAGGAAGGAGGCAATGGCAAACCACTTCCAAAATTTGCCAAGAAAACCGCAGGGACTTGTCCAGCCAACACTGACCAGAAGGCTTTTAAAAAAAAAAAAAATCCTGAAATTAGCTAAACTTGTATAAATGCAGCAACTAGGTCTTTAACTGGCATTAGTAAGCATGTTGTGTGATCACATGAATTTTTATTTTGATTGAGGAAATGCTCCATTAGTTATCAAACTTAAACTCTGCTACCCAATGAAAAATTTCAAAATTCAAACGTTAAGAGATCAAAAACATTAAGGTGTTTCTTAGGAAAATATTCTTTTTATAAGAAAATGAAATGGTATTGTTAAATACATTTTGTTATTAGTTATCAGGTTACTCTGTTTCAATGAACAGATTTCAATATGAGCAGAAGAGTTCAATATCTTTAACTGCACATGTCTGCTTCTCTTTTATGAGTTATAAGTGTTGCTCATGGATCGTTGTGTAAATTTGATCACTAAAATTGCATGAATAAGGGTCCTGGCTTGAAAGAACAGAATAAAACTTTCCAAAAAGTTTTTTTTTCTACTCATAAATTAATATATTTTACTTACCATCACAAATGTGTAAGAAAGTTTTACCCAGAGAAATAAACTTTCACAATGATTTTTGCTTTGGGTCACTTATCCCTTAAAGCTAGCGTACTCTTATATATTTTCTTGTTCCAGCAAATTCTGAAATTTCCATTATAGATATCTTGCATAGACTTTCCTGATTTTATTGAGGAGGTTGATTGGTCTATAATTAGCAGGATTTCCCATTTTTTTGCATATGGGAATAATGAGGGCAAGCAGCTCAACCACGGATGTCTATGCAGGTAAAGACTGAGTTGAAAGCAGGAGCATAGAAGTTCAAGTGGTTTTTAATGATCTCTGGAGTAATTAGGTCTTTCCTGGGACCTTTCCTGGACTTAATTGAGCAAGGTTTTATTTTGTTTCTTTAATTTTTAAACCTTTAAATTTGTGTATTTTTTTAAAGTTTTTAATTATTAATTTGCATCCAACCCTCCTTATGCTGGTCTATGACTATAATAAAGATTTTATTGATTGATTGACCAATTTTCCATAATTTAATATCCCAGCTGATCATTTAATCTTCAATACAAACGCTATATATCCAGCTAATTCTGGTTTCCTTGAAAGGAAAAACTCTCAAAATTTACTCAGCTTCTGGTTTGGATACATGGATACATCTGCGCAGTTTTCTTAGCAAGAATATGGAAGTGGTTTTCCCTTCTTTGGAATATTTTACGGACCTCCAATTTATCCTAAATGTTTTGATTACCTGATAGCTCCTTAACCTTATCTGAACCATCTTTGCTTTCTTTTTTTCAAAATATGCTCAGCTCAGCTAGATGCAACCATCTGCTAAGGCATTTTGGATTATTGAGTCTCTTCCAAGTTTTATTCCAAATTCCCTGTATTTAAAGATTTCTGAGGCTGTGTTTTCCATTAAAACCTCACAGCATATTCCTATTCTCTATAATAATCAGCACAACATTTCAAGCTCCCCTTAAATCAAATATTGCTATTTTCTCAGCTGTGAGTTCAGTTCCATCAGCCATGAGTTTGCCTTCATGTCTTTTTCCACCAATAATTCATTGTCTCTCACTGTCCCTTTTTTCATTTCTTTTAAATAGTCAACTTTAAGCCTCCTTAAAAGCTTGCAACATGTAACGAAGATATCCTCAGTTGTCTTGAGCTCATTGCACAGCAACCAACTTTCCAATATTCATGGTTATGTTATGCTCCACTCAAGAGATGCCAACAGAATATAAACATTGCATATCACAAACAAGCAGATAAAAGTAGTGTTTCTTTCTTCCGAAGACTAATCTATATTTTTCCACCTTGCCAACACAAAGGATGCATTAGAAAGATAAAAATGTAGAAGAGAAACGCCTTGAATAAATGTGTTTAAGAATGGTTGTCTGTTCCTGAAAGTCCTCCAGAATTGGGAAGAGAAGCCTGTATTTTAAGACATTAACTTTGGGACACTTTGGGTGTATGAACACAGCACAGTATTTATGGGATTAGTTATTTAAAATAATTCTGCCAGAGATTTGAGTGAACAAGGCCATTTACTACCACAAGATCCACGAAGGATTAAATGCTAAAAGCAAACACTTTAAATAACCTTTTTACAATTATCCCCTTATCAGGTGGCCATTTTCAACATTTAAAATATCCTGGAATTCATTGAAATGGAGTGGCTATGTGCTTATGCAATGTTATGCTAGGAAAGAGAATTCAATACGAGTTCCTGAAATATTTTTTTTTCATTGGCTGTTTGTACAATGTACATTATATGAAATTATAATTATATACAGCAAAGCATTTGTTTATTTATTTATTTTATTTTTTCAAGCATGCATTTGATAATATATATAAGTATAAACATGATTAAAATACATGAAATACATACGAATAAAAAGGAACATTAAGACAGGGACGGTAGGCATGTTGGTGCGCTAATGCATGGCCTTACAGACCTCTTAGGAATGAGGTGAGGTCAACAGTAGACAGTCTGAGGTTAAAGTATTTGGGGTTAGTGGAAGAAACCACAGAATCAGGTAGAGTATTCCAGGTATTGATCAATCTGTTGCTGAAGTTGTTTTTCCTACAATCAAGTTTTGTGCGGTTTACCCTGAGTTTGTATCTATTGTGTGCTCTTCTATTGTTGAGGTTTAAGCTGAAGTAGTCATTGATGGGTAGTACATTGTAATGGATAATTTTATGTACTGCGTTTAGGTCAGGCCAAAGACGGCGTAGTTCTGAGTTATCTCAGCCTAAAATTTCAAGTCTGGAGGCATAGGGTATTTTGTTGCGAGTAGAGGAGTGGAGGACTCTTCTTGTGAAATATTTCTGGACTCTCTCGAATGTATTAATGTCCGATATGCAGTGCAGATTCCAAACAGATGAGCTGTATTCAAAAATTGGTCTAGCAAATGTTTTGTATGCTCTAATTATTAGGTTAACAACTCTTAATGTTTTTTTGGCAATGTTGTTACAATGGGCTCCAGCACTTAAATCATCAGAGGTGAGAACTCCAAGGTCCTTGATAGAATGAGGGTCGTCTACAAGGTCTTGTCTGTCCAGCTTGTATTTTATTTTCTGATTTTTCTTGCCAATATGTAAGGCAGAGTGTTTGTTTGTTGAGATTTGAAGTTGCCACTTGTTTGACCATTCTGACACATAGTCAAGGTCTTTTTGAAGTGTAGCAGCATTGTCTGTGGTGTTGTATAGTTTTACATCGTCCATGATTTTTTCACATTTGCTTCACTTTGTTATAGTTTGCTCTTCTTGATTATGTGGCATTATGTGTAAACTATCCAGTACATCTTTTTTTTTTTTTAATGAAATCATGGTTCACACAAACCCTGGATTGGAATTATATGGTGATTTAGGGATGTCTAATTCCTTCCTCATTGGTAGGGCTTTTTAAATACTAGCACCAAACTCAGTTGTGTCACGTGATGTCATGTGACATATTGTGACATTTTTGCCTTTGCAGAGCCAGGGTGGGTATGGCCTGCACATGTTGCATCTGGCCCGTGGGCCGCCAGTTTGATAGCCCTGCTAACAGTTACGCTTGATCTTGGATTTTATTCCAGTAGAGCAGAACCCTACAGAACTTCCCAAGCAAGAATTCCCCATATCCTAACATGGACACCATTCATGGGTGACAATGAGCCATTTTTCTAAGCACATCTCAGATTTGTGTGCTTTAACTTTGGATTGTACTAGAAGCTCCCAGGACTTTAAAAAGCCAGGAACCACAATCTGCTCAAGAGGTTACTTGGGGATCAGAAAAAAAAAACCAAAATATGGCAGCTTCATGTTCCAAGCTGCTACATTGTGGAACAACTGCTACAATTCCTTCATGGCAGGGGAGCAATGGTAGGGACAAATTTGGATTTTTAAAAAAGAGTATTTTCTTTGGTTCAGTTTTATATTTGATTTTTACACAGTAGCTCTTTGTCTATGCATGAAGTTCTTTTAGTTTGTTTGTTGCTATGGCAGTTAATAAAGAAGCATGCAGTTCATTACTCTCCACTCATTTTCATAAATTTCTTTTTGTCAACATGCCATTAGGATCATCAGAAAATGGTCAAATGCATGAATAGCCAGGAATATGTGATAGCTCCATTTATGTAAAGGTGATTTTATATCTTCTACATGCCACAGATATATGAATGAGAGTTCTGTTATACTCCGACCCATTTTAGATACACACTGGAATCTGAAGCATATATCTAACAGCACAGTGGTAGATTATAAAAAGAATGCAAACTCACTGCAGAAAAGCTGGATTCATTATTTTCTACATAACACCCTAAAGGTGAAGGATATTTCAGGATGAAATGATATAGATAACACAGACTGCATTGCAATTAGTTTTACTTAGAAGCAGAGGTGGTATTCAGCAGGTTCTGACCAGTTCTGGAGAACCAATAGCGGAAATTTTGAATAGTGCAGAGAACTGGCAAATACCACCTCTGACTGGAGATTTTACAGTATCCTTCCCCTGCTATGCCCACCAACCCATGCCCACAGAACCGGTAGTAAAAAAATTTGAATTCCACCACTGCTTAGAAGTAAGCGATGGTATTGTTTACACTCAATGAAGGTTTCCTTTCAGAGGGTTTAGTAGATTACCTCAAAAGAGAAATATTTTAATGAGTCCTGGATGCTGAAGCATCATTGGTTTTCTTTTGCCCTGTCTATCCTGAGAAAACCTCATTTTGGAAGATACCTTTTCTTTTTTGCTCTCTGTTTAAAATTTCTTCATATACTCTTTATGTTCTTTAGTCAACTCCTACATTTTCTAGTTCTTTTCCATATTTTTAAAATCTTCCTGCACTTCCTTGTAAACTGCTATTATTCACATTACAACGGTATCTGCAGTGGGATCAAAATAAGCAAGTTGATAGATGTGGCATTTTTATCCAGAGACATCAACACATATGCAAATGGGGTGGGGCTGGCATCATAATCCTGTAAGAATCATCTTAATTCTTTTGACTTCATCCCCTCTGCACAGATGCCACTGTCATTTTCTGTTCCTTCATATATACACTATAGATCAGAAGTGTCAAACTCGCGGCCCACGAGCCAGATGCATCACATGCTGGTCCTTCCCCGATTTAGCGAAGGGGAAACCCAATACATCACATGTTGCCACCATGACTATGTGAGTTTGACACCCTGCTATAGATGATTCCACTCAGATAGTGGTAACCTCTAGAACAGGGGTAGCCTTGGTTAGTCCATGGATGGAAGACCTCATGAAAATACCAGAGCTATTATATTATATGGCATACACTGAGAAATTGGAAAACATTCTTATTTTTGTCAGGAAAACTTCATAGACATGTCCTTGAAGTCACCAAGAATCAAGCTCAACTCAAGGAAAACCGGGCTTTACTTTCCAAGAGCCAGGCTAAAAAAGAAAGACTACATATGTCATTCAGCTATTGAGGTTTTGATTATTCCTTTAGCCCTATGATGTTGGCTCATACATATGTCAAAGCTCTACTCTTGCTACAAAGAATGAAAGGCAAATAACATCAGGATGGGTAGGGAATGCTTTAAGCAAGTGGAGATGATATAGGAAATCTAAGTAGTCCTACTGTTAACTTGTATAGATTTTTGTGAATAACAAACATTCCTTGATTTTTTTTGTTCTAGAAAGTTCTTTGTGACTCAATAAATTGGGTTTATATGTGAAGGGTTAAATAAGATCAAAAGAAAAGAGATTAGGAAATGGAAGTGGGATTATCAGTTTAATCACAAACATCAGATATTTGTTAAATAGAAATAAGGCTTATTTGCTTTAGCAGGATTTTCCATTCTGGCTAAATAGTAAAACTTTGCCAGGTTTAGGCTTACAGACCACAACAGAAAAAAAGAGCTGACCTAATTGTGGCATGGTAAATAAATAAATAGACTTGAGATCAATAAATATGTCATTTTCTGTAACAATAACTTTTCCAGGAATGGTGGATTTGTATATCTACAGAGATATATGCCTCTGTAAAACATTGAATTGTTTGGCAATTTAAAGATAAACATTATTGATGAGTATTCATGTGGAAGCTTGTGAAAGAGAAATGGAAGGGAATATGAGCACAAGCAGATTTACAGGTGAGATTATTTTTTAATTATTCTTTAAATAAATATTTAGTTGTTTTCCTGTTCTTGCCTTGTTGGAGGAATTCAAAGGAAATTCATTTTTTTTCTGTACAAAATAAACTTATAGAATTGAAAGTGGGAAATTCCTCCACCCAGCCCAGTTACCTTCCCAATCATATGCTAAAAATGCATTTCCTTAGGAAAATTACTTGCAAAACATATACATCATTAAAATTTTGTGAAAACATATCTGTTCAATATGACTTTTAAAAAATATTTTCAGTATTCTAGTGTGCAGCAACCATCTGTCTGATTTTTGTTGCTTATTTTCAATTTTGCTGTGTGCTACCTCAGCAGCTTATAGCAGAAAAGATGATGGGATATAAATACTAATAATAAAGAAATGTGAGATGAGAAATGCATTCAGAGATGCACTACTGTTTTTGTGTGGAATTTTAAAAAAGATTTGAAACCTGCTGCAGAAAAAGATCAAAGTGAAAAATATTGGACACATCTGTCCATTTCTTGTTGTTGCTAACATTCAACATTTTTCAAATGCTTTTACCTTCATTTTATGGTAAAATGAAATGATATATGTACAAAAGAAAAGATGATAATAATTCTAGTCCAATATTCCTTTCCAAGATTATCATGTTATCACATTGACAGAATCCATTGAATTATCCTTCTGACCATATGGTCTATTGACTAAAATTCAATATTCAGAAATAATCTCTGAAAAATACTTGCAGTTCCTATTAAACCATGACCCAGGGATTGTGTTTTGTATATTTCAGAAGTATGAATGGCACACTTTTATCTTTTCCTTAATTTTTGTCACTGGATAAACATTCAGTTCCATAGTTCTTCAGGATATCTGCAATAAACTCCATTACTAAGAAGAGCAACAAAGATGATTAGGGGACTGGAGGCTAAAGTGTACAAAGAACAGTGGCTAGGATTGGGATTGTCTAGTTTACCCTAAAAAGAAAGACTAAGGGTGACATAATAGCAGCGTACCAATATCTTAGGGGTTGACACAAAGAAGAGGGAGTCAAGCTATTCTCCAAAGCACCTGAAGGCAGGACAAGAAGCAATGGATGGAAATTAATCAAGGACAGAAGCAACTTAAAACTAAGGAGAAATTTCCTGACAGTTAGAACAATTAATCAGTGTAATAACTTGCCTCCAGATGTTATGAATGCTCCAACACTGGAATTTTTAAAGAAGAGATTGCACAACATTTGTCTGAAATGTTGGGTTTCCTGCTTGAGCAGGGGGTTGGACTAGAAGTTTTCCAAGGTCCTTCCCAACTCTGTTATTCTATTCTAAGTAAAACAACTACATACAGTTTAGTTTGGTGCTGTCTGATTACCTGGAGATTGTAAGGGTCTGAATGGGGATGAATCAACTTCAGCTCAACTCTAGCAAGACAGAAAGGCTTGGGGGTTTTGCAGTCTCCCAGTTCTGATGATTTGTCATCTTTGATGCTGCATGGGATTACACTCCCAAAATTGAGTTTGTGTGTAATTTGAAGGTCCTCCTGGACTTATGGCTCCTACTTGACAAGCAGATGGCAGTGGTGGGTGGAGTGGGGCTTTGTACAGATCTACCTTGTGTACTAATTGCACATTTTTCTGGATCAGGAAGCCTTGCTTTTTGATTAATTGATTGATTGATTTTATTGTTATTGTGAGCTGCCCACAGTTTCCAAAGATGGATGGCCATATAAATATTTTAAATAAATAATAAATTGCCAATAACCATGCTTGGAAAATTGATATACATATTTCTGCTCAAGAGAATTTGTATCACTACCTTATTCTAAAAGAAACAACATTATCCATTTTATAAAACAATGTTTTTTATTTTAGTTGCTATTTCATTTTATTTCACACATCATTTTTTTTCTCCTTTTAACTTGGGATAAAAATATATTTTCAGCAACAAGATGGAGTTACTTTCCCAATTTTAAAACCACTAATTTCTGTAATCTCTCATGGTGATAAGAAATGTTAGTGCCATTTGCAATGTGCAATATGTTTTCTTTTGATAAGTTATCCAATCCACCCACCCACCCATCCATCCACCTTTATTCTGTCATAGACCAGCAGATAAAACACAATTAATTAGAATAAAAAAAGGAAAAATATTTTTTTTTCTAAAATATTTAAAAGGATTAGAAGAAATACTACAGCTTAATGTACAAACTATAGAACAGTCCATGGCTGTGGTCAAGGAAATAAAATCAGACTAATCTATTAATAAAAACTTTAGATAAAATAAATCAGAACAACCAGGATATCTTTTAAAGAATGGAAATCGTTCCTGGTGAGCACCTGCATAGAAAGGGCAATAGAGAACAACATGTTTCATCATTTCAATTGTTCCCTCACTACATGGATAGCCTCAGTTCAAAGGGGATCTTCTAACATCTTCTTTCAAAAATAACTGTTGGAAGGGTGATACATTACCCATGAAGTCCATAGGTCTTGGGTGAGTGTAGCTTATGAATGGAAAGGATAAACAAATGCATGAACTGTGAAAAATCACTTCAGAAATTACAATCCAGTAGTTAATGTACTGATCACTGAGTATTCCAGTTAACAGACTGATCTGAATACCTCATCATGTACTCAAAAGAATTTGCATGAACATGTACTTATTGCTTTGCCTTTTTAAAACATAAGATATCCTTACATTGCAAGGTAATACAAATAAAGCCTTGATATCCCCTCTAAGCCAGCTAAAATCAATTACAACTACTTTTGTTCTATAACCAAATTTAGGAATGATAATAATTTCTTATGAAGAAATCCATACTGCTCATTGTTACAAAGAATGAATGGTCTAAGCCAATCAGTAATATCAGGATATAGTGCCATCAAAAGGGTGCAGTGATCCTTCTGATAGTGTGTGATGCACACATATTTTAAACATAAGGATGCTGCCACATCTCTTTCCATCTCATCTAGATTCTGAACTGAATCTGACTAAAATACTAAATTGTTTTCCCTGATGACTGAGAAGAAAATGACAATCAAATAGAGAAAATTAGCTGAATGATAATTTTACCATGTGTTTTGACAGTGATAGATGTAAGCTGTTTTGTTTTTCAGAATCAAAGGAACCACACAATGAAGCAATATTACTTCCCAACTTTACTCTTTTATTTAAATTCAGATGAGATGGAGAATTATATGTCTACTATTCTCCTTAATAAAAGCTGCCACAGCAAGTAGGAGTTATGCTTATTGGTGTATTGATGTACCTTATATTGTATAACCTAAATCAGGTTAAACTCTTCCCTTTGACTTTAATAAAAATTGTGTTATACTCTAATGCTTAGAACCAGGCCAAGGAAGTGATAACTTAAAAGAGTAAAAAAAAAATCAAGAAAACTCATTGAATTCTTGAGAGATGTACTTATAACACATTCCACAAACTTTGTTTAAACTGATGAAATCTGAATCAATTGTGACAGACAATTGTAGGACTGGGGGCTATGAGATATAATGTGTTAAAAATTGATGCAGTTAATAAGATGTGATTAGGAAAGGAATCAGAAATAGAACAGTCAGTACTATAATGACTATATAAAGTGATATGATGTAGCAGTGTATCTCAAAAACATAGCTGAAAAAGATTAACTGCAGCCCTGAGAAAAGGTTTGGGACTATTTCTGGTTTAGCAATTGAGGTAAAATGATAGGTACCTAGATTAGACCTAGTGTGAAGAAAGTAGATATAATTATTTACCCCTTTCTTCTTCTCTCTCTGTCTTAATTCTAGAGCTTGGGGCATTTCAGAAATGGTGGAAGGTTCAAGACAGATTAAAATTAAGAAAGTCTCCTCAACATTGAAATAAACTCTTGAATTAAACAAGATGTAGATTGCCATCTTGTACAGCTTTGAAAGGGGATTATATAAATTCATGAAGGAGGAGATCATTCTCAACAGATTCAGTCTTGATGACTATATATTACCTCCAGTATCAGAGTTAGGAACACTTTCAGGTCTTAGGGAAGAATATTATAAGGATGCTATTCTCACTCATGTGCAACTAACTTCCTTTTCCCCCCTGGTATTCCACTATGAGAAAAGAATTCTAAACTAAAGAAATTTTAGATCAGGTTTAAAACAGTTTTCTTTTTAAAAGACCATGTTTCTTGCAGCTGTTTTTTTCCAAAATGTTTCTTCTATGAAAATCAGCTTGGGGAATTGAAACCTCTGCCCAATCATAGGTTCACACCAGCTGGTGTACAGCCAGGCTAGCACATTACTTAATTTTAACAATGAATAGTTTGTCAGTTTCTAAGGGTTAGAAATTCATCCCATCAGCTTAAATTATCTGTTTTCTTGATGAACTAAGTAAGCCATAATGGAATCTCAGCAGCTCCTCATCCTGCCTTAAAGAAGAGATGATTTCAGCAGGGTTCAAAGCTTGAGCTTTCCATACTGGTAGGAGATCAGCATAACACAGACTGGCAAAGAGTTAATGCCCCAGGACAGAATTGCAATTGTACCAATCTTTTATGAGGCTTATCCCTTCTTATATTTAATAGACAATAACAGGAGTTTTTTTGGTCAATGAGTTATTAAGCTCTTTCTGTCTTGCACTGTGGTGAGAAAGAAGGGAATAATAGAATAGAATAGAATACTTTATTGGCCAAGTGTGATTGGACACACAAGGAATTTGTCTTGGTGTAAATACTCTCAGTATACATAAAGAAGGAACATTCGTTAAGAATCAAGAATCATAATGTACAACACTTAATGATAGTCATACGGTACAATCAACATCAAATCATACTAGGAAACAGTCAATATAAATCGTGAGGATACAAGCAACAAAGTTATAGTCACAAGTGGGAGGGGATGGGTGATAAGGAGTGATGAGAAGATTAACAGTAATAGTAGTGTACACTTTGTAAATAGTTGTTGAGGGAATTATTTGTTTAGCAGAGTGATGGCTTTCGGGATAAAAACTGTTCTTGTGTCTAGTTGTTCTGGTGAGCAATGCTCTATAGCGTCGTTTTGAGGGAAGGAGTTGAAACAGTTTATGTCCAGGATGTGAGGGGTCTGTAAATATTTTCACAGCCCTCTTTTTGACTCGTGCAGTCAAATGATAAAACAAAGAGTAGAGAATACAAAGAGCAAGGATTTATATATTTAGTTAGGAAATAGCATTTATTTATTTAAAAAAAAATTACAATCCATCCAGCTCCAAAGTGACTCTGGACAGTTTACATCAAAAAGCAACCAATATGTCCAGGCAACACACTCCCTCAAACAAGAAATATAATCAACAAGGCTCCACAATCTCTAGTGGAATGTTGCACACAACCAGGAAGTTTGCAGCTTTCTTGTCTCCCCATGGTTTGGGCAAATCCTAAAGAATGGAAAAGTCTTTCATGGAGCTTTTACAAAACAGGAAACGTTGACAGCCATGGCAATTGCAGAATGATTGAGAAATGTATGCCAGAATAAGACTGTAACTTACGAATGAAGGCAAATACATATATGTGTCCCAGGATAATGTTGCAGGATCCAATCTGGGTCAGTCACTGGGACCAGAAGTTTAGTCCTCTGAGCTTTTGGACTTGTGCTGCAGTTCTGAGGATGAAAGCTCAGAATATTAAACCTCTAGTCCCAGTGATCGGCCTAGATTGGATCCTGCAAAAGCATAACCCCTTTCCTTGTAACAATAAACCAAGCGGGAGAACATAACCACAAAAATGTTAAAGCACCATAAGAATAAGGAAGAAAAACAACAGAAACATGGAGGGAAAACAGTAGGCATAACAATTTGTCTTAATGTCTTTGAATGTATCAAGGCAGAAATAAATGTGGCATTTCAGCTAAATTCTGCATTTTCAAATTTGGGGTTTGGGTTTGCATTACATTACTTCTGTGAGGGAAATGTTAGAGGACAAATTAGCAGGGGTAAATCAGGCTCAAATAAATCATCATAAAAAAGGCAGTTGCAGTATCATTCAGCAGGCAGATTCCAGAAGAATTAGAGGTAGTCCTCACTGAATGACTTTAATTGGGAGGGGCAGCTCCATCACTAAATGACACAAATGTTTAGCGAGACTCGCATTAGCAATTTTACTGCTAAAATTGCCTGGGCTTGTCAAAAGCTGGCCTGCAAATGAGGATCACATGACTTTGAGATGTTGCAACAGTTTATTTATTTATTTTATTTGTTTGTCAAACATGTACAAGATAACAAATATAGGTATGAACATAAACATGAACAAAGGAAGTAAATACAGATACATTTATGTGCGTGCTGGTTGCGAAACACCCAGATTATGATAACATGACCATGGGGGTGCTGTAAACTGGTCATTAAGTTACTTTTTCAGTGCTAAGATGGATGGCCAACAAATTTTATAAATAAATAAATAAGTCATAGGAAATGGGTCCTGAGAAGGAAATGGCAAGAACTACTAATTCAGAAGATAATACAGAGAATCCAGTAAACTGATGTGAAGTGTGCAAACCAGCACCTGTATCGGATGAGGAAAGCACACCTTTCTCCTCCTATCCTGGCCACTTTTTACATAGGAACGATTGAGTGTGTTTTAACCAACTGCATCACTGTTTGATTTTGCAGCTGCAGTGCCTCAGAGAGAAAGCCCATTCAGAGAGTGGTAAGGACAGCTGAGATGATTATAGGCAGCTCGCTTCCTGATATTCAGGATACTGCTTATAACAGCTATATGCTTAGAGCTCAAAACATTCTTAGAGATCCCACACACCTATTCCACGACCTGTTTCTGTTGCTCCCTTCTGGAAGGAGATTTTAAAGTATTTCTAGCAGGACTACCAGATTCTGTAACCATTTTATTCCCTATAGGTAAACTCACAAGATTCATTTCTCTCGCCATGTACATATATACATCCAAACCAAACTATGCTGTTTCTCCATGTCATACAATATATATGGGTAGATGAACATTTATTTATTTTGTCATGTTTATGTAGTGTATATTAGTGAAGAGCTGTTTGAGAGCTGTTTGCAATGAAACATCATTTTAATGTATGCTGATTAAGTGACAATAAAGTTATTCTAAGTCTAAAATGTGGCAATCTTATTGTTTTGTTTACTTTTAAGTTTGTGTCCTGGTGAACTATAACACAATACCTCAAGTATTATTCATCTAGCATATTTTAACCCAAATCTGAATTTTTGAAAGAACATTATTTTGATAGAAAAAGATGATGCTAAAAAAATAATTCATTAACTTTAATTTGCAGTCATTTTCTGCCTACTGGCATGCTCCAGGTGTATGGACTTGGACCAGAATTCTCAACAGTGGCTCCACTGCCTGGAGAATTCTGGGAGATGAATCTGTAGAACTGAATGGTATCCAGACTGGTATGTTTAACATGCCCAGTTCCATTCCATTAGTATATAAGGTATATACTCATATACTGTATATAAAAAAAGTCAGAGTCTTTGACAGATTAGCTAATTAAAACTCAATTTTGAGGAACTTCTTTTTCCAAACTAATATTCTTTCAGGAAGGAGAAATGTGGAAAGAACTTAGCAGGAAAAAAACTGTTCACCATATCTTTGCCATCTTTCAATTACTATTAATTTTGAAATATTTGTCCTTTCTTATTAGCTTTCATACTCTTACGAGTGAAACAAATTACAGCAGTGTGAGTTGAATTTCCACATGGTATCATCACCAGTGATCTAAAACATGTTCCCAGCATTGCAAAGGCATCCTTTGAACATGCACAATATATTTGATGATCACTGTATAATCATTTTTGCTTTTCAAGTAACTCAAATACTCTTGTGGGATCTTCTAGTATCTTACCCACAGGAAAAAGAGAAGTTTCTCTGTCTGTTTCAGTACTGTAAAAAGTAAAATATTACTATCCCTCCCAATCTCAGCAGATGAAGCATAGTTTGTCAAAATCCCATATTCCCCCTCCTTTTTCCTTGAAAGATTCTACTTTTCTCTTGCCCAAATATATTTCTTAATTAAAAAAAAAGGTCAGAAGCAGGTTCATGTAGCAAATTCTACTTGTCTAATTTAGCTTATTGGAAAGCACCATCGTTGCCAATATGAAAACATAACTGAGGGATGAGAGGAGAGGAAAAGTGAAAGGATACTCCAAATAGAAGAAAAAGAAGGATCCTTTTCATATTCTGTAGTCATGCATCTCTAATATTTTGCATCTCTCCACCAGCAGCATAAGATAATATGTGAAGTACTTTTTCTACTTTCCATTAAAATATGTGGTTACTTTTCAGTCTCAGCTAAAACCAACAACTGATTCTCCTAACGCATCAGATTACTCTGTCTGACACAGTATTCATTCACATCCCCATTTTATTTTTGGCACCGTGTTTCTTATGATGGGACTAAGTGCTGCTTGACAGCCCGACAGTAGACATCTAGACAAAAGTACGTGTGAGTAATTCTGCCAGTTTCAATTTCACTCAATTTTAATTCATTCCATTCCATTCCATTTCTAGACTAATTTGCCATTAACATTTTTTAAAAAGGAAAGATGCTCACAAAACTCCAGATATTTATTACGTGCATTTCATAAAATGCATACATATTTTTTTCTTAACATACCCAATTTTCCAAATTATATTCCTTAATGGAAAGTATTTTTGCATATACGTTTTACAAGTAGGCATAGGTAAGTGTGCACTTTTCTCTAATACACATCTTTTGGCATTTGTTTTACCTACTGTACCAAATTTAAAGGTTTCTTTCACATATTGAAAGGTTAATTAGGTAAGCTTGCCTTAACCAAGATCCATATATTGACAGAAGCCCTGTCAGGTTTATACTGAATCAAATAATTGTTTACTCCAATAAAAAACAGTGAAATGATTGTATGTTTAGTTATGCTGTACCTCACTAATTTATCTTTGAATTATGTTAGCAGTAGGTAGTGTGTTCCTCCTCCAGATATTACTGAACTGCTATTCTCAGCAGATCCAGTTAAGAAGAAAGCTACTGGCAATTACAGTTTAACTCCATCTGGAGCACCTTCTGTTGCTTATCCTTCCTGTGGACCACACAAACCCACCTGTAATTAGGGACAGACAAGCCAAATCACCTGGAATTCATTCCATCCTCTTTCCTCATTCTTGAGAAGGAGGAAGAAGTGTTAATTCAAAAGTATACATATTTAAATTTTATTTTACATACACATGTGAACCGGGTGATTTGCTCTCTGACCATGGGGTGTCAAACTCAAGGCCTGAGGGCTGGATCCAGCCCACAGGGTGCTTAGATCTGGCCTGCATTGTCACCCTGGAAACAGCGAAGGAGCAGCCTGCGGTGCCCCTGACAGTGAAAACAGATCTCAGGGAGGCCACATAAAGCTTACCCAGATTTCATTTTTGGCTGTGATGTTTTCCTACAGTTCTCTGCCATCGAAAATGGAGGCCCAGGGAGGCTGCATGCTTTGTTTTTGCTGGCAGAGAGCTTCAGGAAGCTATCACAGCAAAAAATGGAGCCTCAACAAGTGACATTGAGCTGGCCATGCCCACCCTGGCCATTCCCCCAACCACTCCCCAGATCAAACACAACCCTGATGTGGCTCTCATTGAAATCAAGTTTGATATCCCTGATGTAGTCAGAGGAACAACTTCACAATACAACTTACAAAGAGCAAAAAAAAAAAAAAAAGGTTGTGTCTTCTATCTCTAGCAGAGTTGTCCTAAATATCCTTATCTAACCATGATGAAATTAGATATTTCAAAAAATTGTGCTATCCATCAGTAGACTGGCTGTCAGGTTGTGTGTACTCTTTACTTGACAAGCTATCATAATACATGGATGTGTATTATCCATATAACAAAAGCAGAAATGTCAATGGACAGCCCAATAGTGATAGTAGAAGTTTCCTTAATAATCGGATTAAAATTGGAGAATTGACTAGGATAGAATTTGTTCATACATTATCTAGCAAATACATAATGTTAAATGAGAGGCTGCTACATATCCAAACTGATAAAATCCAAAGTGAGTTTGCAATTATTTTGATTTTTAAAGCAAAAAATACGTTGTTCATAATAATTCAAACTGCTTTTTATGGATTCTGGAGAATCCATGCAGGTTACAAAGGTATAAATTAGCTGTACAATTACAACAACAAATTCATTGCACAAATCAGGATAAATGTGTGGGGAGTCTCTAATCATAGAGTCATAAAGTTTGAAACAGGTACTTAGGCCATCTCTTCAATCTAGGAGTATAGCCCCTCTTTAATCCATTACTTCCAATGAAAGTATTCCCAACAGGAGACCATCAAACCTAGTCCCTGCTTGAACATTTCCAGAAAAAGGGAACTTATGCAATCTTTCTCAATTAGGTAGTTTAGCATTTTCTAATAATTGCAATTTTGAACCTTCAAGGCAATCTTAGCTTCTAGTAACTACTGGGAAAAGTCCCTGCAGTTTTCTTGAATTCAGAAAGGGTTTAACATCTTAGGGTTGAAAGGAAGTGACTGGCCCAAGATCATCTAGCTAACTAAAAGTAAAACTCATGGCCTGCCAGTTTCTAGTCTAGAGCTTTACTATGCCAAACTGGCTCGCTGTATGTTTTTTTTTTTTTAGTCTACTTATGCCAGTAGATGTCACTGCTTGAAACTATATAATTAACTGAGTAGCTACTATTGCCTTTAAGCTCTGTTTCATTCCAGATGTGTTGGGACCAAGTTGGTAAGACTAATTGACAATATCATTAGATGGACATTCCTTATTATTCCATTAAGTATTGGCTTGAGCACAGATGGATAAGGTGTTATTATCGGCATAATGCAGTTTAATTACCATTAGGCCTAAAGGCATCGAACACTGTACAACATTTATTTTAAATAAACATTTCTTTACAGCCACATTTGATGCAAACCATCTGGGAAAGCTTAAATATCCTGTGTGGCTATTCATACAAGTTAATCCTGGTTTTGCCATTCATAAATGCAATTAATTTGCTGGGCAGTTCTGCCCAATAAAGGTAAGGTTTAGATCCAAGATTTTAGATTGTATTGGATTGATGGAGCTCTGAAGCCCACAATCAAGGTGTTAAGAGGTAGATCATAGGTTAAGACAGGCCCAGAAATATAACATTCCAGAAACATCAGAAAACAATGAAATCTAATAATGAAGTCCAAAGCTTTAATAGGCAGATCAGATTTAAAGATGCAGTAGAGTTCAATGGCCATTTATTGATGTCCTAAGTGTCAGAAAGTATGTACACGCATGCACACACTCAGAGAGACACAGAGACACACACAAACACACTTTTCATCACATGGTAATGTACCTAGCATATTTTATACCTAGACAGATTTTAAACACAACCCCTTCCCTTCATTGAGAGCCAGTTAGGTGTTGTGATTAAGGCATCAGGCTAGAAACAAAATTGTGAATTTTTATTCCTCCTTAGGCACAAAGTGAGCTGTGTGTCTTGGGGCCATTTATTTTCTTTCTCAGCCCTAGGAAGAAAACAATGGCAAACCATTTTTGAAGAATGCTGCCAAAAAAAAAAACAACCCCTGCATGGAACAATCACCAGGAGTCAAAACTGACTTTTTCCTACTCTGCCACACAGAGCTGATTTTGAACCAGCTGATTGGCACACTGGTACTGGCAACTAGTCTCCGCACCTGCAGCCATCCAGCCACTAATATTCAGAAGTGATGCTGCGATCTTTATATATGGCCTATAACAAACCAGAAGCCACTGAAAATCTATTGAATATCTACGGTTATCTGATTGGAATCTTAATACCCCAGTAGATCATTCCTTTTATTTGCAATGTGCCTTTGAAGAGGTCACTCTGTTGAACTGAAGCATCTTTTGGATATTTTGAAAGATCCTAGCTCTTAAGTGAGTATTTTTCTGGCTTTAACAGAGCATTTTGAGTGGCTTTAACCACTGTTTCTGACAGTATGTGAAAAATGTATAGGTCCGAAATGGTATAGGGTATACTGCTTAAGCAGGGTTAAGAAGACTTCGAGAGTCCCTTCCAACTCGGTTATACTGTTACTGTTAAAGGTAAAGGTTCCCCTCACACATAAGTGCTAGTTGTTTCCAGCTCTAGGAGGTGATGCTCATCTCTGTTACAAAGCCGAAGAGCCAGCGCAGTCTGCAGATGTCTCCAGGGCCATGTGGCCAGCATGACTAAAGACCAAAGGCGCATGGAATGCTGTTACCTTCCCACCAAAGTGGTCCCTAGTTTTCTACTTGCATTTTTTACGTGCTTTCAAACTGCTAGGTTGGCAGAAGCTGGGACAAGTAAAGGGAGCTCACTCTGTCACATGGTGCTAGGGATTCAAACCGCCAAACTGCTGACCTTTTCTGATTGACAAGCTCAGCATCTTAGCCACTGAGCCACTGCATCCCCTGTTGCTGTTATATATGTGTAAATCGGAGCTCTGTTCATATCTGACATGTGCACCAAAGCATGAAACCACTTTCAACTTTCTCCATTTCAATTCTGTGAGAAACTGGTTGGAACTATTGCGGGAAAAAATAGGCATCTACATCTTAAGAAGAAAAGAAATATCTTGCACCTTTCTATAAAGCAGCTGTTAGTTTATGCTTTTTCAGCACTTTCCAAACTTAATAAAAGCTTCATTAAAACCATTTACAGTCTGTTTCTCATAGACATTCCTGAAGATACTTTAGCTGAAAATTTTTATATGCTTTACAAATGGAGTAAATATAATACACAAAATACACAATTTTAATAGTAAATTCATTAGAAGATTGGACATTCCATTTTAAAAAGCAACTTGAATTTTTGTGAAATGCTCAGATATTAACAAAAATTAGAGATGGTTTAGGCCACTGAGATCAACTTTCCACACTGAAGTTAAAATATCAAATACTAACATTATATTAATCTCTAAATATATATTGTACTTTTTATTTTATGATACTGTAATTCAGGGATGGAATTCAAAATCCCAAGAACTGTGTGATGACCAGGGGCATGGCACAAAGGCAACACAGTGAAATAAGCAAAAAGTGTCCCTTTAATACCTCCAACTTTGCCCCCAGTGTCCAGGTTACCTTCAGCTGGAGAAAAAACTCTCCCAAGAACAGTCTTTAAGTGGAGGAAATTCAGTCCGAAATCAAAATGCATACAAACTGTAAATAAAAATCCACACAAACCACGCTGCAGGTTTATTAACTTGACAGGGCAGGAGAAGGAATTACAGACTTGAAAGCCCAGCAAAACACACACAGTTAAGAAGATGCCAGGAACCCAGATAAGCCTTGATGATATCAGATCATTCATGATTTGCTCCCAGCAACATTGTTGTGCTCACCCTTTCTTTTTAAACATTGTGTTCCCAGTTGCAGCCAATGAAGGGAATCAGGGCCTTTGCTTCCCTGTAAGCCATGCAGCTCACGTTGCTCCATTCTCCATTCCTCCCTGCCCTAGGATGAAGAGCGGATGGGCCTGGGTCTTCTTCTGAATTCTCTCTCCCTTGCTCTACCTCTCCCCTGCTCTCTCCCCTGCTCTGCCCAGACAACCTTTGCCCTTCCCCAGTTTCTTTCATAGCCAGCAGAGCCACATTCCCACTCCCTGTTAGCTGCTCAGCCTCCCCCTCTGAATCAGACTCTGACAGGTTCTCTGCCTGGATGCTGGGTGGGCATGACCATGGTGGGTGTGGCCTACCAGAACTTCTGGGAGGGCAATTTTTCACCTTCCCCACAGTCCAGAGGCTTCCCTCAGGCCTCTGGGAGGGCAAAAACAGCTGCCCCTGGGCTCTGGAGGCCCTCCGGAAGCTGGAAACGGGCCCATTTCTGGACTTCTGGAGCTTTTGCCCTCCCAGAGCCTCCATGCAGACCCAGCACTTACCTGCATCCAAAATGGGCTGTGTGGTGACTCCAGAGAGGGGGGGGATGGGCAGGGCCAGCCAGTCAGTTCAAATACCAGTTCGGTGAACCAGATGTAAATTTAACATCTGGTTTGCCCAAACTAGCCTGAACTGGCTGAATCCAACCTCTGCTGTAATCCCTTTTACTGGGGTGGAGTCAGGGTGATTTAATGAAGCGGAATGTTTATTGGCCGGATGCCCTTTCTCATGCCTACGCAGAGTATGCAACAGATATTTTCTCTTTGCACCCTGATAGAGAAGCATCTGTGGCTGCCTAGAATTGATTGATTGCAACCAAATATATAGTATACTATAAATATGCAAAAATGTTCCCAAAGACATCTGATACAAGCCATAACATCATATATGCTATGTCACTGGAAATATCATGCAAATTATGTATTTTCTGACATTTGTGTAAGGACATCAAGATGTACATAATGTCATTTAACACACACACACACACACACCTTGTTACACTTTCTGGGTGCTCATGAATCCAAAAATTTGATTCATGAATCCAATTTTCCAAAATCATGGAAAAATCTTCTATTGTTTAGACAAGGTAGACTTGATTCTTTTTTCAACAGAAATAGCAATCAGAGAAACCATGGGCCATAATCTAAAAGGGAAAAAATCCTTTTAAAAATAAAAAACAAATACTCAAACTCAAACTAAAAAATGCTTCACTGATACTATATATATGGTTTTTAAATGCTAAACAAATTTAACTGGGGATCAAAATTTAGATATGCTATAGACCTGTGATCCTTGGTACAACATTTGCATTTTCTCATTTAGGGAAAAAAATATGTGAAAAACATACTAATATAATTTGTATAGGTACAGCAACAGCATCCTGATTTTCAGGTGATTGGATATTTTACTCATTAGCCTACAGGATCTAGTTAAGATGGAAAGGTGAGATCTAACACTCTTTCTTTAGAGAGACATAATAATGAGTTCTAGTCTAAATCATTCAATGTTCCAACAGGAATGACGGTTAATGGACTGTAATTATTTTGTATTACAGTAACTTTCTGCATTTCTAAATGGGGACAAAAGACACACTGGAGCTATAATATTAGCAGACCTATTTATTTTTACAGGGGCCACAGATGCTCCAACCCAGCAAGAATTATGTAACAGCTGAAAAATATGCAGTATTAATTGAATGGGCACCTTTCCAAAAAAGCAGCATCTTCTCTTTTCTCAATTATCTATCAAAGGTAAGTAGGAGTTGTTTCTTTTGCTTTTTTCTGTTACTACTATTCTTTGTCTTGACTGTTCACCAAAGGCTCTAAATATGACCTTCTTGCATATATGTATGCGAGAAGAGAAGAGAGAGAAGAAAATGACTTAATTGAAAGTAGTAAAGATTAGCCCCAAATGGCACCCTGCTTAGAATGGGATATGACAGGGGTGTCAAACTCACAGCATCATGGCATCGTCACATGACATATCATGACTTTTCCCCCCTTTGCTAAACTGGGTAATGGGCGTGGCCAGTGCATGACGCATCCAGCACACTCCTGGTATATAATATCCCTGCTTCACCTGCAGAGGTATTGATTTGATTTTCACTAAGTTCTAATAAAGAGAAGAGAAATTTGACCAAAGTGTGTTACACATTCAACAATTGTCTCTGGTTTCTCTCTGGCCTTGTCCTTTTTCTATTTTTCAGCCCATATTGTAGCTTCCTTGAAATCAGGCAGCTGTTGCTGAGCTTTAGCCTAAGATGCCACAAGTAGTCTGGCTCCTCCATTTCAAGTAAAGTTAATGGAAATCTCCCATTGCCTCCCATGATATAGCAATCCATCATCTTTATTATACAAAGGGCCATCAATCAAGCAATCAATCATTTGTTCTCTTTTTCAATAAGATCAATTACAAAACAAAGCAAAAGTAAAAAAAATATCACTGAGATGGCTGGATGCATCTTATGGTAGTTACCTGTATCTGGCCAAGAAAACTCAGTGGCAGCTTTAATTAGTAATTTAGTTAATGATGGAGGAAAGTGGTAAATGCAATTATGAAATACTGAAATCTTGATCTGTTTGTTCTTTTAAAAAAAAAATTGAACTGCAGGCAGCATCCAATCAATAGGCAGGATTATGGCAATTAAAACATAGGTTATGGGAATGGAGGTTGTTTTCTTAGGGAATGACCCCTTTCTTCAGTTAGAACCTTCTCTGGATCATCAAGTTATAAAAAGAACCATGGTTTTTTTTAAAAAAAAAACCTAGCCTGCAATTTCAAATTTTATATACCCTGAATTCTCCTGTTCAGTTTTTCAGCTGCCCCGACATCTGGGAACAAGCCCTGCCAAGGATCCTTCATAATCAGTTCTTATCATGCCATTTATTTCCCAGCTTGAGTCAAGTAAGCCAAGATTAAATCCGCTGTCTCCTTTCAGCAACTCTGAAGGCAGCAGCAAGATTTCATTGAGACTCTATTTCACAGTGAACTGAGCGGATTCAATCTTCCAGAGTAATGTATAGATCAAAACATTCATCTCTCAAAAGGTGTACATCCCTGAATTTTTGCGATGTAACCCCAGGCTAGAAAATGCATTTTAGAATATGTAATTTGGGATAAATATATATTTGGCAATGCAGCTTTTAGGATATGTTGTTAACTTGAGGACATTTTTGTTTAATATGTTTGTGCAAATTATTTGGAGGGGTGATTTGCAAAGCATTTTGATTGAATGAAGCATCTCTCCCTCAAAGCATTAAGGATCAGCTAAATCAGCCCTCTGCAATGTAAAGCAGGGGTCGCCAACCTTTTGGACCTCAGGACCACCAAACTCATAATTTTTGATCCCAGAGACCACTAACCGTTTCTGTGGACGTTGCCTAATTTGTGGGTGTGGCTTGGTGGTCATGTGACTGGCTGGGCATGGCTTGTATGTAAATATTATAAATATTTATATAAATATTGAATTTTTTATTAAAAAAGAGCAACTTTTACCAAAATCAGGCAAAGCAGACAGGCAGATTGAGTTGCTCACAGAATCACAGATTCATTCAGAGATCTATCTATCTGCCATCGGCTGTCACATAAAATCTGCTTGCAAGCAAACTCATAAAATTTGCTAGCAAACAAACTCACAAAATTAACTCACAACACACCATGAATGTAAATATTGAATTTTTTATAAAAAAGAGCAATTTTTACCCAAAATCAGGCAAAGCAGGCAGATTGAGTTGCTCACAGAATCATTCAGTGATCTATCTATCTATCTATCTATCTATCTATCTATCTATCTATCTATCTATCTATCTATCTATCTATCTATCTGCCATTGGCTAGCTCAGTCTCTCAAATTTGCTTGCCATGAGTTTGCACTGAATTTGCTTGCAAGCAAACCTTCAGTCCTAAGGGAGGTTTGGCAGAACCAAAGATCTAAAGAGTAGCTAGAAAGCAAGAAATCCAACCATTTCCTGCTTCCTAGCTAATCTAAATCTCCCAGCACAGCAGAACAGATGATGGTTGAAAAAAGGAAAAATAGCAATTTTAGCAGGCAAGTTTGCCGGTAAGGAGTGAGTGGGCAGGGAGAATTCCTGCAGGCCATGTGGGCTGCGCAGCCTGGATTAATTGCTTTGGGGAGGTGCTCTGGGGGTGAGATTTCTCTGCAGCCCACCAAAATTTTCTCAAGGCCCACCGGTGGGCCGCGACCCACCAGTTGGCGACCGCTGTAAAGGACAACCAGGTAGGCCATCCTTCAGAGATAGGGAACCCACAAGTTTCATAATTAAATTGTTTCACTAATATACAGATCCTACAGTCAGAAGGTTTTTTTTCCCCAACCTGTATTTATGAGAAATTTAGCATCAGCAAATTGTGCTCATTATTTTTGGTCCTAATTTCTGTGCCAGGGGAAGTAGTTCATGGTCTTCCTTATACAATTTTTTCCATGTACTTTAACACTGATACTATGTTCCCCCCTCAGTAATTTCTCCATGCTGACAATCCCAAGTTCCTTCAGTCTGTCCCCATAAGGTAGGGGTGTCAAACTGGATTTCATTGAGGGCCACATTAGGGTTGTGTTTGACCTCGGGAGCCATGTTGGGGATGGCTGGAGTGGGCATGGCCAGCATGATGTCATTCATGTTGGGGGAGTCATCTGTGAAGGCCCAAGCACTTTGTCAGTGAAAATTGACTCCTAAGTACCATTTTCGGCTGCAACAGCCTTCTGCAACCCTCTGCTAGCAAAAATGGAGATGGGGGGGCAGCAAGTGGCCCTCGCAAGTTCTGTTTTTACTGGCAGAGGCACCACGGGATGGTTCTTTGCTGTTTCCAGGGTGGGCCAGATCCAGCCCATGAGCCTTGAGTTTGACATCCCTGCCATAGGGCATGTCCTGTAATCCCTATATCATCTTTGTGGGCTTTAGATCTGTTCTAGCCCAGTTTTGCAACCCAACAGGACAGAAATAGACTTCAGAGGATAATTAGGACTGCAGAAAAAACAATTACTACCAACCTGCCTTCCATCGAGGACCTGTATACTGCACGAGTCAAAAAGAGGTCTGTGAAAATATTTGCAGACCCCTCACATCCCAGACATAAACTGTTTCAACTCCTTCCCTCAAAACAACTCTATAGAGCATTGCACACCAGAACTACTAAACACAAGGACAGGTTTTTCCCAATTCCATCACTCTGCTAAATAAATAATTCCCTTAACACTGTCCAACTGTTTACAAAGTCTACACTACTATTACTATTAACCTTCTCATCACTCCTTATCACCCATCCTCTCCCACTTGTGACTGTATGACAGTAACTTTGTCGCTTGTATCTTTACTATCTATATTGACTGTTTCCTAGTATGATTTGAGTGCTTATTGTGCCCTATGACTATTATTAAGTGTTGTACCTATGATTCTTGACTCTTGATGAATGTATCTTTTCTTTTATGTATACCAAGAGTATTTGCACCAAGACAAATTCCTTGTGTGTCCAATCGCACTTGGCCAATAAAGTATTCTATTCTATTCTATTCTATTCTATTCTATTCTATTCTATTCTATTCTATTCTATTCTATCCTACTCTACCCTACCCTACCCTACTCTATTCTATTCTAATATCCTGAAACTGTGGAATCCCCAATTATACACAGTCCTCTATTATAATTTTATCAGTTCAGACTAAGGGGCAATAAGTAAATATATCATAAATAACTACATATTTCATAAATTTTTGATACCATTTTTCTGCTAATGCAGCCCAGAATCACATTTACCTTTCTAGCAACTGTCTCACATGACTGACTGAAACTTTTCAGGGACATGGCTGCTCAGCACTTCCAAGGGTACACCTCACACTTCTTTAAATGTTCTGCACAAATACAGCTGCATGATCTCCCTTTGGGAATAAATACATTCACAAACAACTCTTAGTTACACTGCTTCTCAGATGATGGCACTATAGTTCTATTCCTTGAAAGTCTCTCCATAGACAAAGTCCCACATGGGACAATATAATTAAAAGACAGCTAATCAAACCAGATCAGGGAAGATAATCCTTCAGAAATCAACATGTTCAGCATATTCTCATATAAGGAATTGTGTGGAAAATATATTCTGACAGAAAAGATTCATTTCAGGAAAGAGGAAATATTTCATTTCAATTATATTTGCATACATTACAATTCTCATCCATCAAACTGTTTCCTTCATGGTGCAAGAACAGAGGACAGATCACCTGGTGTCCTATTTTTCTTTCTTTCTTTCTTTCTTTCTTTCTTTCTTTCTTTCTTTCTTTCTTTCTTTCTTTCTTTCTTTCTTTCTTTCTTTCTTTCTTTCTTTTTTCTTTCCTTCCTTCCTTCCTTCCTTCCTTCCTTCCTTCCTTCCTTCCTTCCTTCCTTCCTTCCTTCCTTCCTTCCTTCTTTCTTTCTTTCTTTTTCTTCTTCCATGCTGGAACAGACAAATCTGTTAACTTATTACTTCCTTGCAGTCTATGCCAGAGTGCACTTGTAAGTGCTTTTATACTCATCTAATAACTATAGAAGGATCTTTTGATCTGAGAATTAAAACACATGTCTAAAATTATCATGAACATCTTATGATTAAAGACAATGTATCTGCATATATATTTAGAAATGTATTAGGAATGGCCCATTCCTTGCTATATGCAACTGATTAGAAGGAAGGTGGTTTTTTTTTAATTATGCAGATATAATTTAGTAAAATGGTTGCACAGCGACCAAGTTTTAAACCATAGCTAAGAAAATTGCATGCACAGTTAATGTGTTCAGTAATTTTGGGCTTGTTTTCTGCTCTAAAATAGTTTAGAGCTCATCTTGTCTTTTTATAGATTTGTAACTTTTTAAAAATGCCATAATTGGCCTTGGTTAGTTCAGTATAAACATTTCCAATATAGTATTTCAGGAATCTCGGTGTGTATGTGCTTGAAATTGTGAATAGCTACTATATATGCTATACATGTTTAAAGAAAAGGCAGCAAGGAGAACCAAGTTTAGATTATTAAAATTATTTATTTACTGCATCTATATCCTGTTACTTCCTACAAACATTTCTAGACAATGTAACACGTCCCGTTTTTTAATTAAATCTTATATATTGCATCATAGTAGGCTGCTCATATTGTCCCCCAAAATTTCATGGCTGGCAGACGTCCAGCCAGTGTTTTCAATCTTCATTTTTCATTCTAATCAGAGGACTACCAAAGAAACAAAACAGTGATATAAAAATTTATTTATTTATTTATTTATTTTGATTTGTCAATCACTTACAAGATAATAGGTATAAGTATATACATAGTTATGAATACATGAAATGGGTACATATAAGAAAAATAAAAGAAACAATAGGACAGGGATGGTAGGCACATTGGTGCACTTATGCATGCCCCCTACAGACCTTTTAGGAAAGGGGTGAGGTCAATAATAGACAGTCTAAGGTTAAAGTTTTTGAGGTTTGGGGAAGAAACCACAGAGTCAGGTAGAGTATTCCAGACATTGACCACTCTGTTGCTGAAGTCGTGTTTCCTGCAATTAATTTTGGTGTGGTTAACCTTGAGTTTGTATCTATTGTGTGCTCTTGTGTTGTTATGGTTGAAGCTGAAGTATTCATTGACAGGTAAGTCATTGCAATGTATGATTTTATATACCATACTTAGATCAGACCAAAGACGGTATAATTCAAAGTTTTCTAGATCTAGAATTTCAAGTCTGGTGGCATAAGGTATTCTGCAATGAGTAGAGGAGAACTCTTCTTGTGAAATATTTCTGGACTTTCTCAACTGTGTTAATATCAGATACGTAATGTGGGTTCCAGACAGATGAGCTGTATTCGAGTATTGGTCTAGCAAATGTTTTGTATGCTCTAGTTATTACTGTAATATTACCAGAGAAAAAGCTACACAAGATTAGGTTAACAATTCTTAACGCCTCTTTGGCTATGTAGTTACAGTGGGCTCTAGCACTTAAGTCATTTGAGATGAGTACTCCAAGGTCCTTCACAAGGTCTTGACTATTGAACTTGTATTTTATTTTCTGATTTTTTTTGCCAATGTGTAAGGCAGAGCATTTATTTGTTGAGATTTGAAGTTGCCATTTGTTTGACAATTCTGATACATAGTCAAGATCTTTTTGAAGGGTAGCAGTATTGTCTTGTGGTATTGAACAGCTTTACATCATCAGCGAAGAGAATGCAGTTGCTCTTAATATGATCACAAAGGTTATTTATGTAGAGTATGAAGACACTGGGGGACACCACTATTGACGGGTACAGAATTTGATAGGACACTCCCAATTTTGACCATTTGTTGTCTGTTTGACAGGAATGCTTCTATCCAGTTATGCAGTTGTCCAGAAATACCATAAGGTTTTAGTTTTAGGAGTAGTTTGTCGTGTACTACTGAATCAAAGGCTTTACAGAAGTCTATGGAGATTACGTCTATTGTTTTGCCCTGATTGAGTTGTGTAGTCCATATGTTTTTGCAGTGTAAGAGTTGTAGATTACAGGATAGTTTTTTTTCTGAAACCACATTTTTTATTAGAGAGTAGGTTGTTTGTGACCAAGATTGCATTGTAACATCATGGCACAATTGTTGACCTTTGATTCTTGGATCTCAACATCAGACACAAATCATGTAGTTTGTGTCCCAACATTGTGATGCACACTATATAATTCGGCTCCACATCATAAGTGGGCATCTACATGAGCCGCACTGTTTTTTTAGAGATGAAGTCATGAGATGGGCAGGAGAGAGAAAAATAGAGATGAAGAAGGAAATCTATGATGAGTCCTCAGAGATACTTTTAAAAAAAATGGCAGGAAGAACTTCTTTATTTTTTATTTGTTTCATGCAGGCTATGTTAAAAATTGGTCCTAATCATTGATCATTCCATGCTTCGCAATGACTATAGCTCAAAAACATTCCCTTCTTTCAAACAATAATTTAGTTTCAGTCTAAGACAAAATCAACTTCATTCTGATTGTACGAGCTCCCAGCTTACTGATTCTTTCCAGATATTATCCAGATTCATGTCCCCCCAAATTCTCTCCCTTTAAATCTTTTCCTGGTAAGGGCAGATGTAACAAGCAGTTGTGGGAAGGTGGAAAGAAGGCCACAGGAGTCCATGAAACATAGCTTCCCCAATGCAAAATTGGATTTATTGGATTTAAAAGGAGGGATGGATGGAGGAGACATAGAGGGGAAATTCAGGAGGTGGATATGGATGGGAAAGGGTATGAATGTGATTATTATTATTATTTTTTGCTAATTTGAGTACTGGATAGAAAAATTAAGGATTTGGGAAAACTGTCCCACCCGAATGCCAATTACATCCTCTATAATCATTCAGTTCTTGGAATGACTCCACCTCGACTAATCAAAACATAGAGCATAGACTAATAGGGTTGGAAGAAACCTTGGGGGTTTTCCAGTCTAACCCCCTGCCCATGGCAGGAAACCCTATACTATTCCAGATTTTATTTGGTCTTGATGTGATCATAGAAAGAATAACTGAATAACAAAACAGAATAACAGAGTTGGAAGGAACCTTGGAAGTCTTCTAAACCACCTCCATCAAGTAGGAGACCCTATACCCATGATGGCAAACCTATGGCATGCGGGCCACAAGTGGCACACAGAGCCATTTGTGCTGGTATGCGAGCCGCAGGCAAACTTACCTCACTGCGCATGCATGCGCCTTGCAGCTGATTTTTTTTCCCGGTTGGTTTGAGGCCTTTTTTGGCCTCCCAGAGACTTAGAAAAAGCCTCTGCAAGGCTTTTCAGGGTGACTAATAGGCCCATCTCATCACTTCCTGTAATACCAGAAGTAACGAAATGGGCCTATAATTCATCTTGAAAGGCCTTGCAGAGGCTTTTTCCAAGCCTCTGGGAGGCCAAAAAAGGCCTCAAACCAGCTGAAAAATCGGCTATGAGGCACAGTGCAGGGGGGGATTGTGTGTGCATGGAGGTGTGGGGGTGTGGGGAGGGGCACACGCATTGCATTCTGGGTGTTGGTACGGAGTCCTTTGGCACAAGAACCCAAAAAGATTAGCCATCACTGCCCTATACCATTCTGGACAAATGGCTGTCCAATTTGTTTTTTAAACAAACTCCAGTGATAGAATACCCACAACTTCTGGAGGCAAGCCATTCCATTGGTTAATTATTCTCCTTAATTTTAGGTTGGTTCTCTCCTTAATTAACAAATTGATTAACTAACCAATCCTCTTATATAGGAAGAAATAAGAGGCTTTCAATGCCAATGAAGCCTTTGTTTAGCAATAGGTTCTTCCTCAATTCTTGCTTGATTCTGTATTTCATTGTCCACCTGTTCTTATTCCTGGTTTCTTTGATTCCAAGTTCCAGTTTTCCTTTCATCCTGCCTTTATCTAAAGTCCTAACTTCAATCTCTGATAACTTGTTCTCAATACGTTTCTTCTCATTCATCTTTAGTTCAGCTTAGATGTCTTGAGGTTTCCCTTCCACATTTGGCTGAGTTCCAGTGGGTATAGAGAAGGTTAATCAAGCTAAGGAAGAGGTTCATCCTATAATCCCTATTGAGCACAGTTCCGATAGCCTGGATAGCTTCTCAGACCTATTATATGCACCGAAGCCTTCTCATAACTAATTCATACTCTGAACTGGTTTCCAAAGTCATTATGAAAAGCAAGCAGGAAATGAATGGGTTATCACTGAGCAAAAGTAACAGGTCCTACTTATTTCTGCATCACTAGAAATGCAGTAACTATTTCATTCATTGCTTTGGGCTGATTCTTTTGATGCCAAAATATAACACTTTTTATCAAACAAAATATCATAAAGAATTCAATAATCTTGCTAAAGGTATCTAGCTTCTGAAATATGAATGCCTAATAAATGTGGATGGGATGCAGGGTAGAATCTCAAAAGACAGTGCAAAGGCATATATTTGGAGAACAGATCAACCTTCTAATGCTAAAAATAGTTTTAAGATATAGGATAAGGAAATCTGTTAGCCTGAAAGAGAGATGAAGGGGAATGTTCCTAATTATTCCCCTGCAACTTGTAAATCATTAATCGATGTAATTATTATAAAAGAGCAAATATCAGATTCCTGAATTTTAATCATGTTCTCATCAGATACTTCAGTGAAATCATTTAGTCTTTAAATAATTTATTTAAGAAATAAATCTCTGGTCCCAATGGAAACAACAGCAAAATCTTCTCATGGTTCATGAGCTGATTTTTTTTTTCTATGGATGATGTTTTATGCAAAAAAAAAAAAACCTGTTCCGCAAATCTTTTAATATAGTTTGATTAATCTTTATAATAGATTGATGGCAAAATGTACTCATTAATGAACAGAAAAGTTCCAACAGAAAAGAATATCTAATATTCAGGATTGAACCATGCAATCCTTGGTGTTCTCTGAGCCTGATTGTTTGCTTGCAGGTATTTCTTTACTAGAAAAATTCAACCCTAGTTTCAACGGGGAAATTGTGAACATCCTAAAGCAAGCTAAATCCAAGAAATCAGCCATTAATAGATACACAGAGGCAGTCACACATCATTCAAAAGGAGCAATTAAAAGAAAAACTAACAAGGGAACAAAAGAAAAAATCAGAACACATGTTCTCCAGCAGCCAAAACTTAAATAAGCAGGGATTAACACCAGTCAAACAATCAAGCAGAAGACAATGCCCTAATCAAAGAACTACCAAGGAGAATACCACACTCTCATCAACATTAGCAGGGAAAGCCCCTCTATATAAACTCCATACTCTGTACTCACTAGCCCTGATGATGTTATCTAATTTGGTATGAAATGTCTGTAAGTAAACAATCAAACTCAAGGAACATCAAGGACTCCATGTGGAAAAGTTTCAAAAACATTCATTTATATTTCATCTACTTCTTTTAGGTTACAGATTTATTTATTTATTCAAATTTGTATACCACCCCCTCTCCCTAAGGACTCGGGGTGGTTCACAGCGAGATAAAAACATATAAATACAAATATAATAGTTTTTAAAATAAATTAAAAGAATTAAATAGATAGGCTTTAAGAGATTAAGAGTGGGGAATTAGAAAAGTTAAAAACCATTTAAAAGCTGAATTTATAACCATTTTATATAACTCTAGGCCAGACCGGCTAGATAGAATAGGTGGGTTTTTAGTGCGTGCCGGAAGGTCAACATGTCAGGGATGGTCCTTATCTCCAGGGGCAATTCATTCCAGAGGGAGGAGGCTCTCAGAGAGAAGGCCCGAACCCTCGAGGCCATCAGCCATCCAGCCGGTGGTACCCCAAGGAGGCCCGCTCTATGAGAGCGCACTGGTTGGCGAGAGACTGATGGTGGCAGCAGGCGGTCCCGTAAGTATCGAGGTCCCAAGCCATGGAGCGCTTTAAAGGTGGTCACTAACACCTTGAATCATGTTTTGAACATCTGTAAAAAAAAGAAAAGAAAACGTACACAATTGATTGATATTTCTCTTTTTATGCCATTTATATCCTGATTTTTCATTTATTTTATTTATAAACAGCTAAAACTAGCTATTTCGGGTACGATACCATATGGTGCACTATCCAACACTGTTTGTCATGCTTGTCACATGGGATATATCTAGTGAAAGCAGAGGATCATGAAACACCCCAAGACCATTGTTCTGTTTTGTATAGGAACACAAAATCCCATCAAAAAGTGGCTGCAACCCAATTCCTGAGTTGATTTTCTTCTGACCAAGGAGAATCATCTTGTAGTGTAATTTTAATGTATTCTCCCATGTTCAATCAAAAATTACATTCTGTTGCTAACATTTTGATAAATGTTTTTCAATGCCATAGATGTTAGCAAATTTGGTTTGAAAAATGTATTATTAGAAACATAATAATGGAAACTCGGGGCAAATTCATTCAATCACCCACTCTCACTCATTCTTGACATTCATTCTATGAAACCTATGAAATAGGTTGGGTAACTATGAGTTGTTAGTTGGCTGCTGTGTTAGCTATTTTACATGGAATTAGTTTCACAATGAAAACATATATCCATTCACAGAGAAAGCTTTCTTATCATAAACCCTTAGAACACACCATCATGCTTATTTCTTATTACATGGCAATTTAGTTGAACTGCCCCTTGGCTTAGAAGAAAACTTTACACTGCTATGTACTTCAAAAATTACCTGTCCCTTTGAGCTATATATGCTACAAAATCAGGCTGGCAAAACCTTGAGAAAGGTAGAATGGAGTCACATTATATGTCAAATCCATGAGGCTACCAAATTCAGCAAACAAGAATCATTTGCATTTCCAGAAAGATCTTGATTGCCTTTTAAGGCAATGTACAGAATTTTTAAAGGTCCCCAAAATAATTTCCCAGCTCAGTTTACACCTAGAGTAAAACAAAGGTAGAGTTACTCTGAGTCTGTTGCTCATGCTTCCTTGGATTCAAGAATCTTTTTCTCAATACTTATTTCCTGCTTGAATTATTGTACTGAGCACTCTGTGTTCTCAAGGTTAGTTGGATATTGTCCCTGTTTCCCCAATATTTCCTAACATGAATCTGCCAGATATACTTAGATATATCAACAAAAGAAAGCAAGCAAAGGCTCAAAACATTAGCTTCTATAAAATAATTCTATTATGCCCTAAATAATCACTGATTCTGGGAAATATCTGACTCACCAAAATAGTGCCACTAGTTTCTCTTAACATTTTTCCCCCCTTACAATACCAGGTCCTCATGAACTTGCTGAAACTATGGAGACAAAAAGTGCTCTTTTTGGATGTTTGTATGCAATTTCAATCAAAATAAAGCTGGAAGGCACCTTTGAGGTCTTCTAGTTCAGCCCCCTGCTCAAGCATGAGACCCTATACCATTTCAGACAAGTGGCTGTCTAGTCTCTTCTTAAAAACCTCTTCTTCTGAAGGCAAGCTGTTCCACTAGTTAATTGTCCTCACTATTAGGAAGTTTCTCCTTAATACCAAGTTGCTTCTCTCTTTGATTAGTTTTCAAACATTGTTTCTTGTCTTGCCATTCTTTCATTTCCATTCATTGTTTCTTGTTTTGTTTTTTTGCCTTTTAGGGGCAAATAGGAGAACATGCTCAATTCAGTATTGTCCTCTGTTGAAATAAATCTAGTATTTTTGAACATTTCACACATAAGATAGCACTGGAAGCAATTACTTCTACTGGTGACCAATTCTCAGCAGTTGCCATTTCCCCCAACTCCCCCCACAAAAGTGCCTACATAGAACAATACCACCCATCATATTTCAGTCTTCTTTTCATGGATACTCTAAGTAATGTTATTTTCCCCAACAGAGATATTAGTCCCAAAGGATACAGAAACATGTCAGAGCAGGAAGAAGTCAGAGACAACTGGAGCTGTGAGATAGATGGCAGGATAAATGTGCTATGTCTTCATTGCAGGAGGAGTAAAACTGAAATAGAGTAGCTAAAACTTCAGGTGAAGCCTGATTTGGAGAGAAAACAAAGACAGATAACACATTATATGGCTGATTGCAATTGGCCAAAACATTAGGAGACAATTGGCTTGGATATTGGACAGCTCTGCCTTGGGACAGGATACCCATTTAAATGGGCAGCAGTTCTATCCTTGTTACTGGATTTTGAATCTTGATATCCTAATTGAGTCTGATACCTACCTTTCCTTAATTTTGGAGAAATGTTGTTCTCTTTTGTGCAGAGATGCTATTTACAATAAAAACATCAGCTACAAGGTCCAGGCCTACCACTCCGGAAGCAAGGTTCCCAAAGTTGCCTTATGCCTTCACTCTACTCCCAGCATCCATCTTGACTTAATACTTACATTTGTTATTTTTCTGAGTGAAGCAGATTGCATCATAGATTCCTGGTGGCAAGACACTTTACAATATATCAGAAATATAATGAATAAAATTATTATGTAAAATTAAAAAGTTGAGGTTTGATGTTATTATTTTATTCTACCACACCAAGGGAAGTCTTTTTTTATTAATTTACCCCTTTACCCCACACTTTTCCCTTCCTTTTCCCTTCCCCTATCTTTCCTACTATTTTCTTTTGTATTTCTGAATCTTATAGTATTCATGCATAAATAAATAAAACATTGGTTAAGAGACAATTGGAATACCCTGCATTAGAAGGGCAACGCTTTAATATATGAACATTGTATAAAGGAAGTTAGCAAGATCCTAGACAAAAAGATTTGGAAGTCTTCCAATATCTGGTCACTTTCACTTTTGCAAAATATTTTCTTACAGTAAGGCAGCAAAAGAAAGAGAGGAAGCCTTCATATAGCTATGGCCTTGACATTATAGGCATGGAGATCGTGTGTGTGTGTGTGTGTGCGTGTGCACACACACACGCATGCATGCACACACACGCATGCATGCATGCTTGTGTATATTGTGTATTGATATAATATGCACAAGTATACATGTGTAAACACAGACCCACCCACACACAGAGGATCCCCATGCCTGTACACATGTATCTTTTTCTTTTCAGAGTATCCAACCTATATTTTAATAATGTGCAAAAATATACCATGATGTCAGCTTGTGTTTTTAAAACTTTTGTTCTGCTCCTGTATTCCAGAAGAGCCATTCAAAGATTTCTAACGATCAGAGTTGTACAAGAGTGTGTGGGTGGCAGGTTTAGAAAACAGAAAGAAGACAAATATGAATAGCTGCTCATATTGATGTGTTTTCCACAAAACTATTCATTAAAAAAGAATTACAGCTTGTCTTTATATGACAAATCTTGCAGCAGTTTCAATAGTACTCTGTTGTCCTCTGTTGAAGCTTTTGGGTTTTGGAAATGGAAGAAAACATCATGAAAAATTCACATTTGATACATTGTGTTGGGCAGTCAAGGTCATAGAAAGAGATATGCTAGCAATGAAGAATCTCATCCTTTGTTATTGTAGTATCAGCAAAGGCAGACCAAAAAGTATTTTAAAAAAAACTAGTCTTCAAGCTAAGAAAATCCAAAAGAAGACAACAAAATGGAAGTTGTAGGATTGCCTGAACAAGAGATACCAAGAGAAAGGCAGATTAACTCTCTATGCTATTTGCCAAATTGTAATATAGATTATATCGGAATGATTTAAAATTCAAAATTAAGACTGCACCTATATTTCCTCATTCTGTGAAGTTAAAAAGCAAGTGTCTGGGTTTGTTCGTTTTTTACTATTTCCCAGGTTCAGATGCTGATTACAGGCTGAATTTGTGTCCCTTTTTATATTTCAAGCAGACAATCTTGTCTTATTCACATACATAGGGAAAATATTCACAATATTTATCAAGGTTTTCTCTAGAATATCAAATAGAGTCAGTTAGAGTAAACATAACATCTTCAAAGACTATCACCACCTCTAGAGATTTGCAGAGATGAGCAAGATTTCCTCATTTTCATTTCAAAAACCCACACTATTTCCATGTCTTGAGGCAGAATCCTTTGGATGGGTTTTTTTCTCCTTTAGGTGGAGCAAATCTTCAAGGGTGGGATCACCAATACTTCTCATCAACCAGGTTGTGGCAAGTTGGAGGTGAGAAGGTGGGAGATAGAAAGTGGCAAATTTCATAAACAGCAGAAGGCTCTCCTGGAAAACAGCCTTTTGCACTGAAGGTTTCACAGCTTCCTTCATCCCACCATTGTCCACAGTGTTCCAGTAACTGCAGTGACTTGAATTTAGCCTTTTGTCAGATTTGAGGCTGACTTATTCAAATCCATGGGACTTTACAGTTGGCTGAAGTCTCATTTGTTTCAGTGAGCCTAATTTAAATATAATGATATCTGGACACAACCCAGTTTATCCCAGTAAATGCATCAAGAAATTGTCATCCTTTACTTAACAGAAAACAAATTGTACTTCTCAGGTTCAAAAAGGCAGTTTTCATGCAGGCTCAGAAGTGGTACATTCAATGTAGGATGGGGAACTGTTAGAAAGAAACAGCCACCCTTGAGTCAGTTTTGAGAATGGAGTTGTTGTTTGTACTTATTCCTAATCAATGAATGAAAAGACATTTCAACAATTAAAAATAACTTGGAGTTCCCAAGGTTTCCAGGCCCAGGAACAACATCAAAACAACAATCATCTTTCATTTGGATTGCTATTTTCAAAACATATAATTAAGCTTCACAAATTGGATGGACTACATAAGAATGGAAAAAGAGTGGGTGAGGGAAAATGGACAGTTATGAATATAGAATGTTAGGAATCAAAGTAAAATTTGGATGTGTGTGTGTTCAGTTCAACTCATAAGCCACCTAGAACTTTTTAACTGGTATTGATGCTTTCAATTCTCTCCTTCCAAATTTTCAAAAATTCTGGAATAGCAATTTGAAGAGGACTTTTTCAAATTCTATTGCTGTTCCCTGGGATCTGAATAGAAATGTTAGCACATGGCTATTACTTCCTGGATACCACATTTACTTTTATTGTTATTTTTAAAAGAAAAACGTAGAAGTAGTCACCTTTCTATAAAGCAATCCTGCTGATTTTGGTAAGTCACTTTCATTTTACATCAGATACAGTTCAGCTATAAGAAATAAAATGATTGCACATTTGGAGCCATGGGAAGGGTGGACTTGATGACATGACAATGCCATTAGGATGAAAACTGCCTAGTTAAGAAAGATCACCACATTCAGTATATAAAACTCATGTATTTCTGTAATTAAGAGTCAAACTTGACATGTGAACCACTGCTCTTTAACTCATAGGACACAAAGGTTGTGCATTAATTTACCTCAGGATTGAGCTTGAGGAAATCTAGCTACAGATCTATAGCCAATATGTTTTGGTTCTTCTCCTGGGATCATTGAGGCTTAGGTCAAGTCCCAACAGGCTTAGCCTTTAGCCAAACCTGCCTCACAGGGCTGCTAAGGAAAAACAAAACAGGAAGAAAGAGTGCTAAGAGTTGGGTTAAGAAATGCTCTTACTCTGAAGAAAAAATAAGCTGCCTTGAGTTTAACATTTCCAACTCTCTAAGGCTATTTTGTTGTTTTCACCCTTCAATTTGCCTACCTTCCTTTCTCTGTGAGATTTTACTTCCATAGTCAGCAAGCCAAATGTTACAAAGAGCAACCCATGATTTCAGAACTGAAAAACCAAAATGAACTGGGGGGGGGGGGACAACACAAAATGTTGTTTATATTTAAATGCTGGTGACACAGAGAAAGGAAACCACACTGTAATTTAACAATTTGAAATCAGTCACTTTAGAAATGAGCCAGAATAATTTCCTGCCCAGTTTTAGAAAGGAAGCTGTCATACAACACATCCATCACTTTTGTTCGAGAAGCAAGTGGTACCTCTGATCTGGCATGCCTGGATGAATTTGCACTTGCCAGTTTTCAATGGGTAGCTGGAGAGTTCCAGTAGTGATAACCAAAGCCTGCCTAAGAAGCCATGTTATCTTGCTGCATTTGTGCATCATGCATAATCACACTATGTGATGTGTTTGTTACTTTGAATAAAAAGAGGCTCAAGGAATTCAGCCATATTTTGGACATCAGCTGGAACAAGATGGTTTTCTGAAGTGAACAACAAAGGAAGCAAGCAATAGAATGGAATAAAGTACTCATCAGTCTAATGTGAAAGATGCAAATAAAGACAGCCAAAAAGTACAAAAAGTCATAGACCAAGGATAGCTGCAGCCATAACACCACATAAGCCCTCAATTTAATTTAATGATCAGGGTGTAAATGGTATAGGGTTTGCTGCCTGAGCAGGGGGGTTGACTAGAAGACCTCCAAGGTCCCTCCCAACTCTGTTATTCTACTATTACATCTATAAAAAATGTTGCATATATTTGGCAACTGTTATCTGCTAGTCAATTGCATGGTCAGAGACCATTACAAAGATAATAAAAGGTAGATTGGATATTGGGGAGCTCCTGTTTGTTTAATTCTCATCTACTATTATGATGTCAAGAACTAGTTTGGTGTATGGTTAAAGCACTAGGCTAGAAACTGGGTGACTGTGAGTTGTTGTCCTGCTTGGTTAGATTTGGACCTTGGGTCAGTCACCGTTTCTCAGTTCTAGGAAAGAGGCAAAGGTAAACCATTTCTGCAGTCTTGCCAAGAGAACTGCAAGGACCTGTCCCAGGCTGTTGCCAGGAGTCAAGACTCAGTCGAGGGAACCACTGATGTCACCCCACACTAAGGGAATGAGGCCTTTGACAGAAACATAAGTTTGCCTTTGCCTGCTTCATTTCATGCCACATGAGCTATAAAATTTTTGTTCAGTCTCCTGGTCCTCCTCCATTTCTACTAATTAGATTTTTGGCAGGAAGAGTTTGGAATAATATCAGTGATGACATTTTACATCAGGGGAAAAAAAATCAACCACAAGTTACTACTGGAATCTATTTTGATCTACTGTGGAATTTGGGGGGGGGAGCACTATGTCTAATGCAGCTGCATTGGGGTTTTTTGAGAAGGGATGATACACCTCTTTAATGCTTGCCTGGCACAATCTTCCCTAATCTGTTTGATCTAAGAGGACTCTGTGGATGCAGGACACTGGGTCTAATCCCATCCTAATATGTGACTCTGAAATATGAGGGAGAATGTTACTGCTTGACCAGATCCTTTTCTGGTTTGTGCTTTGCAGGAAGTTTGAAGAACAAGGAAAGCAAGGGAACAAGGGAAGTAGAACTTTTCTTGTTCAAGTTGTTTTTGTTTGCAAAGGGGCAGAATCCAAGAAAGTACCACAATACTCCAAAGGTTGTGGGCAGAAAGAAAGTTTGCCCTTTGTCTGAGTATTTTCTTGAAGCACTCTTATACCCTCCTAATTTGTGAACTTTTTGTTCATAAAAGAGAAGAGTCATGGGAAGCATGTGTCATTGCTCATATAGCTACTGAGCATAGGTGCATTTTGTTCCTGCCTGTATCATGGGAGTGCTTCACATGGATTTTTACCATTCAGTCCTTTAGCATGGATGGAAAGTGTTTTTGAGTTTCTATGGAAATTTAAAGGAATTATTAATGCTGTGAATGGTAGTCTATACAAAAAAGTCCATACAAGAAGCACAACCAGGAGCATCAGCAATATGTTGATTGTAAGGTTACTTTAAACTGAATCTTGTAAGCTGAAAGTATTTCTCTCCCCGTCCCTTCCTTGTCTCTGCAAAACTAGGGAGAGCCCCTTCTGAAATGTTCTCCATGCTTTTTCTTCCACTTGTGGGCTGAACTGCCTCTTATCTGATCATTGCTCAGTGTGCAGCTCTTTCTCCTGTAACCCAGGGTCATTGCAACATACCAACACAGATGGGGATGAAAATATCTAAGTGAGAAGTCCAAAGAACTCTTCTTTCTCCACCCCCTAACCCCCCCCAAAAAACCTTAACTGTGGAGAGAGACCATCTAGAAATACTCAAGAGCATAACAGGATTCTGCCACCATTGCTGTTCTCCCAAGATTTCTGCCAGTTCTCATTTGTAAACTTTGGATTTGTTTTATCTCCAATTCCCACTGCAGCAGATTCACTATACCTAATAAATCTGTGATTGGCCTGCCTGTTCACCATAGCTCTCACTCCCTGTCCAAAGCAGCTAAATGAATAATAAAATTGATTCTCTCCTGCCTTAAAAAGAATGGTGCAATCACTGTAATTGAACAGGAGAGCTTTAATTCTCGCATGGCTTATTCTAAAATTGAAGATGAGGGAAGGGAGAACCAGACATAGCAAGTCTGCACCCTTCTATTTTCCACCAAGTGAAGCAATAGCAGATAAGAGAATGAGAACAAAGAGGAAGAAACGGGAGAGATTGCTGGATTTCCATCTATTACAAAAAGCAGGTGGCAAGGATAAAAAAAGTAGCAGGTCTTATTGAGCTCATCAGAATGGTGAATAGCATGGCCAATTGGTACTGAGAACACTTCAGCCCTATCAACCTAAGATTTACTAAGGAAGTAGGTACATACATCTCGCTGAAAAACACTGAAAAGAGGCCAGTATCCTGATGACAGGATTTACAGTTTTCATAGTTTTATTTCTCTTAATGGTAAAATTGCTTCCATATTCTATGTTGAATTTAATCTGTTGGCAGAATCAATATTGTTCCACTGTAAATTCTCACACAGACTTTCTCTCTCTCTCTCTTTTTAAATAAGTGACTGGGAACATTAAATGCCCAACATGAAAGTGAACCTATGATTTCACCAGAGATAATGTTTGGACAGGTTTGAAGCAAACTTCACTAAATTTGGAGTGATCCAGGAGGTGACCCAGCAACCATACATAACAAGTTCCATGAACTGGAGATGTATTGTGTTTATTTTATTGATAATAGAATGTTCAGATAATAAATAGCAGAATTTCAAACTTGGTGACAATCTGATATATGAATAACCATATATGCATACATAATATATATACCAAGTGGGTTAGGCTAAATAATAATATTCAGGCTTTCTCTATCTACTTTTTTTAATGAACATATTTCTTGTTACTTGAATATTGCATTTTTGCAGCAGCCACTAGCCATTAGAACAGGGTCTTCAAACTTGGCAAGTTTAAGACTTATGGACTTCAACTCCCATAATTCCTGAGCTAACATGACCAGAGAAGGAATTCTGGGAGCTGAAGTCCACAAGTCTTAAAACTGCCAAGTTTAAAGACCCCTGCATTAGAACATAATATTGATAAAGAGCATTGATGAATAATATAACCTTTGCATTTGGGAGGAACTACTAGCTATTTGTTGATATTTATCATAAACAGGTAATCAGATTAGATACCAACACATTGCCAGTTAATCACATTTGGTAAATCTAAAACATGGAACTTCTGGAACTTTGACTATATACATTATACATCTGGGAGAAATAAAGATCAATTTATTTTAGAAAATGTCTAAAATAAATAAGACATCAAATCCTCAAAGAGGATTTTTGTTCAATGAAGAACAAAATTATGGCAAAATTATTCCTGGGAATGTTACAAAGGCCACCTTTGTTCTTCATTGAACAAAAACCCTCTCTGAGGATTTGATATCTAGAACAACATCTTACTTTTTTCTAAAATAAATTGATCTTTATTTCTTCCAGATGTATAATGTACATACATCTGGATAATGTATATACATAGGTGAATTCAACTATTTCACAGAATTAGTCCTAGAAATTTAGAGATGTTGAGAAGGATAAACACAAAAGCCCAATTTTTCTATGGCCAAAATATTGAAATTCCTCCTATTTGGATTTCATCCAATCTTTCCTTCAGCAAAATTGTTTTTCTTGGGTACTTGCTTCCTCTTTTACCTTCTTTCACAGCCCACCATTTTGGTAAGGACTCGGAATCCTTGATCATCTAGCATGTTTAAAGGCTGCTGCAAAAAGGAGATGTGATAGTCCCTTCCTAGCATTCCTATTCCTGAGTTTTTGAAATGGATCTGGAAACTGTAATGTACACAAGCATTGTAGGGTGTTGTAGCCTAGATGTTAAGATATCTAAGTCTATCAGAAACACTGAATGGGGTTTGGAAAATATCCCACTCCTGAAGAAAACTGATCAAATGATCCATAATTACATGTTAAATGTTTAATGTGTTTCTCTTTGCATGTTATTCTGAAGCATTCTGTTTGTCTAGAAAATAAATGTGCTTTGTTTGTTCGATTTTGACATACAGCTACTGAAAATACAACAATTCTGAATTTAAAATTATCTTTCCCCTTTAAAAAAAAAAGGAAAACTACACAGAAAAGCATTCTTATCTACTTCCTTTGCTATGTTTTTTCTCAATCTAATATTACTTTTCCCATTTGAGAAGTAAACTGAAGGAAAAAAATATTTTTAAGAAAATAGTCATTATGTTATCTTTAATTGTCTTTTGTGTTGTGCACAACATTGTTTTTTTTAAAGTGTTTTTGTCCAAACAGATGACATTAGCATACATTTCTGCATGCATGTTAATGCTCATTTTTCACCCTCCTTACGACTGTTACAACCCTAGTTGTGACATATTGTCTATGTTTGTAAAGCCTGATCAGAAATAATGTAAGTTGCCTAGTCTTTATGTCTCAACAGATTTACTTAAAAGTTTAACTTGATAAGATAGATTCAGGTCTCTTAGTACATTACACATATTGAGTGCCATCTCTGGGTTAATAATAGCTGAAGGGTAATTAATCTATTCCTGGTATCAGCATACATTAATGTCTTAAGAGGACCAGATAGAGAACATAAAGTACTATACAGTATAAGTTGGAATTTCCAAACATTTACACTAGACTTAATCTTTTTTTCAGAATCATTTCACTGCAAATTCTTAGAGAATCAGCACATTTGATTGAAATACTTAAGTCACCCAGAGTGTACAGTTAAGATAGCATTTAAATTTGTAAAATAAATCACTACATGTGATAACATCGAAAGTTAACATCGAAAAATGTAGGTTGCGGACCCTATCTAACCATCTTGCTATATTCAGTGCATCAACCTGAGCTACAAGAGGGAGGTTTTGACTCAAATTTGCAACTCCAGAGTGCAATTCCAGAGCACAATTCCAGAACGTAAATACCCTAGCTTGTTCATTGTTTTTTCCCATTCTATTACTGCTAGATTTGATTCAGTTCAATCCTTCTCTTGACCAGAAGTACAACTGCCTTCTTTTACCTAGCTCAAGTAATATTGTTCTGGAGTCAAATGTTTACTTTATTTGTATACTACTAATCATGACAGTTTACTAGCAGACAAATCAAAATAGGATAACATTGCAAAGATAAAGCCAGTAATCATAAATGCCAGCTGAATATCAGGAATAGTCATATATCAAATGTCCTACCAAAAAGTGATATTTTGATATCTTTTTGGAATGAAGCTGAAGTGAGAGCCAACTGGAACTCTTGGAAGTGGGGAGACTGTTACACAAAATGGCTGTCACAATAAAATATTGTAGTTAAAACCCTCATTCACGACTCATGTATAAGTAACTCTTAACATCCCCATTGAGGACTAATGTTTAGGATGGGCTGGTTCCACAAGCAGTAGGAAAATTTTGGTTTTTTTTTCCTCTTTTTCTCTTCACTGTGGCATTTTTATTCCTACCTGTTGTTTGTCACTATTTAATCTCTTGTCAAGGGCAGTAGAAACAAGCAATGAAATGGTATCTAATGAACTTTTTCTTACCAAACATAATTTCCTTCCCACCATCCGGTAACCTCAAAATGTGCCTGAAAGTGGGCCAGAGATCTCCCAAAGCAGCTTTTAGGAGGAAAGACTTCTTGACTAAATGAATATATAGCAATAGCACTTAGACTTATACAACTTCACAGTGCTTTTACAGCCTTCACTAAGCAGTTTACAGAGTCAGCATATTGCCCCCAACAATCTGGGTCCTTATTTTACCTCCTCAAAAGGATGGAAGGCTAAGTCTATAAAGGAACTTTACAGTAAACCATGCCTAACTCCAGTATATGAAGTAGATAAGCCCAACTGTATGAAAACCTACGATAGAAAAGCAAATGATTGCTATTTTAAATTTTGTCCTATTTTAAAGATTGTCTATTTATAGTGGAAACAAACTTAACTTAAAAAAACTAGACAAGAGAATGGTGTAGACATTGCAGTGATGGTAAGGATGATTGTGATGACACTGTTATATATCTGAGAATCACAGTATCTCCAAAACAAGTTTGGGAGATGTTTTTAAAGCAGTTCTTCTCTCTCTCTTCTCTGCATCTGTGCTTCTCAGTGTATGTTTCTCATGAGCTACCTCAATCAGATGTGAATTTCCAGAAAGAGAATGTTAAAAGTATGACAAGAATGTGTTACCAGACAGATATGCTACAGATATAACCAGACATTGTACATTGTAATTCAATCTGATGCTGCCTTGTATGATCATAGAGTCAAGACTTTAAAAAGAATGTGAGGTGATACAGCAAACCTCAGCAGGAATATTTTCCCTTGCTTTATATTAGTAGGCATCATTTGACTTCTTATTTAATAATTAATACTGATGTACCCCCTGTGACCTGTACAAGATGTTGATTTCTTAGAACTGTTTGGTTTTTAATTTTATTAAAAAGAAAAGACAATGCTCTGGAACTAATTCGGAAACCCTGTACAGAAGGAAAAATCTTATTAGATTATCTCTGGCCCAGCAGTCAGGGACACAGAGACATAAAAGGGCTTACATGACACATTTTTATAATGACTTATTGCTTGGTTATCTGAAAAATAGTTCAGAGTTATAATTAGCCAGGCGTTTCACTGCTTTAAGAGGCAAAGATTCTTATCAGTCATACACCTAAACATTTGCATTTTAATGGGCCAAAGATGTATATCAGCAATAGCACTGACTAATGCTCTCTTATCTCTGGCAATAATGCAAAAATATGGCAGAGGATGGTAACCTATCTGCTGTGCATCCAGTCAGATCAATAAAGGACAGACGCTGGGCAAAACAAGGCAGACCTAAATGTCATTGTATCGACATGTTTACAAATAACATTACAATGCTTTGGCTGCAGGTTAAGGCCAAAACATATTGATGCTCTGAATCTGCAAAAGGTTCGGTTAATTACAGTAGATTATGTGTTCAATTTTTTTTCTATGCAGAAGAAAGGAAGGAAGGAAGGAAGGAAGGAAGGAAGGAAGGAAGGAAGGAAGGAAGGAAGGAAGGAAGGAAGGAAGGAAATTGTTTAAAAAATTAAATCTACTAGATTGAAATTCAGCATTCTTCAGATTTCCTATTGTTTCATGAAGAATAAACAGTATAAAAGAAATAAAGTACAAATAGTGTATCTATTTACTAATCTATTGAATATTTCATTGGGAGTTTTCATTAAACAGAAGATTTAAAATCTAGAAGTAGTTTAGATCTCCATCATTCATTCCACAATGAACTTTAATCTGGCATGAAATTTGTCTTTCTTCATATCTGACCTGGCTATTATACTGATACTGATATTACCAGCCGTTGTAAAGTCATTTATCGAGCAATCAAAATCTTAAAGAGTTTTGACATCAGAATCTCTGAGAAAGAACACATTAGACCAACTCAGCAATGAATTTAAATAATTCTCCAAATAGTGTCCCTGAAATGGCATTGGTCATATACAATCTATGACTAATTTCAGCACACCCTTCATTCATTTCTGCCCCACCTACCCTCAGATCTTTTACAACTTTCCCATGGTTCATAGTATTGGAGTTTCTGACATTAAGAAATTAAACCACTTCAGCCAGCAGGCCAGGCAAGAGGAGTTTTCTGACATTACATTTTTCCCTTTCAAAATCAGAGTTCTCTCTCTACTTTCAGAGGATGAAATCCAATCTAGTCTTTGTTCCTTAAAATGTTGCTCTGCTGACCATAAGATTGCAGCCTCAGATTTAAAAGTGCCCATTAATGGGTATTTAATCTAGTCACAGCCTATTAACTAAATCCTTGCTAATAAATCACAGGATCTGCCTTTCTGTAGCTTAAATTTGTCACTATCCAAATATTTTGCTTAAACTAGAATGTACTGTAGATCATAAACGTGTGTGTATGTGCATGCATGCATGTACGTATGTATATAGCAGGAAATAGTTCATACAAAATGTACCTAAACTGACATATTCTTAATTCAAATGTTCTTCAGATTCCTTTCCATCTTGCATTTTTCAATCTACTAATATAAAAATACAGCTTCATAGTATCTTATTCTTCATGGATTGCATAATTGGATTCCTAGTACACAATCCTGTTTTTATAACTAGTCCTCTGAGTAAATTATTAACCATTCATGGATGGGAACAAATACACTTACTAACAAATCTGTCATGTTAGTCATTACTGGCCTTCCAAGCAGTGGATTGGGATCTGTCCAGCATGGTTAGTGAAACTGGCCACTTTGCGGATGAGTAAAATTTTCTCCTCTCAGTGCTCATAATCTGTTTGATAAGATGAGGGACTATATGAAGAGGCTGTGCAGTAATGAGCACCAGGGGTGGGATTCAAATTTTTTAACAACCGGTTCTGTGGACGTGTCTTAAGTGGTGGGCATGGCTTCATGGTCATGTTATTGGCTGTGTGTGGCCAACTCAATATACTCACATCGAGGCACGCATCTCCTTGCCTGGCTTTTTATGACTGTGGGGATGCTGCAACAGTCGTAAGTGTGAAAAATGGTCATGTCACTTTTTTCAGTGCCATTGTAACTTTGAATGGTCACTCCACACAAGCAAAGTACCAGCAAAGGAGGGGAAAAAAAGTCCACAGAAGTTCCTGAGACAGGAAGTCTAGTCCTGCCAAGAACGTAATAAGAGTTAACAGAGAGGCAGTTTCTGTAAGCAACACCAGAATATTTCCTTCCTACCTTCCTTACAGGATTAGGCCAGTAATTTCTTCTAACAACCGGTTCTCCAAACTGCTTAGAACATTAACAACCGGTTCTAGCGAATAGGTGTGAACTGGTAGAATCCCACCCCTGATGAGCACCCTTATATCACTTTAACAGTAAAGGGTTTTCCACTGGGATTTTTCCAGATCATGGACATAAAAGGTCTTGAATGACATGGTGATTGTAAACAGAGAGAAAGCATTATTAGTTGTTAGAAAAGTGACTTCTAAATTCTGTTGAAGGCTTTCAATAGGAAAGGCTTGAAAGAAATATGCAAATGAAAAGAAAATAACAAAATTCACCTTTGGAAGTTGCAATGGGTCTCATCCTACGTTGGGAAGACCAAGATGCCCACCAGATTCTCAGCCTTCCTAACTTTAATGTTATTATGTCATTAATAAGGCAAGGAAAGCTTTGTAGAGGCTTCAAATCTTTATGAATATATTAGGAATGGAAGGATCTGGGAAATCATCTAGTGCAACTCCAACCGAGTGGAGGAATTCAGGTATATATAATCTCTAATCACCATCCAACCTCTGTTACACCTTCAGCAAGGAAGAACAGTGCAGTTTTCTATGTTGTTGGGGACATTTTTTTTCCTGATATCCAACCAAATCTCTTTCCTTTCTTTGTTTGTTCTCCTGCCCCCTGTAAACAATTCTGAACAACTCTTCCACATTTTTCCATGACAGTCCCACAAATTGGCATGTTTTTCCCACCATTTTTTTCCTCCAAGCTAAACATGCCCAACATTTCCAATTATTCCTTGAGAGATTTTCCTTCAAGCTCTTGATTGTCTTGGTTGCTCTCTTCTAGACAGGCTCCAATGTCAACCACAGTCCTAAAATGCAGAGACATAATCCCAGCTACAGCTGACCAGTGTGGAATAAAGAAGAACAATGACTTAATTATGAATCTGCTGAATAGAAAAGAGGTTTAACCTTAGAGGAAACACATTCAGAATTTGCAATGCCGCAGAGGTCTATTTTTTATTCCCTTTTTTTCTGTGAAGAGTAATCTTGATTTGATCTGTGGGAATCTTTTATAAGCTGTCATCCTTGCTTATCCATGTTATTAGACTTGGCTTGCAAGCATGCTTACATCTGTCATTGTTTTTGCAGTTAATTTTTTTATTCCCCCTTCAATTGTGCTTTACTTTGTTATTGTATATTGCTTTGGAATTTTTTACTGCCATAAAAGAGGAATATAAGTCCTTAAAATGAGTTTGAAAAGCTGCCAATTTATTCCTTGTTAAATCGTAGCCATTTGTCTAATACATTTTAAAGTGTATTGTTCATTTCTGCACTGATATAAATGAGGTGGAGATGAGAGGACAGAAGGGAATTAGAGAATAATGTGGTATAATCATGGTAGCAATAACAACAGCCACGAACACTGAAAGATTTCTGGCTCATTGGGAGCTTTAATTCTAGAATGATATATTCCTCTGACAAAAAAATATGAGAGAAAATGACCCTTTGGGCTCTATAAGTATCAAAAGAAATATTTCATTTAGGTTTATTGAACTGTATTCTGCAGTAAAACTGTCACTGCTTGACTAAGAGGAAACCGGAGAACAGAAGAGTTCTTTGATTTTTGAAAATGCTCTTCTGTTTTGATTATAAGAGCTAATGCTGAGAAGAGGAAAACTGACCTCTTTGTTATTTATTTTTGTAGAGGCTACTGGATGCAGGAAGACTTGCAGGAGAAGGGATGTATAAAAATGGGCAAGAGTGGACTGGGTGGCACGTGTATCTCACTTGGTTGCATTATCCAAGCCCCAAGAAAGATAGCTTAGAGAGGACTTGGCTCACAGTGGCCCAGTGAAAACAGCAGGTACAGTCAAGAGATGTAACTGGGCACTCTTAATGTCCAGGATGCTGAGTGGAAGAGTGCTTAAAATATCCCCCAGAGAGGACACCCTTCCATATTGGAGTGGTGAAGGTGCATGTGTGCATCTTATACTCTGTGACTGAGGTCCTTGGAAGAAAGAAAAAGGAGTGGGAACACCACCAAGTGATAGTGACTTGTGATCTCTACTCTTTGCTTATAGAAGCCAGCATGGAAGATCACAAATGGCAATCACATGACTATAGGACACATATGTGAGCCAGTTGCCAAGTGTCTTGATTGCAATCATGTGACCACGGGGGTGCTGGGATGGCTGCAACTTTGAAGGCGAGTCATAAGTATTCCACATTTAGCACTCTCACATTCTGAATGAGTGACCAATACCTGTAATATACTCTTAATCATCTCATGATACATCCCTACTCCCAATTTTATAAGGAAATGTTTTTGTTTCTTATCTCATTCTGTTCCTAAATTCCTATGTTCTCAAGTTCAGTTTTAGGTATTATAAACAATTATGGTAAAAATGCAAGAGTTTTTAAATATTAAAAAACCAGCACTAAGTAGGATAAAATGAGATACAGATTATGTACAAATATGGTTGCTGATCAAACATTGCTGACTGCATGAATGTGTCCATGTAAGTGGTGGTGGGATTCAAAATTGTTTACTATTGCTTCTGTGGGTGTGGCTTGCTGAGCGTGGCAGGGGAAGGTTACTGCAAAATCCCCATTCCCTCCCCACCCCACTAACCTGCTTTCCAGCTCTGTTCTCCTGGGCAGAGCAATAAAAGAAGACCCTGCTGATCAGCTGGGATTCCAGAGGCAAAGAATAGCTGGGGGTGGGGCCAGTCAGAGGTGGTATTTGCCGGTTCTCTGGACTACTCAAAATTTCTGCTACCAGTTCTCCAGAACTGGTCAGAACCTGCTGAATACCACCTCTGCATGTAAGGTATCAGGAGTCTCAATGGAAGTCTTTATTTTGCCTGTTTGTGAATGAGATGGTACTTATAGATGAAAAGTAACTTAAGAGAAACAGGCTAGTGTCAGGGTTCCAGAAAATCCCAATTCCAATTAAAAACTCAGAGACAAGCATTTTCTCAAAGTTTCCTTTTATTAGAGTAGGCATACTGGCACATCTGGGAAATCCCGAATCAGAAAGTTCCTGGTTTCTCTCCAATAAATAAAAAATTACAAATCCAACCCCTACACCCATCATTCCATCACATGCTCCAATCACCATCCATCCCAACTTGAGACATCCCTTCAACCACTCCTCAGCCAGGTGCAGGAATAACACGACCTTGACTGCAAAGAAGAATGCTATTATGTCTAACCACATATGCTCCATAAAATCCCCCCTCTCAGCTTCCCCTGCTCAATAAAGTGGCAGCGTGGAAGCTTCTGGTGCTAATATGGCTTCCAAAGCTGACAGCTAGGTTGGGTGAAGAAGTTTTGTGGATGACAGTAGTGTTTCTCAAGCATTTCCCTCAAGTAATTTTCCCATTAGCAACTTACAGCATCTTTCTTCTAAACATCACTGTGTCAAATTATACAACAATGGTAGGGAATCTATGAAGACACGATAAATCATTTGTGTCAGGAAGTTCCCACAGCAGAAAGGGAGGGAGCAATTTTCACCAATTTTCTTCTCTGCTTGCAGTCTCCAGTGCTATAATATTATAAGTTTAAAAAAAAAAACATTGAGCTCCTAGGTGGGTAGGGGTATGGCAGGGAGGCCAAACTTATTCAAATGCTAAAAATAATACCCCACGGATAATTGACATTACTGAAAAATTTTCCTTGATGTGGTGATTCTACACAAACAAAAGCAATGCTTTTTCTTCACTGACTAATCTGCCTTTCTGGTTCTACAAAATCTTTTACAGGTTGATAGTGATTGCGGTGAAACAATTAAGTAAAATGGAAAATCTATATCATACCAAGCATGTGCTTTTGACAGGCAGCATTGTGAATTTTCTAGCAATCAATAAGCAAAGGCAGAATGGCAGTTTAACTGCCTTGTGAGTTTTCTATCAAAGTTTGTAAGTAGATAGAAATGACCATAATTTAAAATTATATTGGCAACTTGATCCACCAATGTATGAACTCCCTTCCTATTTCACCCAAGAAGATTTGGGAGATATGAATCAGGCGGGAAAAAATACCACCATCTACCCTTTTTCTTCTGCAAAGCTTTACCCAAATTGTTTTTTCTTGTTTTTTGTGGGTCTCCAGACCTGTCTTTGCAAGGACAATATGCCTTTCAAACCAATTCTTGGGAGCTGCAGTGTGCAACATGTTGGGGAAAAAGTGGATATGCAACTCTTTTGCCTTAAAAGAGTTACATTTCTTTGAAGGAATGATATTTTTTCTTACCTGCCCCGATAACTTTGGTTATAAACTTCAGGTCAAGATTTTGAGCTCTTGGAGCCTCTTACTTATTTTTTAAAAAAAAACTATTGAAGGGAGTAAAAATGCTGGATAGATGGTCTGAATCCATCCTACCTGATCTTTATGCTAGTGTTACTATTTTTTATTTCACAGAAAATGTCCTCATTGAAACTGTTAGTATTGGGGCACAATTGAAATGACTGTCATATAAAACATCAATAAGTATAAGTTCTACTGTTTTTATTGTTTCAACGTTATTTTGGTTCTCTTAACTGACCCTTATCTGTATAGGCTATTTGGATGATGAAACAAACAAACCAATCATTGGACAAACTCAGGATACATAAGACCAGGCTCAAATTACCCCACCTAAGATCTATGATTTGGAAACCTAATTCTTTGAATAAAGTTCTAGCATTGGGAAAGGTGAAAGGAAAGAGAAGAGGATGATCAGCAGCAAGGTAGATGGACTCAGTTACAATGGTAATGGTTATACCAATGAAAGACCTGAAGGACCAAGTTAAGGACAGGTTGTCTTGGGGGGGCTCTATCTATGTGGTTGAAGGCATGTAATCAGTTAGACAATGTATATATAAAGTATTTGCCTAAGCAAAAATAAAGAATTTACCAGAAATGTTAAGGAAGAAGGAAAGTCTTTGTTATGATTCTTCGTATTGTAAAGAATGACTGATAATTTTTTTCTGTTCTTAATGTATACCACTTTCTTCCTACTCTTGATGTTCAAAACATTCAAAGGTCGCAGGCTTAGTCTTCAGTGATGACTGGAAAATGGAAGGGACAAAAGGAAGAAGCATATTTAATTAGACATTCAGTATAATAAGGTGTGAAAGTTTAGGTTAATGGGTTGCTCTTCACATTTAAAAATAAGATGGGTTAAATGAATTTCTCTGAACATCATTTTGCACTGTTATTTGTATTCATTCTTAAGGAATCTTAGATCACTCTAAAAAATGGTGAAGGTAAACCTAGGATGAACCATCCTCTTGTTAATAATCAGGATCAATTCTAGGAAGGAACAACAAATGCTTTGGGGGACCAGATGTGCACTGTTCTTAATATGAAGAACAATAGAAATAAAACATAAAAGTTTTTGGAGAAAAGTAAAATAATAATAAAACTTAAATGATGTTCTTGAACAAAAAACTGTCATGTGTGAGTTCCATTTAATTGTGGTTTGAATAAAGATACGTTTAACATTTGCCTGTCAAGTAACCAACTTAGCTGACAACTTTGTTCTCCAAAAGGTAGAGGATGGAACTAGAGGGAACGCATACTGGACTTAATTCTTACCAACAGAGAAGAAGTGACAGAGGGACTTGAAACTACAGGAACTTTGGGTGAGAATGACCATGTCATACTAGAATTCAACATAACACAAACACAAGCAATAGAACATATTGACACCAGAGTCTTGGATTTTAAAAGAGCTGATTTTAATAAACTCAGAGAGAACTTGGGAAAGATTCCATGGATGAAAATCCTAAAGGGGAAAACTACTCAAGAATCTTGGGAAACTCTGAAAAGTATGATCATAGAAGAAGAAGAATCCAGCATGGTTGGACAAAGATCTCTCTGGCAAATTGAAAGAAAAAAAGGACAAGTACAAAAAATGGAAAGAGAGACATACAACTAAAGCAGAATATCAGCAGATAGCCAGAATCTGCAAAGACAAAATCAGGAAAGCAAAGATTCAGAATGAACAAAGATTTGCAACAAAAGTCAAAGATAATAAAAAAAAAGTTTCTTTCAACATATAAATAACAAGAAAAAAAATCAAGGAAACGGTCCATTAAAGAGAGAAGATGGCAAGGAAGTAACAGACAACAGAGAAAGAGCAGAACTGAATAACTCATTCTTTGCATCAGTCTTCACACAAAAAGAGACTATAGCTCAACCCACCAAAAACATAACTATAAAAGACAGACCAGGAATAAAAGTTAAAATAAGCAAAAAAATAGTAAGAGAACACCTGTCTGATTTTGATGAATACAAATTACCAGGGCCTGATGGATTATATCCCAGAGTTTTAAAGGAACTGGCAGAGGTCATCTCAGAACCATTGCACCAGTGGTGGTATTCAAAACATTTACTACTGGTTCTGTGGGCATGGCTTGGTGGGCATGACCATGTGACTGGGTGGGTGTGGCTTTTCTTTTTTGCAGTACCCACCCATTTTTAGGAGCTTCTTAGCCTCAGAGAAGCCTCTGGGGGTGGGGGGTTTTGCTCCCCTGAGGCTCAGGAAGAAAAAAAACAGAGCATGGGAGGGGCATGTAGCACTCCTCCAAGCTCCATTTTGGGAGCTTCCTAGCCTCAGAGAAGCCTCTGGGGGGGGGGTATTGCTCCCCTAAGACTACTCTGGGACTCTGGAAGGCAAAAAATGGAGATGGGACTGAGCTCCTCCCTCCATTTTTTGCCTTCCTGGGCCTCAGCAAGGGGAATCCCGGCACAACTGATCTTATCTACAGCTGATTGTCGGGAGGGAAAAAAAAAGAAAGAAATACCTTAGGAAAATGACAGGCAGGCAGGTGGGGAATGTCGGGCAGGTGGGCAGGGTGAGTAAGCATCGGGTGGGAGGGTGACCCAGTGGGGGGCATGGCCAGCCAGAACTTACTACCGGTTCGGCAACCCACGCCAAATTCTTGCTACCGGTTCACCCGATCCGTTGTGAACCGGCTGAATACCACCACTGCACTGCATCATATCTTCCAAAGATCCTGGAGCACTGGGGAACTACCAGAGGACTGGAAAAAAGCTGATGTGGCTCCTATCTTCAAAAAAGGGAAAAAAAACAGACCCAGGAAACTATAGACCAATCAGCCTAACATCAATACCCAGGAAGATACTGGAAAAGATAATTAAAAAACAGATCTGCCAACATCTAGAAACAAGTAAAATAATAACTAGCAGTCAGCATGGGTTTGTTAAGAACAGATCATGCCAAACCAATTTTATTTCATTCTTCAACATAGTGACTAAATTAGCAGACCAACGAAATACTGTGAACATAATATATTTAGATTTCAGCAAGTCATTTGACAAAGTAGACCACAACCTACTTCTTGGTAAGCTAGAAAAAAGTGGAATAGATAGCACCACCACTAGATGGACTTGCAACTGGCTGACAAACTGTACTCAATGAGTAGTACTTAATGGGTCTAAGTCTACATGGAGGAAAGTAAGCAGTGGGGTGCCACAAGATTCCATCTTAGGCCCAGTACTCTTCAATATCTTCATTAATGACTTAGATGAGGGAATAGAAAGAAAACTTACCAAATCTGCAGATGATACTAAGCTGGCAGGAATAGCTAACATACAAGAAGATTGGCTCAAGATCCAAACTGATCTTGACAGACTCAAACAGTGGGCCATAGCTAACAAAAGAAATTCAATATAGAGAAAAGTCCTACACTTAGGCAAGAAAAACCAAAAGTACACATATAGACTGGGTGAAACCAGGCTCAATAGCAGTAACTGTGAGAGGGATCTTGGAGTCTTAGTGGACAACCAGTTAAATATGAGCCAACAGTGTGCAGCACCAGCCAAAAAAGCTAATGCAATCCTAGTTTGCATTAACAGAGGGATAACAATCGAGATGAAGTGAGGTGCTAATTCCACTCTATAAAGCCTTAGTAAAACTACACCTAGAGTACTGCATTCAGTTTTGGTCACCACATTATGAAAAAGATGTTGAGACTCTAAAAAAAGTACAGAGAAGAGCAACCAGGATGATTAGGGGACTGGAAACTACAACATATGAAGAATGGTTACAGGAACTGGGCATGGCTAGTCTAGTGAAGAGAAGGACCAGGGGAGACATGATAGCAATATTTCAATATTTGAGGGGATGCCACAGAGAGGAGAGGGTCAAGCTATTTTCTAAAGCACCTTTAGGCCAGACAAGGGTGGATGGAAACTGAACAAGGAGAGATTTAGCCTGGAAATAAGGAGAAACCTTTTGACAGTGAGAACAATCAACCAATGGAACCGCTTGCCCTCGGAAGTTGTAGAAAGTCTCACTTGAGACTTTCAAGAAGAGATTGGACCGCCATTTGTCAGAAATGGTGTAGGGTCTCCTGCTTGGGTGGGGGATTGGACTAGATGACCTACAAGGTCATCTAATTCCAACTCTGATTATCTGTAACTCTGTAAGTATGGCTATAAGATCCTTGGAAGGATATCTTTGCCTCCGTGAAGACTCCAGCAAACACCCCCTCAGATCTACCGTGCTGGGTAACATAGGCCTTTTGCTTCTAAGAGTGAAACCAAGCAGCCATGTTGCTTCATCTCATCCCACTGCCACTCATTGCCATTTTTGTACATTTGGGAAGGTAGCAAACTCATAGCAGGAGAGATCTTAAACCAGTTAAAACTATATTGGTCAGCATAAAAGCCTTGCATTTCATCAGGAATTGTTAAGCATACAAATGTAATAGATAAATACCATAGATGGTTGATAGATGACAGATGGACAGACAGACAGACACAGACACATGATACAGAAGCAGACAGACAGACAAAGAGATAAATAAATATTTTTTTTTTTAAAAAAAGTTGGTAGGTAACTGGAGCCTGTACAACTCTTTCAATCCAGCTATCATATGATCACTGTACTTTAAACAAATTAGCAACTTTGGTTTATTATAATTCGCACCAGTTGCGATTTCTAAGTGCCATTTAATTCATCCTTCCACAATACATGCATTTTGCATGTTTTTTTACATTGCAAAATTAAAAATAATACATTTTGGTATTTAATTATGTTTCTTTGTAGGTTCTAAAAGTATGAATTTAAAAAAGAATGTATTCATTTTTCAACGTAATGAATTTCATCTCTTCCTTAGGCTTGAACAAACTGGCATATTACTTATAGTTATGATAAAATAAAGTTTGATTGCTTCTGAGTTATCAATTTTTCAGCTGAATGAATTTGACTCCTCCTTGTGTTGGAAGAAGTGTGTTGTTAATATTTTTGATAGAAGAAATAATAATTGCTAATTAAGTTATGAGATAGAAGTTTATTATTTTCAAATATATTGATACAAGTTATCAATCTTAAACATCTAGCCCATAGATTTGGCTCCCAATTTTATTATATAAGAGATTTGATGGTTTAAGATATTATTATGCAAATTACAGGATTACCATGAATACATGCACGGTGAATGTCAGTTATTGTAATTTTGTGATATTCTGTTCTTTAACCAAAAGAAGAAGATAATTTTGAGAAAGGCCATTTGTAGGGAAAAAGCCGTACTAACTCTGGTTTTTACCTCATTTTACCTTTTAACAAATAGCAATGAAGTTTTATCTCTGTGTAAAATGCTCATTTGTTAAACTGATAAAATAATACTGCAGGCACTCTCTTTTTTATAAACAGATGTTTACTAAAATGAACTTTCTGAAAATTGTTCATTACTATGTAAATCTAAAATAATAAGCATGTGAAAATTGGCCAGGAGATGGGCGTTCAAGTAATGATTTCAGTCATTTTAAAAGTTTCCTGTGGATAAAGAGGAGCAAAATAGTAAGCCCTTCTATGTTATTAGACTAGAGAAGCTATCATCCTTGATCAGTGGCCATGCTGGCAGTGATTGATGAGAATCACTATTCAAAATCTTCTAGAGGTTTCCTACTCCTGATATAAGGAAATTCACTTAGAATTAAGCAAAACGTTTTAAGTTTTTCATAATTCTTGACAACCATTGCTTGATTAGATATTATGGGAATTGCAATCTAAAATTTCAGTCTACACCTGCCTTAGAAGAACTGGTGGATTGTGCCTTTCAATTGCTATATGCACTTTTGAGTGAACCCCAAAGTACTGTTTTATCACGTTAATTGCATTTTATATTACTAACAATGTAATTTCAGATGAAGTCTCTGCATACCCATAGATTACTACAGAATCTCCACTATTGTACAAGCATGAGGAATCAGGCTTCCTTTTACATAAGTCATCCTGTTGTGTGGATGATATGTGTAAGGGTTGAGCTTCAACTCAGTATACAAGGGGCTAATTCAGGTTGTTTTTTTTAATTTCCTCAGGCAGGCATGATAGCAATTTGCCCCCATCACCCATTCAAAATCCTTCATGTTGTTCTGTTTCCATGGCTGTTATGAAGTAGTGCACACACTGAGATAGTCTTCTGGGCAGGGGCAGGCGAGGAAGGGAACAAAACTTTCCTGCCTGATGATCAAGAGAAAAATTTTTATAGGGAATATAAGAAGGAATAGAAAGGTGGGGGAAGGGATACTGGATCAGAAGATCAGACTAGAGTGATTCCACTGACAGATATTTAGATGGATAGTAAAATTATGGTAACTTGAAACCTGTCTATTAATTTCTAAAAAAGCCTTATTCATGCTCCAAAATCAGGGTGAGCTCCATTCTGGATCAACTCAAGGGAACTAGATTATTTTCAGAACCAAGGATCTGACAGGGTGGTGTGGTTCTAGTTATTTAGCAGAAACAATCTATTCTCTATCTCTCCCCCCTCTGGTGATACATTGAATATATTGCCAACATCACCGCAATAAAAATATACCACCTAAACTAAATGACATAATTCTGATATAGAAATCCATTTTAGAAATAGATGGGGCTATTCTGTCTTCCATTCATATATTACTATTGTCTTTTTTGTAGCCTTGATGTTTGCTTCTTTAATTTGCTTTGGCTTGCTTCAGAGAATAATAATTCAATTTAATTCATGATCTAGGGCAAATAGTAAGAAGCTAAATTTTGAAATTGCACCAAGTGTTAAACTGAGACTTAGAGAACATCTTGTGACAAAAATAAAATATTGTTATCAACTGTGCATACTGAATAGCATTAAAATATAGTGATGAAAAAAGAAAAGAATAAAAAAAGAGAAAACAGATGGTTTAAAAGTTTGATGTTGGGAATTGTTGCCAATAGCTCAGATCTTAGTAGCATATGGAAAAGTATGCAGCAATGCACAGCATAAAGAAACAAATTGTCTTAATTACATGGGAATAATTGGTTTTAAAAAGCAATAAAGCTTCATCTTTTTAAAACGAATGGTAGGGTTTTTTTTAATGATGCCGCATTCTTTGAACATTCAAAATATGGTGTGTAATTTTTCACTTGCAACAATTTCGGGTCATGAGCCACGTTAAACTTTCTGCATGAGTCAAGCTGAGTGGGGGCAGCAGAAGTGAGCTAGACCAGGATAAAAATAAAATTGACCAAAGTCAATGTAATCGATGGACTTGTTTCTCCATAGTCAGTTTAAACTGTATCACTCCTATTAATTAAAATAAGGATTACGGTCATTATTCAGCATTCGACCATTAGTTCCTAGGAAAAATGAGCAGTTATGTCACGTTTAGTAAGGAATAGCAGTATTAGGAATGCAGGAACAAGACAGAGATTGGATTTCATTCTAAAAATATTTCTCTGTTTTCAGCAAGCACAAAAGGTTTGCCTTCCTTTCTCATTTTCATATGCTTGTTAGAATGTGAACCCAGAGGTTTGTAACATTTGTGTGCTTTGCCTAGGATATTTTTATTCTTGTTATAAATAATACAATATGATATTGTAATATTTTGATCTATTGTATGCTTTCACACTTAGAACAGGGAGCAGGAGGCAGATGATTTTCAAGGGTCTAAAGTTTATACTGGCCTCTTTACTGCCATGCTGACCTCCCCAGTCAGAGATACTTCTAAATGTGAGCTGAGCCATCATCTGCCTGTTATTTACCATATTATATTATCCTAAATGCAGTAGCCCTTTAAGATGGCACATGATAGATATTCTGTCTTCTATTCAAAGTAACAGCCATTAATTCACCCCCACCCAGAAACATCTCTTCAGGCCCAGTAGAAATCATTTAGAAGTGACACCCATCTAACAAGGCATGCTGCCTTTCAACATTTTCATCTAAACTTAAATCCTAAACATGATATAAATATACTTTTACAAACCAAAACCTGTTCCGGGGAAACCCTTTTTTTCCAAAGATTTAATGGTAAAAGACCATTAAAATAGGTGCCACCAGACTCGCTCCCCCTTCTCCGATGTGTTCACCTGAGGATTCTTCAGTCTTTCTTTTCCAAGTTTTAGATTTTCTTGTCCAAAGTCTAGAAATAGAGAATATAACAAATCTAGGGCCAGTTTTGAAACACACCTAACCATGTAATCTTACATGAGACTAGTTTTATCCAGTAATAAGGAATTATCTTTTAAAATGGATGAAGTCATATCCATAGACTTAAACAGGAATTTATTTGGGGAAAGGGAAAGCTATGGAAAACAGAGAATATGTGTTTGTTTCTTACACGCAGATGTCCAAATTAACTCAATAGACTATGCTTGATAAGTTAATTACTTACTACCTCATTATATAAAATCTTGGACTGCATGCTTATCTCAGACAGGATGGTTGGAGTTATGTATCTTATAAGAGGGCCATCTTGATCCTTCTTTTTTCTTCTTCATTTGTCTTTTCTTTCAGCACATCTTCCCAGTGTATTGAATGTGTGAGTGTAACTCAGAGGCCTTCAATAAATGTTGGAAAACAAATGATACAGAATGATCTTGAGAAACAACCTGAATGCTAGGGAATCAGATTGTTGAAGTTAGGATTAGTTGCTGTGTCATAACTGTGGTTCTAACGGTTTATTCTTTAGTGAGTCAATCCAGGGCATTGATGAAGCATTCCAAGATCTAGACAGGAAATCATATATATATAGGACTAAATCCACCTTCCTAATTGCCTGTGATGGAGATACAAAAGACAATGTAATTTTCACCAGTTCTGCCCTCATATAAATGGGAATACAGAGGAGACACTCTTCTGGGAAATGAAGGCAGAATTCCATTTATTCAGGCTTCTCAATATAGAGTCAGTTTATCAGGTGCTTTGAGGCACTCCTGTGCCATAACAAAATAAGGGTCTTGTCACACATTTTCTGGCAACCTTGTTCTTCATCTGTGTTCTCATGATGTTGACTTCATCTTATTACAGTCTCTGAGATAAGTTTTATTTGCCCTGAGCTGTAGCAAGTGTTAAAATAGCGTTTCACCCCTGAAGCCAATTGTATTTAATGATTGCTGCAATGTGAACAACATCTGCTAGGTCTCATCATCTATCACATCAGAAAAAGAGTAAGTGATGAACATGGGTGGAATCAGAGGTCCTTATTGGCCATTTGAGCTTGTTATAGGCAACTCTTCCCAACTCCAGCCAGCCTTGTCTGCTGTGATTTTGCTTTTGTTTCCCCAAAGAATTGGATACAGAGAAATCCAGAAGTCAGCATTTGTTGTTTTATAAAGAAAGGAATGGCAGAGAAATCTTTAAAATGCTGCTTGTGATTCAATTCCCTTTGTTAAACTCTGATTTTTTAAAATTCATCTTAGGTTATAATTGAAAAGGCAAAGGAATGAGCTTAGAGATGATAGATAAGAGTCCTTCAGGTACCAGGTCCATTTCTGCTAAAGAACAATGGCTGGAAGATATTTTTCTGACCAGCTGATGATGTACAAAACAATGGTGGGCAGGAAAGCTGGAGGAATACAACAATCACTGTGTTTATCTCATACCACACAAACCACATTAGAACAATATCAGTTGGGCAGTGATTCAGAACAAAGGGAAGGAGATGAGATGGGACTGAACGATACTTTTCTGCTGACTGAAGAGTGGATCACACTTTAACCCAGCAGCATGTGAATTCTAAGATGGTAAGGTCAAAGTTAATTGAGTATGGCTCAGCTTTCTATTCAGTTACCTTTGAAAAGAGGGTAGATATAGAAGAAATGGAATCATAGACCACTGAAAACACAATAGAGTGGTTATTGGCAGTATCAATATAAAATGCCCTGTGTTTACATCCATCCTATTTGTGGGAGTCGTCTTTTCTCTCTTTCTCCGGAATAGTTGAAATATATTCCTTGTCTTTCTCCCAACATTCTGGCCTCTAAGCATTGTGAAGAACAATTTGGTAATACACTTACACTGTGGACCAGTTATATGCACATGTAAAATCAATGGCATAATTGACATATCAAATATTAAATCATATTTTTATGGGATATAATGTCAAACCTGAAATAAAATAATGTTTAATGAATACACTTTATTCCACTGATAGTAATAAATCTTCTTTCAAGGTGTCAAGGATCTTTTTGCTATCCATCCTTCCTTTCACAGATTTAAGAAAAACAAATTATGCCATTCCCACAATTCAGAGGAATTACTTTTACTTTTAACATTTGGAAGAGATGTCATCTTTATCATTTTACATCCCCATCAAAACTTAATAGAATGAACAGAGTACCTTCCTATGTGAACTCTATAAGGCTTTTTAAAATAGGCATAATCCTGCAGGCAATTGTGAGGAGTGATATACATATTAAATATGTTTATGGGCATATGTTAGGGCATATGATCAGCATTTTTGTTTTGCAAGCAATTTTACACCAGTCTCAAGAACAAGACAGGAAATTAAATGCAAAGCTTTCCAAATCCAAAATTCTTAATCTAGAGAAATTTTTAATGGGATAGATTTCAAAACAAATGAGTGGGAAAATGAATTTTTGAAATGTTTCAAATGTGCATTTAAATTTAAATTTAAATTTAGGCAACATTTCTTCTTCACAGTGCACATTTTATTTAGTCAGTTTTGAAAACCTGTACAAAATGAATGAGAATATTAAATATGACATTTCTCTTTGAAGTAACAAGGATCCCACAAAGTATATTCAACAATTTATAGCCAATGAAGAAGAAAACCATTTTCTGCCATTATGTTGTCAATTTAACTACACAAACTAGACTAAAATAGTTCTATGTAATCTCAATGATTAACAGTGATTTCCTTTCCTAGAATACAAAGTGTTTTCTGTTTTAATACAGTATCCATGTCACAAGGAAATTTGAGGATGGATTGTTAATAACATCCATAAATCCCAGTTTTAGCCCAAGCTAGACAGATTTGGCATCTCCTAATATTAGCAATGGACGCAGTTGCTCAGTGGCTAAGACACTGAGCTTGTTGATCAGAAAGATCGGCAGTCTGGTGGTTCAAAACCCTAGCACTGCGTAACAGAATGAGCTCCCTTTACTTGTCCCAGATTCTGCCAACCTAGCAGTTCAAAAACACATAAAAATGCAAGTAGAAAAATAGGGACCACTTTGGTGGGAAGGTAACAGTGTTCTGTGTGCCTTTGGTGTTTAGTCATCCCAGCCAAATGACCACGGAGACATCTTCAGACAGCGCTGGCTCTTTGGCTTTGTAATGGAGATGAGCATCACCCTCTAGAGCCAGAAACAACTAGCATGTATGTGTGAGGAGAACCTTTACCTTTTTAATATTAGCAATCTAAAAAAGACATCATAAAAACTAAAGATTGAAAGGAAAGTAGAAATTTGAACTACTTTGAACTCCTAGAACATATAATTCAACAACAGCTTAACCAATGATCTACTAAGAAGAAAACAATACTCTCAGCATTGTTGTCACTGGTTGGATCTCTCTTTGATAAGCTTCCATCCTTTACATCTTGTCCTGCCCTCAAGTACTTTGGATAATAGTTGAGAGACCTTCTTCTCTGTGATAACCCCTCAAATATTCGAACTGCTATCGTGTAACCCCAACATCTTTTTTATATCATTGTGACCAAAACTGAGTGCAATATTCCAAGTGTGGTCTTACCAGTGCAGTATAAAGTGGTACTATATAAACAGAGAGTAAACCCCATTCCATTCTAGCACTGTTGTTGTTAGTTGGGTAATGAAACATCTGCAAGAAAACAACTAAGCTCAGAGACACCAAGGACTCCAAAATCCAATTAAGATCACAAATGATCTGGCTTGATCTAGCCAATAGATATATAAATACATAATATGAAAGTCCTCGTTTTCCAGATATTCATACTTTGGAAGTATGTAGCACCTCTGTTCATGTACATTCCCATTATACGTGTGCTTATTTATTTACCACATTTCATCTCATCAATCTCTATTATATAAAGAACTGCTAAGAATTGCAAATAACAAAAAACTCAGTATACATCCCTCCCTCCCCCCCCCCCATGCCCACACATATGCAAATATACACAACAGGAAAGACAAAAAAAATCTCAAAATAGACTTGTAGTACAGCAAAACATAATATTAGCATCAGGGATTAGGTAAACCTGAAGAAAATCCTAATATATCATCATCTGGCACTAAATAGAGCTTCACCTGGTGTGAGATAGGATGTCAGGTGAATCTCTGTCTTCAACTGCTCCTTGGTTATAAGTCTGTGTACATATATGTTCTTCTTGACCATTTTTACATGTATACATTTGTACTCTCCCATACGTTTCCAAAATGAACATAGCATGGATAATTCCATCTTCCATATTATAATAATTATGAAATAACTACTAGCTAAATTATCTTTCTCAGACATTTCTAATGATCTGTTTATGTACTTGTTTTACGATGTGATGCTCATTCGTTCTTTCATTATAAGGAAAACATCTCAGTGTATTTCTTTTATACTTCTCATTCACTTTTATACACAGTAAAATCCACATTTGTTCAGCATCCATTTAGACTTGGTCTTCTTGTGTTGTTTTATTGCATGCTTCTTAAATAACTTTCTCACATTGAATTCAACTTACTTTTATGTTTCTCTTGACTTCTCAACTTTTATTTCAAATATATTAAAACACAAAGAACAGGGCTTTATACAAAAACTAATTCTCCTTCTTTCAACAAACATATTCTTCTGATCATACACTATCCAAAACCTTTTTGACACCCTTTGCACACCATAATTCTTTCAATCCTATTTCCATACTTAGTAAACATTCAACTAATGTATACAAATTCATCTACTTGCTCTGTTTTTGCCTTTTATCTATAGCTTAATTTTTTTTGCTCAATTTTTCTGTCAAATAAAACTATCATTGTCTTTGATATGTTAATTTCCAGATCTATTCTTCAGTTCACCTCTAACTTCCTTATACATTTATCCATAGATATATTAAACAACAAAGAGAGAATGCATATCATAATTCAGTCGCCTGCTGAGCATTTCATTTTATTATCTCAAATATTTTATTTTGTATTCTATAGTACGCATGTTCTATATTCAGCAACCAACCTTCAACTTCAGACCAGGGGTGAGACTCAAATTTTTTAACAACCAGTTCTATGGGCGTGGTTAGGTGGGCATGGCTAGGTGGGTGTGACCATGTAATTAGGTAGGTATGGCTTCTTCTCTTTTTTTTTGGCAGCATTCCCCCCCCCCCCCCTAAATTTTTTGCCTCCTGGGCCTCAGGGAAACCTCCTGGGGGGGAACATTTTTGCTCCTAGAAGGCTTCCCTGGGGGCCAGGAAGGCAAAAAACAGAGCCTGGGGGGTGTACAGCTCCCCACACACTCCATTTTTGGGCCTCCTGGGCCTCAGGGAAGCCTTCTTGGGGGGCATTTTTGCTCCCAAGAAGCTTCCCTAGGGCCCAGGAAGGCAAAAAATGGAGCATAGGGGTGGCGTACCCCCCCCCAACACCCCTTTTTGCCTCCTGGGCCTCAGGGAAGCTTCCTGGGTAAGACAGTGAGGGGGATCCTGGCACAGCTGATCATCAGAACAGCTGATCATCAGGAGGGGGAAAAAGAAATATCTTAAGGAGTGACTGGGCTGGGGAGAATGCAGTCAGTGATGTCGGGCATACATGTAATGTCATGCATGTGTGATAAGGACTGACTGGGTGGGGAGGGGAGGAGATGGGAGGGGTGGGGCGGGCAGAGGGGAGAGGGGCCAGCCAAGAGCACGATTTGCCGGTTCTCTGAACTGTGCAGAATCATAACAATCAGTTCGATAGGACTGGTCCGAACCAGCAGAATCCCACCCCTGTTTCAGACTCACCCAAAGCATTCCACAATTCCAGCTTACTCAAGAGCCATGGTGGTGCAGTGGTTAGAGTGCAGTACTGCAGGCTACTTCTGCTGACTTCTGACTGCTGATTGCAGCAATTCAAGTCTCACAGGCTCAGGGTTGACTCATCCTTCCATCTTCCAAGGTCAGTAAAATTATTGGAGGCAATATGCTGACTCTGTAAACTGCTTAGAGAGGGCTGTAAAAGCACTGATAAGTGGCATATAAGTCTAAGTGCTACTGCTATTGCTATTTTACTGTATGTTTTTGCTAAGCATACAATAAATTTTCTTTCTTGGATGCATACATTATTGGATCATCTGCTGAAGAACAAGATCTGTTCTTCATCTTCCACTCACCCACTCTCTGACCTGGCAAGAAACTGCATTTCCTAAATTTTGTTTACTGTCATACAATGGTCAGAACGAATGAAGTCCTTACATACAGCAAATCTTACAACTGTTCCATAAGCAAAACACACCATTATTTTAACATTTCTCAAGCTACATTAGCAGGATGTAGTTTTTCAACATTTTCAAAGAGTTAATTGTATCTTCTCATTTTTTTCTTGCATTATACTAACATCTATTTCAATACCAATTTTTTCCATATCAGCATCATTCCTCTACTGATATTCAAAATACTCATTCCAGCATTTCCTCACTTCTGTTTTACCCCAAATCATTCCATGATTGACTTTTTAATTTCATTCACTCTGTTGGAAGCTCCTTGTTTAGCCCTTTTCACCAATCTCCATCACAATTGCTCTTTTTTTCTCTGGCTTGTTCTTTTTCAATTTCTTCTTTGCAACTTTACTCTTTTCTTTTCCAAAACAATACATCTTTCATTTCTCTCATTTTCTGCAGCAGTCATTCTTTTATATGATTTTTTTTTCTGCTGCCTTTTTACTTTATTATTCCAAGTGTCGCTTTTCATACTTCTAATTATAGTAATTCTGAATATTTGATTATTCTGTTTAATATAACTATTTTCATTTTATTTCAAATAATTTCCATGTTATCTTTCATTGCATCCACTTTTTATTCATTCTGTTGGGGAAAATTATGTATTTATTTATAAGTCCTGCCTTAACCATGAAATCTGACTAGGTAACTTTGGGCTAGTCACTCTTCCCCAGCCCAACTCACCTCACATGGTTATTCTTGTGGGAAAATAGGAAAAGGGGGAAGGAGTATTAGAAGGAGTTCACCATTTTGAGTTAGTTATAAAAGTAATAAAAGTGGGATAAAAATCAAATAAATAAATAAAATGTTAAAATATAAAATAATATAATAAAACAATCTAACTACTAATATATTTTTATATAGAAGTCTATCAATTTCCTCTTTTGCAGCTGTTGTACATTAACCTTAGTTTATTTATTTATTTCCTTTTTGTACTCTTTTTTTTTTTGAATATTTTTATTTTACTGTAAGAGATATTTAAGAAAGTAAAATAAAATGAACAAAAAAGGAAATAAAATTGAGATGTAATGTTTATCAGATAAGAGGGCGTGCATAAGTGCACCAATGTGCCTACCGTCCCTGTCCTATTGTTTCTTTTATTCTTCTTATATGTACACATTTCATGTATTCATAATTACGTGTATACTTATACCTATTATCTTGTAAGCGATTGACAAATCAAATAAATTCTTAAAATTCTAAAATTATGCTGTTTTTAATTGATGTTGTTTTAATTATTGATTGGGAGCCATCCAGAGTTTAATATGATAGGTGACTACATAAATATTTTAAATAAATCAATAAGTTTATGAACTACATAAAACTGAAGAAGCTTTTTAAAATTCTTTCTTTTCTTCCATTACTACTTTGTCCAATTTCATTCTTTTACTAACCTTAACATTCATCATAAACAAGCAAATGAATTGTGCTTTTCAGTTTATTCTGTATTCTAAACGTATGCCTAAACAATGTATTTAAGCAGTGTAATTACCATTCTCATACATTCTTGGACATCTGAATAGACCAATTCTTTTTTCTGTACTCTATATTTCCACCAACTTATTCATGTCCTAACAAGGTAAGTGTTTCCCCTGGATCTCAGTCATTCAAAATGTTGCTTATTTTTCCCAAACCCAAACTTTTCCCAAATCCTACCTGACTTTCCCATTATCACAATTCCGTGAAGCATAAAAAGTTACTGTCATCAAATTATGCATTCCTATTTTCATATGCACTCACAGCTTAGCACCAAGTTATATTTTCTGATATACGCATACGCACACACATACACACACACATATGTAGACATACACATAGTCTTTTCATTTAAAATTAAATATATACTTTATTTTCTTGAATATATTCACCATTCCATCTCTACAAGATTAGACCACAATACACGAACTGGATTGCAAACATGCTTTTGTCTAGATGCCACTAAGAATAAGTTTAGTATCGAGGCTCACTTAGGGCACATATTCAGAATATGCACTGACATGATACACAGGATATATGTATGCACTGATAAACCCAACAGAGGAGCTTTAATATCCCAATATTTTTTAAAAATATATATATAAACTCATCTATGACATCAGATAGTCCAAGTGGCCTCATAAGTCAGGAAGGCCATGCTCAATATTGTTTCTTTACAATGAAATTGATTAGTCTTAACTTCCACTGAAGTCCCTTTTAATTAGAGGGTCACATTAAACAGATCAGCTTGCAAAGACATTATCTTGATCAAATCAGGTAACAGCCCGGGTGGGCAAGTGGGCAAAACAACAGCAGACATAGAACTGGTTCTATGTCTGCTGCTCTTCAGAGCTACCAGTTCTACAGAGGTGGACAGAACCAGTAGAAACCCACCCCTGCTTGTAACCCTACAACTTGAAGGAGCTTCAGGGCACTCTGATCCCCCACTAATGGAAGCTCTTTCTCTCACTGGAGCACTTAATTTCAAGACCAGCACCTGTTAAAGTGTGTGTGGGTTGATTTTACACTGTTCTTTGAAGTTGTGAAAACAATGCTGAACAATGCTCAATAGAGAACAAAGAACAGTATGGAACTATTCTCTACTGAATTTCTGGAATGTATTTATTTCAAAAATTTAGAAGTAGGTCAGAGGTATTCAGCAGCAAGCATAAATATCGGTGTTGCCAGTAGAAAAAAAAATGAGAGGCTATAAATTTAGCAATTCTAATTTGTTCCTTACAGGTGACTACTCAAAGTTATAACAGTGCTAAAAAATGGACTTGTAAATGGTCCTCAAAATTTTGGCTCTCACAGCACGCTCACACACACATACACACACACACTCATCCTATCACACAATCAGGCTAGGCAAGAAGGCAAAACAAGATGCAATGGATGGAAACTAACCAAGGAGAGAAGCAACATAGACCTAAGGAGAAATTTCTCAACAGTGAGAATAATCAATCATGGAAAAGGAAGTTGTGGGTGCTCTATTACTGGAGGCTTTTAAGAAGAGACTAGAGAGCCACTTGTCTGAAATGGTATATGGCATCCTGATCGAGAAGGGATTGGACTAACATCTCCTAGGTTCCTTCCCTCTCTGATGTTCTATATTCCTCAAAGTTTTGGCTTTCATGGCACCCCCTGATCAGATTATCAAAATGCCCGCTCTACCATTGCCCCCAGATAACAATCTTATCTTCTTCACCTGCCTCCTGTCTGCTGAGATCACCAACACAGATGGGCCTCAAGCCCTACAGTGCAGAGGCTCTGTTGTCCATGCTGTGTGAGACACTGCCTGCCCCTCATCATCGCCTCCCCTTCTGAACTCTTTGCTACCTGGGAAGTTCTTGGCTGAGAAGCCACCAGGAATTGCTGCCAAACATGCCAGTCACATTGGGGGGGGGGGGGGCAGCAATGTCCCTGATGGGACAATTGCTCTGGCTAGTCGTAGTACATAGAGTAGAAGGCTTGTAGCCTTGGCTCCTTCTCTCCCTTGTGAGGCAACAACACTCACCTGCCTGCATTCCCTAGATCCACCTCCAACAGATGGCCCCCTGCCCATGCTCCCTAGCACCTGCAGCACCCAACCTTATACAAAGTTGTCACCCACAGCTCTTACCACCCAGCCCATTTGATTGGGAATTCTGCCTCTTCTCACATCATGGTCCATGAGGTCTTCACTTAGCAACCCATGCTGTTCTAGGGCTACAGTGGCACCTGAGATTGCCAGGATTGCTGTCCCTAAGCAAAGCAGTCACATGACATCACACTTTGTAATTACAATGGAAATTCCAGTCCCAATTGCCATTGTAACTTGAGGACTACCTGTATTAAAGTGGCCAGTATACATACGTGCAGAAAGGAAGGAAGATTCCAATTAAACATTAGGAAAAATGAAGAACAGTTTTATAGTGTCATCTATTATCTAGGAGAGTGGTTGGTTCCTCATTGAAAGAAGTTAACAACTAACCGCTAACAATACTTAAATTTCCTTTCAGCAGCAAATTGGATCATTGGTCTGAAGGATCCATTCCAACCGAATAATAAATTAGCCTAAGAATTTTCTCCATTAAAAATTACAATATAACATTGCATAAAATATTAACATGCAATGCGCAGTATTGTCTGAATGAAGAGTAGATAGTTCCAGGGATATTCATTTCAGAGTACTTGCTGTGCATAATTTTGCCATGCCTACTTTGCTTTATTATGTTCATTATGACACCATCTAAAATTCTGTTTTTCACTGGTAAACTATCTCAGCCATGAAAACTTAAATATGCATTGGAAAGGGACTTAAAATTAATCTTTCACAAATGCTGGAAATTGGAAAGATTCAATTAAAGGGAAAATGTCATTACATAATCTTAACTTCTCTCTTTCTGTTTTATTTTATTTTTATTTACGGGCTTATAGACCAGTCCCATTAACCAACTTCGAGTAGCATACAACTCTCCAAATGAATTAAACAAACAAAAAAGCCCACATATTTTCTAGTGCTAGTTGGTAGCATTGCAGACACTGTATGTAGATATAAAATCAAGCTTGTCTTGAACAATTCTTGCTTCACACTTTTGTAGTACATTATAGAGGTTATACTTACACTCTTGTGTTTTGCAATCACACAACTGATTTTATTCTTTCCCAATCATTATCTTTTCTCCTTCCAGATGTGGTCTTGTTGGGTGAATCCTGTATTGTCTTCTCTTCTTCTTCTTCTTTACTTCCTCTTTTACCATTTCAGGTATCAAAAGAGGGAGAATCCTGTGTGTATCAAGTAAAATCCCCAAGTCCAGTGCTCATTGTTTCTTGATTTTTTTTCTAAGCACCTCACAGTATCATGCTCTTTATTGAAACTCTCATGTCAGTTTTCCCTCTCAATTCTATGAGACAGCCTTCCTTTCCCTACTGAAGGTTCCCAATTTTGCTTTCCTTTCAGATTCCACATCATCTACTCCTTATCTCATCCTGGGATTTAACTAGAACTCATTTCTTCTATTCACCTTGATATTCAGGACCTCTTTTCTATATCCTGTTAATTACAAACCCTCGATACCTAGATTCCTAGCACCCATGGTGTTGCTCCTGGTCGACTCCTTGTATCAGTTTTACACATTTATTCAAGTTAGTTGCAGCTCTCTACTTAAAGACGCAGTGAATTAGGTTTCAAACAAGGCCAAGGCAGATGCACATTAGGGAGGTACACACAATTCAATCTCAAAATGGGTCACCTGCTTGCACCTGAGCATGAAATGTATGGTGGCAAATATTCCATTGTTTTCATGCTACCCAAATATATGTACCGTGAGTGCACAGTGAGAGAAAGTTAAGATATGTGTAGTCCACCTCAGCTAAGCCAGATATCTGAGATGAATTGGATACTTTTATTCAACTCACAGCATTTCTAATACTTTATCTCAGAAGATACAAGGAGATCCTGCTAATGGAGACTTCTGCTCAATACCATGCTGCTAGTCAATGACATGGATTATGTTCCTCCTGGTATAGTGGTTTTCCACTGGTGTCAGGCATGGGCAACCAAACACATGTGAAGAGTTCAAATTAACTATTATATTGCTCAATGCCTATTTCACAGCAGTCTTCTCACATTAGCAGTTTGTACCTGGGCAGGACTAGATAAAGTTCAACAGCATTTGGGGAGACGGGTCAGACCTTACCCTCTTGTGCCTATGTAATGATTCCAGACTAATTCCCCACTTGACCTCTTCCCCTAGCTCAGTCAATTTCTCTCCAACAATTGGTGATACTTAAGTAGTTATTGAATTAAATATAGTATACTTTGGCCTGAGCATGAAATGGCCAGGGAATCTTCAGCTTTACTGCTTTGTATTCTATAAAACAAAGATTTAAAAATGCAGACACAGTCCAGCAAAATGCAAAGGTGTGTGCTTTACACACAAATACTAGTGCTCGATGTTATAAATTCATGACTAAATTCAAAGTTGGTCTGCAGAGATGATACCGTCATCCAATTTGCAGGTGATATTGCGCCCTGCTGATGTTGAACTTCCAGACTGCCTTTGAATATCAATGTTTGTTTCATTTTTAAATTCATTCTACATTTCAGCATCAATCATCACAAGAACATGCACATAAGAGTACGCAGGGTGGCCTGAGTTCAACAAGCGGGTGTATAATCTTTTCAAAAAGACATTTCTATACTTAGGTTGGATAGTTAAGTATTTGATGATACATCTTTCGCAGTGTATTTAAAAATGCAAAGATCAGAGTTTGGGGTTAGAGTTGATTTGCTGAACTGTTCAATATTATCACACTATGTGCATGATCCTGTAGTCTGTTAATTGCAGAGCCTTTAGAGCGTTTAAAAATACAAAAACTCTGGGATGGTTGAGGTGCTTTATTATGTTTATTGTTCTTTATTTTCTGGTCTATTAAAGCTGTTCATGATGCATTTACTGCAAAAACGGTATCAGTTTAGTCTAGCTTGCCTAAATTCTATCCTGCTAGAAGAGTTTGAACATGTTCAAAGATCTGTTTGTTTGTTTGTTTTTGCTGTGAAGAGAGTTTGGGGTCAGAATTAAAGGTCCTTTTAGAATTTGAAGGCTGATAGGTAAGATTATTGTGCTCTTCTTTTGTGACACTGGAAAAATATAGTGAACTTTATTCTATCAAGCTAAGCAACACAAATATAAAATGTGACTGCATCACTTTACGATGGCAGTTCTGGCATTTCTAGTTGCCATCGTTAAACAAATTCCACTCTGTTGTTAAACACAACATTACATTGTTGATATTTGTGACCTCCTGCTGGCTTCCCTATTGACTTTGCTTGTCAAGATATTGGCAATGAAGATTGAAAATGGTGATCACATGACTACAGGACATTGCAACATTGTAACTGTGAGCCAGTCATCACATATCCAGATCATAATCAGGGGGATGCTGAAATAACCAGAATTCTGAGGGCCAGTCATAAGTAGAATTTTAGAATTTTTTAGAATTTGATTTGTCAATCGCTTACAAGATAATAGGTATAAGTATATACATAGTTATGAATACATGAAATGGGTACATATAAGAAAAATAAAAGAAACAATAGGACAGGGACGGTAGGCACATTGGTGCGCTTATGCACGCCCCCTACAGACCTCTTAGGAAAGGGGTGAGGTCAATAGTAGACAGTCTAAGGTTAAAGTTTTTGGGGTTTGGGGAAGAAACCACAGAGTCAGGTAGAGTATTCCAGTTGTAGATTCAAACAGTCAGTGAAGAAATAGTTGTAATTGAGGATACCCTATATTTCCTCTTAATAGGATATCATATTTTTGCCTCCTGTATTACTTCCATTTTGCTGAAGAAAACATATATGTATTTTACCTTTTGTCAGATCAGCACGTATACATTTCTAATTGAATGGCTATGCTTGTGCTATTGCTTGTACTACAAGTCAGCAGCTGATTAAAGTTAATTTGTTTTCTGGGTGTTAAGCTAAGTTAATATTAGCAGATTCTTAGGGTTAGCTAGGTTGTCAAGAGATATTCATATACAAGGCTTGTATTATGAGAAATGTTGCAGTATGTCTTTTGTTAGAACAAGTTATGTAATGGATTTGACTTTCTCTGCTAGTTTAATTGGCCAAAATATATAAATTTAAGTTTGTACTATGTATTCTAGTCATTCCAATCACAGTGAAATGGAGGCTATAAGTTTAGCCATTTTATTATGTCAGATAGTGTGCCAGATAGTGTGCCAAATTTCCAATGTGGAATAATAAAAAACCCAGCAATATGCAAAACACATAGTTATTTGAACATATTATGTAGCAGTGTCCAACCAGCTGTCATTTGCAATCAATCTACTATAAAATTAGTGAAGGAGCTCTTGTTTATTTATTTACTTGGAAAATAAAATATTAAAAACCCACCAGTCATTATATTTTCTTTGTTTTAAAGATGCTAAACAAGTTGGTGTTGTGGTTCACCAGCAGCTGGTGCAGATGGCAGAGGTATCGGACAGTGAGGATAAAAGGAAACTAGTCAGGGAATCTGGTGAGGACTTGGACGAGGGTCCTGCATTCGATAAAGGGATGGGGCCAGGACCATCTGAGAGTGGGGTGCTGCTTTTGGAGCTTTCGGAGTCTGACAGCAGAGGACTCCGGGGAGCCTGTTCCGGTGTGCATGTGCGCAGAGCTGCTCGAAGGTGAGAGCAGCTGAAGCAGAAGGGGCAATTCAGGAGTAAGGATGGGAGGTGATTGTCCCTCCCATAAGGGATAAAAATCAGTCCTCAATGACGAAGAGCTTTGCAGGAAGCAAAGCAGTTCAGTAATCTGAGTCCTTCGTGAAGCTCTGTACTCTGGTCGATTTTTTCTAGGTTTTTGGGATGGTTTATGTTAAGCCATAATTGGACTTCTGTTTCTTGGCAAGCATTCTACAGCACTGAAAAGCATGCTGTTATCTGGAGGAACTGTGTATAATGAGTTTTAGCTGGGAATGCAAATAATTCCCAGCATCGCATTAAAAAAAGGTTTTGCTTTTAAATTCAGTTTGTGTTTAAGTTTGATGAAGCCTGGGTCAGAACAGTTGGAAAGGAGCCTATTGATCAAATTACTTTATGCCAGTTCAATGCTTCAGATGGAGTTTATTTAAATACATGCTAATTCGTATTAGAAACTACTGTTTCAATAGTCTGTCCCGGATTTTTTTTTAATATTTTCAAAAAATATTAAAAATTAGCCTATCATAGCAGTGTGGGTGACAAATAGAATTCTGCTAGTTTAAGGTGTGCAGTAGACAGAAAATAGAACAACAAAAGAGATGAAAAAATCTAATGATAACACCTAAGACTATACAAATAGCAGTACACTATTAATGACTTAGAGTAAAGATTAGAACAAAGCATGATCCCATTAAAATAACTACTATCTGAATGGAAGGGAAGGGAAAATAACCTCAAGCGCATTCCTTTTCATCAGTCACCTATTAAGTCACCCCAGATAAGCAAGAACCAGTATCAAGAAACAGCAGCAATCAAAGAAAAATATGCTCCAATCAAAGTTGGTAGGGGAAGTCACTTACTTTTTTCCTAATGGGACACAGAATGTTTAACCAGCTTTAAATTGTGTTTCATTTGAATAAGATCACTTAGAACATTCCAATGAAAGGGTTAGAGTTGCTGTGCCCTCTTAATTCAAAGTGAGAGATGCTTCATAACATTTCTAATTCACATATGTGGGAGTATGGTAGTCATACACAAAGTTTTCAAGTATTATGTGTATTGCCCTTCAGGCTACGTCCCTTTGTCCCTTTAGCCTGAAGATTAAGCATGATTAAGCATCTTTTGTCCTTCTGTCGGTATGGTGTCATTAAATAGAATATAAAACTGTGACCAGTTGCAGCACCTTGATTCTAGACCTGCACATCAAAACATGAACTGAGAAATCCAAATATATTCCAGGACGGTAATATAATTTTATTCTTCTCTCAAATGCAATATCTCACATTATTTTGTTGGGCTTCAAAAGAAGAAAAATACTGCTGATAGGAATAGAATGAGTCTTTGAGCAAGCCAAACTTAAAAGTGTTGAAAAAGCTAGCATGCAATTTTGAAGGTTGCTTGACAAGATTGTAAATTATGTCATATACAGTTCATCAATTATAAAGATAAAACTGTGAAGGAGAGTGATTTGTCAGGAAAGATGAGAAAAAAAGGGGACTGAACCTAGATATATATCCCATCCTGATGATCTGGCCATTTTTAGAAGTGAAAGGAGTCCATTGAAGGAGTCACTTAATAACATTAATGACTTGTTAGAAAGGACAGGATGAAAAAAAGATAGGATAAAATGTTAACTCTCCTTGCACTTGCAGAATAGCTACATCCCTTCATTTAATTTGCTAATGACTATAGAAATGGCCTGAGAATCAATGGGCAAGAGGTGGAGAAGGCTACCTGTTCAGCATAAAAATGAATCCAGGGTTGAATGATATACCTCGATTCTGAAGAAAAGGGGGCATCTTATGAAACTTTGGAACACTTTGATTGGTGCTCCTACTGATTTCTGATGCCATCATGTTTAATGTGGCAGGAGGGAAAATATAATTAATACATGACCAGAGAGATAAAATACTAAGTTCTCAAGACCTCAAATGGACAGCTAACATCAAAAAGTCATCAAAAAAGCACAATAAAGAATGTTCTTTCTGTGCTAACTCAGTAGCTGCCCAAGGAGCTGCTGATACAGTTCTACAGAGGAATTATTGAGTCTGTCATCTGCACCTCTATAACTGTCTGTTTTGATTCTACAACCCAACAGGACAGACAGAGACTTCAGAGGATAATTAGGATGCAGAAAAAACAATTACTTCCAACCTGCCTTCCATTGAGGACCTGTATACTGCATGAGTGAAAAATATTTACAGATCCCTCACATCCTGGACATAAACTGTTACAACTCCTATCCTCAAAATGATGCTATAGAGTACTGCACACCAGAACAACTAGGCACACCAGAACAGCTTTTTCCTGAACACCATCACTCTGCTAAACAAATAATTCCCACAACAATGTCCAACTATTTACTAAGTCTGCATTACTATCACTATTAATCTTCTCATTACCTCCTGTCACCCACCCCCTCCCACTTGTGACTGTATGATTGTAACTTTGTTGCTTGTATCTTTAAAATTTATATTGACTGTTTCCTAGTATGATTTGATTGCTTATTTGTACCCTATGACTATCATTAAGTGTTGTACCTTATGATTCTTGATGAATGTATCTTTTCTTTTTATGTACACTGAGAGCATATGGACCAAGACAAATTCCTTGTGTGTCTAATCACACTTGGCCAATAAAGAATACATTCATTAATTAAGTTTATTTAATTATATATAAATCCACATGAAATAAATTAAGGTTTTGTTCTGGAACCCCCAATTACTTTTTAGAGCATGGTCTGGATACAGTTCTTGTCCCAGAAAAAGGAAAGTCATCTTGGATTAAGGGGATACTCCCAAATGGAACAAGCAAAATAAAAAAAATGGAAGGAAGGAATAGGCAACATCATGTTGTTAGGCATAGTCAATAACAGGCTGCAAGGTGTTATCCAGACACCACAGGAAAAACACACTGCAGTACTATATCAATGATAAACATAGGATAGTTATACCTAGTTAACATTGTGTCTGTGCTACTAAAAGCATTATGAGAAAGCTTCATTTGATCAAAGCAATGATGAATATCGGAGAGCAATATCTATGGGCCATTCCAGTGATTATCATGTTATATGAGAGTTTGGAAAAAAAAGAGAGAACTAAGAATTACAGAGCATAAATACAGGAATGGGATGAAATATGTTGCTCTCTGATCTAAAAAAAAGAGGAAGGATGTTACAGTTCTGATTGAAAATGGAACTGCAAAGTGGAGTTGATGAACACCTGCAGGGTTGTGAAGATGTAGTTTTAATGATGAATGAAAGGAGATAGCTGTTATATATATATGTGTGTGTGTGTGTGTGTGTGTGTGTGTGTGTGTGTGTGTAAGGTTTTTAAGCTGATAATAACTTTGTAACACAAAGTATATATATGTGTGTGTGTGTGTGTGTAAGGTTTTTGAGCTGATAATTTTTAAATAATAAATAAAGGAGACTAGTATAGATCTATTTCGAGCTAGTTAGCTCTCTTCAGCTAGCCATACCCTTACTGGGATTCGAACCAGGGAAGTATTACATGTGAGGCAGTTGTAATTGCCACTACATCACTGGCTCTCTCCTTATCAGCAGAGGCAGGGGAATAAGTATATACTTTGTGTTAATAAGTATATTATTATAAGTATATATAAGTAAATAATAAGTATATACTTTGCAGTATGCTTTCTCCCTTAATTGGGGCTTAACAGGGTGTTGTAACACAAAGTATATATATATTTAAAATTATCAGCTTAAAAACCTTACACACATGTAAAACAAAAGACAACGAAACAAATAGCTTTCTGTCGGTATGGTCTCTGGTGATGAGCCGAAAGACAGAAAAGAAAGCAGTATGCTTTCTCCCTTAATTGGGGCTTAACAGGGTGTTGTAATACAAAGTATATATAATATAATATATATATTATATATAATACAATATAATATATATATTGTATTATATATAATACAAAGTATATATATATATATATATATACACTTTATATATATAAAGTATATATATATATATATATATATATATATATATATATATATATATATATATATATATATATATATATATATATATATATATATAAACAAAAATGGTGTCCCCGAGGTTCTGTTCTGTGTACAAGCAGGAATTCATAAACTGGTAACAATTGTGTGTTATACTCAACTGAATGTTCAAAATGGAAGGACTAGAGATGAACTTTTGAAAAAAAAATCTGCAACTGTCTGAATAAATACAATCAGCAAGAATATGATTGTTCTGCTAGGTAACATGGTTTAATGGGTGGAATGAAACAAAAAAGTTTAGAAAAAGGAATTGGGTCATTCAGAAATCCAAGAAAGAACAATAGCGTAGCAAATATTTACTTAGAAGAAAAGCTTGTTTTTAATACAAGATTTAAGCAGTCTTTTCTTCCATCCTCATGGCAAAGGAATGAATATAATTTTCAAAGCATTGTGCACTTGCTCATGATGAAAATTTGAGAGAATTAGTAAAAGATCAGAATTTCTGTATGTCAAACAGACCACATTTAGTACTATTGGAAGTTACATTTGGGAAGAAGTGGATATAGAAGGTATCTGTATAGAGAGGAAAATAGTTGCTAAGAATGGTTAATATAAAAAAGACAGAGAAAATTCAGAATGATTTTAATGGAAGCAAGTAAAAAAAGCTAAAGCAATGTATCAAAGAGAACTCCTAAAACAATGATTGTAAATGTTAGTATCCAAGAAGAGAAAAGAATAATAAAAAGGAAGTAGTAAATTGTAAAGAAGTATGTTACTAGGTAACATCATCAGTGCTGGTAGAAGTGAGGGGTGACAAATCAGCCATCAATAGGCACACAGCCATAAATTGCATCTACATACCATTTGATAGAGACAATCAACAAGCCAAAAAAGAAACAAAAAGAGCAAGACATCCCCCTCAAAAGCATTCAACCCCCAGGGAGCAGACAAAAGATGATTGAACTGGAGCACCATTTCAATGGCATCACCATTGACAAAATAACCATTGGCCAATTGCAAAAGGCAGCTTTACTAAAACAGCTTACATCCTCTGACAATACCTTTAACATGATCCAATATCTACCATCTGCCTATTCCAGGTCCTCGGGAAGGATTTAATAGGTGGGTAGACAAAAATCAGAAACCCAGTCTGAACATCTGGCTGATTGTGCAATGAACCAAAATAGTAATAGATAAAAATGCCAAATCCAGTCTTAACACCTGGCTGGCTGTACGATGAACCATAGTAATAATAATAATAATATCCCATGGCAATGCCTTTAGCATCATCAAACATCCATATCTGCCTATTCTAGATCCTTGGAAAGGACATGTGCAGCTGAAGTGCAGCAGCAATAACCTATTTGAGTTTGACGGTATCTCAGAAGATTCAAGTTTCCAGTGGCTGGGGAGGGGTTCCTAACCAGTGGTGGGATTCAAAAAGTTTTACCGGTTCAGTGGGCATGCTTTGTTCACTGTTCAAATGTTCACTTTGCACAGGTGCAGAGGCTTTCTCACTCACCTCCTGCAAGTCTGCACTCTCCCAGTCGCTTTAGCAGCTGCCACGTAGCACTCTGCTGTGCCGTGCAAAGCAGCTGTACTTCAAAAGCAGGGGATCAAGGTAAGTATGGCAGCCCAGGTGGGTGGGTGGGTGGGCACAACAGCAGAGCGGCGGAGAGAACCAGTTCAGTCTCCGCTGCTCATTGGCACTACTGGCTTGGCAGAACCGGGCTGAATTGGTAGAATACCACCACTGTCCCTAATCCTTCCTCTGTCTTTCCCACTCCAGGCCTTGCTTCCTCTCTCCTCCCCCCATGTCATTTGAGGCAGAGAAACTGGGGGAGGAGAGGGCCTGTCCTTCCTTTGCATGGCATTCATGTTGCATCCTTTGCCAGTGGGTGGGTGGGCTGTTCTCTGTCTTGGGGGGAGGGTCTTTTGCCACACAGCTTCAGAGTCCATTTAGAACCCAAAGGAGTTGGTTTTGTATTTGCCAAAAGTCTCAACAATTGCACAGATACAAAAATTAAATGGACAAACAGATTTTGCCCCAAGAGGATTCAGCTATCCCACTCCTGTCTCTTGGCTTTGTCCCAGAGTCCATCCAGGTGGTGGCCAGCTCTGGTTACTGCATTAAGAGGCTCCTTCTTCCTTCCCGAGGCTTTCTAGGTGCCATGGTCATGCGAGCGAGGAATTCGGCACATGGCAAACCAAACAAGGGTGTTCACCAGCCCTGCCTGGATAAATCAGACAGGAAATGCAACCAGGTGAAATTGACTTCATTGCAAGGCTGATGATTCAGACTTGATAGGTAAATAAAATGCTAAATCAAGTCTAAACATCTTGCTATCTGTGCAATGAACCATAATAATAGCAATTCTTAGAGTGCAATTCAGTTCCTGGAATCAGCACCATGAAACCCAGTGGGATTTGCTATTAAATAAGCCTGGTTTCCTCGCCTGACCCTTGATGTGTTTTTCCCCTTCTCTTTTCTGCAGGTTTTCACCCCAAGTGTAAGATTACAGTCTCAAGATTGTCCGTTCATGCCCACTGAGGCATAAACCACATTCTCTTGACCCGACTTTAACTGAACTCTTGAAAGTTTCATCCACCTCTTAGTTTCATTCAGACAATTTTTATGAACACTTTTTTTTTGAGCCACAGTAAGCAATAATTTTGGGGACAGAGACATGTATCACTTTAATTACTGTATATCTTGAAACTGGAAAAGTGATTTTCAGTCACTCTCAGGCATGGAGCAAAGGCTACCGCTACAGCTGAGAAAGCAGTACTAAACTACTTCAATAAGCTTTTTAGACAACAATGAGTTAGTCGAACAGCTCTTGTCTCAAACAGAATTCTGTAGCCTGTTTGTGTACTGTGTGAAGATGAGTGTTAACTTTTTATATTTAAGGAACAGATAAATTGTTTAAAAAAGAAAACATTTTTTTAACAATTATCTGCTGTCTCATCTATTATATCCAATGTCTATGGAGATTCTCAGTCACCCAGATAATGGTTGTCTGACAACCATAACCTGGAGGACTGAGAATCTCCATAGACTTTTAGCTATGCACTTTGGGATGAACACCTTTTGAATGGTATGGGAGTATGAATGGATTTCCAGAAAAATTGCAGACCACAGGAATCATTTGCACCTCAGTTTGAGATGCAGACAACACAGACTCATCTCCAACAGTCTGTGCCTGTCTTCTGGGAAGGGTCACAGGGCAGCCAAGATGGCTCCATATCCATTTGCATTACTCAGATAGCTCTGAGGAGACAGATAAACCTCCAAGTGGCCTCAATGACTCTCTAAAAAGAATGCAAATAACCACATATCTGCAAGGAGTATAAATTCTTCCATTTCCTCACCATCCAGTCACAGCTGAATAAGCATCTTGAATTTCCTTTTGGGCCTAATGGAAAAAGACCTGGAGAAAAAAATTGGAACTTTGTTACTGTATATGTTGACAGCAGCGATATTATTGCATGCACAAAAACGGAAGGACACTTCAGTTCCTACTATGGATGAATGATTGCAGAAGTTGATGGAGTTGGCGAAAATGGCAAAATTGACGATTTTGATTAAAGAAAAGAACCCCAGGATTTTTGTTTCCACATGGAGACTGCTTTGAACTTTGTGCTTGATGTGGAAAATAATAAAACGTTGATATGGGGTTTTACCAATTAGATTGATAATTTTATAGAAATGGCTTGTTCATATTATTATGAAAAAACAAAAAGTTGCCTTATTTTACTGCAACAGAGAGTTGGAAGTCAATGTATTTTTTTCTTCTTCTTTTTTCTTATCCTTCCTGACTTCTCTTCTCCCTCTTTCTCCCCACCATTTTCCTATATACTTTTGTATTTTGCACCTTATTTTATAACTCAATAAAAATAGTAAGCTGTAAGAAGCTACTTGGATTAGAAGCGAAATGTCTTCAAAGAAACAAACAAGAAAGAGGTTCTGACAAGTTCTGGAGAACTGATAGCAGAAATTTTGAGTAATTCGAAGAACTGGCAAATACCATTTCTGACTGGCCCGGCCCCATCTATTCTCTGCCTCCTGAGTCCCAGATGATTGGCTGGGCCTTCTTTGGTTGCCCTGTACAGGAGAACGGAGCTGGAAAGCAGGTTAGTGGGGTGGGAAGGGAAGGGGGATTTTGCAGTAACTTTCCCCCAGGAGTGAGGAGGGAATGGGGATTTTGAAGCATCCTTCCCCTGTCACGCTCACCAAGCCACACCATGCCCACCAAGCCACACCCACAGAACCGGTAATATTTTTGAAACCCACCACTGATCCAATGCTATTAAAATAATCAACAAGCAGCTAATATACACAGGCAGTCCACAAGTTACAACTGCAATTGAGATCACAATTGACATTGCTAAGCAATGTGATTGTAAATTGGACATCTTATGTCTATATTGCATAACAACAGCAGTTCAGGTAGCCCTGGCTGTTGTATCTCAAGATGGGTGGGTCATTAAGCAGGAAGTGGATGGAATCCCATACAAAAAGTGAAGGAGGATGTTGGGCTATGGCATGAGATCAGGGAAGTCAGGGGAAGGGGGCCCGAAGGCATGAATATATGCAAAGAGGCAGCTGTGATGGATGCAAGTGAAGAAAGACCAGAGACTTATCCAAGAGACTTGCAATCTTCTCTGCCAGCTTCCCTATTGACAGTTTGCGGGAAGCTGTCAGGGAAGGTCACAAATGGTGAACACATGACCACAGAACATTATAACTGGTCATAAATATGTGTTGATTGCTAAATGCTCAAACTTTGATCACATGACCATGGGGCACTGCAATGGCCAGAACCTCAGGGAGTGCCATTGTAACTTCAAACAGTCCTTGTATGAATAAGTTGTAATTTGAGTATTATCTGTAATGGCTTTTTAATTTGTGCTTCCCCTATCTAATGTTTGGAAATCAGCAACCATGAACTTAGTTCAACATTGTCTGACTTTGTGTGCCATCACAATAATGCCAACTCTTAGGAAATAAGAGACCCATTTCTGGATGATAGTTTTATCCAACTTTTACCCTTTAGATTTTCCAATAGTGTGCTCGTCACCCTTGTAATTAATTTATCCACTATGCCAGTGTTCATGCTCTTCTGTTTCCCAGCATATCTTCTCAAGGAAGCCAAGGTTTGTATACTATCTAAACTATGATAAATTCACCCTGGTCAATTGTGCCTTAACTGGGAAATCTGAAATGATTGATTCTATGATCCATTTGTTTGTTTCTTGGCTATCAGTGTATTCAAATAACTCTCACCATCAAAGTTCAAAGTTTCTATTTTGCTTGTTTAAAGTCCAACATTTGCTTTGGTAAAGAGTCACAGACATAATCATTTCCTGTCTAATTCTGATCTTTGTATATATTTTTATTTTATTTATTTTTTATTTATTTATTTGATTTGTCAATCGCTTACAAGATAATAGGTATAAGTATATACATAGCTCTGAATACATGAAATGGGTACATAAAAGAAAAATAAAAGAAACAATAGGACAGGGATGGTAGGCATGTTGGTGCGCTTATGCACACCCCCTACAGACTTCTTAGGAAAGGGGTGAAGTCAATAGTAGACAGTCTTAAGGTTAAAGTTTTTGGGGTTGGGGAAGAAACCACAGAGTCAGGTAGAGTATTCCAGACATTGACCACTTTGTTACTGAAGTCGTATTTTCTGCAATCAAGTTTGGTGCGGTTAACTTTAAGTTTGTATCTATTGTGTGCTCTTGTGCTGTTATGGTTGAAGCTGAAGTATTCATTGACAAGTAAGTCATTGCAACGTATGATTTTATATGTCGTACTTAGATCAGACCGAAGATGGTGTAATTCAAGGTTTTCTAGGTCTAGAATTTCAAGTCTGGTGGCATAAGGTATTCTACAATGAGTAGGGGAGTGGAGAACTCTTCTTGTGAAATATTTCTGGACTTTCTCAACTGTGCTAATATCAGATATGTAATGTGGGTTCCAGACTGATGAGCTGTATTCGAGTATTGGTCTAGCAAATGTTTTGTATGCTCTAGTTAGTAGTGTGATATTACCAGAGAAATGTGACGCAACAATCTGCAAATTCATTGTCTTTATAGGAAAAGCAGATTCCTCTAAGATTTTTATTTTTAGCACACTAATTTTATGATTTGTTTTACCAACAATTACAACTTTGCCAATGTTTTCCATATCTTATCCTTACTTAGCCTTTGTTCTCCCCATACACACCCATACTTTTTGGCATCTTAACTCAGATTTCACATTAGTAAAATAGAACAATATCAGCCTATTAGTTTATTTATCAAAATATATATAGACAGAAGATACCATAGTCTGATGATAGATATAAATGATAAGGAATTGTTAACTTAGATAACACATTTATAGGCAGTGTTGAAGAGTTAGACTTATGAGTTCATTATGTTTACATAAATCAGCTAGGTGACTCTGGACTCTCTCTCTCAACCCAACTCAACCCACTCACAGGGTTGTTGTTGTGGAGAAAATGAGAGGAGGCAGGAGTATTAGATATGTTCACCACCCTGAGTTATTTATAAAAAAATAATAAAGATGAAATATAAAACATCCATGGGGAAATATTAATATACAGAAGAGAAAAATGCCCAACAACTGGCACATTGAGCAATTTACTGATGTTGACTATCTTTACTAAGATACAAGAAACTCACAAGCAGAAAAATACATTTGATAAATTCTGAGAAAAAGAAACATTAGGGAAACATCAGATATAATTTGCTAAAAGTAAGGAAATGTTGGGTGTCTTCCTAGCTTATAGTTCTGATTTCAAGTAGTGCTTGCTTCAGCCAGAGACCTCATGGCTAGCAGAAACAGAGGTCCTTAAACTGTCCAATTGTTCTTTCCTTATTTTCAAATAATGTTTTAACCCCCTCCCCCCTCCCACAAGCAGTGACAATGACTGGATCCTTGATTCACAGACAAGTAATTGCAAATTGGCCATTGTCTCCAGAATTATCCTCAATTTAAGAAATGCTGCCCTAAAGGAATGTGGCCCTCAGCAGGGAAAAAATATTAATGATCATTGATCTTTTTCAGTTCAAATTAAGACAAGGTTAAAGACAGTGGCGGTATTCTACCAGGTTTTGCGGAGCCGGTAGCAGCAATGAGTAGTGGAGACCGAATTGGTTCTCTCTGACATTCTGTGTTGGGCCCAGCCACCTGTCCAGGCTCTCATACTAACTTTTATGTCCTGCTTTTGAAGCGCAGCTGCTTTGCGCAGCACAGCAATTGCCATGCGGCAGCTGCTGAAGCATCAGGGAGAGTGCAGGAAAGAGTGCCCACCAAGCCACACCCACTGAATAAGTGGTAAAAATATTTGAAATACACCACTGGTTAAATGATCTCAAGATTATTGTGTTTCTTTCAGAATGATGTTGCCAAACTCAACAAGAAAAGGACTTTTCTTAATGTCAACTTCTGGTTGGTGTAGATGGAAAAAGAAGTTAAATTCTTATTAGGGACATTTGGGTCACAACAAAGCTATTGTTAACTATATTTGAAAAAACTTAACAGTTGTAGTTAAATAGCAATCACCAACTTGAAATTTCTCCACAGAAATTTCCATCAGGTGTCAATAACCTTTTTTTTCAGAGCAAAGCAATCATAATCTTTTTGTAGGTACAAAACCAGGCTTTGGTGGCTTCACAAATGGCAAAATGTTCCATTGGTAAATGGATCAATCAAGTGAAATAAAAGAACTAGAAAGCAGAACTAGAAATTTAAAAAAATCAGAAACCAAAACATTTTCCTCCAATTTTTGTAGCCCTTCCAATTTTTAACCATTTTGGGGGGCCATCACATCAATAGGTAGGAATAATGCAGAATGGTCTAAAACTCAACATGTCATGTGCTAGATGAGAAAATAAGAAGATACTATTGGTGGAGGCAAAAGAAAAAGGCAAATATTCAAACATCAGAGTAGTTACACAAATTCAGACAAAGATAATAAAGAATTTAACCATTTTAGGGCTAGACGTGGAATCAAGTAAGAGCAACAAAAGTCCTGAGCAATGAAAAGAATCCTTAAAGAGATTTAGTGTTAACCAAACATTCAAGAAAATGTTTTTAGAAACATGAAAATTGTTGAGTATGACTGAAGTAGCATCCGTTCTGTAATGAACTCTGACCTGTGAGAAGAATGACATTTCAGAATCTGTCTGCTTATCCCCAGAACACTCTTCATTGTCCATTTCCCAGGTTTTCATTATCATGGGATTATGTTCATATATAATAAGACAACTACCACTGGCAACATCTTCATTTTTGTATTTTAATTTTCATCATTTCAGGTGAGTTCCATTCTGCTGATGAGTCTTGTTTACACAAATTTCCATCTCTGGGGAGGAATCAGCTGTGCCTAGAAAAGGTTTTTTTAATCAGATTTATTTTCCTCTACCCACCGTATTAATCACCAACTGCATGTATCAACAGACACAGCTAAGAAATGCAATCTGCTCTTCTGATCCCAATCACATGAATGTGCGGGCTTAAAAGGGCATCTGTAGCAAAGATAATGAGAGAGGGAAAGTAGGAGAAGCTAGTGAAAGTTTGGGCACTGAATCAAGACAGCCCAAGTTTTAGTTTTGTCTTGACCATGGAACATACTGAGTGACTGTGGCCTAGTCACACTCTTCCAGTCCAGCTTTCCTCTCGGAGTTGTTTTTGAAGGATAAAAATGGGGAAGATCTCCATATATTGCTGCAGGTCCCATCCCCAAGGGAGATACATCTGGTGGGTCCCAGAAGAAGGGCCTTCTCTGTGGTGGCTCCCTCTCTCTGGAATATCATCTGTCCAGAGATTAGAATGGTCCCCACTCTTGACATTCTTCTGGAAAGCGCTGAAGATCTCGTTCTGCCAGTGGGCCTGGGGAACCCAGAGCGGGATGGAGCCCATTAAATGGCTCATGTGATCTGCTGTCACTGGGGCGGGGGTGATTTTATTATGTTATGCTATATTTATTTATTTCATTCTTTTTATTAGTTTTACTGTTTTAAATGTGGTTTTATATTCTGTAAGCCACCTTGAGTCACCATGGGCGAATAGATGGCAATATAAATTCAATAAATAAATAAATGCCACTTGAACCTTGAGCAAAAAACTGAGAATAGAAAGAGCAGAAACTATTTTAGTTGTTGACTAGTATGCAGAAGGTAGATATACCAGGCCTAAGGATATATGAGCATTTATGACAAATAGTGTGTATGTGTATGTAGGCTGAAAATTCAGAGGATTTATGCCAGTCATGGATAAAAATCTGATCACTGATTGAAGTAGTCTGAATTTAATGGTTATATTTGTCAAAGCAAGAAAGTATTACACTTTGAATGGGAGAATTATGTAAGCCCTTTTGTTTCAGGTGCATCTCTGACCTTGAAAAAAACAAACTTCTCATCAACTCTCTCATCTTTTCACATGTTGTAAACTGTGTAGCAGCATAGACACCCAGAGGACAAAAGGCATAACTACCACTTTCAGTATAAACAAGGAAGAAGAGCTATTTAAGGTAATACTATTATATTTACTATATACCTAATCTGTTAAAAAATACTTCCAGAAATATAATAGGAAAAAAAGTATCTGGGTTTTTTTCCTAATGTGTATGTCATATACATAATCAGGGGACTATGACTGGATAAAGCTCACGCTTCAGTGCACACTTGCTAGTACATAATCCTCTATGAGAAGTATCATGGAAAATAATGTGTTTGTTTTAAAACACAACCGCATTTTTACATGTTTTTACAGCAGCCAAACAAATTAAGGTTTCTAATACTATTTCTGACTGAATTTCAGGATATAAAAAAAGGTACAGTGCTCACGAAGAAGTAAACATTTTCTCCCTTGAACTGGATTCCTGAATTGTTGAGGAAAGAAGAAGGAAGGAAGGAAGGAAGGAAGGAAGGAAGGAAGGAAGGAAGGAAGGAAGGAAGGAAGGAAGGAAGGAAGGAAGGAAGGAAGGAAGGAAGGAAGGATATTTTTTACTGTACAGAGTCATCAGCAATAGTTCTACAGTCCCAGAAATTTGAAATGAGCAATCATGTTTATAAGAAAAACACTCACTTGAACAGTGTTGGGTTTCAAGATTTATTGCCATGGACTAGACAACAGATTTCCTGATGTTTCATCAGCAACTGTGGCTATCATCTTCAGAGGCATTTTGTGCCCAATTCTTATTGGTCATTTTGATAGTCTTGGTTCTTGACTGGTCCTTTGTTCATGGATACCTGCCCTTTGCCACACCAAGATCCTGTTGAAAAGCAAAACAAAGCAGGAATCAGTTCCTCCAAATGGGCAGGTCAGAAACTTATCTGGACAAGGACCCAATTGGGATTCGGCTTCTCAGATGAACCAACCAGAACCTAACACAAACAAAGAACCAATCAGGAATTAATCCCCCCTCCCCAGAAATGACCAATAAAAACTACTGTGAACAAAGCACCTATCAGGAATCAATACCATCAAAATGACTATTCAGAATTAAGCACAAAAAAAGAACTGAGCAGAGATCATCCCTCACCAACCTGAACCAATCAGAAACCAACTCTGTTAAAGACCAGTTAGAAATCAGGACACCTGACTATAAAGAGGAGGATCCCAGTCAGATCTTGCTCAGTTGCCTGTAGTCAGCATAGCACAGCAGACTAACTCAGCTTGGAAGATACCAAAATGTCAGGAAATCTATTGCCAACATCACAGCCACTAAACTCTGAAGCCCAACACTAACTGACATGCCCAATGATGAAAGCCTATTGGCAAAAATTTTCAGTTATTTTTGTAGAAGTACTTGCTTGTGTCCAGAATCCCAGTATATTGATACTTCAAAGCAGGGCTCAATTTCAAAAGATACACTGGCCACCATTGTGCTCTTAACCTCTAGACTTTTAATAATGTGGTTTTTTTCTTTGAAGATTATTCAGAAACGGCATTTGATTCTGCAACTATTTCTGACTGAAGTTAATGGTAATTTTAAAAATATTATTATTATTATTCTACTATTATTCTGGTATATTCAGTGGCTGCTAGCCCTTTTTTGACTACAAGGTCTCCAAACTTAGCAACTTTAAGACTTGTGGACTTGTGGACTTCAATTCCCAGAATTCTCCAGCCAGCATAGCTCCTTAACATGTCTTGGAAGAAAGTCACCTATAGAGATTTTTCTTCAGATATACTCACTATTCTGCTGTATGAAACTCCAGAGCTTTGTATGATTGGTATTTGGGATCAAAAGATCTGTTGCAAGCAGCAGGCTATTGTTATCCTGAATTCAAGATCTGACAGTGTGTTTGGTGCATGTGTTGAATATTGCAGAGGCACACAATAAATCTTGTCTTGTACCATGAACATAATTGTAAACATCCCTTACTATAGTTTCCCTTGGTGCTCTGAACCATTGACATCTGTTTTTGCAATCTGATCAATACATAATTTCTTTTGGATTTGTAAATAAACATTGATCTTTTTTGGGAGAAGAGAGTATTTCTACTTTTTTATGAACTTCTTTTTCTAATTATCCCAGAAGCAACAATGTATCAGAATAGTTGCAAATTGTTGAGCATTGATGAGCTATTACTCTCTTGTAACTGAATGCAGTATTTTTTTAATAATACTCATCCTTCATCATAATATGGACAGCCTGTAAATTTCCAGATGCAGCTGAATTCCAATTCCCACCAGCATAGCAAATGGTGAAAATAGTGAAAAAAATGTATACGGAAAGATATGTACTGTATATTGGCTATATGTCTATTGGCTAATCTAGAGAAAGGAAAGACTGGGGTGACATCATAGCAGTCTTCCAGTATTTGAGGTGCTGCCACAAAGAAGAGGAGGGTTGACTTATTATCCAAAGCACCAAAGGCAGGAAAAGAAACAATGGACGGAAACTAATCAAGGAGAGAAGCAACCTGGAATTAAGGATAACACTGAGAACAAGTAACCAGTGGAACAGCTTGCCTTCAGAAGTTGTGGGTGCTTTATCATTGGACATTTTTAAGAAGAGACTGGAAAGCTCCCTGTCTGAAATGGCATAGGGACTTCTAGTTGAAAATGCTCCAAGGATCCTACCAGCTCTATTCTATATCTAGAGAACCCTGTTATAAATTGTCCCTTTAGACTCTTCCTTCTTATTGATATCCTTTGCGTTCTATGCCCTTCTTTAATTCCTATGGTGTTATAAAATCCAATTTTATAAAGAGACATGCATTAATTTATTTGTAAGAAAACTTGAAAGTCTGTTTCTTTCCATAAAATGCCATCAATGGACCATCTAGCATCTACATCAATAGTGATAATTCATACCTCTTTTCTCTAAGATAGAGTCATCACAACTAACAGATCTTAACAGATAATTAGAGTTGGAAGGGATCCCCTGACCAAGCGGGAGACCCTACACCATTTCTGACAAATGGCAGTCCAATCTCTTCTTCAAGGTCTTAAGTGATGGCACTCCCACAACTTCCGAGGGCAAGATGTTCCATTGGTTGATTGTTTTCACTGTCAGAAAATTTCTCCTTATTTCCAGGTTAAATCTCTCCTTGTTCAGTTTCCATCCATTATTCCTTGTCTGGCCTACAGGCACTTTAGAAAATAGCTTGACCCCTTCCTCTCTGTGGCAGTCCCTCAAATATTGGAAAATTGCTATCATGTCTCCCTAGTCCTTCTTTTCACTAAACTAGCCAAGCCCAGTTCCTGTAACCATTCTTCATATGCCTTAGTCTCCAGTCCCCTAATCATCCTAGTTGCTCTTCTCTGTATTTTTTCTAGTCTCAACATCTTTTTTATAATGTGGTGACCAAAACTGGATGCAGTACTCTAGGTGTGGTCTTATAAGGCTTTATAGAGTGGAAATAGTACCTCACTTGATCTCGATTGTATCCCTCTGTTAATGCAACTTAGGATTTCATTAGCTTTTTTGGCTGCTGCTGCACACTGCTGGTTCATATTTAGCTGGTTGTCCACTAAGACTCCAAGATACTTCTCATAGTTACTGCTATTGACCCAGTCTATATGTGTATTTTTGATTTTTCTTGCCTAAGTGTAGGACTTTACTTTTCTCTACATTGAATTTCATTTTGTTAGTTAGGGCCCAGTCTTCTGTCAAGATCCATGTGGATCTTGAGCCTATCTTCTTGGGTGTTAGCTATTCCTGCCAGCTTAGTATCAGCTGCAAATTTGGGAAGTTCCCCTTCTATTCCCTCATCTAAGTTGTTAATGAAGATATTGAAGAGTATTGGACCTAAGACAGAACCTTGTGGCACCCCACTGCTTACTTCCCTCCATGTAGACTTAGACCCATTAAGGACTACTAGTTGAGTATGGTTTGTCAGTTGCAAGTCCATCTAGTGGTGGTGCTATCTATTCCACTTTTTTCTAGCTTACTAAGAAGTAGGTTGTAGTCTACTTTATTGCTGAAATCTAAATAAATTATGTCCACAATATTTCGCTGTTCTACTAATTTAGTCACTATGTTGAAGAATGAAATAAGATTGGTTTGGCATGATCTGTTCTTTACAAACCCATGCTGACTGCTAATTATTACTTTATTTGTTTCTAGATGTTGGCAGATCTGTTTTTTATTATCTTTTCCAGTATCTTTCTGGATATTGATGTTAGGGTGATTGTTCTATAGATTCCTGGGTCTGTTTTTTTTCCTTTTTTGAGGATGGGAACCATATCAGCTCTTTTCCAGTCCTCTGGTAGTTCCCTGGTGCTCCAGGATTTTTTAAAGATATGGTGCAGAAGTTCTGATATGATTTCTACCAGCTCCTTTAAAACTCTGGGATGTAATCCATCAGGCTCCAGTAATTTGTGTTCATCAAGATCAGACAGGTATTTTTTTTACTACTTTTTTGCTTATTTTAACTTTTATTTCTGGTCTGTCTTTTACAGTTGTGTTTTTGGTGGGTTGAGCTATAGTTTCTTTTTGCGTAAAGACCAATGCAAAGAATGAGTTAAGCAGTTCTGCTTTCTCTCTGTTGCCTGTTACTTCCTTGCCATCTTCTCTCTTTAGTGGACTGACTGTTTCCTTGATTTTTTTTCTTGTTATTTATATGTTGGAAGAAACTTTTTATTATCTTTGACTTTTGTTGCAAGTCTTTGTTCATTCTGAACCTTTGCTATCCTGACTTCATCTTTGCAGATTCTGGCTACCTGCTGATATTCTGCCTTAGTTGTATGTCCTTCTTTCCATTTTTGTACTTGTCCTTTTTTTCTTTCAATTTGCCAGAGAGATCTTTGTGCAACCATGCTGGTTTCTTCTTGGATTTCTTGTTTTTCTTTCTCAGTGATAATGTGCTGGTCTGGGCTTCTATGATCGTACTTTTCAGAGTTTTCCAAGATTCTTGAGTTGTTTTCCCCTTTAGAATTTTCAACCATGGAATGGATGAAAATGAGCTCTTTTAAAATCCAAGACTCTGGTGTCATTATGTTCTGTTGCTTGTGTTATGTTGAATTCTAGTATGACATGGTCACTCTCACCCAAGTTTCCTGCGGTTTCAACTCCCTCTATAGCTTCTTCTCTGTTTGTAAGAATTAAGTCTAGTATGGCTGTCCCTCTAGTTTCACTCTCTACCTTTTGGACAACAAAGTGATCAGCTAGGTTAGTTAGGAGCTTATTTGATTTCTCACTTGATGCAGAATTAGTTTTCCAGTTGATATCAGGATAATTGAAGTCCCCCATTACTATTGTTGTGTGTTTCCTGAATATGTTTGTTAGTTGGTTGGCAAAAAAGGACATCTATTTTTTCTGCTTGATTGGGTGGCCTATAATATACACCTATGGCCATGTCATTCTTTATATATATATATATATATTGACCCTTATGCATTCTAGGAGGTTTCCATCTTTGGTTTCATGCATTTCTGTAGCAAACTGGTACTAGCAACTACATCAAGAGTGATAAATTAAATCCATCTTCTCTAGGAAAGATGCCACCACAACTAGTATTGGGAACAAGTATATCTGCAGTGTCAAGTGATTTTGTACTTAGGGTTTTCAGTCAGATTAAATAGGAGGTACCAAATACAGTATGGAAAATGCATATTTAGTTATTCATATATTAACTGCTGCCAGAATTGTATTTGCACATAATTAGAAGAGTGAAAAGATACCTACAGATGAGAATGCGATTAGGAAAATATTAGAATGTGCAGAAATGAATAGATTAATGCAGGCAATTAAGGAAAAAGAGCAAATTGAATACTATATGGTATGGGATCTATTTTACAAATAGTTAAATAATAAAAATGGAAGTTAGAAACAGGGAAACAAAATAAAGAAGATATGGTAAAAGAGATAAGTAAATATTATTGTTGTGGTTTGCTGGTAGGCTGCAGAGGACAGTCTGGGGAGTGCTCAAACGAGGGATCTGCGTCCAATACAGAGATGGCCAGGGCCATCTGAGAGTTATGTGCTGACTCCAGAGCCTCCAGAATCTGACATCAGTGAGGCAGAGGAACAGAGGGAGCCTGTTCCCGATACAGGCTTCCACAGAGCTGCTAGAAGGCAGGAAAAGTTAAGACAAAAGGGATGACTTGGTAAGGTAAGGCTTGGAGATGATTGGCCCCTCCCATAAGACATAAAGGAGGAGCAAAGGGACATGAGCTTTTGCAGGAAGCAACTTTGTTCATTCTGATTAGTTTAAACTTTGAAGCTCTGTATTGACTTTGTGCTCCATTTGGCCTTGTAAAGCTAATTGGCAATTTAGTTGTTGGCAGCATTTCAAGAGAGATAAGGGTGGGTGCTTATCAGCCTTATCCCGAAAAGACTGTGGCAGACTTCTGTTGGATTATTCACAAATAATGTTTGGGACCCATTATAGGCTGTGAATGCATATAATTCACAGGTGTTGAAATAAAAAGAGGGTTTTGGGACTAAGCATGTGATTGTTACTGTCTCAGGAAGCCTTGGTCAGAACAATTATTACTAGTATGTTGAACATTATTATGTTAACATTGTAGAGTTAATCTGTGGAACATTACTATGTTAAATATGCAGAATTAATATTAATGTAATGAAGGATGTTCCAATTTTGATTATTGTTTAAGATATTTGTACCCAGACAACACACTGTTCAAATGAAGATGGAATGATTATATTAAAAATAAAAAAAATACTTTAAAAAAATAAATAGGAGGAAACCCCAAGAAATTTGCTTTTATGATCTTGATCCGAATCAGTCACATTAATATGCAGATTTAAATTTAGCACTATTTTGGTTTGTGACACATTAAATATCCATTTGAAAAGGAAAACATATAGGTAGGCATATTTTTAATAGGCATATTCATATGTAGTGTTCTATCCTGGCAGAAATAATTATCTTATGTGAAATGTTTAAAAGTACCAATATAACAGTACAAAATAGATACAATTGGCCACCAAAAATTAAGACTACAACAGCCTTATGCTAGATGTGTTGTGATGCAAATTCCAGTTTTCTCAGTGCTGCTCAGAATTTGGAAAATTGTGGGGAGAACAGACCTGAACAGGTTGCAGGTTGATAAAGCCAGGTGTATGATATAGGGTACACATCAGTAGTGGGACTCAAATTTCTTTATTTCCGGTTCTGTGGGCATGGCTTGGTGGGCGTGGCAGGGGAAGGATACTATAAAATCTCCAATCAGAGGTGGTATTTGCCGGTTCCCCAAACTACTCAAAATTTTCACTACTGATTCTCCAGAACTGGTCAGAACCTGCTAAATACCACCTCTGGTACACATACTACCTGAAACTGGCTTCCTAAAATAACTTTATGGAAATCAAGGTCAAGCTGGCAAGCCACAAATTTCAGATGGAAAGTGTCTGTATCAAATGATTTATGAATCAAAATCAGTGCATCAAAGTGAAATGACATTTTGGACACCTCAAAGAGCATCAGTAAAATGTAACCGAAGAAAGTACAAGCAGGCTTGGATTTACCTATGACTACAAATGAGTCTGTTTAAGATAGAATCTTTTTGTTGTTGTTGTCATGAGAAACTGAATGAGGAGCTGACGGCTACATTGCAAAACCTAAGTAGGTTTACCCTAGAACAAAAGTTGGATATGATTTCATTTTCCATATATATAGTAATCAAACATTAAGTACATTTCATAAATATGACTAATGTCTATGAAAATATAAATATGTTGCTCAACAGTTATGTGTTTTATAATTTTTGTTTTCCTTCACAAATTAAAACAGATCTCAACTAAGGCTGTCAAAAACCATGTGCAGCCTCGGATTATGTATCTTTGATTTAGAACGAAAGGCTATAAATAGCTGTCAGTGCTACTAGATTATAATGCCTCAGCTTCTTATTCACCCTCCTTTTATCAGCAGCTACTGTTTTTTTCTTGGACTAGGAAAGAAGCAAGAAATCAACATTTGGGGTTTATTGGTAAAATTATCTGTAATCCAAAAGTATTCCACAAACTATTCTAAAACTGGCTTGATTTTCTCCAATTTAGTATGATTTCTTTTTCCAGATTAGTAGGAAGGCAAAGTTAATTCAAACATACATTGAATTCTATGGAAATACTTTTATTATTATATTTTTGGGTAGAGTGACAAAAGTATGTCTTTGCAAACTCAACATTTTATAACAGTTGAAGTCATTGTTGAATAGTTCACTCCTCTGCATCTCTAATCAACAACGTGTAATTTTTTAATGCATTTTTCCTTCAAACCTACTTTTTGTTCACCTAACATCATTTGATCACTTTCAAGGCTGAGTCACTGTTTGTTGACTTTTAATGGAACAATAATGTTCTATGTAGTTTTGGTGATCCAGTTCTGGTGACATATTCTTATGGTGAGAAATGATTTTTACTGTTTTTTTCTTTGTTGTTTTAAACTATTCATTCTAGCCTTCAGTTCTGCAATTTCCTTGTGAGCTCTCATCCAAGTACTAACCAAGGCCACTTGGTCTTACTTTCTCAAGATCTGCCAAGGTCAGGTTAGGTATCTTGTAGGACAGAAATTGATGCTAAGAAGAAAAATATTCAACTAGTTCAAGGGAGTGAATTAAAATTATTTTATTTATGTCACCCTGATCTATATATGCATTTTTTCCTTTAAATTCCTTTAATGAATTCAAGGAAACAGTACAAACACCAAGCCTGAGTTTATCTCTATAAGAAACCCACAGAGTAATAAAGGCTTAAGAATATTACATTAAAAAGTATCATATGATTTAAAGTCAAATCTACTCTATTGTCTCATGCTTATAATATACTTCTTGCTCTCTACCTTTCTATATAATTTCATACCTATATTAATATACCCATTTAACAAATATATAAACTCCTTGTCATCTTTGGGTCTATAACATTAAAACCAGATTCTGATAAACTGCTGCTCCCAATTAGGAATATGATTTCTTTAAACAGAAGAAAATGAGGCCCACCCTCCTGGACCTAATCAGAGTACCAAAAACAAAGGAGAATTTATGCTATAAACTTATAGCTCAGACAACAGTGGAATCTTACAAAGTGCTCTAAAAACCCTTTGTGAAAAAAAAATTATCTGTAAACCTTAAGCCATAAAATATATCTGGATTGTACAACAATGATTGGTTCAGTTAAATAAATAGAACAGCAACAGTCATCAAATGAACATTAAATGTTTTTCTTGAATGAATCAATACAGTTTTTCAAGAAGCACTCTGAAAATGTATTGTGTGAGTCATCATTCTGGTATCTGAATGTTCAAAGCACAGCATTATGCTGCATTGATAATTTAAAGCATAGAAATCTAAAGAACAACAGAGAGAAACAGGACATGCTGCCAAATAATCTTTTATTCTATAAACCTAGCCTATCTAATCAGTATCAAATTTGTCCTTGAAGAATAGACATTGCTCTTTCTATTTTACATTAAGCATTTTATTATCTCTAAGTATTGAGACATTATCAGGGTTATTTTGGTTTGGATTCTTTTGGAACAACTCCAGGAACAACTTCCTGGAGAAGCAGAGACTTCTGACATTTTGTAGCATCAAAATTCACTTACCATTGTATAGTGTTGAATAAACAGTATACATAAACAGTGGCATAAACAGTTGAACATTTCAACAACATTCAAAACTACTATCTACAACAATTCTTTTTTTTTTTTGAAAAGTTTTATTGGGTTTTATCAAACAAAACATCTTATTTGAGTACAGCATGATTCCAGATTATCACATTTTCATACAGACACAATTTCATTTCACAATTTTATATTCATCTTATAAATTCAACTTTATATCTTATCATTTTTATCAATTTCTCCTTTAACTTCTCTTAATTTTCTTTTATAGTAATATCAATCCAAATTTCTATATTTTTTTATTCATTATCCTTATATTTTGTCTGTCAATAATTTGTCTGTTTATAATTTAATATATTCTCTTCCAACATTCTAAGAAAAAACAAAAAAAAAAAAAAAACACAAGCAAGGTTTCCCCTCTAGTTATCAATCGGAGTACAACACCTTTAAATCTTATATTTATAATCTCATTGAAGATTAAGTTTATCCATTCAAATCTAATATCTGTTTTATATAAATCTCATCCTTCAGACTCTGGTTGGTACTTCTCCCCACAATATATATAAACATTAATAACATAATTCAAAATCATTCTTATGTTAATATGAACCCTATAAATCCTTCACATTAATAATCTTTGTAAACAGCCAAAATATTTCTCTCCTTTCTTTATTCTTACATTAATTATCAATATTAATTAATATACAATTTTATCCAATAAAAAAGGCAATTATTCAAATTCATTTTGGCTAACTCTTAAATATTTTATCAATCTTTAAAAATTATTATTCAAATTCATTCCAAGCAGCTAATATAGATCTTTCTTCTTTCTTTTCCATTTCCCTAAATAAACATACCAAACATAATAATATAATGTTTACCTCCTAAGTTGCTTATATATTACATTTCTAACACATCATAATATTCTACAATTATAACCCTAGTACCTTTACAGAGTTCTCAATTTTAACTTGATTTAACCATTATCTCTGTGTTCCCAAGCTGAGCATATACCTTTGATTCTAGTATGCTTCTCTTTTTTCTTTATCTCTTGCTTTCGTTCCTCATAATTTCTTTCCCTTTCTATCTCCCCCCCCACTTTTTCTCATCCCTTTTTTTTGTGTGTAACTTTCTCTCTCTCTTTTCCCTTTCTGTAATTTACTTTTCTGCTTCTCCTTACTATTATATTTCTTTTTCAAAGTATTTTCCTTTTTCGCTGCTGCCTTTAATCTAAAACTTTTCCCTCTTTTCCCCCTTTTATCTCTTTTTACCACATTTTGCTTTATTTCAGTAAAGATGGCTTCTTCTTTGTTCCAGCCTTCTTCTTCCTCTTGAAGCTTTTTTTCATAGTCCAGGATCTCCATTTCCAAAAATTCAAACACGAAGCCAAAAGATCTTCCTTCTTTTTCTGCCTCTTCTTTCTTATTTTTGAGATATATTTTCACTTGCTCCAGGAGTGATGCCATTTCAAACAACCACCCGAGTGACTTTGATTAACAAAAGAAAAAAATAAATCTCTTCTTCCCCAAACAGTTCCATCTTGTTTTTTCTTCCTTTCCAATCATTACTGTATCTTTCAACAAAGTTTCAGTTACAATGAATACTTGGGATCTTTTCAAAGTTCACAATTAAATCCTTTATTTATTTTTTTTCCAGGTGAAACTCCATTTTCTATTCCAAATTCCACCCTTGTATCTCCTCTTCTCTTTTTTGAACAAAAATATTAAAAGTAAAATAAAGTACCAAGAAATCTTTTTTATCTTCCTTCCTAAGTCGCAGATTTCAGTCCGTCGCCGGAGAAATCGGAACTGGAACTCCCCTATCTACAACAGTTCTTCAGCCCTTTCTCTTCTGGCCAAAACCAATTGTCTCCTTCACTAGAATTATTTCAAAATGGCTGCCAGTCATTTGTTTCTTTAGCAATCACTTAAGCTGCATCATATTTAGGAGTTGTGGAAAGACCTGTTTCTTAGCCACTTCAAAATGCTAAATAACTCTATACAAATGTTTATGGAAAAACATGTGGGGAAGTATGTAAATCTTATCAAAAATCCCTTTCCAGATCTATACATCTTTTCAGCATATGATATTGTACAGATCTGAAGATGGAGATGTATGTTTATTAACCAAGCTGCCCTACAAATCTCCACTCCTCCAGATGGAGACTTAAGACAACTGGCCTAAATTAGTGGGTAAGGAAGTTAGCTATGGGCAATTCCCTAAGAAGATATCTGATGACTCTGACATTCACCATTTTTATTGTAGACATTTTTCCAGTTCTCCTATCTCAACATTGAAAATATGATAACATTGATTGAATTTCTGTAGCTACACATGTTATTTGCATGAAACCTGATCCATACACATTTAAACAGTAAAGTGGACAGGAATAGGTATGAAATGACAAGACAACTTCTTTGAAAATTAAGGAAATCCATTTCAAGTTCCATGTGCTGTACCACATATGTATAGCTGCAATATCTCAGTAATAAAAAGTAATATTTTGATTATCAAAACAGATGTCCACCAGGTATTTCCTCATTGACAGGGGCTTAAGAGGTGCAGTGGCTCAGTGCAGAGGTGGTATTCAGCAGGTTCTGATCAGTTCTGGAGAACCGGTAGCGGAAATTTTGAGTAGTTCGGAGAACCAGCAAATACCACCTCTGACTGGAGATTTTATAGTATCCTTCCCCTGCCACAACCACCAAGCCACGCCCACAAAACTGGTAGTAAAAAAATTGAATCCCACCACTGGTTCATTGGATTAATAATATTAGAGATAGTCTATGCTCCAGCAGTTCAAGTCCTAGCACTGTGTGGCAGTGTGAGTTCCCATCATTCATCTCAGTTTCTTTCCACTTAACAATTTGAAAGCATGTTCTATGCAAGTAGATAAATAGGTACTGCTTCACTGGGGTAGTGCTCCATGAATGCAGTCAGATTCCTGCCAGTTCTGAACCTTCCTTGTTGTAATGCCCATTTGCGAGTTGGTGCTGGGGAAGGGAGAGGACCTTGGATGATGATGCAGGAAGAGCCACTTGTCTTTCTTTCTGATGCAAAGACATCTCGCCCTCCTGTGGTGCATCTTGGGAAGCATGTGATTGTGTCCTACAACAGTTAGTAAATTGACAGCTAAGGTATTACTCTGCAATAGCATTGTGGTCTTCTGGCTAATGTAACAAATAATAATGATAATGATAACAACAACATAACAGTAGTAGTAGTCAGAGGACTTATTAATCTATCAAGTAATTTGCGTTTTGCTTCACCTCCCAGGAACTCCATATATGATTAACCCCTTACCCTGCAACATACATTCACATGTATTCCAGTGAAGTAATTTTAACAAATAAATGTCCCAAAATAATTTATTTTATTTATTTATTTTGTCAAGCATGCATTTGGTAATACATATAAGTATAAACATGATTATTAATATATGAAATAGATACTAATAAGAGATAACATTAAGACAGGGACAGTAGTACACTTGGTACACTTATGCACGCCCCTCACAGACTTCTTAGGAATGGGATGAGCTCAACAGTAGACAGTCTGAGGTTAAAGTGTATTCCAGGCATTGATCACTCAGTGAGGTTCATGGATAAATGCAGATTAGAAGCATACCAAGAGGATATTCACAGCCAAGCATCCCAATCTAGTCCAATAGTCACATTCCATTTACATTATGCCACAAATGGAAAAATCTTTAAATAGGCACCAAGGTGATATTTACTTATTGAATATACATATACATATAGACGTACAGATACATCATATACAAACCTAAACTGAAACAATGCCAAGTAATAACTGTCAGGGAAAGGCAAATTATTCATGTCATCACTTCAGTACATAATTATAAAGGCAATAAGTGTCCAATTCTTCTCTGTCAACATAATAATTAGCATATCAGAAAGAAGAAGAGGAAGATGTTAACTCTTTTAATTTTTTTGCACATATCCTTATGATTTAAAAAGTGAATAAAGGAAAGGGAAAAACTATTTGGGGCAGATTGGGGAGTTAAGGATTTGGAAAGTGAAAGATGAACATATTTTGTGACTTGGAAAAATGCATTGAGGACTTGAAAGAAACTGAAAATCAGTTCTGAGTTATGATGAAGAATCTCTATGAAGTTTGTTCTTTTGATCAACTGTCTAATAAACTGGCAACTTTAAGTTACAAAACATAGAAAGATATTAACTTTCAAGTCTAAGCAAACATTAAATGTTGCATCTTTCCAGGAACCACCAAGTTTGCCCAGATGCTCTAATATTCCTACATTTCATCAGCTTGTACTAGCAAAAAAAAAAAGCACTGAACACTTCAATAATCCTCTGATATCAAAGTATGAGTTTTCACAGTAGTCTTGAAATTAATTGTTTGCAAAAAGAATTCTAGATAATGCTGGGTGAGACAGTAAATTTGGGGTGACCTTTGGCTAAGAATACTTCCTGAGAGCAGATCTGAAATGCTACATGGCAACAGATGTCACTTCATTACATAATTTTTCTATTGATTGAAGTGGAACACCCATTGTTCACAACTATGTAGGATTATATTGGTAATTTTTCTCCCTACTTAATTTATTATCAGTCTTCGTTATTGATTTAATAACTCTGGAGAAATATCTGTTACATCATTACAGGATGCTGATGTTCTCCAGGCTTATTTTGTGATTTAACTGCCTGATTGGTTTCAGGCGAGATAAAATGTCCTCTGTTAAAGTCTAATATTCTTTTTATCTTCTTTAATTCTGTGGTCTATAAAAAATATCTACTCTGACTAATGAACATCTCTCCATGATGACAATTTATTTCTTCAGTTCATATTTTGGGGAACTTATCCCTATTAGAAACAGCAGAAGTTTGTTCCAGATTCTCCTTGTCCTAAACCTGAAAATACTCAACAAACCCTATCGTATTTGTTGAGTATTTTTCTCATCCTGTTACAACATCTAGAATTGTAAAAAAAACTTTTATTTTTTAATTTGAATTGAGTTTTATGAAGAGGCTGCTTTGAGAACAAGAGGGTAAAATATGGAGGGCTATGTCATTCATTTTTCTCTTTCATTAAGAATGGTTGCTAGTCAGGTCCAGTAACAGAATAAGAGGTAAATTTGGATCTGGGCTAAGATTATCTGTCCCATTTTCAACCCATTTTTTTTAACATACACAGACATTTTTTTCAAGACAAAAATAATTTGTCAGGATTCCGGCAGTTATCCCCATTTAAATCATGAGTCTCGAGCCAATCTTCCAAAACTTCAAAAGGATTTATTGGGAGTTAACATGACAGCACTGACTTTGAGGCATATCATTCATTGTCACCCTTGACCCTGGGTTTCCCCCACCCCTTGGGTATACCATAATTCATATTCTCCAATGAGACACATCCATAGCCAAGACTCAACAATCATGCTCTTCAGTTAGAATTTTGTGCGGCAGAAATTTCGGTCACCTAATTATTATCTTTGAAAACATTTATGGAATGCACTTTCGGTTTTGCAAGTTGCTACACTGGTCCCCCCTCCCTTTCTGTTGGCAACTCTAAAAAGACCAGATAAATATTTTATAAGTTGACACAATTATTTAAAAAAATAAATCAAGATATAATTTACTTATGATACACATAGACTAAAAAAAGGCATAAAATACTTGATGCATAAAAATTTGAGTGAAGAATTTATTTCATCAGGAACTAAAGTGGAATTCTTTTGTATATAAGACCACAACTATAACCAGAACTTGTACTAAATGATGAACATGGTAGACTTGCTGGGATATAAATTAATTTGTTTGGACTATGACTCTGATAATAGGAATTTATGTCCCAAATTAGATAAAGTACAGTTCTATAAAGAACTTTTATAAAGAATTCCAATAAAGAATTATTTTATTGGCCAAGTGTGAATGGACCCACAAGGAATTTGTCTTGATGAAAATGCTCTCACATACATAAAAGAAAAGATACATTCATCAAGAGTCAAGAATCATAAGCCACAACACTTAAGAATAGTCATAGAATACAATAAGCAAACAAATCATACTAGGAAACAATATAAATCATAAGGATACAAGTGACAAAGTTACAGTCATATAGTCACAAGTGGGAGAGGATAGGTGATAAGGAGTGAAGAGAAGATTAATAGTAACACTAGTGCAGACTTTGTAAATAGTTGGATGGTGTTGAGGGAATTATTTGTTTAGCAGATTGATGATATTATGATAAAATTATGGGTTTTTCTTTTGCAATTTTGTATTTGATAGAGATTGAAATGGAGTGATCACCTCGCAACTGGATAAAACTTCTTTAAAAAGATAAGGATTACTCAAAGTAAATTACGATTTAGGGCTGGTTAATATATGGAGACAGAAAAGGAGCAATTCAAGACATAGATCCTTTTCAAGAATGGATATGATTTGGATTTCAAAGAATTTGGTTATTAAGGTTTATAAAGTAATGACACTACCAAAGACTTTTGGATCATAATCCTACAAGTTTAATTTTAAGAGGATATACAGTTCTTTTACATGTAGACTAAATAAAATGTTGCTACAAAAGGAAGAAATAGTGGAGGATTGTAAAAAGAAATAAAAATACTTTTTTGAAAATAATTCTGATTTAAGAATGGAAAGAGAAAGAGAGAGATGATAGATACATCAACTAGTTATTTACATTAACAATAAAAGAACAAGAAAAGTAAAAATGAACTAAGCAAAAAAATCTTTGCATTTGCAAACAATCCAAGGAAATGGTTGGCACATAAATTAAGAAAAGAAAGTGATACTAAAACAGATGACTATCTATAGAAACAAAATTTGCCAAAGATTACAGAGGAACAGAAATAGATTATGAATGGATGTATAACAAAAAAAAAAGTTTTGGAAGCTATAAAGAAAATTAAACCAAGAAAAGTGCCTGGACCCGATGGATTAAGTAGCTCTCATTATAAATGTTTTGAGGATGAACTTTTACAACCTTTACAAAATTCGATGGATTCTATTTTACAGGGAAGAACATTGCCAGAAAGTTGGAAGGAGACCAACATAGCATTAATACTTAAAGAGGGACAAGATTTGACTTTAGGAAGAAACTTATTGGCCAATACAATTATTGAGTTAATGAATACAAGTTATTTACAGTTATTTTTGCTGATAGGCTAAAAGTAATTTTGAAGAAATTATTCATGAAGATAAATGTGGATTTTTAACAAAAGACAATTAAGGACAATTTTATAAATATGATTGACATTTTGCAATATTTGAACCAACATGTTGAAAAACAAGCCATATTGATTTTTTTAGAAGCAGAGAAGGCCTTTGACAATTTGAACTGGGCTTTCTTGTTCAACATTTTGGAAGATATGAACTTTGGGGAAAACTTTATAAAATGGGTAAGATTAATTTATATCACACAAAAAGTCCAAATAATTGTTAATGGACATTTAGCAAAGCCTTGCAAGATACAAAAAGAAACAAGACAAATATACCTCTATCTTCTCTCTTGTTTATTTTAGTTCTTGAAATAATTAATAGAGATATAATCAAGATGAGAAGAATGTGAGAATAAGCCTTTAAAAAAGAATCTCTAGGTTATGGGCTTTTGCAGATGAGTTGGTATTGATTTTGGAAGTGCCTGAAAAATTTGTGTGGCAGGAGGAAAAAACATGAGTTAAAGATGTTACAAGATGCAAAAGAAGGAACAGGATTGGGTTTACCCAATTTGAAACTTTATTTTGCAGCTTCCTGTTTGATTTGGATGAAGGAGTGAATGCTTCTGACAAATAGAAGACTTTTGGAGTTAGAAAGATATAACCTGAAAGTAAAAAAAAAAACTCATTATGTTATACATAGTGAGCATATGGAACAAACATAAACTCAGATTGTGTCTGAAAACTCATTGGTGACTCTCAGTACAAGAAGCCAGTGGTGGGATTCAATTTTTTATTACTACCAGTTTTGTGGACGTGGCTTAGGTGGTGGGCATGGCTTAGTGGTCATGTGATTGGCTGGGCATAGCCAGCTCAACATCACTCACATCTTCTCACCTGGCTTCTCATGACTGTGGGGATACTGCAACAGTCGTGTAGTGTGAACAAAGGCCATAAGTAACTTTTTTCAGTGCCATTGTAACTTTGAATGGTCACTCCACACAAGCAAAGTACCAGCAAAGGAGGAAAAAAAATCTCCAAAGAAGTTCCAGAGACAGGAAGTCTATCCTGCCAAGAATATAATAAGAGTTAATGGAGAGGCAGTTTCTGTAAGCAACACCAGAATATTTCCTTCCTGCCTTCCTTACAGGATTAGGCCAGTAATTTCTTCTAACAACTGGTTGTCCAAACTGCTTAGAATGTTAACAACCGGTTCTAGCGAATAGGTGCGAACTGGTAGAATCCCACCCCTGGGAAGGATACTGTAAAATCTCCAGTCAGAGGTGGTATTTGCCAATTCTCCAAACTACTCAAAATTTCTGCTACCAGTTCTCCAGAACTTGTCAGAACCTGCTGAATACCACCTCTGCAAGAAGCATTTTATAGATAAGAAAGAACAGGCAAAGACAAATAGCTAATTTATTGTGAAGTTTTAGCATTTATTAAGGGGAATATTAAATAAAATCAAGACAACAATTGGTGGCAGAGGTATATATGTAATATACAAATGGGAAAATTCTTGGTTAAAAGAATTGAAATTTGCACTATTGTTATAACTGGGCTTCATTCTGAAATGTAAAATCTTTGAGGCTTTTAAAATAAAAACTATAGAGTGATCATAAAAGATGAAAGATCTATGGCATTTCATGGAAATATTTTCCATTTATTTATTTACTTTTCAGTGATTTTTGTTTACCCAGAGAGTCTGTCTTCCTCTGCTCCCTGACTTGACTTCGGTCATTTTCTTTCTCACTTTTATTTTGTGCTTGGAACTGCCTCCCCTATCTCATGGCTGCCACTTCTCTGATTCAAGTCCTTCCACAAAGTTCAGTTTTCAGGGGCCATCTCCGACTCCCTACATGTTATTGTATTTCCATCATTGGGATTGCTTTCAGTGAAAAATGGGCTAAAATGTACTGTAAAATGAATGAATAGGTGGATATGTACATGATCAGATAAATGAATTATTCATTTTTTCCTGTTCACTCTCCTATTTGTCCCATCTTCTAGTTTCATTCTCTATATCTATTTTAAATTGTAAGACCCTTGAGGTTTGTCATAGTCATTCCCGATAAAATGCCAAGAGGAGTGTGTCTGAATCCCATGATTTTCAGAAAATGATCAGACTCTCCTATATAAATACCTACCTATGGTTTTCTTTCTCTATTTTATTTGTGACATCAGAGATAACCAAACTTCTTAGTTTCATTGGGAGCTATATAAGGCTAATTATGCAGTTATGACAGTGAAACAAACATTTCTTTCTTCATACGTATTCTTATCTGCATCAGCCATAAAAGAACAGGGATTCAGCAGTGATTACTTGCACATATACTGGTGTTTCTAACTATGTCTTTGCCATAGTTTAAGTGTGTGTGTGTGTGTGTATTTTATATCTCCTTGCCTCTTAAGAGCTAAGCAAGAAACATGAATTACACTCAGAGGTGGTATTCAACAGGTTCTGACCAGTTCTGGAGAACCGGTAGCGGAAATTTTGAGTAGGTCAGAGAACCGGCAAACACCACCTCTGACTGGTCCCACCTCCATCTAATCTCTGCCTCCAGAGTCCCAGCTGATTGGCTGTGTCTTCTTTTGTTGCCCTGCACAGGAGAACAGAGCTGGAAAGCAGGTTAGTGAGCTGGGGAGGGAATGGGATTTTGCAGTAACCTTCCCCCAGGAGTGGGAAGGGAATGGGACAGAGGTTGTTCCTCTGTCCTGGTCCTGTTAGATCTCTCGGCGGCTTTTGATACTGTCGACCACAGTATCCTATTGCAGCGGTTGGAGGGGTTGGGGGTTGGAGGCACCGTATTACGGTGGTTCTCCTCCTTCCTCTCCGACCGTTCGCAATTTGTGTTAACGGGGGGGCAGAGATCGTCCCCAAGGCCCCTGCTTTGTGGGGTGCCTCAGGGGTCGGTGCTCTCGCCCCTGCTGTTTAACATTTATGTAAAGCCGCTGGGTGAGATCATCCGTGGCTTTGGGGTGGAGTTCCATCAGTACGCTGATGATACTCAGCTGTACATCTCCACCCCGGGCCACCCCAACGAAGCCGTCGAAGTGATGACCCGGTGCCTGGAGGCCGTGCGGGGTTGGATGGGTCGTAACAGGCTTCGTCTCAACCCGGCCAAAACCGAGTGGCTGTGGTTTCCTGCGCCCAGATACAGCCAGCTTACTCCTTCGCTGGCCGTGGGGGGAGAGGTTTTGACCCCCGTGGAAAGGGCACGCAACTTGGGTGTCCTCCTGGATGTACGGCTGTCTTTGGAAGAACATATTGCAGCCGTCGCCAGGGGGGCTTTTTATCAGATTCGTCTGATTTACCAGTTGCGGCCCTTTCTGGATCTGGGCGCACTTCGCACAGTCACCTCCGCCCTCGTTATCTCCCGCTTGGATTATTGCAATGCTCTCTACATGGGGCTCCCCTTGAAGAGTCTCCGGAGGTTGCAGTTAGTTCAGAATGCAGCCGCGTGGGTGATTGTGGGCGCCCCTCGAAGCGCACACGTAACACCACTTCTCCGCAGGCTGCACTGGCTTCCTGTGGCCTACCGGATTCGATTCAAGGTGGTACTGATGGTATTTAAAGTGCTCCATGGCTCGGGACCTGGGTACTTACGGGACCGCCTGCTGCCATCAACAACCTCCCGCCGCCCAGTACGCTCCCACAGGGTGGCCCTACTTGGGGTGCCGCCGCCTGACCGTTGTCGGCTGGTGGCCCCGAGAGTTCGGGCTTTCTCTGTGGGAGCTCCCTCCCTATGGAATGATCTCCCCCCGGAGATACGGGCTATGACGGACATTCTGACCTTCCGGCGCGCAGTAAAAACCCTGCTTTTTGAACAGGCCGGCCTGGCCCAGTAACTATGTTTTTTGGTTTTAATCAATTAAATTAGGGTTTTATTAGTTTTAAATTTTTAACTTAAATTTTAATAGACAGCCGATTTGGTTATTTAATTTATTTTTAATAGTATTTATTACATTTTTATTGTATGTTTTAGTGGGCTGTTCACCGCCCCGAGTCCCTTTTTTGGGAGAGGGAGCGGTATAAAAGTATGATTAATAAATAAATAAATAAATAAATTTTACAATATCCTTCCCCTGGAATGGGGAGGGAATGGACATTTTGCAGTATCCTTCCCCTGCCATGCTCACCAAGTCACGCCCATCAAGCCACACCCACAGAACTGGTAGTAAAAAAAATTGAATCCCACCACTGTACACTTAGTTGGTAATTTCTCAATCTGGAAGAATGGTATGTTCTTGAACAGGGATGTCAAACTCTCGGTCTGTGGGCCAGATGCATCACATGCTGGCCACATCCATGCCCAGTTTAGGGAAGGGGGAAAAAGTTCCGATACGTCATGTGACACCACCATGACATGAGTTTGACACTCCTGTCCTTGAATGAGGATACCATGGCAGATAACTTTCCTTCTCTGGATAGGATCTCATGGTGTCCTGATTCCACAGCTTTCTTCAGTGATCTTCTGGCCATTCTGGAATGAATAACTTTCTTCCAACTCATTATGGAGCAGACAAGCCTTCAGCAGCCAAAGCTGTCTAATTCTTTATGGTTCACCAATCATCATTTCATTTTTCCCTGAAAGTCCAAGCCTAGCCAGCTTTTCTTTCTGCCAACAGCTCAGCTCTTCTTTACTTTTTGTTCTCTGCTTATCATGGCAGGAGTGTTCAGCTGCTCCATTCAGTCACACTGATTGATCAATTTGTTTCTTTAGGACTCTGTTTGAACTGACTAGCATGTTGGCTTTGAATTCAAGGTTCCTTTCTGAAGTGTTCAATCTAAAAGGAAATTATTGCAGAAAGAATACACTGGAACTCATGGAAGAGATGCTTGAAGATGGCTACACCTATTATAGGTTAGCAGTACTAACTACAATGCTACTCTTTTAAGATACGTTAATTGGGAAAATAAGTCCTTCTCTCCTTGCCTCCTATCAGACTGCATTTATCTTGTTGAATAACTATGAAACACCAAAATAATTAGCAATTATTAAAGCAATATTTTTAACAACAAAATATTGATATGTGCTTCGCGTATGACTTCACCCCAACGCATAAAAAATTATGGAGATTCCAAGCTATACTAAATTATAGAACGTTCAATTGGATCAGTGTTTCCCCAGCAAATGGCTGGGGAATTCTGGGAGTTGAGAGCCATACATTTTAAAGTTGCTGAGGTTGAGAAAGATTGAATTAGATGAAGAAAGACCATTCAAATCGTTGTCTAAGGCAATTCAGCACCGTAACCTAAATTGCTTGCCTTTCATGTTATCTTCATTTGTTTCTCAAATCAATTTCAGAAATTTCAATCTAAATTCCTGTGAGTGATTGCTACACAATTCAGACTACATCTACTGAAAAACCTAGTTATTTCCCTCTTTCCTGTTTTTCCCATCAATGAGGGAGGGCAAGTCTCACTTGTGCTGACTGGTGTATCAATATTTGCCTTTTTTTTTCCTTCAGGAGCAAATATTTGCATCTCTCCTCACTATCCTGCCTGTCTTTTCTTTGTTTTCCCAGATGGCTGCCTTCCTATCTCCTTCACACCTACTTTTTCTGTCACTAACTGCAGATCCATTTTTTTTAAAAAAAAAATCCTTTATGGTACCATCATTGCTCTATTGCGGTAATAATAAATTCTGGACCAATGAAGAATTAATAGTTCAAAAATGAAGTAGTGATGTCACTACATTGCTTGCTTAAAATTGCTTGCTTAAAAAATTTAAAAATTGCTTGCTTAAAAAAGAAGGGAGGTTTTGCAGTACTGTTGGCAGTTTTGTGGAAATCAAGCATGCTTTAACCAGCCTAGATAGAAACCAAAATGGCACCCCTAGGGAGATGTAAAGGTTGGTTAGTGTATATACTTAAAGGATTGGGGATGGTTTATTGATTTAACACATCGTTGTTGAGTCAATGACAAGGTTATAAAAAAAAGTAGCACCTGCTGATCACACAAGAACATAGCAGCTTAGAACCCCCTGGGGGGAAAGAAGGTCATGTCAAACACTGCAGCCAACCAGAGCTGGTGCTGTTATTGGAATGGAACAAAGTGCTGGAGACAATCCGCTTAGGACTGGAGGGCTCAGATCAGAAAGCAATCATTTTTAATCAAAACTGGAAAACACAGGTGTTCTGTGCATTTGTAACGAATGGGCTTGGAGTGGGAAGACAATAAGCTCACAATAAGCTACACCCAGGAAGGAGTGAATCATCTATGCTGGCGATGGCCCAATCCAAAAGTACAGATCTACCATTAATTTGGTAGATGTGGCAATTATATAAAGCCCTTCAGAAAAAAAATAACAATTGCCTTTCCTTTTTCTCTTTCCTCTGATGCTGAATGAATGAAACATATTTAAGCAAGATAACTCTTTAAAAAAAAACACATAATAACAAATGCTGAACCATTTTCTGTGCTGAACATACTGTAAAGTGAGTAGCCCTATGAAATGGTTCAGATTCTTAACCTTTTGATAAATGGAGTACATTTTGAGTTGAAGGAGATGAAAACCAAAAGATAACTCAGCACAATTTGTTCAAATAAACAATTAAAAACTGTGAGTATAATACATGCCTGCAGTTCACCCTCCACACACACAAAAAAACCCATTCCTTATTCATAATTAGTAAAGAAACCAAACAAATCAGCCACAATGGCTGAACTTAACATCCTGGCTCAAAGGCCTGAGGGAACAACTCGACTCAACTTTAATGCATTTTGAAAAACCAAAGGGTTGGACTCACCCAGATCCCTGCTGGGATGCTGTCCCACAGGGCAAGTGCTGACACAGAGAAAGCATGATCTTGAGTATCACAAGATGGATATTGGTTAATAGAAGGGATCCAGACCAGAGATAGTATTCAGCAGGTTCTGACCAGTTCTGCAGAACCGGTGGTGGAAATTTTGAATAGTTTGGAGAACTGGTAGCAGAAATTTTGAGTAGCTCGGAGAACCTGCAAATACCACCTCTGACTGGCCGTGCTCCCATCTATTCTCTGCCTCCCGAGTCCCAGCTGATTGGCTGGGTCTTCTTTTGTTGCCCTGCACAGGAGAACAGAGCTGGAAAGCAGGTTAGTGGGGTGGGAAGAGAATGGGGATTTTACAGTATCATTCCCCTGGAGTAGAGCAGAATAGAGATTTTGCCTAGAGTGGGGTAGGAATGGAGATTTTACAGTATCCTTCCCCTGCCACGCCCACCAAGCCACAGCCCCCCTAAGCTACACCACACCCACCAAGCCATGCCCACAGAACCGGTAGTAAATTTTTGAATCTGCCCACTGATTCAGAGTATACCATCTTTGCTGGGTCTGGCAGGGCAAACTGAAACAGCTGGGAACAGATAGTCCTACAAATACAATAGCCCTATCATGTAGGGTTTTATCAGGGATAATCAGCACTTTGAATTGCTTGCTGCAGTTCAGTCAACAATGGTGGTTGAGCTGCAGTGCACTGGATGCATTGTGAGACACCCATAACTGCCTGCACCACTGTGTTCTGAACAAATAGCACTTTCCAATGCTTATCAAAGGCAGACCCATGTACACTTCAGTTGGCACTACAGTAAAGCAGTAGTACAGCAGGTGAGTAGCGGGTGAATTACTGTGAATAGGGCTGCCTGATGCAGAAAAAGTGTACACTTGGTACACAGAATACATACTTGAGAAAGAAATAGCAAGTACAATTAATATTTAATATGGATTGATTCTTGTTTTCATTAAATGGCATTTGGGAAATGCTATCAAAATTCACAGTGGAAGAAATTCTCTTCCGAGGATACATTTGGTCTAATTATGATTATCAATGTGTGCATTTGTATGTGTTTATATACAGTCTTTTTACTCCTCTTGACATTTGCAGAACATTTATAGATATTCTTCGGCAGGTAAATAATGACTCTAAAGCTTTGATATGTAGTAGGGTAGTAGCCTATGCCTCTTGCAAGAATGACAAGGAAAGTTACAAAAGGAGATAAAAGAAGCTTTGAATGTCTATACCAAAAACTACATTTTGAAGCTATTATGATTTTAAAACTATCATATTGTTGATTTGATGTTGATTATACCCTATGACTATCATTAAGTGTTGTACATTATGATTCTTGATTCTTAATGAATGTTCCTTCTTTATGTATACTGAGAGTATTTACACCATGACAAATTCCTTGTATGTCCAATCACACTTGGCCAATAAAGTATTCTATTGTATTCTATCATCACAACTAGTAGTCTGTAGAGGTTGTCAGTCATCCAGGTCATGGTTGCCCAAAGGTGCTTTTTTAGGAGGCAAGTGGACTTTCTTGTTTTTGCTTTGAAGATGTTTCGATTCTCATACACTTTTAGCTGTACAATTTGGGGCGAAAACCCTTGGAATGGTGTGGGAGTAGGAATGGATTTCGACAGGAAAAAAAATGGCAGATTACAGGAACCAGGAGCACTACTCAGGTGACTCTGAGGACACAGATAAACCTCCAAGTGCTTCAATGACCCTCTAAAAGAATGTGAATGACCAGCTGTCTGCAAGGAATATAAATCCTTCCATTCCCCACTATCCTGTCTGAGCTGAAGAAACTTCTTGGGTGAAAAGCAAAATGTCTTTAAAGAAAAACCAGAAAGTCCAGTTGCCTCCTGAAAAAAGCACCTTTGGGACATCATAGCTAGTGCTTGACAGAGGATATTTCACAGCAATTGCAATGAAATTAGTTCTCCATTCGTGGAGTTCTATATGGACTAAATCTTCCATAGATATTGGATGCCTGTTCAAGAAATTGAGCCATACATTTAACATTACCGGAATGTTTGAAATTAGTTAAAGTTTGACATACAGAAAGGTTCAGATGGGCCTATTGATCACATACCTGGCTCCCTGCTACGTGATATCGGTCCTGCCTGAGCTCCTGGAGGTTATAGCCGGCTTGGCGGTTGAGACCCCTAGGCTTATAGTCATGGGGGATTTCAACCTACCCTCTGCCGGTGGGACCTCTGGGATTGCTCAGGAGTTCATGGCTTCCATGACAGCCCTGGGCCTGACCCAATTAATTCGGGACCCCACACACACTGGGGGTCACACCTTGGATTTGATTTTCGTCTCTGGCCAGTGGCAAGATGATCTAGGTGTGGGGGACATTGCTATAGAGCCCCTGTCATGGTCTGATCATTCGCTCTTTATACTGGACTTCTGTTCTGCATCCCCTTGCCTCAGGGAGGCAGAGCCAATAAAATGGTTCTGCCCCAGACACCTGATGGACCCGGATAGGTTCCTGATGGAGCTTGGGCCTTTTCCCGAGGCTCGCACACACAACTCGGTTGGGGACTTGGTAGCCATCTGGGAGAGGATGGCTGCCGAGGCCCTTGACTGGGTCGTACCCTTGCGGCCTCTGACCCGGTGCCAATCCCAATTAGCTCCTTGGTTTTCCAAAGAGCTGAGGGAGATGAATCGTCGGAAAAGATGCCTAGAGAGTGGTTGGAGGACCAGCCACTCCGGATCTAACCGAACACTATTGCAGTCCCATATTAGGGCCTATTTAGTGGCAATAAGGGCGGCAAAGCGGTCTTACTTTTCTGCCCTTATTGCGTCCACAGAAAATTGCACAGCCATCCTTTTTAGGGTGACCCACTCCCTTTTAGATGTGGGAGTGCGGGAGGATCCCCTGCAGGGACAGGCCGAGGATTTTTCGAGATATCTGTAGGACAAAATCGCTCAGATTCGGGATGGGTTGGACTCTGACTGGGCAACAATGGTATTGTACTGTTTTTAGTTGGGCTGTACACTGCCCCGAGTCCCAATTTGGGAGAGGGGGCAGTATATAAATTAAATAAACTCTAAACTCTAACTCTAAACTCTTTGGGGCCACATGGGATACCATACAATAAGACAAGTGATAAAGATAGATAGATGATAAGTAGATAGAATGATAGAATGGTAGATAGATAGATAGATAGATAGATAGATAGATAGATAGATAGATAGATAGATAGATAGATAGATAGATAGATAGATAGATAGATAGATAGACAGACAGACAGACAGACAGACAGACAGACAGACAGACAGACAGACAGATAGAAAGAAGATGATAGAATAAAGACAGTTTGGCTTCTATATAGAAATATAAGGGACCTTTTGGAAAAAAAAATACTTTGTAGATCATATTACACAAATATTTTTAAAATAAAATAGGATAATAATCATCATTATCCTTCTGCTCAGGTTTATTATCCAACAGGATAATCTTCCCTACGATCAAGATGACATGTGAAATATATCAAGGATGCCTACACTCTTCTTTAATATTTAATTTTATGTTGGAAACTTTTGTCTGCTTAGTAAGACAATTTGATGATATTCAAGCTGTTTGTAGATCAGAAAGTGAATATAAATTGCTGCTTATTGTTATATGCAGATTGTATTTTGGGTCTGTTTAATGATAATCACCAATCTTTACCTTAGTTTGTAGAAATGGCATAGCAATATAATAAATACCCTGGATACACAATAAAATGGAATAAATGGAACACCATGCCAATTGGTAATAACAGTCTCATGTAAGTAAGAAAAAAAACCCAAAGATTTGTTTATTGCCATGTTTACATTAAATACCCAGGGATAATTATTCTTAGCAAGATATGCTGCTTAATAGATGTGAAGTTTTTTAATTGTATCACTCTGATAAAATAAGATATTACATGATGGATAAGAATATTGATATATTTGATGGACATGAACAAGACTTCAATAACCTTATTTAAAACTTGTGTCTTGATTTGATTTTTGCCAAATAATGATATTCTCTCTCTCTTTTAAGGAGTATGTGCTCCATTTACATTCCATGTCAAGCATTTGTAACCCATAATCAAGCCAAAATTTTTAGAAAAATCGTGTGTTGGAATGTGGTCTGGATTCCTGGAGGGAAGAGTTGGATTCCAGAGAATCAGGAGGTAGCAAAGCATGGAAAGTTTAATTGAAAAGAAGAGAGTTAAAAAGATTCTTCTGTAGTGATTCTCAGAGTATATCTATAGCAATACAAATAGTTGGCAAGATTTCTGCCTATAAGTGAGGAACAATAAAGGAAACTATTCAGAAGTAACTCCGTGTGTCTTTCTTGGTTGCTGGGTGTCCTGATTGCTTAACCAGGAAATAAGGAGAAACTTTCTGCAGTGAGAACAATCAACCAATGGAACAGCTTGCCCTTGGAAGTTGTGGGAGCATCATCATTTGAGACTTTCAAGAAGAGATTGGACTCCCATCTGTCAGAAATGATGTAGAGTCTCCTGCTTGGGCATGGGGTTGGACTAGATGACCTACAAGGTCCCTTCCAACTCTGATTATCTGTTATCTGTTACTTGATTCAACTAGTTCAGTATTAATCTTCCAGTATCTGATTGCAACTGTACAGGTTTTTGGGTAGTCTCATCTGACATCTCCATCACCAATTCTTTCATTTTTTTCTAGAAATTCTCTCTCCTTCTGAACAGTTGAAAGCCCTGCTATTTAAAAGTAAAACAAAATCATAGCTGCCAATTTATCCCACTGAAGTGGAATCATTTCCTGTTTTAATCTTCAAATAAGAACTACTTTTTTCTCTTACACAAAATTCTAATTTAAATTTATTTAAGAACAATTAAATTTATACTATCAATTTTCAATCTTGCATTAAAATGCTGCTGCAAAACTTGACCCTTGTCTTCTTCTTGACAAAGCACATCAAGATATCCCCTGGAACATTTCTTATTCTCACAAATTTGTATAAATTAAGGGTGGCTGAAAGGAAGAAGGGAATACATTAAAAATTGGTTTATTGATTATGATTATGGTTAACTGAGTTTCTATCTCTGATGATACTTAATCTTGACTGGGACACTGGGTTGGGGTTGAAAATGTTTCACTGAGTGTAATGGATTAGTTTGCAATATATACATTTTTGATATGTAAACAAGGAGTAACTATTTCTGGTAATGTTTAATAGTTTTTTTTTTAATTATTTGCAATGTTTAATTGCAAATTGGGATTAGAGTTTAATTATTAAAGAGAGGAATGATTGGGGTTTAAATTAAATGAAAAGGGAAATTATGTGCTTATGCTACTAGCTATTTCTATTAAATTTTACTGGACTTTTCCAGATTAATAAGGGGGAATGAAGATTTAGAGATGAGATAATAGAAAAAAAGGTGAGATATATAATGGAGATATATTTGATTGAATTTTAAGAGGCAGTAATAAGTTGTTAATGTTGAATATACTTGCTAGAGATGAAAATGAAAGTTCCTTTTTTGTGTTATTTTTTTTTTTGAAGGATTTTTTTCTACACCTTTTTAATTGTTTCTCTCTCTCTCTTTATTGTATTTTTATATTAAGTTCTTGTTTTCATTTTATCTTTTTTAATATAATTCTTAATAAAAGTATTGAATAAAAGGACAGAGGCAGATTTGCTTTTTTTTCTTTTTCAAATGAATCATTTCCTTTCTGATTTCAAAGCAAAGGAAAATGGCTCCACCAGATCCTATTACATATTGCCCCCAGAAAACTGGTTTCAATATTTTTTGTTAGCTATTATGCTGACATGAGCTTTCTGTATAGATTTGTTTGGAACATAATAAATAACTATTTAGTATTGTGCAAAATTAATTAAAACCAAACCATTCAATAACAATCCAACAGTAAATCTTTAAAGTTCAGTGAATTACATGCTTAAATTGTCGTACTGTAAAAATACAATAAAAATTACATTTGCTAAGAAGAGTCAGCCAGTACAGGAGACAAAAACATGATCAGGGCCACAGCAATGCCAACAAGGATATCTTAATTAATCTTTATAATTCTGGAAGAAGAGAATTACATGTACAGCTGTGAACAGCATTTGGTGTCAGCACAGAAGGCATTCCTTTTATCAGCACATGTGGGCATGCTTGCATGTTTGTGGATTTTGTTTGTTTGTTTGTTAGGGCCTTTGAATCAATGTTGACATGAACATTTAACAGAATTTTCTTTCTACCCTACACACAAAAACACACACAGAGAGAGAGGGGGGGGGGGGAGAGGGAGAGAGACAGACAGACAGACAGACAGAGACAGGGACAGAGAGACAGAGAAAGAACTCTACCAATGAGAATCAAGGTGTGGGAAGAAATATCCATCTGGTTCAGTTCCAAGCCTGGAGAAAGACATTGGAAACATGGAAGTTGATTGGAAAGATGGTTATAAAGCAGAACCACCAAGCACATGATTCTGGTGCAGCTGACCACATGGAGTTGAGAGTGGGATGGTGGTGTTGTACATTCTCTTGGGCTTTGCACTTGAGTTTCCTGTTTCTGTGCAAGAACATGTATTCTATTGGCTGTTGTAGGGGTTATGTAGGAGTCATAGCTGGCTTTATATGTTGTCTGACCTCCCAGGTTTGGTTGAAGTTTGCTGAGGGTGATGCAATGAAGGAAATACTGTTAGAAAATTGTGCAATGTAGTGAGCTCTGTGTCTTTTGCGAAATGGAAGTGGGTTAATCCTATTATCTCCTGAAAGATAATGCCATCATCCTGGAGCTGAAGGTCTTTTGTTTTGTAAATAGGCTGGCCCAGTCTTTCTTAGTGGGCACAAAATATCTGCTGGGGGCAGGGAGCTGGGGCTCTGAGTTTCTATCTCCCTTAAGATTTTTTATTTCTCTTTTAGGGAAAATATTTTATCCTGTCTTTTCAATGTTCCTCAAAATATTTCATTCTTCCAGGAAGGAGGGGATGGCTTCCCACAAAGGTGAAACAATCTTAAGTTTCTTCCTCATTCCCTCCTCCCTTTCAAGATTGAGCTGGAGTTTACCTCATGGCTGTTGAATAACTTCTTCAAGGGCATTTCTGCATTCCTCTACAGAAACAGAACTTGTGTTCCTGCATTTATACTTATGAAAGAACACAGAGCACTACCCTGAGGAGATTAAAAGTTCCCCATTCCTATATTAAATACATGAGCCTCCTAAATAGTAACATTAACATTTTATGGAGTAAAATAGCAAAACCTAGCAAACTTATAATAAAAAATAAAACAAAAGTAGGGTTGTCTCAGGTAGCATTTAGAATTAAAACTACTGGAAAATGTCAACGTGTAAGGGGAATTGGGGAAAAAAACATTCCAGATGAAAGCAATGAGAAAAGCAAACCATTTCTATATTCTTGCCAAGAAAATTATGAAGTCATATGGAGTACAGCCAAAGTTTAATTACCTTTTTAAATTTTTGGAGAAACTTCTGTCTTCTAATGATGTCCCAAGCACATCTTCTGCATTTTTAAAACAGTTCTGATTCAGTCTGATGGGAAAGTAATGGCCTTTGTTTGCTTGTATTTCCAGAGGAGAAGAACATTTCAATCAAATTCACATGGATGTCATCCGGGGTTCATGTACTGACTAGTTACATGGTTGACAAGGATGATATGTACATACCTTGTCTTTCACTGTCAGTTCACTGTCTGCACTATTCCTAACTTCCCAGCCCTCATTAAATCATATATATATATATATATATATAATGACAGAACCCTTTACCAACTTTGAACCTCTAAAGGAAGATCTAAAAGACAACCAGAAGTATATGTGTGCAATTTTTGAAACATTTCAAGAATGAAATTGAAAAATGGTAATTTTATTTTGCAAAGAGCAGAAAACAGCTAGAAAGTCAGGCAATAGAAACAGGATTAATTTCTTCTACTAAACGGAACCTCTTCTGAATTCAGCCCTCTCTAATTTCCCTTTGAAAACAGTCCATCTAAACAAACTTTCCTTATCTCATATCTTTTGCATTAAAGAATAGAAAAATCACCTGAGGGATTAAACTAATTTCCATTTTATTCATATATTTCAAAACAAGGACATGTATCAAAAATCCATCAACAGGAAAATGTTTTTTTTTAAAGACTCATGAATTATGTTAATTTGGATAGGCCATAAGTGAATAACCCTAAAAGATCCCACAGCGCCAACTAGCTATTCACTTTTATTTGTTTATAAACGTAAGTGGGAAAAAGATTAAGAAAAAACAAAAAGCCAGCTGAGATCAAAGGTATTATTAAATGTTTTTATTTTAAAATTGCTTTCAAAAATACCTGTCACTCCCATGCCTTATTCAATATTGCTCTGGAACTATACATTGCTTTTATTCACTGTTTCAAGCAAGTTAAATAAAATTACAGATTCCTTAGTGGTGATTAAGAAGTGTGGTTCCAAGTCTTGCAAAATTAAAAAAAATAAGAAAATCTCTAGCATCTTTGCCTTAGTAAAACTCCCAAAGATCTTCTGATGAGTAGGTAACAACATACTATAGGAGTGAAAAAAGGGCAGAAATGCCTGTGTTATTAAAGTTCTATTTATATGTGTTGCGTAAACAGATTTTTGTGACCAGAAACATTAGTAGAATGAAGATGTTAATTTGCACCTATTCTATTCTTTCCAGTACATGTTTCCATCTTACCTGGAGGAAGATTGTTACCTTCCAAGTTATTTTTCCCTATTTCAAAAAAAAAATACCCTTCTAGAGTTTTCTTGCTTCCATGTTTAATCATGAGCTGCATTTTGGCTCTTTGTTTTCATTTTTCTTCAAAAGTGAGAAAGGTTAATGAGAGACAAACAGAAACCTTTGCCAGCAGCCTTGTGTTTTGATCTGTATGGGTAGGGATGTAACAACACTGTTTATCAAATGGTTGGATTCTTGCCCACGTATGGATACTTTTAACAAATAATAAAAAAAAACTGCTCTTTCAGAAAAAGATGCTCTTTATTAGTTACAGATAGCAGCATCAGTTGGTCTCAGAAAATGTGCCACCGTTTTGCTTGTTCAAAATCTAAAAAAGAAAGCAATAGTTAAAATCCATAGACTTCACTTATTATTTTTTGAAAAAGAAAAAAAAAGATTGTGCAACTTTAATAAGAAAGGTTATTATTGTTAATTGTATTTACTGCCCCACTGACAGATACATACAAGTAATGGAAGTGTACAGTCTCCATCATGGCACATAAATTGGAGATAGATAATCTTCTCCCATGATATATCCAGGGTGCATGCATTTAGGGAAGTAAGGTCATCAGAATTGACCTTATCTTAATCTGAGTCCATCCTGCTAATGCACTAGTTTATATGTAGATGAGCCAAATATAATTCTGTGAGATTTTCTATTTTGCCCCAGGCATCTTCCAAAATATTTCAAAATATACAAGACTTTAATTCTAGGGAATACCTTCTTTCCTATATTGACTGAGTTCTGGAAAAGCAGGATTTCTGATCATAATGAAAAAGCCCTAAGGGATCTCTTCAGGGTTGTGAGAAAGCAAGGTCAAAGAACTAATAATAATGGCTAAAGCTAAGTAATTGAAGCCTCACCCTATTTGTAATACATTGCATTTTTTTTCATACCTCCATTTGGACACTTCTAAATACCATGGATAATTACATTCTATACAAGCATATGTAAATTTTTCCCTTCAAGAATGATTGATTCCACATATGCACAAATATTTTATTTGCCTGATTCCTATTCTGTTGGTTTACCTTGGGAATAAACACAGAAGGTTGGGTTGGAAGGAAGCAAAAATAAGCGAATAAATAGTGATGTCACCCTCATTTATGGTGAGTGCACTCTTCTCCATAGATCTTAATATTTACATGTTGGAAGGGAGAAGCAGGTCAGAAGTTGTGTGAACTGTAATCTAAAGTCTCTCTATATTAGATATGAGAAGGGAAACTGCAAACATAAGGATCTGCAAAATTAAAGGTATGAAATGTGGAAAACTCATATAGCAAAGCAGCAATAATATAGACTCACCTGTACAACATAATTCCTTTGGTTACAATAGTGGATTCTGCTCTTCCTACTTTAAATATAAAAATGCCTCTGTCAGTTTAGTCCAAGGGTAGACAGATTCAAAGTTGCTAAAGCTATTAAAATTAATTTCTACGGTTTAAGGTTGCTTTCAGTGAAATAAGGAAAAAAATGACTAAATTACTTGTCAATCCCTACAATTCACAAATGGCATTACTAGTTTAAATAGGAATCTATGAACACGACAACCCCATGCATGCTGTATCAGATGCAGTAAACAACAGCCAATGCAACGAAGCATAGATTCACACACTATGGTGAATCTATTTTTAAAAAAATAATTATTTGTCATACAAGCCACAATTGTCCCAATAAAACAAATGCTAATCCATAAATTATGGTTTTCAATCCATAATGGCAGGTTTAACAAAACATGTTAAGTCAATACTAAATAAATGAAATTGTAGTTTAATAAAAGCTATGAACTCAGCTAGAGTGGTAAGTCATGTAATTGGCACTGACAAATGCAACTGACAAATGCAATTGACAAAAGTCACTGACAAATGCAACCATCCCAAGTCAGATGAAAACAAGCATTTCTTCAAAATAATGCAAATTAATTTGTGGAATTCACTGCCACAGATTGTGATTCATTTTATTAACTTCTATCACAAACCCAATATGTAACTCATATGTCATTGTGTTTATATTAAAAATGGTCTTTCAACATCTTTCAGTGATTCATCCTTTATCGACTACTATGAGCTGTGGTGGTGCAGTGGTTAGAATGCAGTATTGCAGACTAATTCTGTTGACTGCTGATTGCCAGCAGTTTGAGTCTCACTAGGTCAAAGTTGACTCAGCCTTGCACCATTCTGAGGTCAGTAAAATTTGGGGACAATATGCTGACTCTGTAAATCACTTAGAAAGGGCTGTAAAGCACTATGAAGTAGTATATAAGTCTAAGTGCTATAGTTAAGCTTGCAATTTAGTGTTATACCCTTAATGTTTTTTTAGAAGGCTGAAACATATACAGCCAAAGATTAAAAGAATTTATGCATCACCCAACCAATTTGACCTATAGGTGAACAGAAGGGTATGTGTAATATAATAAAATATAAATGTAAATATAATAAAATGGTTTTAGCAGTCTAGCGGTTTTACATAATACAATAAAACACATTAAATCCAATTTTAAAAGTGAACCAAAAAAAGGGTATGCAAGGAGTACACAGAAAATAGACCTTGCAAAAGACTAGAAAATAAAAAGATCTTCCAGCACTTTGTCAAATATAGGAAAGGTGGGATAAAGAAAAATATTTGCAAACTCAAAATTCCAGCTTGCTGGACTTCTTAGAGGAAAGACCAATAAAGTCAGAAATCAAACAATGGATAATGACAAACTTCAGAACAATATCTCCAAAAGTTTCAGAAAGAAAGTCTATGCAGTAGATGATGTATCGCCTTCATCATCACCATCATTTTAGCCATTGTCTATCCACTGCAGGATGAAGGCCTCTTCCATATGTTTCCAAACAATATTGTCCTGAGCTTTCTTTTGCCAATTGGATCCATAATACTTGTTGATCTATCTTCTTTTAGTTCTCTTTTGTGAGTGCTTTGTATCAAGTGGGATCCATTCTATGACTACCTTAGTTGATCTGCCATCAGTTCTTCTTGCTGTATGATGCAGCTCATTTCCATTTCCATTCTTTTACTCTCTTGATATTGTATACTTTCATTTGTTCTCTAATCCATGTGCGAATCTTTTTATCTTGTCTTGCAATACCGAGCATGTATCTTTCCATCATTTTTTTATATCGATAGTGAGTTTAGTTTTCATGTTTCACTGGCATATGTTAGAGCAGGTAGCACACACTAATTGAAAACTTTTTTTCATCAGGCATAGGGAGAGGTTGCTCTTAAAAATTGTACTTAGCTTGCCAAATACCTGCCAACCATATTTAACATGCTGTTCAATTTCCTTTATTGTATCACCTTCCATTGAGATCCATTAGCCAAGGTATATGTAGTGGTCTACTACGTCTAGTTCTTCTCCAGATATAAAAAAATTCTTTCTTTGGTGAATATATTAAACATAACCTGGCTCTTTTTCAGGTTTCTTTTTAAGCCAGATAATGTGTACTGATATCATACAATGTATAAAACTGTTGAACAAATTCTCTTCCTAATATTTTATAATTGGCCATATCCATAATGAAACAGATTGAATATGTTGGTAGACTTGAAGATTACTTTTTCGTGTGTGTGTGTGTGTGTGTGTGTGTGTGTGTGTGTGTGTTTGTGTAAAACCAATCAAGAGACAAAGGCTCATGCTCAGATTCCTGTAAGCTTTGGCACCAAATTAAACTTGTAATGTGAGAATTTGACAGCTACTGATCTTGTAATCATCCATCCTGCTGGTACAAAGCATTTGGTACACATTTTATAGTGAGTGTATTTAGCTGAAATGTATACACAACCCGTCTACAGGTCTACAATTCCTTCCACATCAACACTGGAAAAACAATTTCCCTTCTGCTATGTGGAAAACATAGCTTTGTAGGCAAGGAAAGCTTTGAGAAAGCCCTGTAAAATCATGTGATTGAAGGGAGAATGAATCAATACTGTAATTTTAAACATTTGCTGAATTTTAAAAGCTGAGCACTTCAGGCATATGCAGTAATGAAATACTCATTCAAAGGCCTATATGTCTAAATCTGGTCCACTCTAGAACCTTAATACTTTAAGTCACATTTTATACAAAATCATTTGTTTAACTCTGTAATGATAGATCGCTTTAGATAAAAATACCGAAGAATTTTTCCCCCTTAAAATATAGTAGTAAAGAGCCACTGCAGATATAAAATTATATGGTGCCAATGCCTTTTATTATACGTTGTCTGCTTTTGATTTGGTCTTTCTGCTCTGTTTGCTAATATTGTTCTTGACAGATCTTGGAATTTGCCACTTATTGTAGCATGCCCCTTTTAAAGTAATAGGAACAAAATGGCAATAAAAACTTCTTGGCTAGGAATTCAATATAGCTGATAATTACTGTTAAATGGGCACTCCTTGCACTTGTGGTGCACCTGACCCCTGTATAGTAAATTTACTTTTGCTTCCAAATTTAAATACGCTCAGAAAAGCACAAAGCACTCTTGTGGTAGTAAATGTCTGATTACAATGTCCCATCAAATTATTCTGATCTTGGTTGCAATTTCTTAAAAGGGAAAACAGAAATCTATGGCAGAAAGCAGGCTATACAGGTAGTCCTCGACCTACGACCACAATTGAGACCAAAATATATGTTGCTAAATGATTTTAAGCGAAAAAATTTTAAGCGAATATAGCCCTGTTTTACAAGTTTTCTTTTCACAGTGGTTAAGTGAATTGCTGTAGTTAAGTTAGTAACCTGGTTGTTAAATGAATTTGGCTTCCCCATTGACTTCGTTTGTTAGAAGGTTGCAAAAGGGGATCACGTAGAATAGAATAACAGAGTTGACAGGGACCTTGGAGGTCTTCTAGTCCAACCTCCTGCTTAGGCAGGAAACCCTACACCACATGACCCCGGGACAATGCAACCATCATAAATATGAAACAGTTGTCAAGCATCCAAATGTAAAGCATGTGAACATGAAGATGCAACAGTGGTCACAAGTGTGAAAAATGGTCTTGTTCAGTGGTGGGATTAAAAAAAAAATTGCTACCGGTTCTGTGGGCGTGGCTTGGTGGGCGTATCAGGGGAAGGATACTGTAAAATCTCCATTCTCTCCCCACTTCTGGAGGAAGCTTACTGCAAAATCACCATTCCCTTCCCACCCCATTAACCTACTTTCCAGCTCTGTTCTCTTGTACAGGGCAACAAAAGAAGACCCAGCCGATCAGCTGGGACTCAGGATGCAGAGAATAGATGGGGGCAGGGCCAATCAGAGGTGGTATTTGCTGGTTCTCTGAACTACTCAAAATTTCTGCTACCAGTTCTCCAGAACTGGACAGAACCTGCTGAATTTCACCTCTGGACTTGTAGCTTTTTTCAATGCTATTGTAACCTCAAACCGTTACTAAACAAACTGAGGACTACCTGTATGCCTCAAATTATTTTTTCAGGTAAATTTCTAGCACATTCCAGGTTGCCTTGTCACTTTGGAGGCTTCTGAAAAGTCCTCCAAGGTTTTGCTGCTTAGGTCTGGCTGGGGTAGAACTTTCGATCTTCATTCATAGATCACATCCCTTCTTCTCTTGGGATCCAGGCATGAGAGGCAGACACTGTGAATGGCTGGCCCCCAACCGTGTTAGAGAAACTGTCTGAGATAGTCGGCTATAGAAATTGGATAAATAAATAAGCTCAGAAGGTAACAGCAAGCATAACAGCCAACAAATGACAATTACTACCCAACTCCATAGAAGTGGCTGCATTAACTGGCTAATGCCAACTGAAAAGATAATTCAACTAAAGGTCTATAGAAATGTGAGCTTTCATATATATTTTCTAGCTTAGACAATAAGGATTGTAATAGTCAATAGGGGTGGTGGGGAATGGGAATGAGCTTGTTCCTTTCCCCATTAGTGATATTTACTGTCTTCATAGCCATAGAGTGACTATGAATCCTGTCCTTATTACTGTAATTTTGGTTCAGCAATAGATGTCTTCAGAAGTTACTAGTGGGAAAATACACCTTAAAAAGCTGTTCCATGCTTTAAATGTCTTGTTTTTCAATCACTACTGTAAGAATTATTATCCTAGTAAACAGCAGTGAACTGAAGCCTGAAAGAGCCTTGCTATGTTTCAGTAACATCAGTAGCAGTTACTAACATTGCTACATTAGGGTCTGAGACACAGGATAAAACATATGTATCAATATTAGCTAAATGCACTATATGCATTCCATTATGCCATAGTGAGAGTTTTATAACAGCAGAGAGTCACTTCTGCCATTTCAGACTGAAGTCTCCATTTATATCATAAAACAAACACACTTGCTTAAGGCTACAGCATCATTTTAGGTTAAAACCTTTCATGTATTGCTACAAAGTGCCAGAGAAATGGGCTTTGAATATAACAGAGAAGACAAAGAACAGGTGTTTTGCCAACTTGCGTATCTGCTAACTGATTTTCCAACCAGTTTCTGCCCTCGGTAGTTTCCAGTAATTTCTTTGAGGCTGTGTTACTTTGAACTTGTGCTGAAGGACTTTATGTTTTCATTTATTCCCTAATTTGATGCCCTTCAGATATTTGGGCATGATTATTTGTAGCCAGAAATGGTATCTAAGAACCCAAATGGATGCAATTCCACTTGCTAATTAGTAATACAAGTAAAAATAAAGAACAACACAAACCCTACATTGGAATTAATAATAATGTCAAAGAGATGCAGAAGCTGAGAAGAAAGGAGCTGTATAGATTAAAGAGTAACTCATTTCTGATTACTCTAGTCCTTCAGACCTTCAGCTGTAATACTGCTCTGACTCTTTTAAGTGCCACAAAGCCTTTCTCTTTCTTTTCCTATCAACAGTAATTCTCTTCTAATACCAGGAAAAAATGCTAATTCAATAATTCATGTTATCCTTGGAGGATGGAGAAGACTTTTAATGTCTCTTAGAAAAGATCTTACAAAACTGTCTTCCAAGATCAATTTCTTTTTCCTGGTAAAAGCACCAGTGCAACAGTTTAAGGCAAATTCACTTCCTAGAAATCCTTTGGATTTCATTGTTCAACTGTGTGATATATTGTAACATATTATCAGTCGATAATACGTTACACAAAGTTCAGGCTTTCTGCATTGAAAGTTGTGGATTAGTTTTAATTGTGGATACTACTTTAGGGTTAAAGGGCAACAAATACAGCAGCACCTCAATACTCATTGTTAATTGGTTCCAGGAGGCACAATGAGTACAAAAAATGATGAACACCAAATAAACTCATTTCCCAGGAATAATGCAGCGAATGCAGCCAACACCAACAAATTCAAGTACCAAACAAACTTGAGTACTGGGACAAAATGTTTGCATCAAAATGCTCTGAGTACCAAATTCAATGAGTTTCAAAGCAGCTGAGCACCACTGTAGAACAAAATCCATTAGCCTTGTGTAAGATTTAATAACGACAAGAGACAAGTGACTGAAATAAGAGTTTTATTTTAGAATAAAAATATTCAACAGACATTTATTTAGGCAGAGCAGTAGAAGGGAGACAATTGTATCCAGAAGAAGAAAGTAGCAGACAGATATAATTTTTGGTGTATTGAAGGGAGGAGGGAGAGAGAGGAGAGTGGGAGAGAGAGGGAAAGGGAGAGAGCACAAAATATAGTAATTTATAAGCTCAGTGAAAATAATATTTACAATAATTCTAGCACTACAGACATTTATAATTCTGCACTCATACTTAAGTCAAAGACAAAACAACCCTTCTCTCTTTGTCTTTCTCTTTCTCAAACATACATATATGGCTGTTGTAACTGACAGTTTTATTGTTTTGCTGAGAGTTGTGCTAACTGTCATGAGCTTTTTCTATGTTTCTTTGTAGAAAAGACTTGTGTCTTCAACACCCTTCAGCATTCATTGTTATATTAAACAACCATATAATCCTGAGAAAACAAATAATTTTCTACATAAAAGTTTTTATATCAAATAAGCTCAGTATTTTAAGTTCAGTTCAAAGTTCCCTGTACTATTAGAACTTATCTAGCTGATATTTTCTAGCTGGAAGGCACAACCAGAAATGTATTGGAGAGAACAGTACATGACCCCGAAGGGCTTTGGAGTTTAATAAAGACTATTGTGTTCTAGATATCATTGACAACTAATTACAAATTCAGCAAATGCCAACTTTTCTAGGGAAGAAACAGAGGAATACACATTGATAAACTGCAACGTTCAGCATGAATGAAAAAGCAGTTTACCTGCTGTGAATTTTGCAATTAGAAAAGCATGCTTCACGGTTATTGAAACAACAGGAATAATGATAGGCACGGGGCAAAAACAAACAAACAAACAAAAAAAACAATACCCCACAAGGCAAGGCTACTTACTAGGAGAAGGAACAGATTTATGCAAAGGCAGAATAAAAGAGGGAGAGAAATCTCTTCTATCTCAGTTATTCCATTTTATCACTTCTGACTTGGTGAAATTGCCATCTCATTAATAGAATGAACGATCACAATACAGTCACTTCAGCACTTTTTGTACTGATTGCAAATAAGAGCATAATTTTTCAATATCTCCCTGGTTCTTCAGTGCCAAGTAGCTGAGCTGAGAAGGAGGAAGTGACATCTGGCAGGACTCTTCCATTTATTTTCAGCACAATAGTTTTGGTTTGTTTGTTTGTTTGATATGTTAAGGATTTCATGTAAAAGGTAAACTAAGAACTTATCTATGAAAAAGAATCCTGTAATTCATCACTCCCTTCCTAGAGCCAAAATAGAATAACTGGCCCATAACTATCTAGCTAACATCAGGACTAGAGGTCAGTGTTTCTTGCTGTCTAGTCTGGTGCCTTAACAATAGCACCAAACTGCCTCCCCATTTTCTTGAATACTTTCTCATAACAGAAAAAGAAAAGTATTGTGAACGTGAATTTGGGATACTTCCATGCCATTCTTGTTTTAGTCTCTAATCCCTCTAAAGTAACATGAATCTGTTCTGATTTTGTTGCTTTTGGTAGAAGTAAGAATTTTTCTAGCTGTCCTATGTGAGCTTCTGTAGGAGGTCTGACTTTTATATCAGATTTTCAGTGATTGCCCTTTATTCAAACAAGTTGCTTCTCATGAGGTTTCCTGTTTATATTGACCTTTAACACTTTTCCTCTCACCTCTATAGTGTCTTTTTTTCTAATCTGTTTTCCTCTTTCATTGATCCTTCCTTACCGAAGCTTGTGGACTGTAATAAAATAGTAATGAAATCTGCCCACAAAGCATAGCATTTGCATCCATGAAATTAATTACCTATTCTTAAGGCTTTTTATTTTTACAGATGAGTCCTCAGAGTCCATTTGTTAAATTAATTGCTGTCTGGGCTGGCAAAACTTTTCATAATATGATTTTTTTTTTCCAGGTGGGCAGATTTGGCAGAAAGCATTTGGTATATCAAAGCAAGCAGAAGTCATATGAAGAAATTCTCAAGATGTCCATGTAAGAAAGAAAACGTTAGAAAATATATTCTCTCTTATATAATAGCAAGATTTTAAAACAATGATAGCAATTACCCATAACAATTAATATTCATAGGAATCTCTGAGAGAGATTGTGTATCTTTATATTTATATGACCATAATTGATATAACATATAGTATGTTGTTTACATCCCTTCTATGAAAAAAAATTGCAAATTTTAATGAGTTCTTATCCAGAAATGAACCAAATGAAATTCTTGCCCAGTAGCATTGGGCAAATTTAATTATATATAGACATTCCAAGGCCATGTTACATTAATTACTATGTGGCATTAAGACAGCAATATGATGAGAAAAGGGATAAATACTGCTAATATACTATCTTTCTAAAGCAGGAGAGCTGTGCCTGCTAGTCCTCTTTGTAAGATAAATTTATAGAACATAGAATAACAGAATTGGAAGGGACCTTAGGGGTCATCTAGTCCAACTCCCTGCTCAAGCAAGAGTGTCTATACCATTTCCAACAACTGGCTGTCCAGTCTCTTCTTGCAAACTTCCAGTGATGGAGCAGCCACAACTTCTGAAGGTAAGGCATTCCAATGGTTTGTTGTTCTTACTATTAGGAAATTTCTTCTTAGTTCTAGGTTGCTTCTTTTCTTGATTGGTTTCCATCCATTGATTATTGTCTTGTAGGAATTAGGTATGCTTTGGTAAATAGTTTGTCCCCCTCATCTTTGTGACAGCCTCTCAAATACTGGAACAGTGCTATCATATCTCCCCTAGTCCTTCTTTTCACTAGACTAGACACACCCAATTCCTGCAACCATTCTTCGTGGTTCCTTTATTAATGGAACTTTAGCAGTACTGAATTCATTGCCTAAAGTTTGAGAAGGACAATGCTAAAAATAAAAGCAAATAAAAATCTGGAAATCTTGGCTCTGCCTTCTCCAGTAACACTAATAAGGGGCTCATTAAGTCCATTCATAATAATAAAAAAGAGTTTCCCCTGTTACCACAAGGGTCACTAGTTTTGACTCAAACAGAAGCTCAGTCAGTCAGATTTCTACAATAAGGCAAACCTGCTTCAGTGGGCTGTCTGACCAATGGTGTTCCCCTCCCCCCTGGCCTCATACTTCCTGCTTCTGGAGAAGTAACAGAGGAAGCTTAGATCAGTGGTGGTATTCAGCCAGTTCACACTGGATCGGGTGAACCGGTAGCAAGGATTTGGCATGGGTCACCGAACCGATAGTAAGTTCTGGCTGGCCACATCCCTGACCCAGTCGCCCAGTCACCGCTGGCTCGCTTGCCCCACTTGCCCAATGCTTGCTCACCTCACCTGTCCTGATGCTCTCCCCTTAAGGTATTTCTTTTTTTCCCCTCCCGACAATCAGCTGTTCATATGATCAGCTGTGCTGGGATTCCCCTTGCTGAGGACCAGGAAGGCAAAAAATGGAGGGAGGGGCTCAGCCCCCCATCCATTTTTTGCCTTCCTGAACCCCAGGGGAGACTTCTGGGAGCAAAAATGCCCCCCAGAGGCTCTTCTGAGGCCAGGAAGGTCCCAAAATGGAGAGTGGAGGGGTGCAGCGTGCACCTCCCATGCTCTGTTTTTTTTCTTCCTGAGCCCCAGAGGAGCCTTCTGGGAGCAAAAACAGTCCCCCAGAGGTTTCTCTGAGGCCAGGAAGATCCCAAAACAGAGCTGGGGGGGGTGGCTGCAAAAAAGAAAAAAAAGTCATGCTCACCCAGTCACATGGTCATGCCCACCTAGCCACGGCCACCAAGCCATGCCCACAGAACCAGTAGTAAAAAAATTGAATGCTACCACTGCTCTAGATGACACAGCTGTGCAATAGACTATTAGTTCTGATCTGCACATACAGTTGTGTAAGTCAACTACTTAACAGTGCCCTGTGGTGCAGTGGTTAGAATGCAGTATTGCAGGCTAACACTGCCCACAACCTGGAGTTCAATCCTGATGGACTTGAGATTGACTCAGCCTTCCATTTTTCTGAGGACAGTAAAATGGGGAACCAGATTGTTGGGGGCAACATGTTGACAGTAAACTACCTAGAGTGTGCTGTAAAGTGCTCTGAGGAGGTATATAATATAAGTCAAAGCGCTATTGCTATTGCTGTTAAAATAACAGTTGTAAGAGGATGTTTTATTTGGCACATCATTCCAACAATTCATTCATTCATTAAATGTATATAATCTCCCTTCTCATATACATGATTTTGAATGTCAAACAAAGTTAAAGAAACACAAAAAGCAATGCAACAAAATTACCAAAAACATAACAACAAAAATAATTAAACATAAGTGGTGGGAAAATACAGTTTTCTTAGTAATATTGCCACTTTACAGGCTCTATATCCATTTTCTAGGATCTAGAAGGCCAGCAAGGATGAGGCCAATCCGAACTTGGAGGAATATTTCAATCCTGACTGGAATTGCCTGTCAAAGAAAGAGAACCAGCATAATATAATTCTGCCCAATCCTACCCCATGTCTCTAGAACAGAGGTGTCAAACTCACTTCATCACAGCAGTGTCCCATGATGTATTGGGACCTTTTCCCCCTTTGTTAAACTGGGCGTGGGTCTGGCCAGCACATGTGGCATCCAGCCCATGGTCTGGGAGTTTGGCAACCCTGCTCTAGAATGATAGCACTGAAGGCAACTTTGAGGACAAATAGAGCAAGAATGGATACACTACTCCCATCCCATTTCAGCCAGAAGTCATCTAGAATGCAACCAATGCTGTCCCATGCCTAACTGAAATTTTACTGAACGGCAAAATCCATTTCATTCAGGATCCTCTGTGCTATGAATCATAATTCAGTATGTTACTCTGACCTTAAATCTGAAGGTGTAATTTCAGCTGAACCAATGCTTTAGGATTATCAGTGTCCAGACTCAGTAAGCCAGGATCCAATTGAGCCTAAATAAGCATCTTCTGTTCAGCTGGAGCAATCAAATAATGAGGCATAACCCCCAACCCCAAGTTTCAGGGCTAGAGGCATACAAAGTTGAGCAGAGCAACACTCCCCAATGAGGCTTCTCACCTGGCAAAGGATGAGCCATGAGTGATTACAGCCAGATGTAGGCAGACAGATTTAGGTACCTGTTTTGTTGGCAGTCTTTATTGGAAACAATTGTCCGAAGTCCTTGTTTGTGATTCTTGTTCCTTTGACTCTTGGACTAGCTGGATACCTGATTTGACTTTCTGTGACAATTGGAACATATTTGTAGTATGCTATTGCTCCTTGGACTGTATTGACATTTTTCAGGCAAGCACTCTCTGCTAGGCATTTGAATTACATTCCTGTCTACTGTTATCTGCTTCAACGTCTGAGTACTGTGTCTGTGTGTGTGTGCTTGCAACCTTGAAAAAGAACACTCTGAAGCTGCTGTGTGACCACCTTCTCAATAGCTTCACTAAAAAGGAAAAGTTCTATACTAGATGAAAATTGTCCAATATGGTTGACCACTACGATAACTTTATCCCAGGAAGCTTCACCAGTCAGGAGGGAAATGGGTCTAATAGGCAGTTACCAGACCCCAATTTGTTTCTGAGATCCAACAATTGCCAATTCCTCCCACTTAACATGGCTGGGCTACACCATGGGCACCTCCACAGGAGCTATTCAAAGGCTGGCATATAACTAGAAATGAATGAGTTTTTTGTGACAGATGTTCTACAAAATCTATAGATGCACCCAAACAGGTTGCAGTCACTCTTACTATGTCTCTAAATAGACATAGTAAGGACACTTCCTTCCCCCTTACTATCAAAGGATTTGATAGTAAGGATTTAAGAGGCAGGCTTTAATTTACCTCTAACCTTGTTCAGTTGAGTTCCTTGCTCTTTGATCTCCAGCAGTGCTCCAGACATCTCTCCATCTTTTTCATCACCCTTAACTTTTCCACAGAGGGATGGGATCCATAAAAAGTGGTCACATGGTTGTGTTTTAGGTATTCAAGGGAACATATATATTCATGGTCAGCCTGGCATGAGGCTGAGATCAGGTATATTGGCCCTGTCATTTTTCTCCCTAACTTCCATATTTTCAGCTGGAGGTTTGAAAGAGAGCTCATATTTGTAGATACAGTCATTCCATATGATCCAAGATCGTGATTTATTCCTGGATTGTGTGGAAAGTAACCAAGTTCAAATAAACAAAAGACCTTTTGGGAATGCATGAATATTGGAGATAGTACAGAATGAGGCTTCTTGAACCAGGCCTGTACATGTTCAGCCAAACGTCTGAAAACTTGATCCTCATATGGTTCTATTCATTTCTGTTATATAGACAATTGAATACTGGAGAGATCAAACCAATTTTTCAAAATATCTAAGATAAAGATAAATCATGATCCTGGTCCTAGCAGAGAATTCTAGTGCTAAGTATTTGTATACACAAAAAACCCCTGACTATTGAGCTTAATGTTCCTTAAGTTCACCTTGATTTTCATTCCTCAAAGCCTCTGGTCTTCTATAATATTAGGTGATAAATGAGTCACATATGTAAGAACTGATTCCCTCCACCCCTTTTAACCTACAACCATTTTGTGCGGTAATTTGGGCTGGAAAAGATTTTGGGACTACCCCAAATCACTTAATGAACTTTTGTGGTTTATTTATTTATTTATTTACATTTATATACCGCCCTTCTCCGGAGACTCAGGGTGGCTTACAGTCTATGGAGCACCATGCTAAGTGCTCGGCAATAGCCTTCATTCCATTGTATATGCCTGCTTATTACTAGGGCTTTTTGGCCCCCACAAGCGGCATTTCTACAAAGTCAGCTTATTGCCCCCAACAATCTTGGGTCCTCAATTTACCTACCCCAAGAGGATGGAAGGCTGAGTCAACCTTGAGCCTGGTGGGATTCGAACCTGCACTAAATTTAAATTTAATAAATCAGGTTGACGAAGAACCTGACCTTGGTTCTCTCCTAGTGCTAGTTCAACAGAATCACCCCTACATCACACTACACTACACTCTCTATGAATTGATTTGGGAGGGAAAATATTTCTCCTCTGTGAAATATTTTATTTTATTAATTTCCTAGATTTATATCTGCTGTTCCTCTAGGAACTAAAGCAATTAGCTAGCACTCAATTACATGCAATTATATAATCCTATTAAAGTTATAATTCTACTTTTTTAATTTTACATTTCTTTCCAATTATCCTTTTTTTAAACAAAAATTCTCTAAAACTATTTTCCTTTTCCAGCTGCCAATGCTGAGTAAGATTATTGTGATGTTATAGCGCATCTATCAAGAATTCATGTATAAAGCTTGTATCTGTCTGATTGCACTTGTTAGAAAAGTCTGTCTTTAATAGAAAAGTAATAAGTCTTTAATAGTGAATGATCAGATTATAATCACAATAGTCCCACTAACAAGTTTTATTGCCTTGGTCCCTCTGTCACATTTCAGTGCATTAACATTTCAGTTATTGAACATGACATGTTTGATTCAAGTAGAACAGATTCAAGAACAGGTCAGGCTACATTCTGTTAACCGAGTGGCTAAAACATAATTAGCAACTAGGCAGCAACACAATACAAGGACACACAAAGGCAAATTATATGTTAACACATTGAATGTTAGGGAAGATAACTGCTACTGTGCTCTTCAAAGGGGAAATGCTAGCTCTAAGGAATTTGGATGCAATTCCTTTATTTTTAAAATGCATTTAACAAAATGAAGACAAACTATTTTTCTACCTTTTTTTGTCTATGTCCTGATCATCAGAACAAATTAACAGGAAAACAGGCTTGATTGCTATCATCCTGTCACAAAGACAATCCAGATTCGGTAGCACCAGTACAGAAGAGTAGGGGACAAAGTGAAAGCCTCACAGCAGGAGTTCCAGATGTTAAGAGACTGGAATGGGAGCAGTCCCTTGTTCTTAAAAAACATTATGGTTAAGTAAACCTAGCAAACTGAACCCTTCACGCTGACTTGACAGTATGAGTGCAGAATAATTGTCATCCCATAATAACAAATGTGCAGTTTTCACAGTAGAAATGAACTGGTTTCTGGTTTATTGATTTACCACAGGTTTCTTTGGTGATTAGTGCTGTTTTTGAAAAAGATAGGCTCCCTCAATTTGTGCATTACTCCTGCTGATCAAATGGATCTGTCTAGATAGTTTTCTTAACAACAATAAGTGAAAGTGATTGGCTTTTGCTTTTTGATGTCTATCCTAGTGATTGGCTCTTGCTCTTGATGTCTATCCTAGAGACCTGACATTTCAAGCGCTCTCCCATCCAAGTGCTTTTCTAGATCCAAAGGTACCCCCTATTTTTCTAAGATAGGTCAAGGTCAACAAGATTCTTCCAATTGTGACTATTTTGAAAAACTACTAAAGAAGAACATGGTTGAAAAGTTATATGCTTTTGTGTGAGGCTAAAATATATTTTTCTCTTGGTATATGAGGGTTTGGTTCATCCAATGATATTGGTTATAAATTCAAGAAAAATAGAAGAAGTAATTGCACTGAGTGGAGCAGAATTACTCTGCAAAATTTGCTATTATATATTTTGATGCAGTGCGACTAATGAAAAGGAAATTGTGGGTGCCTCTACTTGGATGTATCAAGTAGACTCAATAAAATTGAGGTGGCCAACATCCAACTCAGCCTCTGGATCCTCTAGACGGCCATTGTAGGAACCCAATGAAGAAGTACATCATCAGGATGAAATTGGTCAATGTTTTCCAGGTCTTTTAAGAGGATGATGTTATCTCTGGAGGCAAACTATTCCTGTTTCCACTCCTAGAATTTCTCAATCACCCCAAAGCATCAAAACTGTCATTTTTTTCAGAGTAATAGGTCTTGTTGTGCACTAAAGAGAGGAATGGGAGTGTTTGCCTCACAAAATCCTCTTGTCTCCCTTTCTATCCTCAAAACCCCCATTCCAAACAATTAAAAGCCATCTGCAATTATTTTGAAAAACAGAAGCTTTGGTGAGCTCCTGGTAGACTTTTTAAGGGGATAATAAGAACAGGTTGCTTTCTAGATACCTTCTGCTCCTATATGTCCCATTAATTCTGATGAGGATATGACTGCCCACAGCATGACTGAATCTCTGTCTGTTTTTTATATGTAAAGGTAAAGGTTCCCTTCACACATATGTGCTAGTTGTTCCTGACTCTAGGGGGCGATGCTCATCTCTGTTACAAAGCCAAAGTGCCAGAACACTGTTACCTTCCCACCAAAGGTGGTCCCTATTTTTCTACTTGCATGTTTTATGTGTTTTCGAACTGCTAGGTTGGCAGAAGCTGGGACAAGTAACTTCATGCCACTATGCAGCACTAGGGATTCAAACCGCTGAACTGCCGACCTTTCGATCGACAAGCTCAGAGTCTCCACCACTGAGTCACCAGTGTCCCTTTTTTACATGTAACATACATTAAAAGAAACCAGGTGAAGCTTCAATTGCACTGTCACAGCTACCATCTTAAGTTTCTTTAACTGTATCCTTCAGGCCCACCTTATAGAGAGGATTACATCTGCCAAAACCTTGTCTATGTTGCCCCTGAATGTTGGCAGTGTATTCTCAGGCTAATTGGAAGTTGCATGTGGCCCAGATATAGCAGTAATGTATCTATGCCAAAATTTACAATTGGCAATTAGATACAATAACTATTTAGAGCCTACAGTTTCATAAACAGAGCCATAAAAATCCATTTGTTAGGGAACAGCAGCAATAGAAGGATGTTTTTTTCACTTACGTATCCTGGCATCCAAGTGGTCTCTGTGGTATCAGGTTGCTGAATTTATGGAGCTTCTTTGTTCAACTTCTTTATTTTGTCCTCTATTCAAAAATGAATTTTATGCTCTGTAAATTTGTCGTCTGAAAGCTCCAACCTGGAAAGTACATTGAAAAGTTTAAAATAGGTCACATTCTTTAAAATAAATAAAACAAATATCCGTACTTAAACTAGAATCCATAAATCAAAGATATATAATCCTGACAAAATTAAGTTGCTCTAATTTTAGTTGTCCTAATCTCATTAGTACCAAGACTAGATTTTAGCTCTGTGATAATGGAAAAAATCTGATGTAGGAATTCTGCAAGCAACTTTATTTTAATAATAACAAAGTTATCATTAAAAACAAAGTTATCATAGTTTTAGTTGATGTAGAAGCAAACAGATAAAGGTCAGTGCAAATCCAAAACATGTATATATTGATCACCTTTGATATGGAACAAAAAAAAATGGAGCAAGTTTTCCAAGATTTCCATTTGTAGTCATGTTTATACCGTAAGTCCCAGCAGGTGGCATGACCTGGATGACCTTGTCTGAACCTGTATAATAAAGTAAGAGAGCTAATTATGATTCAGAGGAGACTTTATCTTTTCATAGCTCAGATCTGGTGCTATACTCTGAAAATAATGAACAGAAAGGGAGAAAGAGGGTCAATGAAAGAAGGTCTAGCACCCTGAATTAATTGCAGAAATACATTGATCAATATGCCTATGGAGATTCTCAGACATTCTGGTCATGGTTGTCCCAAAGGTGCTTTTTTTCAAGAGACAACTGGACTTTCTACTTTTTCTCTGAAGACATTTCACCTTTCATCCAAGAAGCTTCTTCAGCTCTGACTGGATGGTGGGGAAATGGAAGGATTTATACTCCTTGAAGATAGCTGGTCATTTGCATTCTTTCAGCAGGTTACCTGAGTAGTGCAAATGGGCGTGGAGGTGTCTTGCCTGCCCTGTGATTCTTCCCTGTTGAAGACAGGCATTGGCTGTTGGGGATGAATCTGTGCTGTCTGCATCTCAAGCTGAAGTGGAAATGGTTCCTGTAATCTAGCAAAAATAAAGACCAGATGACAGCAGTCTTCCAATACTTGAAGGGCTGCCACAAGGAAGAGGAAACCAATTTATTTACCAAAGCATCTGTAGGCAGGACAAGAAACAGTGGATGGAAACTAACCAAGGAGAGAAGCAACCTAGAACTAAGGAGAAAATTCCTACCCGTGAGAACAACTAACCAATGGAGCAAATTGTCTTCGGAAATTGTGGGTGCTCCATCTCTGGGGTCTTTTATCTAACCAGGAACAGTATAGGTCTTCTGTGAGAGCAGGGGGTTGTACTAGATGACCTTCCAAGACCCCTTCAAACTCTATTACTGTTACTGTTTAATGCCCACATAACCTATCATTTATTTATTTATTTATTTATTTATTTATTTATTGATTGCCTTTTACATTTACAGAATAACTCTCTTCTGTCTACAGTCTATTCTGTCTAATAATCATAATCAGCTGAGGGGTTTTTTTGGGAGAGATTCTTTCCCTGCAATTCCTCACATGTACTGTAGAATACCCACATTAAGGATTGAGGTCTCTGTCGACTGGAAGAATTGATAGTGGGATAGAGATGGAGATTTAAAAGAAAGGAAGATTCAACAGATGTTACTTCCCAGCCTAACAGAAGCATTCTGAGCTGTCAGGACCATCCAGTTAACAGGATAAAAATTCTGTATCCAATCTTGATTTTGGAAAGATGCTGATGAGCCGACTATGCTGATGGAAAAGATTGGCATCAAATAAAATGTGAAGACCTTATAGATTTTGTGCCAAGCTAATTACCTCTTTTTATATTGTGCGAAGTTAATTCTTTCCACTACAAACATTTTTCCTAATAATAATTCTTCACAGCACCTGAATCATTTCACACCCTACTAAATAATGCCTTGAGCATTATTTTTCTACTGCCATTAGAAACGATTAAATTCAACCTTAATGCAAGACCTACTAACAGTCCTCTTTTCCTAAGGGGAGGCTGTTAGTTGTTGACATTTTGGAAGCTTAATTTAAAAATGGCATTTTCCCCAAAAGAGGCAAAACAAGGAATAATAACATTGCCCACAATTTCCTTGTAGCTTTGTATAAGAGTTTCTGTCAAGTGTCCTTGGATCACAAAAACAGTCAGCTACTTACTTCTATGGGTAGCAAGGTTATCATTAACCTAGTGTAAAAAATTATTCTCTTCTGACTTTAGTAATGGTAAAATGGCCTTTAAGCCCTCAGCATGATATTTATCTGGATAAACAGTTTTAGAAAAATGTGCTGCACCAATACATCTGATGTATGAAATGAAGAAAATAATAGCATAATAGAAAAGTAGCTATCGACCATTTGGGGTATCCTCTTCCTACAATAAAATTCAAATAAAGTTTCTTTGCACTTATATTTCTCATGGTCCTAATGGAAGGATCAGTAAAATATGCCTTTTTAAAATTTATCTTCCTTATGGAACCAAGCTGTTTTTAAAGATATTATTTCAACACTTCATTCCAACACCAGGCTAAGAGTTCAGCAGCAGTTCTTTAACTCAAATATATCTTGCAATATGAGAGCTGCTTTGCAAGTTAAAGGAAGCATTATGAATGTATTAATTGTATGCATGTACAAATTGGAATGAGACAGAGCACAGAAGTATAGATAGCCAAACAAACATTATAATAATAACTCAGAATCAAGTTTGAAATTCTAGCGAATACTGGAATCAACAAATTTTGCAATCACTTATGTTGGACCGAGAAGTAATGTTCTTCTATTTCTTGCCAGTAGAGAAATTCTGCTGTGCCTTGAGTCCTTTTTGGGTCACAACACTGAAGACCTTGAGCTCCAGGCACCTTCAAAAAGAATCTTTAGACTTCTAGAGATATGAATGTTGGAATTTTCCAATCATCTTAAAGTTGAGTCTTATATTCACCTACCCAATTGTCAGAAGCCTGACAGTATAGTAAGAGCACACCTGGAATACTGCATCCAGTTTTGGATGCAGTATTACAAAAAAGATGTTGAGACTTTGGAAAAAATGCAGAGAAGAGGGACTAAGATGATTAAAGGCTTGGAGATCAAAACATATGAAGAACAGTTGCAGGAATTGGGTATGACTAGTCTAGAGAAAAGAAGGGGTGTGATAGGAGTATTCCAGTATTTATGGGGTTTCCACAAAGAAGAGAGGGCACAACTTATTTTCCAAAGCACCAGAAGGTAAGACAAGAAACAATGGATAGAAACTAATCAAGGGGGAGAAGCAACCTGGAATAAAGGAGGAACTTCCTAACAGTGAGGGCAATTAACCAATGGAACAACTTGCCTTCATAAGTTGTGGATGCTTCATCACTGGGGGGTTTGAAGAAGAGACTAGACATCCATCTTTCTGAAATGATACAGGGTCTCCTGTTTGAGTAGGGGTTGGAGTAGAAGACCTCCAAGGTCCCTTCCAGCTCTATTCTGATTAATATTTAATAAAATGCCTTATTTCCAGGCAGTAGAACATGCATGTCTTTTCCTTACAAAACCAGCAGGGAAAAAATAAATTTAGAACTCTGTAGAGTAGCAAATTCTTATGTATATACAAACATCTTAAAGAAATGAGGAGAGAGGGAAAGAAAGAGAGAGAGAGAGATGACACAGATGATCCCATTACTTCTCTGGAATAATATTCAGATATGTGCTTGAATATCTATAGGCTCCATCTGCTTCTACAATTCAGGCAAAGGCAACTCTTCATATCACATTCTTCAGAGAAGGAACAGAAGGAACACACAGAGATTTCTCTAGATCGCTGCCAAGTGGTTTTTAAATGCCACTTCTACTGCAACACCTCTTTCACTTAAGCCAGGTGAAGGTATCAAAATTTCCAGTTCCCAATAAATGTTAAATTATTTATTTTCTTATGTAATTCTGCTTAGTAGATCTAAATCACACATGGATTGTCAAATCTTATTATTTTATACGATATGTTAATATAGCTATTTAAACTCACTAATTGTAGAATGACAAAATTAATTATAATCAATTAATATTGCATATTTTCTGCAAGTTTTATTAAAAGTGCTTGGGAAGAAGTAAGAGCAGTTTGTGATCTGACTCATATCTTTTTTTTTCTAGACCAATTCCACAGAAAATAATGTTTGGGCATTGATTCATACAATTATCAGATTAATTACATATGAACTTAAATAGCAATATATTTCATACATTTTATTTCAATGCCTTTAGGTTGGATGCACATTTTCACGTTTCACATTCTAAGGCATCCAACAGTTTATCTGTGCACTGTTTTATTAGAAAGTGTTTCTATTATTAAGGTTATTATTATTATTATGGGTACTTCATAGAATATTTGTGCTACAATATAACATCTTAACATGAAAAATTGAGACATTAACAAAGACAAGATTCTGACACCCAAAAATATTTTGCAACCTTCCACCTCCTTAAAACATTTTATACTTAAAATTGATGGGTTGATTTTTTTTTCATTTTATTGGCATACCAAAATCACTCATATTCCTTTCATCTATCATTCATATAAAGCCTTATTTTTCTCAAGAGGCTCAGCCACTTGTTCCACAATTATATCATTTCAGATTGTAGGCTGATGTGACTAAATATTTCTCCATATAATGAAGAAATCCCAAGAAAAAAACTAAAGCTGTTCTCCCTGACATCTTGTATCCTATGCAGAGGCTGATTTTAAGATGGAGAAACATTTCATCAAGTAAATCTGATCAAAGCTAAAATGGTACATTTCAAATGCAGCTTTATCATTATCAGTCAGAATCCGGTTTAAGGATGCTCTGCTCTTTCTTTCATTTTGAAGATTGGCATTTTAATGCTAAGTTTCTCTACACAATGATACAACGTAGTAGGAACTAACAGTTTATACTATTGAAATAATAATTTATTAAATACATATTCCAACCGACTTCTAGAAACGCTCCATGTAGATCTCCTTGTGGTGGCTACACTTTGAAGGAAACATATGGTTATGATGCTAATGGTTTGTAGGATGCATAATTTCTGGAGCAGCATTGAGAGTCATCACATGGATGGAAAAGAGGCCACCCGTTTCTTTAAAAGCAGGGATGAGTATGGAAAATATCAGTGCAATGGCTCGGCGCCTCGAGAGACCGATTAAATATTCTTCGGCAGACTTACGGGCCCTGGGGAGGGTCCCCCTCTTCCTGAAGTGGCCCACCGGTCTATCACCTGCCTACCTCAAGGATGGTTCCTGGGATCCAGAGAGGTGGCATGGCCATCAGAAGAAAGGTTATAGGGGGGAGGTTTAAATTGTTTCAATTTTTATTTAAAGTTTTATCGGGGTTAGGGAAGACGACCAGGATGGGGTTGGGGGACAACCCGCCTGAGACGGGGGCCAGACCGGGGGTCGAGTACGGTCGGGAGGCTCTGGGGTCAAGTGGGCTCGGGTCAAGGATGGGGGGTTCTTCCTGGGAGAAAGAGTTGAGGTCTATCTGCATGGTGAGCGGGAGAGGCAGATTTAGCGGGGATAGGGAGCCATATTATGTTAGGGGAGCGCGCCCTCGCTATTTGCGAGCGGTGGCGCGCTCTGACCCCCAAGTTATTTCCCGTTCCAGGGGTTGTCCAAGTCATTGGGCCCTGGGCCTTCGGCTGATGTTATGCAACGCCAGGTCTGTGGTTAACAAAGCCCCCCTTATTCATGATTTGATCTGTGAGGGGGGAGCGGACCTGGTGGGCGTTATCGAAACCTGGCTGGGCCAAGATGGGGGTGTCCCCCTTGTGGAGATGTGCCCACCCGGATTTCAGGTTTTTCATCGACCGAGGGCCCAGGGGAGGGGGAGGGGGTTGCGGTGGTTATTAAGGAAGATCTGTGTCCTGGGGAATCCACTGTTCCTCAGACGACCGGATGTGAATCCCTCTTTGTGAAGTGTGGTTCCGGGGTTCAGATGGGCCTGTTGATCACATACCTGGCTCCCTGCTATGTGACATCGGCCCTACCTGAGCTCCTTGAGATGATAGCTGGCTTGGCGGTTGAGACCCCCAGGCTTATGGTCTTGGGGGATTTCAACCTACCCTCTGCCTGTGGGACCTCGTGGGTTGCTCAGGAGTTCATGGCTTCCATGACAGCCTTGGGCCTGACCCAATTAATTAGGGATCTCACTCACACCGGGGGTCACATCTTGGATTTGGTTTTTGTCTCTGGTCAGTGGCAGAATGATCTAGGTCTCGGGGAGGTTTTGATTGAGCCCCTGTCATGGTCGGATCATTCACTCCTTAGGCTGGACTTCCATTCCGCACCCCCTCATTGCAGGGAGGTGGGACCGATTAAATGGTACCGTCCCAGGTGCCTGATGGACCCAGATAGATTCCTGACGGAGCTTGGGCCACTTCCCAAGACTCGTACACACAACTCGGCTGAGGACCTGGTGGCCGCCTGGGATAAGGTGGCAACCGGGGCCCTTGACCGGGGCCCTCTTACCCAGTGCCGATCCCATGTGGCTTCCTGGTTTTCCGAGAAGCTAAGGGAGATGAAGTGGCAGAAAAGATGCCTACAGAGTGATTGGAGGGCCAGCCGTTCCGTATCTGACCGAACACTACTGCGGTCATTTGTTAGGACCTATTTAGTGGCGATAAGTGTGGCAAAGTGTTTGTATTTTTCCACCCTTATTGCGTCCGCAGAAAATCACCCGGCCTCCCTTTTTAGGGTGACCCACTCCCTTTTAGATGAGGGAGCGTGGGAGGACCCCTTGCAAGGACAGGCTGAGGATTTTTCTATTTTTCTGCAGGACAAAATTGCTCAGATCCGGGATGGCTTGGACTCTGACTGGGCAACTCTGGGTGGGAGGGCGGGGGCGGATTTTGGTGAGGTCATTTGTGGGGAGTTCGATCCTGTAACCCTGGATGACACGGACAGGATGCTGGGTGGGCTTAATGCCACCACATGTTTATTGGACCCGTGTCCCTCCTGGCTGGTTGTGGCCACCCGGGAAGGTACGCGAGGTTGGTTCCAGGGTATTATCAATGCTTCCTTGAGTAAGGGGTTTTTGCCAGCTGCCTTGAAAGAGGCGGTGGTGAGGCCCCTCCTCAAGAAACCGTCGCTGGACCCAACATTGTTGTCAAATTATCGTCCGGTCTCCAACCTTCGTTTTGTGGCGAAGGTTGTTGAGAGTGTGGTGGCACGACAGCTCCCTCAGCACCTGGAGGAAGCGGTATACTTAGATCCCCTCCAAGGGGATCTAAGTATACCGCTTAGATATCCAGGCCTGGGTACAGCATAGAGACGGCATTGGTCGCGTTGGTGGATGATCTCTGGAGGGCTCGGGACAGAGGTTGTTCCTCTTAGATCTCTCAGCGGTTTTTGATACTGTCGACCACAGTATCCTATTGCGGCAGTTGGGGGGGATGGGAGTGGGAGGCACCGTATTACGGTGGTTCTCCTCCTTCCTCTCCGACTGCTCACAATTTGTGTTGGCAGGGGGGCAGAGATTGACCTTGAGGCCCTTGTGTTGTGGGGTGCCTCGGGGGTCCATGCTCTCGCCCCTGCTGTTCAACATTTATGTAAAGCCGCTGGGGGAGATCATCCGTGGCTTCGGGGTGGAGTTCCATCATATGCTGACGACACTCAGCTATACATTTCCACCCCGGGTCACCCCGACAAAGCCGTTGAAGTGATGACCCAGTGCCTGGAAGCCATGCGGAGTTGGATGGGGGTCAACAGGCTTCGGCTCAACCCGACCAAAACCAAGTGGCTGTGATTCCCTGCGCCCAGATACAGTCAGCTCATTCCATCGCTGACCGTGGGAGTTGAAATCTTGGCTCCCACGGAGAGGGTGCGTAATGTGGGAGTCCTCCTGGAATGGCGGCTGTCTTTGGACGATCATATATCAGCCCTCACCAGGGGGGCTTTTTATCAGGTTCGTAGGATCTACCAGATCTGGATCGGGGTGCATTGTGCACAGTCACTTCTGCTCTCATTACCTCCCACCTAGATTATTGTAATGCTCTCTACATGGGGCTCCCCTTGAAGAGCATCTGGAGGCTTCACTTGGTGCAGAGTGCGGCTGCGCAGGTGATCTTGGGGGCTTCTCGGAGCTCCCATATTACACCGCTCCTGAGTGAGCTGCACTGGCTTCTGGTGGCCTTCTGGGTGCGATTCAAGGTGCTAGTGACTATCTTTAAAGTGCTCCATGGCTTGGGACCCGGGTACTTGTGGGTCCGCCTGCTGCCACCATCGGCCTTCCACCGGCCAATGCGCTCCCACAGGGTTGGCCTGTGGGATGTCGGTTGGCAGCCCCGAGGGCCTTCTCTGTGGGAGCACCCTCCCTTTGGAATGAGCTACCGGTGGAGATGCGAGCCATTACTAACCTACGGGCCTTCCGACGAGCACTTAAGACCCATCTTTTCCAACAGGCCGGTCTGGCGTAACATTATGAGTAGGGTTTTTAATTTGATAATTTTTTATGGGTTTTATTGGTCTTAGCCATGTATTTCATTAATTTTTAAACTTTTTAAACTTTTCTATTTGTATGTTTTTACTGTGGCTGTTCACCGACCCGAGTCCCTTTTTGGGAGAGGGGGCGGTATACAAATCGAAAAAATAAATAAATAAATAATATAAATCTAGGGAAGAGGGAACATTCTTCCATTTTTAATTTTGTCAATAGTCCTTTGCCACAATGTTATTTCGATTAGCATTGACTTTAGTATGAGAGATAAGAACTCCTGTGAAATTGTGCAAAACCCACCGTAATGCCCCAAAAGTGTTCTGCTCTTTGGAGAAAATATAAAATGCTCACAATGGAATATGCCAACATAAATTTAATATCTATACACAGATAGTTCTGATTGGAAGATACCAGTAAATATACTAAGTTCAGTATATATTTTAAAAAAGCTAGGTAAAACATTTTATGGATATGCATCTTAATACAAAAATTTTCAAATTTGTAAAACAATATGCAAAACATAGCTTACCTTTGGTCAATCATACATCTTAGCATATTGTAATAAAATACTCCAAAAATAAGCTGGCAGGTGCAAAATAGCATATGCTGCAGAAAAGGGCATAGCTATATGTGTCTATCTATTTTTTAAAATACTAAAAATATGCCAAATAACTAAGTATACATATGGGAGAAAACTGTCACATTTGTATATTAGGAAAAGTTTTAATTCAGGCTTTTGGCTTCTTTAAATTACAAAATTATGTTAAAATAAATCACAACAATTGGAAAAGGGAAGAAAAGCAGAAAAGGGCAGACAAGTCCATAACTTCTAACATTAAGCAACGACAAATTGTGCCACATGCAGTTTTTGATGGATGTCCTATGAGACAACAAAGCTAGAGAAAAGCTTCCTTGGAAGAAAAAAAAATACAAAAATACAATTTGAGCTGGCGAGTTTTACTATTGTCACTTTTGAGTGGGGGGAGCAACAAACAAGAAGCAGAAGCAGTGTATTTAATGGTAAATACAGAATCCAATCACACATTTCCCACTGCCTTACCTTGGGGGGGTACCAGGTGTTTCAGAGCAAGGCCTGCACTTGGTTTCTGGGTGTTAACGACATGTCCTATGGCATTTTCAACTTCAGTATCAGTGTTTTAGAATAATGGGATTTTGAAAGTGGTTATTATGTTGTGGATTAAGCCTTGGTCTTAAGGCTGTTTCAATTTCCCTTCTTTCTTTGGTATTCCACCTCACATTAAGGATGTGATGAGAAATGTGTGGCCTACAGATGTTATTGAATTCTAATTCCTATCATACCTAGCCAGTGATCAGCAATGAATTGTAAATCAGCAACCTACATTCTCCACTCTGAATTAAAGACTAGAGTAACCATGGTCACACAATATATTTGTGGCTATGAATATATACAGAAGGACTGGGATATCCAATATTTTTCTGTTTTTCCTCCCAGAATGCCCGAATGGATACTGTCCCCTATATAAAGAGCAAATGTGATTTGGTGGCTAAAGTGTTGAGACCCACATTGAAGTCTACTTTCAGTTATGCATAGAGTGGGTTTGGCCCAGTCATTTTCAGCCCAACCTATTTCAGAGAGTTATTATTACAGGAACAAAAATAGAAAAACAGAGTACAATGTACCCTGCTCTAATGCAAGGAGAAAAGATAGGATATAAATAAAATTAATATTTCTGATTGCAGTTTTTTCTTCATCCTTTACTTCTAGATTAAATTAAATCTTTGTAACTCAAAATTAAGACTCTGCATACTCCAATACAATACAGAAGAGAGTGGCCCAATAAGACAATAATGCAGAGCTATTTTAGTTTTCAGTCTTAATCTTTCCATCCCTTAATCTTTATGTAGCTGAGGAATCTGACATTTGTTATTGCTTCAGGAATCTTGGAAAATTCTGTTAAAAGTTAAGCATTTTGATCATTCAAAAGAATTTTCAACAAACTGGTTAGCTGAATCTCCCTGAATTGCATCAAGATTATTGATGCTTCAGGTTTCTTATATTTATTAATTATATCAAGTTATTTGAACACCCAAATCCCACCTCTGACTCCAGTGGGCTAACATAGGATAAAAAAACCTGCCAAACAATACATCAAATTAATCATAGAAAAGAATGTAAATATAAATCATGACCAAGACCCATAACCTACTCCAACACAAAGTGTTTTTGTATGTCACCAAAAGCCAGGTCAGCTTCCTCCCCATCATAAAGGCTAAATTTGTTTGGAGCATTTTTTTTCCTAATGTCTGAAACATGTAGTTATTTCGCAGCAACATACATGCAAAATGAATATAAAAGTCATTCTCTCTATCTCTTAAGAAATCACAATATTTCAAACTTCACAAATCTAATCTCACATTGAAAGGAACTCTTGTTTTGCAGATTGATTTGTTAGATCAGATGGGTTTGGATCTGATTCAAAATACCTTTTCTTTTAATAAGAGCCTGATGGCACATTTACAGTGCTAAAAGCATGGTCTAAAACTCTGGTCCATTGGTCATAATGTCTTCATTCAAACTCCATTCTGTCTGGTTCACACCATTACATTGTGTTGTTCTACACCTATAGTACAACAGTAAATACTGCTGGTCAGGATAGTCACATTTATGCCCTGATAATGGCATGAATGTAGGCAAGCTATAGCAATTCTGATCATAGATTTTGTGAATGTTGTAGCAGTAAGAAAGCTTTAAAAATTGTTTGGGGGAAGATGCTGAAACACAACAGAAAAGAGTTTGTACAACATGAGATAATTCTTTCTCTTTCATATTACCTTCAACTCTGTTAAAAACTATCATCTATCTCTAGCCTTTGAAACAACTACAAAGAAATGTGTAAATGGAAATGCTGACAGCCTCTTTATAGAAGCTCTATGAATAGTGCTGCGACGGTGATAGAAAACTATTGATTGTTGCCACTGTCCTCTCCAATTGACCAGTTCCTGAAAATCTCTGATAACACTCATCATTAGTTGTCAGTATTGGGTACTTTGGGAGAATATAAATGAGCACAGAACCACTATACCTGTTCCAATTGTCAGACAGAACAAATACTGGGAATCTTGCCTATTGATTTGTAGATAATATTTTCTGTATCTTGAAAACTGTCAAGAACTTGAAATTCTTGGGTACAGCAAAGAGTGCTTCTTTTATAAGGTTCTAAATGCAGAAAGCAAACAAATGGAAAAGTCTTCAGATTACACTACCAACTTTTCTTTAATGAGAGACAGATAACAAACAGGATTTGATGGTTTGTTTAATAAGCTAAGAAATTATTCCTTGCCTACAGCTATTTCTGCCAAGTATGGTATTTACTCTTGCAACTACATCCCAGTACATTTTAGTCACCTAACACGCCATGCATAGGAGGGAAAGGGCATCCCTTGACAATGTATCATGGAGATTGCTGGGACATAATTTTCAATTCGCAGACATTTTTGACATTTAAGAGATCCTAGAATAATAATTAGAATAATTAGAGGACGTGTGGAGATGTCAAGCTGTTTAGCAGAAATTATACTGTAGTGGTTAAGAGGCTTAATGGTGTTGAATGTCTTGAAGAATCTCAGGTTCAAGTCCTTATTCAATTAAAGCCAAAGCCCTCTGAGTGATTTTGACAAGATGGGAACTCTCTGACCAAGCTGCCTCACAGAATTTTTGTTCTGAGGGTCAGCTTTGGGGAAACTGACAGAGAACCCATCTTGAGTTCTGAGGAGAAAGGCAGGATAGAAACAGAATACTAAACAAGCAAATTAGACTGTATGAAGTCATGACTTACAGAGTTCCAGACATACATGAGGCATTTGTAGTATCCCACTGATTAACCCAATCCACCAATGATTCTCTTCTAGCTACAGAAAAACATGGAGACTAAATTGGTAGTCATTAGGCTGCCAAGAACTAAATACATGGGCAAGGTTCAGGGGAAAGGACCCTAGACAAGCATTAATGATGTTGTCTAGCTATTTAGAGCTTATCTAACTGTCAGATAGGAGGAATATATTGTACTTTGCAAAGCAGGTATCATCCTCTGCTTCAAGGGCTGCTAGTTAATGATCCTCTAATTGAGGATCTCCACTGTTTCAAAGACTGCCCAGTTCAATTTAAATATAAATGCATTAACCACTGGAAATGCAGTCAGATCAAATAATGCAGGTTACCTATTTACAATATCATAAAGCTGTTACCGAAACCTCCGGTCTTAATCATAGGGCTGGATCCAATGCTAGAAGTGTTTGTGATAAGATCTGCAAAGTTATGTATCTGCACTGGTTTGCATCAGAATAGCCAGTTTTGTAAATTACTTGACCTTAACCTTGTAAGGATTTGTGTACCAAGTAAGTTTTGAATGGGATTCAGAAAGCAAACAGCAGCAGAAGATAATATCTTCTGGGGAAACTACAATTCAGGGCTGTCATTCAGGAACACTCCACCAACAATTAATTATAATAATCCAACCTTGACATTATCAAGCATGCATACCCAATGCCAACTCTCTCTCATCCAAATAAAGATGCTCTGGTTTATGAGCCAAATCTGATAAATTCCCTATCACAAATGCTACCTAGTTTGTCTAATATCAAAGCTGGATATTGCAAGGCCACCTAGGCCAGGGGTGTCAAACACATGTCATGGCAGCACCACACAATGTATCAGGATTTTTTTTCCCTTTGCTAAACTGGACATGGGCTTGGCCAGTGTGTGACATCTCCAGTCACAGCCCGCAAGTTTGACAGCCCTGACCTAGGTCATGAACATGCTCCTTAAAGGAAGATATAGCTCCATTCAGAAAAGTCTCACTTTTCCTGAATACTGAAGCCCATCTCTTAGAACCAAAAGCATCATCATCCAAATTTAGTTTGAATCATCCAAATTTAGTTTCAGTTTGTTTTCCAACACACTTGGTTACTCTGGAGGCAGGCAAAGACTGAATGATTAATTATAATTAATGAAATATTTTTATCAAGTTTGGATCAAGTGATTGATTTAAAACAATTAATGACATGTTTTCAAACTCATGTTAGAGTTTAATTTAATCCCAGAAACTTTTCATACTTGGGAAAAACAAAATAGGTTTGTGTCTAGCCAATCTGGCAGCTGACAAAGAAAATGAAACATCACTTTCTGTGATATTCCCAACAAGTGCTTTTATATGAAGCTCTTCATAACTTAACTTTGCATGATCAATATTTCAGAAATCAGGATTCCACTAGCATTTTTTCAAAATAATGAATTTTATTAAAGTACATAAGCTTTCCTAAATTGCAGCTCACTTCATCGAATGTTTAGTGTCGACCTGAATTATCTTATACTTCATTATTTACTCTTGATCCAAGTTTCACAAGTAATACTGTTTCAAATTAACTCCTTAAGAAACATCAGAGTAATTTCCCAGGTCTATGATATTTATAGACTTTATAGGGTTATAGTCATAGTTTTGGCATGGAAATTACATTTCAGATTCTGTAGCTTATTTGACAATAATGGAGAAACTAAGGAGAATTTATGCTAGTATCAGTGAAATAAATATATGTTTACTTCAATGGACTGACATTTTGCTGACAGTAGCTGTGGGTGATAAAAGAATGATGTCACTCAATATTTTTCTTTATTGCTGCACTGACTACGTATCATAACAGTTCTCTAATACTGTGATGTTCTTACAGTTAAATGGGGGCATTAATTAGGTTTAGGTGGCAACTCCTCCAGCTGGCAGCATGTAATCTTTATAGATCTATATCTGGAACTGTCTCAAGTCAGATGATCTGTTCCCTCTCTACAAAAGTTCCCACAGTGTGACAGATTTCATTCAGGACTATTGACTAGACAGTGATAGGCTAACCTTTTTGGCATCAAGTGCTGAAAGCGCATGTATGCATCACCAAAATACAATGCATGCATGTTCCAAAGCATGCGCGCATGACACCCTCATGACCCCATGCCTGAACATGTGATCCATGCATGTGCACCCCAACTCCCGCAAATGTACATGCAACCCGAGTAGTGTGCACCGCCCCCACAGACAACCCCCTGTGTGTCTTGCCCCTCCGTGCATGCACGGCATATACTTGAGGACCAGCTGGCCATGGGAAGCACATGCACACAGGCATGGCAGAGCTGAGCTGGGGTGACAGCTCACATGCCCAGAGAGAGGGCTCTGTGTGCCACCTCTGGCACGTGTGCCATAGGTTCACCATCATGGGTCTAGACTCTCCTGGAAATGGTAAGAGCTTCAGAACCTTAAAACTTCCTAGTTCAATGCAGTACACTAGCCTTCATCTTTCCTTCTTCTCCCTCCTCCCTTTTACTAGCCTAGCCCATATTAAGCTTCTGTCTCTCATCCTTCTGGAAACTTATTATGAAAAAGTGTATTCTTCCCCTAGTAAAAGAATCCTTGTGGGACTAGCTAGATCACATGGCCAAATACATGACAGTTTTGAGCTGCAACATTCTCTCACCCCCTTTGTTCCTAACAGAAATTCTATGTTCCCTATCTCTGTAACTAAAACTACACCTACTAGGGAAAGGGGTTGCTTTGTTTTATTTATTTATTTTATTTATTTATTTATGAAATTTCTATACCGCCCTTCTCCCTAGGGACTCAGGGCGGTGTACAGCCAATCTAACCCCAAAACAATACAAAAGTTAAAAAGAATTAAATTAGACACTGGCCGATTAAGAAAACCCACCCACCCCCCCTTAAAAACCCTGGTTAAAATTGAGGATAATATGGAGACCAATTAAAACCATCTCAGCCCAGGCCGGCCTGCTCAAAGAGCCAGGTCTTCAACGCGCGCCTGAAGGCCCTCAGGTCCGTGCCAGTACGAAGTTCCGAAGTTTTAGAGGCTTAAGGTTTTACAGCTTTCCCACATATTTTAAGATGATTGAAAATGAATATGAAATAAACACAAGTTTGGAGAACAATAACAAATAGCAAATAAAATAGCAGGGCAGTGATTAAAATCCCCCCAAACAACAATTAATCCATTTATCCATTAAAATGTGATTATAGCATCCATCAGTTGGCATTATAATCTGAGAAGAGATTTCACCTTGTGGATAAACAACTATTTGAAACAGGACATATTATCAGATTATCCAGGAAACCTGCCCTTATTTGGTTGCCACAGAGAAAAGGGCAACACTCCAGCAGCCAAATGATAATCCAGATTAGGAGAGCAGCAGAAAACAGACCAAACGTCAGGTGTTTATATATAAAATATCAAAAACATCCAGATAAAATTGGTTCTCACTGCAGGAAAATCACTAAGCCCAGAATGTATAATTACTTAACTAAAACCTTGACAACACCAAATAGAGGCTCACCAAATAGACAGTACGACAGGCATAGCAGCAAGATCAAGGTTCCCTCCTCCCCACTTATCTATGTAAAGTATCAATACATGTCGTGGTGGGATTAAAAAAAAATTACTACTGGTTCTGTGGGCATGGCTTGGTGGGTGTGGCTTGGTGGGCGTGGCTATGTGGTCATGTGACTGGGGGTCAAAAGACAGAAACTTACTTTCTGTAGCAGGGGTTTCTTACTTTCTGTATCAGGTACCATCCAGTCCTGGATTGCTGTGTTGTTTCAAAGCATCCTCTGAAGTTGTATCTAGTGCCTAGGTATGTGGTCCTTCCTTCCTCTCCTTTCTCCCTCCCTCTGTCCCTCCCTCTGTCCCCCCTCTCTCTCTTTCTTTCTTTCTTTTTCTCTTTCTTTCTCCCTCCCTCCCTTTCTTTCTCCCATCCCTCCCTCTTTCTTTCTCTTTCTTTTTTTCTTTTTCAGCTCCCCCCTGTGCCCCATTTTTGGCCTAGTGGGCCTCAGAGAAGCCTCCTGGGCACTGAAAAAAGAAGTATTTTGAAGGTAAGTACAACAGCATGGGAGCGATCAGCTGTGCTGTGCGATTTAGATTAGCTAGAAAGCAAGAAATCTGATGATTTCCTGCTTTCTAGTTAATCTAAATCATGCAGCACAGTTGATCGTCGCCCAGCTGATAATTTGGAAATACCAATTTGGCCGAACCAATAGCAATTTTTACTACCGGGTCAATTCAACCGGGCTGAACCAGTAGAATACAACCACTGAATACATGTATAAAAGGGGTAGGGCTTGGATTGTGATGCCATGACTATTATATTGTCTGGTTTGACACACACACCCCAACAATGACTAAACAGCAGCCCTCCTGCATCATCTCTGCAACTGGTTGTGCTATAATGGACCTTCAGAGGGTTAGTGTCAGGCATAGGCCAAGAATAAAATGGGACAATTCAGCCAGAGTTTGGTTTTTCTATTTGCTTAGATGCAGCAGACAGAATCTTGCCAGACTAAAGCTTTACTATTCCTCGCCTAACAGATATAACAGGAGAGATTCTAAGGAGTGGCTATTTTTATTCACTTCTTCTGTTTCTTATCCATCTCTGGGCTGGGCTGCCTCTTGTCTCCCTCCTCTTTGTGGAATGTGCTCCCTCCTTCCTGGGAAACTGACACTTCACTGTAGTCTATCACTCTGGGTCCCTCTCCATGGGCACTATCTCTCACAGTTAGAGGTTGAAGGGGTCAATATGTGCATATGAACATCTCTCAGAATAGGAATATAACCTGAGCAGTGTTTGGTGAAACAAGTTTTATAAGAATTTCTTTTTTAAAGGGGGAGATTTATTTTCTGGAAATATGTTAACAGAGTGTTTTAGGTCTGGGTGTACTACTTCAGACAGGACACTTTTCTGTCAGGATGATACTTTAAATATGGCTAATATTTTATTCTTTATATACCAACATGAAGAAAGAGGATATGACATCATATCATAGAGACTTAAACACAGAATATCTCTAAACACCATCACCTACTAACAAAGTCAAACAGCACACTATGGAATACAGTATTTTTGAAATGTTCTTCATTGCTTATATGATACACACTAATCTGACAAAATACTTTATGGGGATTAAGCAAAGTCTAACTCCTAACTAGAAACCTTCTATTAGGAGTAGGCTAAAAAATACATGCTTCCCATGTGGGCCTGGTAAAAAAGGCAGAAACTGAAATCAGCAAAAAACAGCAAACAACAGACAATGAAAAGACACGGAGTAATTCCATAACTCTCCTTAGAGAGTTACAATCATAACTAAACCCAGAATTATGGTTGAATATTGTTGTGGTTTTAAGTTATGGTATCACATGACCAGATCCAATTTTTCAGCATTTTTGCAGCGGTGGTTAATTGAACACCATGGTCATTAAGTGAAACCATTTTACCTAAGTGGGTACTTGTTAACCCAAACCGAATGTATCATAAACCAGAAACTGGCAAAAAATGTCAAAAATCATGATCATGTGACTGCAGGATATTGCAAACAACTAAAAAAGTAATCCAGTTGCCAAGCATCTAAAATGTGATCATATGACTGCAGGGGAAGCCATCAAAGCTTTAAAAATAGATCGTAAGTAGCTTTGGAGGGGCGGGGTCTATTGTAACTTTGAACAATTGTAAAGCAACTAGTCATAAATCAAGGACTGCCTGTATCTATCTACCTCCCATTGTCCCCTTGTGAAAACTAAGTGGTAATGTGCTGAAGGTTCAATGCCATTGGGTTTGGATCTGCAATGCAGAAAAGATTTTAACTGACCTTACCTTGAGGCCAAATTACTAAGGCTTTCAAATTCAAGGGTAACATTATTTAGATGGCAAACTGGCAGTCTAATCTGTATTCCAGTTTTTAAATTAACATCAAATATTTTAAAACTTAATTCTATAGCTGTGATACAAATTGAGCGTTAGATTTATTATAATCCTCAGTACTGAAAAGTACAGTACAACCAGTGTTTCAACCAGAAGAAATGGCAATAAATCCCTACATCTGCTGGATATATTATGGACAGATATTTGGGATTCAACTGATTTATGAAGTTGACAAAAGATGCTGGGATTCACTACCCCAGCCTTATCCTCATTTAGGATTGAGATTAAAAAGAGCTGCTTGCCAGCAAGGCTGCTTAAATGGAAATGATGCAGATATGCATATTGGTTGGTTACATACTCTTCACCAAATGTGAATTAGTGACTTTGCTGACTAGTGAAAAGGCTGAGTTAGATGGTACAGGAAAAGGGACCGAATTAGGATTAAGAAAATTAATGCAAATATCAGGACCAGAGGTGATATTCAGCTGATTCTGACCAGTACTGAGAACCAGTAGCGGAAATTTTGAGTAATTTGGAGAACCGGCAGATACCACCTCTGACTGGAGATTTTACAATATCCTTCTCCTGCCACGCCCACCAAGCCACACCCACAGAACCAGTAGTAAAAAAATTGAATCCCACCACTGATCAGGACGTATGAAATCTCAAGTAATCTGTTGAGAAGAAGTTGGTGTTTCCTCTATTAGGAGTGATAAACCAAGAGTTTACAACTTCCTGTCTTTCCCAGGAGAGTAATCAAAGCTAATGGCTGAACCACATTATAAGCTTCAGCTTCTGGCAGGAAGGAAATCAAGGACAGGAAGGAATAATAGAGTTTTTTAAAAAGGAATCAGTTTATGGTCTGTGTTTATTATACTTATTAATATCTAGAAGCCTTAGGAATTGGTGAGGCTTTCACGAATCCTCTTAACTTTATGGAGTCAAAACTATGAACGATGTCTTTTTCAATATCTCATTGTAAAGGAGACATTCGAAGTTTGTGTCTTCTACAAAAAACTATAAAATGTCTTATAAACTTTTAACACTTTGGGGTAAAGACATAAGTAGAGTTAGCCAAGAAGATATTTGACATTCTTTTTCTACCTTTACACCCATGGAAAGAAAGATAGGAATCATAGAAGGAAAAAAGGGGGAAACCTGTTTTAAATGCAAACACACTAGTCATTTACAAGCTGGGTTATATTCTTGCTTTTTAATCCCATTCAGTTCCTTAATCCAGGGGTGACATCATCATATGATGTATCACAACTTTTTCTCCTTTCGCTAAACCGGGGGTAGGCGTGGCCAGCGTGTGACACATCCGGCCCGCAGCCCACGAGTGTGACATCCCTGCCTTAATCTCTCCATCCCTTCCTTCTTCTCTTTAACAGTGTCATTGCTGTATGTTTTTCCTTAACATTTCTTTGGAATGCACCCTTCCCCTCTTTTTTTTTTTTCATTTTGTTATTCCCAGCTGTAATATTACCATATCTATATGAATGCACATTCCAAGTTGACCTTATATGATTCAGTCCTATAGTGAAATCATCTGTTAAGACAGCTGATCAGATTATCCAGGTCATGTGTTGTCAGTCTGAATATTTACATAAATGCACAACAGACATCTCCCAAAAAAGAAGCATAGCCAAGCTTTTAAATTTTCATACATCCAGATATCTGATAATTCTTTTTTTCATTTTGGTTTTAAAAGCAAATTATAATTGGACAGCCACCAGGAGTTGTAATGAAATTGGCAACGTGCACACTTGATAAATTAATCAATAAAGACTATAATCTCTTTCTGCTTCATTAGAAATAGAATTGCCACAGATCTTTTTTGAAGTTCTGTAAAGAAACCTATCCTCATAATGTTAAATGTTCCCCATGAAAACTCAGGTTAGCAGCTGTATTAAGAATTGTGAGAAATGGTGTTATGAGTTTAGTTATGTATTCATTCCTCATATTTAGATAGCCATCCATCTCACAGACATGACAAAAAAACTCACAGATTACATACCTCACAGTTTCCCATTTATTACATGCGCACTGCAAGCCATTCATGCCTATACACAAATGGAAAAAGAAAAAAAAAATGAAAGGAGCAAAAGAACTTGACAGAAGAAAGAGTATAGAAAGACTGAAAGGGAGCAGTTGGATATGCACATAGGTCTATTCTATTGCCTCCTATTTAATTATATTATATTAATTATCAAATGTTTAATCAGAATCTATTAATCTCAAAATAAAAAACCCAAAAATGCTGAATGAAAAATGCTGCCAAATTGGAGAATTGGAGAGACGAACCCAGTGGTGGGATTCAAAAATTTTTTACTACTGGTTCTGTGAGTGTGGCTTGGTGGGCATGGCAGGGGAAGGATACTGTAAAATCTCCAGTCAGAGGTGGTATTTGCCAGTTCTCTGAACTGCTCAAAATTTCCACTACTGGTTCTGCTGAATACCACCTCTGCGAAAGATTTATCATGAATTCCTTTTTTGAACAAAGAAGACTTGTGTCCTTTGCAGAGCCCAACAGAGCATTTTTTGAACAAAGAAGACTTGTGTCCTTTGCCCAACAGAGCATTAACTCTCTCCCTGACCTGCAAGCATGAAATCCAAAACATCTGGTCCCTTGGACTGCAGGCTTTGGAAAAATGTTGTCTAGTTTGGTCCAGAGTGAATGAACAAAATTGAGTGAATTTTAAATAAGAAGATCCCGAATAACCTGCAGGGATATTCTGCAAGATTATCAGAAGTGAAGTCTGTCACATCAATAGCTTCTGGGTGGATTGTAGTAAGGAATGTTGACTCAAAAGAGTGGACCTGTAGTTTTAAAACTTGGAGGAGAACATGAAAAGAATACATACATGAAAAGAATTATCAACATAAACAGATCATTTGCCATTTAAAAGCATGCACAAAAATTTCAGGTGCCCTGCTGTGACTGTTAATAAATTGTGTTTCCTAATGGATTCCAGTTTTCACATTAGTTCAGCTGCAGAAGTACAAAAACACTCAAGAGCTATCATCTCATCACTGTGGAGGGAGCATTCTTATACTGGAGTTTGTGTGACAAGGGCCATTCAAAGGAATTGGAAAAGCTGGTCTCCATTCAAGGTGAGTTATTTAATCTAAACCAGTTTTAAAATGGTGAGAAGATCACCTAGTGAATTAGGTAGGAGAAATTAATAGGTTGAAGCACAATAAATTGGCCCAACTATGTATCGACCCTGTAGCAAATCTTCTAATTTTACAATGCTTCCTGATACTTAGCAATAGATTTTCTTTGAATATGTGAGCTAAATCAGTGTTGATGCATGTATAGTATCCAGAAAACAAAGTATCAGATGCAGCACATAGTACTACACTGAGTTTTTCCTTTATTTTCAAACATTATCATGTGCATACCTTAAAACAAATCATTAAAATTATGTTAGTTCAGGGGAGACTTCCACTTGTTGGCATTAGATCATTTAGAAGAGTCACAAGTGTTTTGTAGTCTCCTTGTCCCATGCTGCCAGAGAGCTCAGATTTCTTTTTATTGAAGACATAACTCAAGCTATAAACATGAAATACACACAGGCAAATAGGTAGGAAAATATAACAACTGCTTTAGTATTATTACCAGAGCACAAAAAAATGACTGTGAACTGATGGACAGTTTCTTTCCTGCTTGTATCATTATAAAATGCATTCAACCTTCATATGACCAAAACTTAATCCGTAGCATGACACATCTAATCTTCTTACCAAGGCCATTTTCGAACCTCCTTACACAGTGCTATGTTTGGCATTTTCTGAAATAATCTTGTATGATTAGTCAGTCAACCATACAACAATATCATTTCATTATTACTGCCCACTGCAGAAAAGTAGCAGATGTTTGGCCACAATATGGTGATCTTGTTAGAAAGGAAGAAAGGAGGCCAAGTTAGCACTTTATTTTTTTTCTACATGAAATACACAGGCAAACATCTAAGAAAATATAACACATACATTCACTAAAGGGAAAGATTTTGAATTGTAAAGGGGAAAAAAAGATGATGAGCCGCTGTGACTTGTTTTAATTGAGTTACATTGTTTTAGTGACACCATGCATTTCTAGTCTCAATTAGATGACTGTACCATATAGAAATCACCCCACTATAATGTCAGTCTCCACATCTTTTGAAATCATGATCTAGAAGTTTATAGTCTCAAAAGTTTTGCACTGCGATATCTCTTATATTATCATATATAATGATTGTGTGTGTGTATTATTGCAAGGATGGACAATCATAAGGTACTTTATACCGATTTGTAGTTTTTTCTCAAAGCACCCGCAGATCAAATTGCATTACAATATCACAGCTAAATATCTGAACAGTGATTCATAATCATTTCCATTTAACTTTTAATTTGGCATATAGTTTTAGGTTGTCCATGTAAAAGAATGTGACTTTTTGCACCTTGCTTTGAAAATTGTTAGCCATGTTTTCCATTACTTAGCATCCTTGTCAATTGGATCATTACAAAATCAAATAATAAAGGTCATGAGGAATCACTGTGAAATATTCCCTTTTTATTTTTACTTCATGTAACCCATCATCCTTAAGCATTATATTTGTTTGTCATGTTTTCATGGCCATTTCTACCAAACCTTGGATATTTTGATTGACCCCAACCATTTCTATACTTTTCATAATCCTATTAGTGGAAGGGAATAAAATACATTCTTATACTCAATCCAAGCCATACTTAAATTCACTCAATCTTAATTTGATTTTATAACGATTGCTTCATCAATAAGTACTGATCTTTAACTCCTCATATATTTTTGTCATTACCCTTTTGCTCAACTGAAGAATTTTTTCTTCAGACAGATATATTATTCCAATAGGAATTTTGAATAAACTAAGTATTTATCTTAAGTTTTGAGATGTGACTCCTTAAGTGCAGATAGTTAGGACTGCAAAAAAAAAAAATTGCAACTAGCCTTCCTTCCATTGAGGACATGTATACTGCATGAGCCAGAAAGAGGTCTGAGAAAATATCTATAGATTCCTCACAACCTGGTCATAAACTGTTTCAACTCCTCCCCTCAGGACACTGCTATAGGGCATTGCATGCCAAAACAAGTAGACACAAAGACAGCTTTCTCCCACCATGCCATAACTCTGCTAAACACATAATTCTCACAGCACTGCTTTATGCCTAAAGATAGCTAATCATGTAATAGGACTGTATTTCTAATATCTTTCTCACCTTTCCTATTACTTACTCCTATTGGTATCTTATGATTATCACTTCTTGGTTGTATATTAAAATTTATGATTGTATCTTATGATTTATGATTTATTATTTTATTGCTTGTACGTACACTGAGAACTTATGCACTAGAGACAAATTCCTTGTGTGTCCAATCACACTTGGCCAAAAAAGAATATTCTGTTCTGTTCTGTTCTATTCTAATTCCATTCCATTCCACTCCACTCCATTCCATTCCATTCCATTCTTTTTCTCTTATCTTTCATTAAGAAGAATCTCTCAGTTGTCATTCAGTTTTCATTTGTTCTTTTCTTTAGTGCAATCTTAAACTGGTCAGCTAACCATGCAAGTAGGTGGCTCATTTTGTCATCCAAATGCATATAATTCATCAGTTTCAAGTTCACCTGATTTTTTTTTAACTACTGTATTTTTCCCCTTTTAATTTATTTTTGTTGTGTAAACCCACAGTACTCTCTTAATTGTGTTTGATGACAATCTGCCAGTTCTCTCTGAAACATAAAATTTCTTCATGTTTCTTTTTTTTTTTTCATTTTGATGAGGCTTGGAGCCAATTGTAGAACTGATCCAGATTTGTTCTAAGTTGTCCATTTTGTTTCTATGGTCTTAGATGAGCATCATACTAATTGCTTTTTCCTGATAATGCTTCATTCCTCAGTTATTTCTTAAATATCAGATATGATTTTGGATTGAATGTTGTATATTTTAAAACATACAGCTTGTTTTTAAGCTTTCAGGGTTTTTTCATTTTATTAAAATTGTTCACATCTCCCCAAAGTTCTTTCACATTCAATTCTAAACTAATTTCCCATTTAGGTTTACCACTTTTCTTTACTTCTGCTTATTAATGACATGACTGTAAGTAGTGACACAATCAGTGTATTAGAAAATGTGCCTTTTTTTTTTATTTACTACAGATTGATTTTAAATTATTTCCAGTGCTTGGTTTACATATCTCAGCCAAAAAGCCTTGTTTTTGTTTGTTTTAAGATAGTCTCATTCTTCTTGTTAATTTTGAAAATCTTTTAATGACTTTTTCAGCTAATTCTTCTGGACTATTGGTTAGGATTAATTGCATGTTTTCTACAAATTGCTACATTTTCTTACCTAAGAAAACATTGTCTAGGGAATTTTGATTCTCCTTTCCTGTTTCCACTGATTGATTGAATAGGCCTCTGCCATGCATTTCCAAATGCTCACTTTTTTCAATTGTCCATTTGATTCGCCTTCCAATTCAACTCAATTTCTCTGAAGATGTTGGGTTTTGAGTCTTCATTGATCCACGAGACTTTGTACAGGGTTCGTTTCAAATGAGATGCATTTTTAAATCTACTTGCTGAGAGATTGGATTCAAAATAGCATTTTAAGACATCCTGCTACACATAATTGAATTTGTGTCTGTCTTCCAGTTGCCTTGCAATTTCTTCCTGGATCACCTAGCAAAGGGGCTGCTGCATTGTCCAAAGTTTGCAGGGCTGGCTTGCCTTTACTCTCCTATGTTTTATAGTTGCCACTGACTCAGGAATTGTCACCTCCTTTTCATTTTTTTTTTTAGATTTGAAGTTATAGATGGTAACTATGCCTATTTTAATCAACTCTTATCTTAACCAGGACAATTTAGCTATTTTGTTCCACAGGGGCAAAAGTTACATTGCTTTTGCTGTCACATCATTGTAATACAATTGTGATGACCCAGAGTCTATCAGAAATATAACAAAATCCAAAATGTAACTAAACGTCCTTTAATGCCTTCAACTTGGCTTCCTGTTTAATTGTTCACAGTGGAGGAGTAAACTATTTTCAAAATAACATTTCAAAGGCAAGAAACACAGTTCACATTGAAAGAGCCAATTACGAAGCAAAAATCAAAAACAAACCACATTGAATAAAGTTCCTCAACAGACCAGGATAGATAATTGCCAACTTCAGGAAGATAACCAGGGACAGTCCATTGGAAGAACACCAACCAAGATAAACCTTCTTTAGAAATAAAACACTAATTTGTCTCCAGCATCTGTTAGTATGCAGGTACAAATTTATGCAGATCTCACAGCTGCAACCCATGAAGAGGATCATGGCCCTCTCCTCCTGGGTAGACCACATTTTACCCTGATCCTTTCCTCCCTGCGTGCCTTAGGATGGATAGGGGATGGGCCTGGGTCCTCCTCTGACTGCTCAGCCAGCCTCTGCCCTTCCCCAGCCTCCTCCATCACTTCTGGAGCCACACTTCCACTCTCTGTTGGCTGTTCCTCTTCTTCCTCAGAGTCAGTCTCCACTAGGGGCATGACAACAATGTTCTACCTTTAAAATATCATCTCAAAGAATTCTAATGAGAGTGAAAATATGATATAGATGCACCAGATGCACATTTCATCTATGAAACCAAACCTCTAGATTTTTTTGTGGCGGGAGGAATAAATACCAGTTTAGCTGATCTTGGTGTAATGACCATGTACCCTGGTCAAATTTTTGATGGCACTGAATGAGTTGGCCATTGTAGCATGTTCATAGTCACACAAACATAATTTAATATTTTACCTACGGCTTCTCACAAGTCTTGCCTAACAACAGCAAGCGGGACTGCCAGAACTGCCATTGCTAAATGGCATAGTTACATGGTTTTCAACTTACAACCATGTCATTTAAAATAGAGTTTCTGATCTCCGTTAGCGTTGTTAAGCGAGGACTAGCTGCACCACCATCTGCATGGAACTCGTCTCTGAGCCAGCAGAAGAACAGAGTTTGTTGAACTATTTGCTGGAATGGTTTGGCTTAATTATAAAGTCCTCTGCAGTGGTTAGACATAGCTATATTAGAAGACCTATATTGGTCATTTCAACTTTATTATTGGTCTTACTTCTTTCATTTTGTTATTTGCTTCCAACTTCTTCCTAGGTGGTTTTTTAGTTGGTCTGTTGTTTCTTTGGTCAGTTGTTCCCCAAAATTTAAAAGGATTGTTATCAGTGGTGGGATTCAAATACTTTTACTACTGGTTCTGTGGGCATGGCTTGGTGGACGTGGCAGGGGAAAGATACTGTAAAATCTCTAGTCAGAGGTGGTATTTGCTGGTTCTCCAAACTACTCAAAATTTCTGCTACTGGTTCTCCAGAATTGATCAGAACCTGCTGAATACCATCTCTGATTGTAATAGTTTAGGTGCCTCTTTGGGAACAGAAGTGCTCTTCCAATTCTTACTTTTCCATAGTTGATTTTCCACCTGTGTCTTTGTTCTTCTTTTGGCTTTCACTTGGGGCTTTATTTATCTTTTTCTCCTATTTACAAATGGATTTGGAAATGGCTGTCCATAGTGTACTATCATCAAGTACTGCATCTTTCTGTAGTCCGATCTAATTTGAAAATAATTTGGTAAGGGGTATCAGTAGATCATTTAGATCAGTAGATCATTTAAAATAGATAGAAATTCTTTCAAGTTGTAATATATCTGATGACCATTTCATGGAAAACTTGTTAAAAGCCTCATATTGTTCTCCCAAACTTGTATAATCTTTTGCAGACAGGAATCCCATGAACACCTCAAATCATTTGCCTGATTTGCTAGTAAGAAACCCTAAGCCATATACTGTGGAAGGGGTTGAAGTTGCCTTGTGGTATGGGGCTTTGTTGTTATAGATTGAGTTCTGATGCTATGTGGCTGTAAGAGAAATATGCTATTATTATCCATGTGTTTTTTCTCTAGTTTTAGAGTTAGGTTTATTTGAAGGGATTTCAGCTTGCAATTTGTGAGGCTTTCTATTTCTATTACGTTGTTCTCCCCCTAAGCAACCCAAGATAAAGTTTCATAAATACAGGCATACCTTGGAGATAGTGAGGGTTTGGTTCCAGACTACTGCAATAAACTAAATATTGAAATAATTGTCACACAATATTACACGAATCACACATTTTTTTGTTTCCCAGTGCATATAAAAGTAATGTTTACATTATACTGTAGTCTATTAAGTGTGCAATAGCATTATGTCCAAAAAAGTACATACCTTAATTAAAAAATACTTTATTGCTAAAAAATGCTAATCATCATCTCAGCTCTCAGCAAAGTATGCCTGTAATTAGCATTAGAGCTTACTCCATAAGAAGTTAAATGTAATTTAAGACTCAACAGCTCACATAAATTATGGCTGTCTCTTCCTCCATCTCCCAACCTAGCAAACGCAACCAAGCTGGATAATTCATTTGTCATCTGATGCCCAGGACTCACAGTTTCAAATGTGACCCTTATTGGCCCAAGCAATAACTGATCTGATATGAGAATAGATTTTTTTAATATTCAACACTGCAATGGATTATATTAGATTAATGGATTATATGCACATATTCCAGGACATCTCTTAAAATCCTTTTGTTCACATACCACTCAACAACATACAAGCTCAGTCACCAAAGAAAGCTTCCAAACCAAGGTTGTTGATGATGATCATGATGATGGTGGTGGTGGTGATGAACACAAAATTATTAGGTTGTATGATCCTTATGATAGGCTTTGGTCAGCATATCACTCAACATCTTTGGACCACACAAGCCCAGCCACCAAGGAAAACTGCCATTGTGAGGAGGAGGAGGAGGAGGTCATCTAGTGGAACAGATAGCTCCAAGGTCATCTGTAGATATGTCTACAGACATAATGACGATTATTGGCACCACATTTCCCTAATCTTTCCTCTCTGCTGGAAGAGACAGCACTGTATACCTCAGTTATAGTAAAGATACAGTTACTATTAAAATAAGATGATGGAGAAGAAAAATGTTGTTGTTCTCCTCATACAATAAAATATCTTGGGCTGGTCCTCCTCATTCTCAGTGCTACCCAACTTCTGGAGGAACTTACAGGAAACTACAGGAAAGCCACTGTGGTTTATTCACACAAAGAAAACTTAGTATTCCATCATTATTCTAGCACAGCAGTGATAGACATCTCTAGGACAAAAATATTGTACTGATCAATTCTATTCTGTTTCAAAGAGTATGAAAGACTTCAAACCTAATGTCTCACTGGAGTTTTGATCTCTCGCAATTCTAAGTCAAATGGTTCTCCAAAGGTATTAGATAAAGGTTTTCAATAAATCTTTAAATTGTGTTTTCCTTCGAGTTTTTTTATAGAGGTTATATATAGCAGGCTAATTATAATATGTTGCAAATTCTTGTTATATCTTCCAAACCAGAAATAAAAGCTTTTTATTGCTCATTCATGCAGCTGTTTCCCCATTCCTTTCACTGTTGATACAATAACACTCCATTGTAATGTTCACTAATCTTTTTTTTTTATTGTTCTTTGTTGCTAAAAACAGGCTCTAGCAAGCATACATAGACATATATTAGTTGTTGGTTTTCAAAAGCAGGTGAGGAAGGCTGTTGCTTTATACCTTCCACCCTCATATAGTATGCATTAAAAAGCAAGAAAATAGCTGAAGGTGAAAGGGAATGCTATAAGAAATCTTTAACATAAAGCAGACAGAAAATGCACAACTGCAAGTCATTCAAAATGACTAGAAAACACAGAACAGATTCATCAGGGAAGCTTTACATAAAAATCCACTTTAATGGTGTCCATCCACCTTGCTGCTACTCATTGTCTTCTTCTCAAGCTTCTTAAGAGACCTGGGTCTTTGCATCATCTATCCAAAATATGATAATTTGAGTCTGGTTATTTCTGCCTTGAATGAAATATCTGGGTCAATTCGCTCCATGTTTCATTTGTTCTTTTTCTTGGTTGTCTACAGTATTCTCAAAAAAGTTCAAAAATGTGAATATTGTTTTTCTATTCTGCTTCTTCTGAAAGTTCAACTTTTGCTTCCATAGAAAGTCACAAGGAAAAACAATTACAATGTAAAATTTTGCATGTATACACACATCACAACAATTAAATCTCTTTTACAATTGCTATTCTTCCAAAAGCTCATCCGATGTGTATTTCTGAACTGTTGTCTTCTTTATTGTTGGTGGTCAATCCTAAACGTCATAAGCTACCCACTATTTCAGTCTCTTAATTAACAATTTTAAGGTCAGTTACTGTACCTTTTGTCACGTAGCCTTCTTCATATTTAATCTTCATCTATTTTTTCACTATGCCCCTTGATTCTCATTACCAAAATTTGCAGCTCATTTTTTAGTTTTAGCTATCAGAGTAGTGTCATTGGCATTGCATGATTATTGATGTTTTGCTTCTAGTTTTAAAGCCATGCTGATCTTCTATCAATCTAACCTCCTTCAATATATATTCAGCATATACTGTGGGTTATAATTAATAAATGGAGAGAGAGTATACAGCGTTATCTCATTCCTTTGCAGAGCTGCAGCCAGTTTGTTTCACCATGCTGTGTTTGGATTATAGCTTCCTGACTTATGTATAGATTTTGCATCAAAACAATGAGAAATTCCTATTTTCCTGAGAAAAATCCCATAGTTTGATGTGATCAACAGAATTGAGGGTCTTTCTGTAATCAATGAAGCACATCATAACTTCTTGTTGGTATGCTCTGGCTTTCTCAGTTATCCAACATGCATCTGCAATAAAGTTTTTTCTTCCATTTTTTCTAAAGGCCACTTTGCATATCTGGCATTTTTCTTCCCATGCGTCAATGGTATGAACTGTATAATTCTTGGATCAATTATGATACATACTGTAAACAAAAGTCCTTGCAGAAGCCAACTTGGAAGGTGAATTAAATGGATAATTTAAAAAATGGGCAGTTGAAACAATGCAGAATGTATTGTTATTATGTTTTATTTATCAAAGAGCAACACAGTACAGATCAAAATCCCTACTTTGATTGGAGTTCTTAGCTAAGAACCTAGAAATTATCTAAGTAATATCATAAAATACATCATGTGCCCAGCAAAGTGGAGGCTTTGTAAATCCACACACACACACACACACACACACACACACAAAACATCTGTGTCTAGTAAGACTCACCAAGACGAAGATTAAAATTTTCTTAACTGACTTAGAGTTAGGTTGACATGGGCACAACTATAAAAGATGGATGAACCCAGGGAGTTTGAGGGATTTATAAGCAACTTAGTTCTAATGAAAAGGTTTTTACTAAACAGACTTCATTAGTAGGATGCAAACAGCACACAATAGTTTAGCAAACAGTTGCAATGCTGTGAAATAGATATGCCACTATTAGACATGTGTGCAAAGGTTTTAGGACTTTCCCGTTTATTGAGAATTGTGTAAATGGCCAAATATGGATTACCCAATGTTATTGTGCAATTTGAAAGGCCTTGTGTGAAACTAAATTTGCTTGTATATTTATGGGGTCCTTTATCTGGGAACATTACTGAACATTATCTTGCATGTCTGACAAAGACTCTGCAGACTCTTAGTAAAGTTTTGGAGATTTTTAATCTATGTCTTGATAGTGGCAGAGAAAAATGGGGTGCTAGGTTTTTTTCCTCCAGGTATTTCTCTTATATAGCTTAAATGATAAGTGTAGATATGGCCTTGCTTTCCTCCTTTTTCTCGTCCTGATATTTCTTTTCCTTCTCTTTGTCCTATTTTCTCCTGCTAGTCCTTCTTTTCTTTTGGTGTCTTTCTTTTTCTCTTTCTGGGATTTTGAAAGTCAACTGAGGGTCATACAAAACCAGGCCAAAGGCCTCCTTCCTTCCTTCCTTCCTTCCTTCCTTCCTTCCTTCCTTCCTCCCTCCCTTACTTACTAACTTTCTTATCTTACTTATAACTTCTTTTTGAAGACATGATGGCAAGACATACATACCATTATATAGCAGCCATGGTTGTTGCTTCGCCACATTGTTCCCACCTCATTTCCTCCCATATTATGTTAAATTTCTCAATTTCTGGGAAACATTGCTTCAAAAAGCCATTGTACTGCACCCCAAAATAGCTGTAAATTAGCACGCCATGTCAGGTTAGTACATTATTTAAAATATATGTTTTACCACTTGATGAACATCTCTCTTAAATGTTTTCAAGACTGTTAAGATTATTGTTCTTATATAAAATGTTATTTGAGCAATAAAAATTAACTAATTATCATGCACAGCATTTTAGCAGCTACACATGTTCAAGTAACCTTTAGCTGAGTGGTAATTATAAATAGCCTACTGGGGGAAAATGGAACCAAATTAATCAGCTTTTTAGTGTCTATCAGGAATTGAAGCAGTCATAAACAATAGGAAAGAATAAAGACATATTTTGAATATTAAAAACTTTTTTACAAGCAGTAAAGCTACAATAGTAAAAACAAGCATGGACCAAATTCCATCCCATTTCTGTATAATCTAGTTTCACAGATTTATAGTAGAGCATAAAATTGTATAGAGCTAGTGTCCGTTCACAGTAAGGTCTCTCATCATCTGTCACAAACATCTGCACTGCAGATTATTGACCAAGATATCCTTGCAATGATCTTTCTTTCTTTCTTTCTTTCTTTCTTTCTTTCTTTCTTTCTTTCTTTCTTTCTTTCTTTCTTTCTTTCTTTCTTTCTTTCTTTCCATGAAAAGTACTGAAAATATTTAATTTTTAATTGAGAATACATACTGCTTTAAACATTCATTGCTCAACCATGCAGCATCACCAGTAGAATTTTTTTAAATTGGATCATACTGCAAGGAATATAATTAAAGCATAACATAATAATATGTTCCATTGATAGGTCTAATGGGCAATTCTATTTTATTTTATTTTATTACATTTAGAAAGCCACCCCACTCCCAAATGATTCAGAGTGGCTTACATGATTAAACAAAGTAAATTTTTAAAAGAAGAATAATACATAAAATATACACTACATCATTTAAAAAGAACAGCCATAGAATCAACAACCAACCTAACCAAGGCCTGGGAAAATAGTCATGTTGTCAAAGAAGTTGGAAAAATTATTTAAACTCTCAAAGCTACCTGGGAAACAGTATATAGCAGGTGGTTAATGGTTTTTTCTGCATTGTATTTTTCAGTCTATAGGTGTGTGAAGACAGAAAGAACCCTAAAAAATATCAATTAATGCCGAACTTTATTATTAAAAAATGCATGCATTATAAAAACACTTTCTCACTGACTTTATTGTTTTAAAAAAGTCTAGAGTTCAATCCGTACATAAATGCATATTTTTTTTAATTCCACAGGGTAAGTACCAAGACATGACCAATTGATTATTGATTTATTGTATTGGTTTATTGATTCATAGTACTGTGTTTTGATTTTAATTATGCACAAGAAGACCAACTTCCTCTAGAAGACCATGAAAGTACAATAAAGATGGACAGATGTCCTATGCATTTTATTCTGAGTATTTGGACCAGCAATAGCAGTTATGATGATGACACACTTGATCAAGATGTTGTACAATTCAGGAAAAAAAAACAGTAATTGCAAAATCAATCCAGCAAAATTAGGTCACAACTTAATAGGTAAAGTAGATATTAACATTAAGACAAATTACACAAAACCATACTTACTTAAAGAAATGCCCAAGTGTGTATACATCCATTGTTAAAATAAACCAAATAGTAAGGAGGTAAAAAAGGGTGGATAATCAGACCCTACTTAAGCTAGCTAACAAATAAAGTCTTTAATCCATTTTAAAGTCCATTAAACTTTGACAGAAATGAAGAGGACAAGGGAACTGATTCCAGAGTTAATCTTGACTCTGAGGCAAGGTAGAGAAGGCAGGCCTTAGTCAGAGAAATATTAGAGCCTATCTGGATTGTTGAAAGAAATAGCACCAGAGAAATACCAGTGGAGAGAGACTCAAAACATAACCACCAGTATTTTAAACTGGATAATTGACTCTGCTTTGAATCTGTATCTTGTATCAGATGAGTAGAGTAGAGTAGAGCAGAAAGCTTATATTTTCCTATATACCAATTTATTGCTTGCAGAATGAATGGAAATAGATACTTAGGTACTTTAGCACCATAGCATGATGGAAAGAATAATTTGGGAGCCACATAGTTAGACAAATAGTCCAACACAAGTATAACATGAGAAAGTATGCTTTCATAATCAAAAGTGTGGCTTCAAATGAATATGCATTTAGGTGGAATTGAAATGTTATGCATTGTTTCTATATTTTGTCAAACATATCAGACCCTGTTCTGTCAGATGAACTGGAATGTCACTTGCTTTAGTTAGTTAGCTCTCAATTATTCAATAATACTTATAAGTGATCCTGTAGGTGGGCCTCTATACACTGGTATCCTCAAAGTTTATTACATAAGGTGAAGTATTCTTGCCAGTGTCCACTACCAGCAATAGATACTATTATACTCTATTTGCACACAATGCCCAGGAGATTTTGGGGACTGACATAATTCCATTAATCTTCAAAATTCATCATTATCACATATTTCAGTTCAGCATGATCAATACACATTTTAAACTATTTCTGCTGGGAGATCATCAAGTTATGTCAGAGATGCTTGAACATGAATGTCACTGGATTTTGATCTTCACACTCGAACTGTTCTTCGGGGCATGAGCTTGCTAGCCAAGTCCAAGTCCTCTGACACATGGAAGTTGGATTTTAATATCTTGTGTTGTTTGTTTTTAATTATAGAGGTTGTTTAATGAAAGTATAAACCAATGATGCATAGATTCACTTGATTGCCTTGGATAAGTTAAGTGCTGAATAATGCGTGTCCATAGCCAAGGTCAAACCTTCTTATCAAGAAGCTATAATTTATTTCAAAAAGTCAACAATATAAACTTGGAGGTCAAAAAACATTGAAAACATTTAACTAGCAATCATTTATTATCCATAGATCAGCATTTGATAATTCCAGGTCAAGGTTCATTAATATATTTTGGCATTTATTAATAACAAGAACAGTAAGAGAACATTTATGCATAAAGCTACCACTTTAAGAGTGGGGGACTTGGTATTCACCCATTTTCAGTAGAATATCTTAATAATAAATGATATTCAGTTCCAGTATAGTCACAATCTGCAGTGTCTGACAGCACGGCTCTCCTTTATCTACTTAAAGTATAAACACTATATTTTTGCTGTTCCCCACCAACCCGTAAAGGACATGTAAAGAAATGTAATTCTTAGAAAGCACAGCTTTAGTCATCACATCTATCGCTCTGAATGAGATCAATATTATCCAAATTACCTACTCATGATTTAATGAGACACAGACTTGATGGAAAAAGAATGGGTATTATTAAAAATGCACTCTTTAGCATTAGCTGAAAATTAGTGATGCTTCTGTTTAATTGTATTATCCATATATGCATCCTCATAAGCCGTACTAAGAAATTAAGTAATGTCTAAATGAAAATACTGAAGGTGCTAATTTTGTCACTATGAACAGAATTTATAGCAGCCTGATAGACTTTTTCTTTTCCATAGCATCTAGCTTGAAAACCTAATGAACTATAAATCATGCATACTTTCCACTGAGTGAAAGGTATTTCAAAAATGTGATATCAAGAGTAAATCAGAAGGTGCACATTTAAAAATTGGGGAGTATCATCTGAATATTTATTTGAAAGTTTTATTTTTCAAATGCCTGAAAAATAAATACCAGCATTTCTTTCTTTCTTTTTTACTTCAGGAATCAGGAAGACTTAAGACAGCTGCCTGAAAAGTAAGATGTCATATTTTTTTTTGCAGTAAGCAACAGAAGAATAAGGATCAAAAATATGTTGAAAATTAAGAGCTTGTAACACACAATTTGGAATACAATAGTATCTACAGTACTCAATGGGCATTGATCTTCAAATCTCAACCTTCAATTTTATATTTATGACTGAATGTAATAATCCAATTCTGAGTCAAAAGCTTGAATAAACATAATTGTATGCTTCAAAAAAGCTTATAGCGGAAATAACCCAATAGCTGGGTTTTTCTATTCTAAATTTTCTACTCTAAATTTTAAGAAGTCTTAAAAGGGTCAGATAAATTTCCCTTTGTTTTTAGGATCCCTCTAACTCGTCATTTTAAATCCTGCAGACCACTAATATGAATTTTGGCTTGCTGACGTTTTCCCAGGATCTCTGCTGAAAACAGAGACCATGGGAAAATCCCCCAAAAAGTCTGCAGGAAAATTCCTTACCCCACTTTCCTACCAATCAATCATTCTTTATTTGGGATCACAGGATACCATCTCCAGCTCCATTCTTGGGGGGGGGGGGAGACTTTTGGCTTCATGCAAGGAAAACAGCAGAAGCAGCAGAAGCCTTTCTTTCTCTCCCCCAAACTCTGCCAGAAATGAGTCTTTGTGAGACTTGTCGTGCCAGTGCAGCCTTTTGCAGCAGGATGCCTGCAGGGTCCCAAAGACTCATTTCTGGCAGAGTTTGGGGGAAAGAAAGAAAGACTTTTGCTGCTTTCCTTGCATACAGCCAAAAGCGGAAGAAGAAAGAAGCAGAAAGAAGCATCCTAGTGGCCAGGCCAGGTGCATGGGTTGAGTAGGGCAAGTTCCCCCCCTCCGCTGTTTCCCTCCTCTCCTCACTACCTCGTGTTGTTCACAATGCAAGCAATGCAAGTCTTGTGTTCCCATGGACCATGTGGGCGGTGCAGCCTTGTGTTCCTATGCAGCCTGGATTAATTGCTTTGGGGGGTGCTTTGGGCATGACATTTCTCTGCAGACCCCCAAAATTTTCTCATGGACCACCAGTAGTCCCTGGCCCACTGGCTGATGACCCCTGCTCTAAACAGTGGTGGGACTCATCCAGTTTGCACCAGTTCGGGAGAACTGGTTATTAACTTTTTGAGCAGTTTGGTGAACTGGTTGTTGGAAGAAATCATTAGGGTAGAGAACCGGTTGTTAAATTATTTGAATCCCACCACTGCCTCTAAACCAGTGTTTCTCAACCTTAGCCACTTTAAGAGGTGTGGACTTCAACTTCTAGAATTCCCCTGCCATTCTGGCTGGGGAATTTTGGAAGCTGAAGTTCACACATCTTAAAATAGCCAAGCTTCAGAAATACTGCTCTAAACCTTTAAGTTGGCTACATGCCTGAGAGGAAGAGGCCACACAATAACACTCTAAACCCCTCTCTGAAATAGTTATTCATTTTTCAGAGATAAAAATCTAAAAAAATAGTAGAAAATGGTTTGTATGATTATATTACTCAGGCTTTCAGCGCCACAAAATCAAGTAGCCCAATTTGGCCAAACTATTATGTATTCTTTTCAACACCAATAGCGAGAAATCATAGAAGGCAGGGGCTTTGAAGAAGTCAGGGGACTGGATTAATTGTGAAGAACTATTTGTCCTGATCCTGGAAGTTATAGATTTTCTTTCATTATGGAATGAATTATTGTAACATTAATCATGGAAGTGATGTTGTATGCTTTTTACTGGTATTGAGCTGAAATATCCTTAAACATTTTGGAGGTTTACTGGAAGACAAAGTCGCTTATAGCTGCTCTGATTTGGATTCCAGTCGGATAAAATCCATTATGGCAAGTCTCATATCAAGGATTCATTTGATTTAACAGAGTCAGAAGCTAAGGGTCTTCTGTAGTCTGAATTCTGGTTCAATTGTCATTGTTTACCTCCTATATCACCCATCCAGTATGTTGTAAGATTCATTACATACTGATTTGAAGAGATGTTGTTACAAACAAAGCATTCATATTAGGATGTGGCTCTCAGGACTATTTTATATATTCTTATCACAAATGTACCTTGCATTTTTTTTAGTCTGATAATGCTTTTTTTCTCTTAATTCTAATTTATGTTAAATAAGTTTTAAATTAACACTCGTTTCTACTGCATATTAATAGTAACTGTAAAAACGGTAGGTTTATTATGGCAGTCTGCTAAATATATTCATTATTTCTAGTACTTAGACAGGTTAGAACATTCCTTCAAAATTATTCAAAAGCAATCATCTAATGTAATATAATATAATGTATAATAATTATGCTGTGTGTGATATATCATCATTCATCATCATTATCATTTTAGCCGTTGTCTCTCCAATGCAGGACAAAGGCTTCTTCTGCATGTCTTTGACCAAATGGTCCTGAGCTTTCTTTTGCCAATTGGGCCCACAATGATGTCATCAATTAATTAATCTTGTTTTAGGTCTCTTTTGTGGATACTTGTTATTAAATGGGATTCATTCTATGACCACCTTGATCCATCTGCCATCAGTTCTTCTTGCTATGTGACCAGCCCATTTCCATTTCAATTCTTTTACTCTCTTGATGATATTGTATACTTTTGTTTGTTCTCTATCCACGTGCAAGTCTTTCTATCTTGTCTTGTAATGCCAAGCATGTATCTTTCCATGGCTCTTTGTGCCACTCATAGGTTTTGTATCAATTGTAAGGTTAATATCCATGCTGAGCTCCATGTTAGAGCAGGTAGCACAAAATTCTTGAAAATTACACTTAGCTTGCCCAATGCCTGCAATCAAATTTAACACATTGGTCAATTTCCTTTATTGTATCACCTTCAATTGAGATCCGTTGGTCAATGTATATGATCTATTATATGTCTAGTTCTTCAGATTTATTTTTAAACAAATGTTTTTTCTACTTTGTGCAGTTCTTGTTTGTGTCTTTGTAGCTCTTCTGGGTCTTATGAGAAGAGAGCAACATCATCTGCAAATCTTAAGTGATTTGATTTTTATTCCATCTTTTGCCCAGTCTAGTTTGTGAAATATTTCTTAAAGGAGAAAAGGACTGAGAAAAAGATATGTGATATTGTGTCACCTTGTCGTACACCTCACTCTATGATTATTTCTACTTTAAGATCATTAAGGCAAATTGTCGCCATTGTTTTTTCATACATTGATTGTAGTAAGTTTATGTAAGCAGTGTTTATGCATTGGTTGAGCAATGCATTAATTACTGCTTGCTGGGATATTGAGACAAATGCCTTTTCATAGTCAATGAAAGCTATGCACAGAGGCATGGTGTATTTGTTGTGTCCTTCAATGACTTGCTGAACAACCTGGATGTGATCCATTGTGCTATAGCCACTTCTGAATCCTGCCTGCTCCTTTGGCTGTGCATCATTTAATGTTATCAATATTCTTTTTGCTATTTTCTTGGTGAAAAACTTATAGATGAGTGAAAGTAGGCTTATTGAACATTAGTTCTTTCAATCATCTTGACCGCCCCCTCCCTTTCTTGTGTATAAGAATTTTTCCATGCATTGGTTATTTTTTTCTTCTCTGAGGCATCTCAAGTATAGTTTTACTAGTATCTTGTGTAAACAATAACCGCCAGCTTTCAGCATTTCAGCTGTAACACAGTCATTGGCTTTGCCATTTTTCATTGATTTTATGGCACTTGATACTTCCTCCACTAGAATATCTTGCATTGCCTCTTTTGTGGGTGTTTGTTACTTTTGAGTGATTTTGCATAGCTCTGAATAGAAATTTCCAATTATTTCTAACATTTCCTGTCTTGTTCTACACACAGAGCCATTTTCATGTTTTACTGTAAACACCTTCTTTCTTGTATTTAAAAGCTTGCATTTTGCTTTATTAGTCCCTTTGTTTTTTTCAGTTTTTTCTTTAAAACTCTTTTATTAAATAGGCAACAGGAATAATGGAGGTGACGCAAGTGAAGCTTCAACTAACTTTTTTTTAAAAGAACAAATGGTTGCCGTGGTGCCGCTAGCTAACAGAGCGGCCGGCTGATAGGCAACAGCTGATGCTGCTTGACAGCTTCCTTTTATACTCAGCTGTCAAGCAGCTCAGCCAATAGGAAGGTCCATGCTCGCGCTGGAAACGTGGACCAATGGGATAACTTTGGTTGAACGCAACACCTTTTTCACAACCTTCATGTTAAACTGATGCATTTCTTCTTGGATATATCTTTTGGTCTTACAAAGTTCAACATACTCCAGTTTATTAGTGAAACTTGCGGTATTCTTCATTGTTCATCATTTTTTCATTAAATCAATAGTTTCATCAGAGATTTTTGACTGTACCAAGTGTTTTTCCAGCGGTGCTACAGATGTAGCAGATTCAAGGATGTTTTTGACTATTTGTTTGTTTTGGTCCATAATGTTCATCTCTTCCAAATCTTGCAATAGAGCAAAGCAATTTGACAGATTAAGCTCAAAATCACTATTTTCCTTTAACAGCTTATCACACTTTATTTTTGTTTTTCGTGATTTATTTATTATTTTTATATACTCTTTTTGACAGTTTATCTACACTTTAGCTTGTACCATTCTATGGTCACTTCCAAGTGTTAAAACGATTGATGACAGTACAATTGGCAGAATATGGTTTTATCATTGATATGATGTAATCAGTTTCGCTTGTGTACCCAGATGGAGTATTCTGTGTCCTTTTCCTGCTAGCCTTTTTCTTGTAAAATGAGTTAATGATGTAAAGTTCCTCTCCTTCAGCAAATCTACTAGTCTGTCATCTCTATTATCTCATTCTCCACTTCCATAGGGCCAGTCCTTTTTCTCCAGGTATTGTTCTTCCTATACCTGTATTAAAGTCACCGATTGGCATTTTTTGTTCTCTTGAAGGCAAGCTACATCATTGTAAAACTCTTCAACTTCATCATCACTATGCATTATTCTGGGCGCATAAGCTTGGATGATTTGAAGTTTGTATTGTTTGTTCAATTGAATGATGCATTGGGTTACTCTGTCTGATATACTTTCAAATTTTACTACGTAGTCTTTCAGCTTTTGGTTGATGAGAAAACCAACTTCGCCACATCATCCATCTTTGGTACCTACAAGGGTAGAGCACAGTCCTATCAAGTTCAACTAAAATTTTACCTTTCCATCGTGTTTCGCATAATTCAATGATATCCCAATGTATATTTTTGAGTTCAATCAGCAGTTTTTCTAGTCGAGCATCTGTTTTCATTGTTCGAATGTTGACTATTCCTATGTGCAAAGTCCAAAGGCAGCCTGATTTAACCCAGTGATTCTTAGCATCCTCTGCCTTTGGGCAAGTCTTCCCACTGCCATGGATAGTTGGCCTAGGGCCTTCTGGGAATGAGGGCCATTTTTGAAGTTATATTGGCATGTGAAAGGAATAGACCATATTCTGCTATGCTGGTCCAATGTGGATTGGTAGATGTGATCATTGTTAGTTTGGGGTATCCTTCATGGCCTGTTCACCATGGGAGACTCTTCTGGACACATACACGTCTGATGATATAGTCCATGATTTCATTTACCCACACAAGCCCTTTTGCCTCATCAAGGCTCCAATCATAGAAAGAAATATATAATGTTATCTAATGTGAATGAGGGCAAGAACAGTTTAGAAAAAGTTGTCAGAATTGGTTGCCTAGGTGATTTGCATTAACTGTCAGCCACAAAACTTTTTAAACTCAGAAACCAAATTATTAAGTAGTTTTGTGATTCTTGAACTCCATTTTATTATTGAGCTTTTACACTATAATTCAATCAGAAGTAGCAGGGGGAAAAATTCCACTTTTGAGAACACATATTTTATTCCATCTCTGCTAAAATATCTTAAAGACTTTTTGCCAAATGCTTTCCAAAATAATCAACCCTTACAAGTTTGAAGACCCATGCAACTACTTTTTCTTTTTCAAGAAATATATTAAAAAGCTTATAATTCTCTGTAGATTTATTTGATTTCATGAAGTGGTAGAGATTTATTTTTATTGTTCTTTAACTAGCAGCTTGTTTTCATTTGTTTCACCTTCTATCGATGGAAGGTTGAATCAAAACATATTCAGTATCCAGTGTATTATTCTTTTGTATTTAAATACAGTATATTGACATCTTGTGATCACTGTGTTCTGTTGCCAAACATAGGCAACACCCACAATTGACTGGTGGTTCAATTCTTGTAATTGCCTTCTTTTGTATGTTGATTTGGGAACAACTTCAGTCCTCATTGTTTTGAAAAATCAAGATCACCCACTGAATCAGCACTAAAAAAAAAAAAAGGGAAATTGCAGCACTGTGATAGGGTGCTAGAGGTGGATAGTTTGTAAGCCATGATGAAAGTTTTGCTGATAACAACAACTATAAGAAAGGCAACATCAGAAGCTATCAAATCACTTAGGGTTACAATTGTCACACAATCAGCCCATTATGGAGACAAAATTGCAGTACTATGCTGTTTTTCTGCACAAGTAGTCTATGGAGGTATGCTTCATTTTTTGTATCCAGACAGTTACAGTAACAGCCTGCCTGTGCGCTGAAATTGCTTAAAGGCCATCACATCAGCCTTATTTACAAATACCAGCAAAATAACTATCATATACTGTGATTTATTTGAAATTTAGAAATAGACCTCTTCTATTTGGTCCAAAATCACAGAATGCTATTATGCCTTCTATGCACGAGTCCATAGCAAGCATTAAACAAAGCCTTTTCCTGCAGAAGTATACAAAAACACAATGCATTATTCTTTGTAGCTTGCTTTGTAAATTTTTAACAGTGTAGACAACTATCCCCTAACAAACCTTTCCCAAAGGCAGATAACAATAATCTTTCATTAGATGGCAATTTGCTGTCACACTTCATGCTTTTCCTAAAATATACTTTAACCACCAAAGGTCTCTGGTCAAATAGAATTAAAAGAGGCAGAAGATAACTCTCATTTCACTTTCCTCCAAAAAAGGCAGAATTATATAATCTAGGAATGAAAAGAACACCTTCTCCAGTGTTAAAATAGCTATGAAGAAGTACTCAAATGTCACTGCCAGAGTGGCAATTGGAAGGGACTAGACAAGCGTGAACATTTAATAACAAGCAAGTGAGGTTCTCCACCAAAAGAATCCTCTGCAGCTGGGAAGTTCTAACATGGATTCTGTATAGTGTATGATTCATATGTGTAATGCATAGAGATCATAAAGGCAAAGAAAATGAAATGGGAGAAAACTGGGTCTTATCTTAGCATAATTTTCAGCTGAAGATGAATATCCAGACTGTATTAACAAATGTTTAGCAGCTCCTCTTCCCACTAAAATGTCCAGAAATCCAAAATACTCATAGAATGTATTCAGGAAAAATGGAAAGGCAGTTATCCCTGTTTATTTAGCAGAATACGTGTGATTATAATACACATATTTCAGGAATGTATTCCCTCATTCTGATTTAGTGCTGCATATATGCAAAAATAGAGCTTCAAACATCAAGTGTTTCTCCCTTTAAAAACTTGAAATTGTGCCCTGAGCCTCAGATTAAAATATCCCCTAAGGAGCTTTCAGGGTTTTTGTATTTGGGTAGGGCTCTGTGTGTGTTTACATGCCATTGCTTAGCCTAACAGCAGTTTTATTAACAACAGTACCAAAACTTTGCCTCAACTAGCACTTGTATAAAGAACGGATACTCAAAAACCATAAAGTAGCCAATAGCTATTTAAAAGGATAATGCAGCTCAATGTGAGGTGAACTAGACAATTAGATATATTTAAGGATCACAAGGACATCTTAAAGCCCTTATCTGCTCTTTCATGACTCTTCTGCTCTTTGTCAAAAAATTTTGTCCTTGCAAGTTTTGTTCAACCAATTATTCAAGATTAAACAAAGATATAAGATGTAAAATCATATCCCCTGTTAAAACCAAGTTCTTCACTAATAAAATATGATTTTGCACAAGGGATAAGTAAACTGTTTTATTTTCAGGCACTCACCCACTTTCCATCTTCATGCTTATTCATAATTGTTGTCAATATACCATTCCCTGGCAGCTATTAAAACTGATCAATTATTTCTACAGCATTTCTAATAAAAATGTGACCTCATGTGCAAAAAGTACTTTTAAAGCTATATGACTTGCAGAATAGATATAATGTAAATCACCATCTCCCACCTACGTCTTCCAGTGTTTTAGACTATAATTCCCATCATCCCCTCCTAGTACATACCGAACAGCTATCAAATTATCCTAACACTGTCATACGGAAAATATATAAATATACATCCTTTGGGGATAGAAAGTCCTTGAAACTATAATTTGCATGCATAAAAGACTGTGGAGTTCTAAGATAACTTTTTTCTCATTATCATAGAATATGGGACTGCAGAACATACTTTGTTGATTGGGGATTTTGTCATCTGAAAGTCCTGAAATTAGTGGGTAATCCTAGTCTAACCTCCCTTGATATCCAGAGTGAACTTTCCATCAATGTTCACATCAAAGAATTAGAAGCACATTTGGCAAAGAGTTTCCAGTTATAGCCATATCATAAATACCAGCACTCTGAATTAAGCCAGAACACCACTAGCTGTGTTAGCAATTTTCAAAGAAAGTCCTGACATTAGTGGACATCCCTTTAAAATATATCTTTGAGACTGCAGTCTCTCACTTTATTTGATAATTTGATAGTATTTGCATTTAAATAAAGAAAAATATATGCTATGCCCATATCATACAATTCCCTAACACTGATGGAATATTTCTTTTCCCTGACCAAAACAAGCTGAATAATTACCAGAACATATTATCTATTGGAGATGAATTAAACTAATTATGAAAAAAAATTAAGATCTTGCTATGAGAGCCTGACAGGAAGAACTATAGGATTTTCTCTGTAATTAATGATTGCATGAACTCATGAACTCATCTTCATTTAGAAGACTTTTACTGGCATAAGATGAGGGATGGTAATCGCCCCATTATCTAATAATTTCACAGTTCTTTAAACTCACATTTGACCATACGTTTTAGAAAGCCTTTATTTATATATTTAAGCAAAAAGGATCTTGCAAAGATCTTTTTGAAGGAAACAGACAACCAGAACAAAACATCTTAATTTACTGGGCCATCTGAACTAGGCGAAGATGTAAACCAGTTCTTATAATACATTGGGGGACCTAGGACCCAATTAACTGAATCTGGGTGATCAGAGGGAGGTGCTGAGTGAGTGAACTCTGCATTCAAGAACGTGAAAGGGAAAATGTTCCCAGTAGGAATAGTTCTTTAGTTTCCTCAAAGGCAGATGGGTGAATTTCTGCTCAAACTTTCCTATTTATTTCTCCAAATCCACTGGGGGCAAGTCTTCAATTCTTGAAATCAGATTTAGAGGATGCTCCTAGTCATCTTTCTCAAATTGTAATCACACCAATGGGAGAAATTCACAAGATACTACCTTTTTCTTTTTAAAGAACACGGTGTCTGATGGTAAAAGTTACATCCCATACACATATAAACTATATTGACCACCAAACCTATGAGATGCCTCCCCCATATATATAAATTCCTTGAAGTGCCTTTCTAAGAAAACATTCACAGCAAGCTGAAATCCCTGAATGGCAATAGAGAGTAAACTTAGTCAAGACCTGTGAACCAGTAAACCAAATTGTTTTTATTCATTGGCCATATCTCAAAAATAGTATGACTAGTACTGCACTTTCTCCTTCCTTCCTTCCTTCCTTCCTTCCTTCCTTCCTTCCTTCCTTCCTTCCTTCCTTCCTTCCTTCCTGCCTGCCTGCCTGCCTGCCTGCCTGCCTGTCTTTCCTCCTCCTCCTCCTCCTCCTCCTCCATGACTAGTTCTCAGAGATTGCCTGGACAAAGTCCTTGCAGTTTTGTTGGTGAGGTTTTTTTCTTTAGAACTGTTTGCCATTGCCTTCTTCTAGTAACTGCTCTAGTTCACCCACCTGGCTTTGTCACTAAGGTGGAACCAGAATTCATGGATTTCTATCCTGATGCCTTAACCATTATACCAGACTGGCTCTGACTAACCTAATAGGAAGGAGTAAATAATATAAATGAGTATCTCTAACACATTCCAACGTCACACTGGGTCTGTCTTTTTCTTTATTTTGCCTTAGGTTTTCTTTGCCTTGTAGTATACTGGGCCAAAGATATAAAGGTATGCAAGCCTTGATTTTGGTTTTGCTCATGGCTGGCTATTCAGCAAAGGTCAAACTTTTTGGGGTCCACTTTATACTGTATTACTGTTTGTATGCATGCAAATCTATATATATATATAAAAGTGAAATACCATTCATGTATTATCACAAACTCTCCAGAACCATAAAGCCTACAAACTTGAAATTTGGCACGAACGTTCCTCTTGGCTTCTAGATGCTCACTAAGAAAGGATTTTTTTTGAAATGACCATCAGAGCATTAGTATTTCCTACATTATTATTAACATGCTCTGATGCTAAGGAGTTCTACTCCCCTTCCCCACCTGAAAATAAATCTATTCCAAATGCAAAACACAAGCAGGGGAGAGGAGTTTCCATTTCCATTTTAGTTTCACAGCAGCAACCAGTTTTAGTACAGAACAGTTGAGTTAAACCACACCCAGGTTCCTTGCTGTCTCTTTCTTGCCCACACAGCAAATACTGTTTCAGTTTCCAAACAGCCCTCAACTCTCTCACACTCTGGCAGGATGCTAGCCAGATGAATACTGATGTATGCTGGTGGGCAGAGGCACACATTTTTCCCCTTATTTTCTTCTCCCAAAACTAAGCCCGATCACACAGTTTCATAGCGAAGCAGAGGTACAGAGCTAGTATAATTATGTTGTATCTTGAAAGAATTTGGTTGGTTCAGGTGAGGTAGGTTTTGGCCACAGCAGGGGCTGTGTTACAGCCTACATCATATGAAAAATTGCAATAAGTTTTCCTTAACAAGAAAGTGACTCCCAATAAATTTGGCACAACTTCTAAATAAAAATTTTAGGGGCACATAGTAAATATTTCAGCGCCGTAATATGCTCATGTTGGACATCAGTCTTTACTTTTACTGTATTTAGCTAATTAAGAGAAAGGGAAATAAATGAGAATGCTTTATTCATTTGTTATTGAGCTGTTCTTTAAAAAAAACAGCATGTGCCTGTATTGGAGGCAATGAAAACAAATTTAGCCATTTAAAATGCCATTTAGTTCACTTATCCCCTATTTTTAGGCATCATTTCTCATATAAATGAGAACCTAAAAGGCTCAGAGAATGTTAATGACCCTCAGCACCGTAGTAATGGAACGCGGTTTCCCATTTCTCTGTGAAAAAGTATATGCCAGCCTTATGGGCTGGAAGAGCTGAACAAGTAAAAAGTAATGAAGAAAGGGTCCTGATCTAGAAGCAATGTGCCACTATGGAAGAATAAAAAGAATTAAATAACCCTCAGTTGCCAGAATTATGAACCCACTATAGGTATTCTACGAAATAAAATGAATCAAGAAGATAGTGTACAAGGAAGAAAATGCCTTGATCTGGGATCCTGTGAAAAGTAAATCTCTTTGAAGCCTGACATATGTTCCTCTTCCCAGATTTTTGTATAGTTCTAAACCCCTCTTGCTTTGCACCAGTTTCTGTTCAATAAGAAAGAAAGAAATCAATAATAGATATAGGGTTTTCTACCAGGAAGCCTGTATAATTAGACATCTGAAACAGGGGTGAGATTCTACCAGTTTGCACCTATTCACTAGAACTAGTTCTTAACATTCTAAGCAGTTCGGAGAACCAGTTGTTAGAAGAAATTACTGGCCTAATCCTGTAAGGAAGTCAGGAAGGAAATATTCTGGTGTTGCTTATAAGAAACTGCCTCTCCGTTAACCCTTATTACATTCTTGGCAGGACTACACTTCCTGTCTCAGGAACATCTCTGGAGTTTTTTCCCCCTTCTTTGCTGGTACTTTGCTTGTGTGGAGTGACCATTCAAAGTTATAATGGCACTGAAAAAAATGACTTATGACCATTTTTCACACTTACAACTGTTGCAGCATCCCCACAGTCATGAGAGGCCAGGCAAGGAGATGCATGCCTCGCTGGGAGTGATATTGAGTTGACCATGCCCAGCCAATAACATGACCACCAAGCCATGTCCACCAACTAAGCCACGCCCACAGAACCGGTTGTTAAAAAATTTGAGTCCTATCCCTAATCCAAAATAAGAGAGAAATTTTTGCTGAATATTATTAAAATAGGAAGAAGGTTGCATGCACAATTCTCTTCCTTGTATTAATTTTACCATGCAGAATATATAATAGAGTTTTGGAGCTTTTTTTACTTGATTAGATAATATCAGTAAAAGTTTAGATGATGCCCCTCTGGGAAAAGAGAAATTATTATTCAGCTAAATTATTACAAAATGCATTACTTCAAATAACCTTTCATTATATCTTTATATAGAGCTTTTGCTTAGAAGCACAAATATTTACTAGTTAGAGGACATAGAAATTTCTCTTCCAATGACAAATACAACATAGAATAATAGAGTTGGAAGGGACTTCTAAGGTCTTCTAGTCCAACTCCCTGTTTGAGCAGGAGTCCCTATATAATTTCAGACAAATAGTTTTCCAATCTCTTTTTGAAAACCTTCAGGATAGAGCACTCACAACTTCTGAAGGCAAATCATACCATTGGTTACTTGCTCTGACCATTTGGAAATTTCTCCTTAGTTCTAGATTGCTTCGCTCCTTAATTAGTTTCCAACCATTGTTTCTTGTCTTGCCTATTGGAAAATAGTTTGACGTGATTTGAATGTGGGTGTAGTAATTTATAGGATTTGGTTTATGGGGGTTTCTTCCAAGTGATCATGTTAGAATTGTTTCCAACAGTTCGTTAGAGGTTATCTTTTCACTTATTCATTATGTTTGTTATAAACTTTTTTTTTCATAATAGTCATAAACTTAGAATTAGGGTTTCCAGAATCTACAAATGGCACTTAATCTTTTGAAACATGGAGCAATATACTTGGCCAGAAATGGAAAAAGCAACCCGTTTGAACAACAAAGTTAAATGTGAAAGTCTTAAGTACAACGTTCAAAAAATAGGAAATTAACTTTGTAATTTCAACTTTGCTTGTCTTAATGACTTCATTCCATGAAAAAGATTAACTTTAAAAATGTTACTTGAACAATGGAAAGTAAGATAAGGAGGATTGAAAGGAAAACAAGCTTTCCCCAACTTTTTAAAACAATCAAGCGCTAAGCTATTTCCAGGTGGTGGTAGTGGATTTTAGTCTGAACCACATTATCTGGGGAATCATTGGCTTTTCATTTTGGTCTGGATGTCCAGCTGGCGGTGTTAATTTGGTCACAGTGCAGAAGGCAGCATTCTTTATTAGTGCAACTCATCTTGTGGACAAAAAGTTTCCAGTGGTAATTAGGTGGGCTTCTACTGTGGAGTATTTCCCTATAAATTTACATTATACCTTTTTTTGATTTTCCTATCTTCTTTTTCCTGCCTACTGTTCCAATGGTTGTTACTTATTACTTATTTGAACAGCAGCGTTTTAAATGTTTCTATCTATTTTAACATCTTCCTATTTTTACTGCATTCATTATAATTTTTATATAAAGGGCTTTGGATATGGAGGGAGGATTACTGAAAAACAGCACTGAAATATTTGGAATAAATGTCTTTTTCACCCATCTAATAATATGGCACAAATCTGCATGCCTTCTAGCTCTTTTGCTTTCACAGGATTTCTATTTTCAGACCACTATCTCAGTAAATAATTTTCTGGTGTGCTGCTTTTTTTTTAAGGTGATAGAATCCATTATTTTGGGAAGAGAATATATTCTGGGCTGTACATGTGAATATAGAAAAATAATTATTTGTTCATGTTTGTTTGTTTATTCAATTCCTAAGGCTGCCCATGTCAGACAATGACTCTGGCTTACAATGAAAAAAACATATTACAATTAAACATATTACACTAAAACATCCAGATTAAATATATATAGCAGCAAGGTACCAATATTTGGCCAGTTGGAATACAGCTAGACAGTGAAGCCTTAACACATTCTGCATCCCAGGCCCAGAAATATAGCCAGATTTTTAGGGCCTTATGAAAGATTAACAGAATTGGGACCATTCTAATCTCTGAGGGAAAGATGTCATATAGAGCAGGAGCCACTGCAGAAAAAGTTTTTCTGGTGCCCACCCAGCAACATTCTATGGTTGACAGGATCTGTAGATGACCATTCTGTTTGATCTGGAAAGCCAAGAGGAGACTCTTGGGAAAAGGTGATCCTTTGGGTATGTTAAGGCTGCTGCCAAAATAATAATGCTGTTGAAACTGCTTATGTTTTTGTAGGATCTAACACAGAAGTGGTATTCAGCAGATTCTGACCAGTTCTGGAGAGCCAGTAGCAAAAATTTTGAGTAGTTCAGAGAACCGGAAAATGTCACCTCTGACTGGAGATTTTACAGTACCCTTCCCCTGCCACGCCCACCAAGCCATGCCCACAGAACCGGTAATAAAAAAATTTGAATCCCACCACTGATCTAACAAGAGGACATTTTTATCAAGTGAAACCAGATACAAAAGCTTCATGTTTTTCTTCTCAATGTCAGATGAACAGAATCAGAGGGAACACACATCGCATGAACTACTGGAAATCTACAAAGTACTTTAAGTTGTTTCCAGCACAAAATTCTCCAATGGGTCAAATTATCTTGGAAAGATAAGTTAGAGAAAAGAAGCTCTAGGGATGACATGATAGCAGTATTCCAGTAACTGAGAAGTTTCCATAAAGAGAAGGGGGATCAACTTATCTACCCAAGCATCTGTAGGCAAGACAAGAAACAATTGATGGAAACTAATCAAGGAGAGAAGCAACCTGGAACTAAGGAGAAATTTTCTGACAGTGAGGACAATTACCGTAACAGCTTGCCTTCAGAAGTTGTGGGTGCTTCATCACTGGAGGTTTTTAAGAAGAGACTGGACAGTCACTTATCTGAAATGGTATAGGGCCGTGATGGCGAACCTATGGCACTCATGCCACAGATGGCACACAAAGCCATTTATGCCAGCACACGAGCTGTAGGCAAATTTACCTCACTGCGCATGTGCGGACCTCACAGCTGATTTTTGGCGGGTTTGAGGCCTTTTTCGGCCTCCCAAAGGCTTGAGAAAGGCTTCTGCAGGCTTTGCAGGCCAAAAACCAGCCCCATTCGTCACTTCTTGTTTTTCCGAAAATACTGGAAGTGACGAAACAAGGCTAGTTTTCGGCCTGCTAAGCCTGCAGAAGCCTTCCTCGAGCCTTTGGGAGGCCAAAAAAGGCCTCAAACCAGCTGAAAATCAGCTGTGAGGTGCAGTGCAAGTAAGGGGATGGCGGCAGTGGGGGGGGGGCATTGCGCACATATACGTACAAGACGTGAGGGGGCACACATTGCCTTCTGGGTGCTGGCATGCAAACATGCAAGCGCATCACAATTTTTGGCACAAGAGCCAAAAAGTTAGCCACCACTGGTATAGGGCTCCTGCTTGAGCAGGGGGTTGGACTAGAAGACCTCCAAGGTCCCTTCCAGCTGTATTCTGATTGATATTGATTGAGTTCAAAACACTGGGATCACTGACATTAATTGATTGCACATATCATAAGAGGGAGACATGAGAGAGACAGAAATTCTAAGTTCAGGGTAGATGAAATTGATTTCATTTTGTCAGTCAGGAATGTTTAACTTCATGGGTTTTTTTCCTCTCTCACTTCTTTTTAGTGGGTCTTTATCGCAACTACTTTCTCAATGTGCAGCACAATGGTACTTCTTTATTTCTTTTGCAAAGGAGCTAAAATGTATATAAAGCACAATTGTACTTAACCACATGGAAGGTCTAGTTACATTCATTAAATATTCAGGGAACCTGCAAAACTCTTGTGTTTCAGCTAAAAACATAAAAGATTTTTGTTATACAACACAGAAATTTAATATATAGAGTAAGTGAAGGTTATTTCTTTTCTTTCACAATTTTACAGGGGGGGGAAATAACTTCCAGTGCAAGATAGAAGTATGTTTCTTATTGGAATTACACAGAACATCTGTCTCTGTGCCCCAGCCAACTTTGGGATTTTGAAAAATTAAGTCAATGCACAGAAAATGCATGTATTCATTTTCTTTTTCACAATTTTACAGTCTAATCTGAAATAGTTTCTACTATTTAAACCAACAAAATTGGATTGTATTTCAGAATGTATCACTAGATCTCTTTAGATATTTCAAAGCAACCTAACTTACATTATTGTTTATAGGGCAATGTTATCCTATAATAATCAAGAATTTTGGTGAAGCTATTTTTCCAACCGTAATGTCCTTATCATTTCTCCACCATTATTCCAGCTGCCAATAGCTACCTTAGCCATGTTTAAGATGACTAAGTCTCTGCTGGGGAAAAAAAAGCCAGAGGAACATTTCTCGGACCATTGCAAGGACTATTCTTCCATCTGCCAGATGAAGTCTCATGAATTCATTCAGAGTTGGACAGATCCAGTGGAGGTGCCTGGGGCTGAGTTTTTTAGAGCAAATTTGCAGCTGTGACTCCTGAGGAAGTAGACAGGAACTTCCAGACTGTGATCTCAGTGATCTGTTGGATTCAAATTATTCCCAATAGGTGGCCTAAGATTGGATTCCCAAATCTGTTTCTTTGAGCAAGAAGTTTGTCTCATCAGGCTTGAAGCTATTGCTAGACCCAACAATTCTGAACAATTTCCATTTATTATTTAACCTTCCCTTTTAAGGGAACAGGGTGGAGAAGGTGGCTGAGCTTCACTTTGTCTAGTAAGACTGGGCAGAATGGGTGGGCTTTGGTTCAATCAATCAAGCAATGTTATCAAGTGTGATGCAAGAAACACATCTTCTCTATTGGGGTACCTGCCCTTTGGAACAATAGCTTCTCCCTGAGGATGTTCAGGAAGCTATTAAGAAACTGGCTATTGTCCCAGGCATTAGCGCAGATGATGCTAAATAATGATGAGTTGTGATATTAGGTATTAAAATAACGAAAGCAGGGGTGGGATTCATATTTTTAACAACCAGTTATGTGGGCGTGGCTAAGTGAGTGTGACCATGTGACTGGGTGGGCGTGGCGGCTTCTTCTTCTTCTTCTTCTTCTTCTTCTTCTTCTTCTTCTTCCCCCCATTTTTTTGCCATCTGGGCCTCAAGGAAGCCTCCTGGGGGGAGGCATTTTTGCTTCCCTGGGGCCCAGGAAGGCAAAAAATGGAGCCAGGGAGGCTACACAGCACCCCTACGCTCCTTTTTTGGGCCTCCTGGGCCTCAGGAAAGCCTCCCAGGGAGGGTGTTATTACTCCCAGAAGGCTTCCTTGGAGGCCAGGAAGGCAAAAAATGGAATGTGAGGGAGAACAGCTCCCCCCCCCATCCCTACACCTCTTTTTGCCTCCTGGGCCTCAGGGAAGCTTCCTGGACAAAGCAGTAAGACAGTGAGGGGGATCCCGGCACAGCCAATCATTGGAACAGCTGATCGTCAGGAGGGGGGGAAAAGAAATACCTTGAGATTGGGTGGGGGAGAACGCAGTCAATGTAAACCGCTTCAAACTTGATTGACTTCATCAACAGAGTGGTCAATGTCTGGAATGCACTACCTGACTCTGTTGTTACATCCTCTAACCCCCATTCCTTTAACTTCAAACTAACCACTATTGACTTCACCCTATTCCCAAGAGGTCTGTAAGGGGTGTGCATAAGTGCACCATCGTGCCTACCATCCTTGTCCTATTGTCCCCATTTATTCATACCTATTACCTGTATTCTTACTCATGTTTATACTTATACCTATTATCTTGTAAGCAATTGACAAATCAAATCAATCAAGAAATAAAATAAAATGTGTGTGATGTTGCATATGCATGATAAGAACTGATTGGATGGGGAGGGGAGGGCGGAGAGGGGTGGGGCCAACCAGGGGTACGATTTGCCAGTTCTCTGAACTGTACAGAATCATAACAACTGGTTCTATAGAACTGGTCCGAACCGTTAGAATCCCACCCCTGAATGAAAGAACTACAGACTCAAGTGAGCTCTCAAAATGAAGTCTAGTCAAGTCATTTTGCAGGAGAACCACTTCAATCTTCATACCAAAAAGCAAAAGCATATATGTATATAATACCTGCTCAGGTATCATTTTTTCTGTACTGTTCTCTTCCTTTTCTATATTTGATATACTGTATGTGTTTTGTAATGGAAAGATGCACATATGAAAATATCAAACAAGTGTAGAATCAGGATAGACACAGAAAAGAGGAAAACAGAAAAAAGTTGATTTCACAGATTTAGCCAGATTGCCAAAGTAGTTTTAGGACTGTGATCGTCTTATGTAAATTTCTGTCCCAACTTCACATTAGCATTTGCTTCCATTCTATATAGCAGAAAAGAAAACATAAATTATATTAATAGAAATATTAACAAAGTACAATCTATTATACTATCTCACTGTAACTGCATTACACTGTCTGAATACTCTCTGCTCTATCTCTGAGCTCAAAAAGAAAGAAATATCTTGCTGAACTCTAAATTATAAAATTCCATTTTATGCAATACTGCAGAAAAAAGTGGACATTGAAAAATTATCTGACTGGGAGCTTAGCAAGATAAAGCTATAAATCTTCCTGGCAGTTATTCACTTTTATTGTGAGGTGGTGCTTATGGGAGCTGCTGTTAACTAACAGATGCTGGAGTTTGGCATGGTAGCTTTGAGATTCCTAAGTCCATAGATGAGCTGTGATTCTGCAGCATTCAGACTCTAATGTAGCAAAAAGTATGAGATTTAAAATCATTGCCAAAGTCAATTGAGGACTCAGTCAAGAATTTAAGAGATGGGTCCCAATCGCTCAAGAAGAGACATTGGCAAGAATTACTAGTAGGATTTATGGTGGACTACAGCAGGAATGGCACTGCTGTAGAAATCAGAGGCCAGATGGTGAATTCTGTCCAATGTGATCATTCCAGATAAAAGAGAGATTGCAAGATCACCCTCTTGCACTCCAGACAGCTGTTTCTCATGAGTCGACTGCACAAGATGAGGTTTTCGTGGTCAGCTCATAGACAAGTTCGATTATAGAAAGAAGGGCTTTTATTTTCTCTCCATTTTTGCATTTCTAGCTTTTAGCTTTCTGCCTCTTCTTTCTTTTTCTTCTTTGTATTAATTTGCATCAGTTTTTATCTTCGTTTTCTAAACTTTTAATAAATTAAAAGAAAAATAAAAAAAATAATTAATTCAAAGACCTTCACTTCACCAAAATCTAACAGATGATTTTTTTCCCCCACCTAAAATTTTATGAAGCAGGAAATGAGAACATCTTCCATGTTCCTCTTAAGCTCTATTAAGCTGAACATTTTTTAATGTTAAAAGAAAACAGTTTTGGTCATGCTGTACCTTTGGTTTGCTTATCCAGGCTTCATGCAAAATCTGTATTTTTCAAAGAAGATGCTGTTCATATGTACTTCTGAACACATCCATCATAACAAATGAGCACAGTTCCAAAGCATAATATTTAAATTCATTAAAGGAATTAAATATAGGTTCTAACCTAAAAAGTCTAGAATAACTTCTTATATTAAAACTAAATCTGTTACAGAATTAAATTTAAACTGGGAACCTAAACAACAATTTAATATGTGGATCTTTTGTGTTTACCAATAACACAAATCAAAACCCAAAATGGGTGTTTTATGGGAGAATCAGTTTGGTGCATGGGTGGGATTCTATCCTCCCCTCCCATCCAGTCAGTCCTTATTGTGCATGCGTGAGATCACGCACATGCCCAACATTGTTTACTGCATTCTCCTCTGCCCAGTTGCAAGGTATTTCTTTTTTTTCCCTTCCAGCGATCAGCTGTTCCAATGATCAGCTGTGCCAGGATCCCTCTCGCTGTCTTACTGCTTTGCCCAGGAGGCTTCCCTGAGGCCCAGGAGGCAAAAAAGGGCACGGCAGGAGTGGGGGTGGGGAGGAGCTGTGTTGCCTCCCATGCTCCACTTTTTGCCTTTCTGGGCCCCAGGGAAGCCTTCTGGGAGCAAACTCCCCCAGGAGGCTTTCCTGAGGCCCAGGAGGCCCAAAAACTGAGGGGAAGGATAGGACATTGAGCGCGTATGCGGGAAGCATAGGGGAAGGGATAATCATGGGGCATTTATTGTGGGGAGGAGGAAACACAATATATGTACCAAATGACTTACGTGCAACTGTATTAACATGCTGCCATGACACTAAACAAGCAAGTCATTATGGATTCTTAAAAATGTTACACTTAGCAAAAAGGCAATTTTGGTGGCCATCCATGGGGACTGATATTGAAGCATATGTAAAATCATGTCTTGTATGTGCGGTGAATAAAATGAAAATTGGGAAACTGACGGGATAGCTACAAAAGGTATCAGAGCCAACCAAACTATGGCAAGACATTGGAATGGATTTTATAGTTGAGCTATCTGATAACCATGGATACAATGTCATATGGACAGTAATTGACTTGTTCTTCAAACAGGCTCATTTTATTCCTTGCAAAGGATTACCACCAGCCAGAATATTAGCGACTCTATTTCTGAAGCACATTTATCGACTACATGGAGTTCCTCGTTGAACCATATCAGATAGAGGAGTGCAGTTCACTGCCAAATTCTGGTGAGAGTTTATACATCTTATTGGATCTGATCAAGGGCTAAGTACGGCTTATTACCCATGTATAAAGGGAGCATCTGAAAGAACTAATGCAGCCATTAAACAGTATTTAAGATGTTATACCACATACCAACAGGTCCTTTTCAAGTAGTTCGAGTAATAAATCTTGTAATCATTGGCCTTAAACTACCCTCTCGTTTTAAACAAATCCACCCCATTTTTCATATTAATTTATTGAAACATGCTGACTTGACGAGAGTGGAACCTAGACTAACAACCCCAGGACCAATTCAGGGCAATCATTATGAAATCGATGAGATTATTGACTCTAGATAGAGACATGGATTATTACAATATCTAGTTCATTGGAAGGGGTATCCTATGACCGATGCTGCAGGGGTACCACATACCAATGTGTCCACTACTCAATTGAGATGACTCTTTCACTGGACACATCCCACAAAGGAAGGTGAGAGGGACGAATAATAATAATGCTCTGTAACTAACCCTGTGATATATGTTTCAGGCAGAGCCATGGTAGAGGGGGGCCGCCTGTTGGACTTCGACGTTCCAGTTGTCATCCAGGAAGTCCAACGCAAAACTGTCACAGGAGAACTGCAGCAGAAACCTCAGAGCTGTAGCAGCGGATGGCTTGAACATATGGGTTGGCGGTGCCGGAGGACATTTCGCTATTGGCTGCTGACGTGGTTTCCCAGCCAACCAGCTTTGTTATTGTTGCTGCTTTGTTACTGTTGCTGTTTAAACCAGACTGGGGGAGGGATTGCTGGCGCAGCTTACCAGGCGACTGAGGTTCAGCTTGGGCTCCAAGGGGAGGGCCTGGGAAAAGATAGGGTATCGGGTGCATGAGGGGGAAGCGTAGGGGAAGGGATAATCATGAGACATTGCAGGGAAGAGGAGAGAGACTTTAATTGCCTGAACGGATGGTGGCTTGTTATAAAGGTGGGATTTAAGACATAAAAAGCACTGAGAGGCAGCTGCTCTCAGTGCTGGCTTTAACCAGAATCACCGTTTGTTGCCTATCTGGAAGGAACATGCTGTAATAAACAAGTTTGCTGCTTCTGAGTTACGTGAGTAGCATTGTTTGTCAGACAAGAGTTCCGATCACTCCAAGTGAGGCTAACAAATCTGCAAAAGAAAAGAAGCCATGCCCACCCACTCATCCCCACCTAGCTACGCCCACCTAGCCACGCCCACAGAACCAGTTGTTTAAAAATTTGAATCCCACCCCTGGTTTGGTGTAGTGGTTAGATGGATATTGAAGAAGTGGGTAGAAAGATTCTTTTGAATTTGGCAGTTGAGAAAGATTCTAAAATGGATAATTAACAAAAAAAATGGATCATTGAAGAAAATGTACTAACCCAGAATTGTCCTTTGAGGCAGAAAAGAAAAGGATGAAAATATCAAATATCAAAATATCCTACTTTGGACATAGGATGCAAAGATCTAGCTCTCTGGAGAAGTCTATAATGCTGGGAACAGTGGAAGGAAAGAGGAAGAGGATGATCAACAACTGGTCAACTGCATTGTAAGATGCAGGATCAGTTTGGGAACAGATAGTGACAGAGAAAATCTATCTATATGGTCAACTCTTCTAAGTAAGTTAAACCAACTAGCGGTACCTGAACACACTTGTAAGTGGATCATAAGCTTCCTAATAGACAGGAAGCAGCAGGTGAAGCTAGGCAGAATCACATCTGATACCTGTACAATCAGCACAGGGGGCCCCCAAGGCTGTGTGCTTTCTCTTCTCTTCTCCTTATATACCAAATATTGCATCTCAAACAATCCATCTGTTAAAATAGTGAAGTTTGCTGATGACACAACAGTGATTGCTCTCATTCAAGACAATGATGAATCTGCATATAGACAGGAAGTGATACAACTTGCCTTGTGGTGTAACCAGAACAATCTGGAACTGAATACACTCAAAACCGTTGAAATGCTGGTAGACTTTAGAAGAAACCTCCCATACTACCACCTCTTACAATACTAGACAACACCATATCAACAGTAGAGACTTTCAAATTTCTAGGTTCTACTATATCATATGACCTAAATGGATACCTAACATCAAAAACATCATCAAAAGCACAACAAAGAATGTTCTTCTGTGTCAACTCAAAAAGCTCAAACTGCCCAAGGAGCTGCTGATCCAGTTCTACAGAGGAATTATTGAGTCTATCATCTACACCTCTATAACTATCTGGTTTGGTTCTTCAATCCAACAGGACAGACACAGACTTCAGAGGATAATTAGGACTGCAGAAAAAACAATTACTACCCACCTGCCTTCAATCGAGGACCTGTATTCTGCACGAGTCAAAAAAAGGGCTGTGAAAATATTTACAGACTCCTCACATCCTGGACATAAATTGTTTCAACCCCTTTCCTCAAAACGACGCTATAGAGCACTGCACACCAGAACAACTAGATACAAGAACAGTTTTTTTCCCGAAAAAAAAAGAAAAAATCTGCTAAACAAATAATTCCCTCAACACTTTTCAATTATTTACAAAGTGTGCACTACTATTACTGTTAATCTTCTTATCACTCCTTATCATCCCCTCCCCTTGTGATTGTAGGACTGTAACTTTGTTGCTTGTATCCTTACGATTTATATTGACTGTTTCCTAGTATGATTTGATTGTTGATTGCACCCTATGACTATCATTAAGTGCTATACATTATGATTCTTGATTCTTAACGAATGTATCTTTTCTTTATGTATACTGAGAGTATTTACACCAAGACAAATTCTTTGTGTGTCAATCACACTTGGCCAATAAATTATTCTATTCTATTCTAACAAGTCTCAACATTAATTTGATGGCAAATTAATCATCCAGTGTTATACTGCAAAATTATAACCTCTGTGACATTTCTAAATCCTTTTTCATTCATTTGCATTTTATTTTATTATCCCTCTTTCTTAACTTCTTTTTATATTTGATGATATAGTTCTCATATGTTGTCATTTTGGCATCATGACAGTTGTAACGGATGCCTCTAGACCGGGGCTGTTAAATTCACAGCCCACAGGCTGGTTGTGACGCATGCTGCCCAGACCCACACCCAGTTTAATGAAGGGGGAAAAAGTCGTGATACATCATGTGACAATGCTGTGACGACACAAGTTTGACACCCCTGCTCTAGATCTACTGCATAGCTCATTAGTAGAATAAGTGTATGAGCTCAAGCCAAATAGATAGAAAATGAAAGTATATGCACTTTATTAATAAAATATAATTTAGAGCTTAAAATGAGCCACTGCTGCAACCACTTGCCCAAATGAATTTGCATTACTTGAGTTAAAGTGCTTTTCACTTGCATACAAACCAAACTACTAATCCACACACCAGAGAAAGCCTTGAGGATTCTGTTCTCTGGACAGGCTTCTAAAAGAAATTATGGTTCTTTCTTAGTTTGCAGAATTCTTAGATGTTGATTTCTGCCACATGTCTGACATGACTCACACCCATTGCCAGCTTTGGTTGTAGGTGAAGATATCAAATTACAGACCATTCAATACAACGTTGACAAAAGTGCAGTGCATTTCTTAAGATAAATACAATGCTTTCAGACTGTCATTGACCTCTCAAAGAATATGATTAGAATGATAGCTTATGTAATGTTTCAACAGACATGTTTGTTCTAAAGCAGATGATTTAACTTTTCGTTTTATTTACTCAAGGTTATATATTCATGTATGATCCTCCATTTTTATTAGCTTCTGTGTGCACTGTATATAAATATTTGTTGGTTTTCAAACATATTTGCTAAATGCAGCATGTACACTTATAGATTGCATTTATTAAGAATGTCAGATTATTAATTTTTTTAAGAAAAAAAAGTTTGGTAAGGAATATGTATTCCCATTCTTGCTAGTATTTCCATGCAAAATATTCTTAAATTTGCCCTTACTCAGAGCTAAAAATCTATTGTAGAATATTTTCCTATGATTCTAACATTCAGATATTACTGTTTTAGACTAGTGCATAACCACAGGAAAGCTAGTCAATACTTTCCCAAAATATTCTCAATTGTGATATCTACATGCTCTGATCATACAACACCTCATTTCTGCATGTAACTCTGCATTGTGCTAACAGAAATGATAATAATAGCTTAATAATAATAAATAATAAAAGGAAAGGAAAAGGAAAGGAAACAAAGAAAAGAGAGAAGAGGAGAGGAGGAGACCTCTAATTTCTGAAAAAATAACTTTTTCCTCATCTTGGTCATCGTCCTTGACCATCACTGCAGGATAAGGGAGAATATTATTCCAGCACATTTTTCCTATGTTTGTTTGATCATTATTCAGTTGGTCAAAGCCCTGATGAATGGTAGGCAGTAGTGTCCTGGAGCCAGCACAAACTGATTTATAAGGGCCAATTGTTAAATTTTCCAGAATTTTGCAAGCCATTTGACAGCAGAGCTAGGCCACAATGCTTATCATGCCAATCAGCTGTTTGGCAGCTCCTGGCTTAGCAGTGACAATGGAGATGGCAGAGCTGGTTATTATACATTTTATTAGCATATCTTGCAAATAGAGTTCATTATTTATGGGCTTTTCCAGTAACATGGGCAACTTGGTTACAAGTTGTAAATTGCAATTTGAAATGTTAGAAGGGTAAAAAGCATGAATTTAATAACTAAAAGAAAACATAACTTGTGTGACAAAAAATAAAAGAGAAAGCTGTAAGAAATTGGAATGAAGTTGGTCTTACCTTGTGGAATGCAAGGTATAAATACATGCAGGGATGTAGAGTTAAGATATACTGAAAGTGCTAAATCTTTCTCAGAACACATGAAATGATATAATCTAGTACAGGTGTCTCCTATCTTGGCAACTCTAAGACAAATAGACTTCAACTCCCAGAGTTCCTTAGCTAGCATGGGAAATTATGGGAGTTGAAGTCCATGCACCTTAAAGTTGTCAAGATTGAGAACCCAATTAGAATGTTGCAGGTGTAAATAAGAGCAGGAATTCCTACATCAGTGGATGGTAACAATGTAAGGATAGATTTGGGGGAAATTGAGCAATTCTCCAAAGACTTTGATCTGGGGGTGTGGAGTAATACAAAGTTATACAAGTGCATCAATGGTGAAAAATTAAAACAACTAGATGAATAGAATAGAATAACAGTTGGAAGGGATTTTGGAGATCTTCTAGTCCAACCCCCTGCCTAAGGCAGGAAACCCTACACTACTTCAGGCAAATGGTTACACAACATCTTTTGCAAGTTGTTCCATTGATTAATTGTTCTAACAATCAGGAAATTTCTCCTTAGTTCTAAGTTGCTTCTCTCCTTGATTAGTTTCAGCTCATTGCTTCTTGTCTTGCCAATAGCTTGATTCCCTCTTCTTTGTGGCAGCCCTTGAGATATTGGAACACTGCTATCATGTCTCCCCTAGTCCTTCTTTTCATTAGACTAGACATATTCAGTTCCTGCAACTGTTCTTCATATGTCTTAGCCTCCAGTCCCCTAATCATCTTTGTTGCTCTTCTCCGTACTCTTTCTAGAGTCTCAACATCTTTTTTACATTGTGAATTTGGTGCCATCTTGGTAGCATGGCATAAAAATTCATACATTCCCCAAAATTTCAAGTAAAAAACGAGCATTTAAAAATTACTTCATCAACTCTTTTGTGTAAATGTATGGCTGAAGTTTATTTTTATCTTATAGTTCTGTAGTAGACCTGAGAGAAGCAATGGTCTCCCCTCTTTGTGCATTTCTTCTTTAAAATAAATAAGTCTATCAAATCTTCTCTCTCAGGATGAAGAGGGGGGAAATGCAAGCATTAATCATTTCTTTCAGTACTTTTTTTTTTCCTGGTTACCTGTTTCTGTCAAATTATAAGACCTCACCTTCAGGTGTTCCACATTTATAGCCAGGAGGTCCACTTGAGCAAGTTCAAAGTACGCTGGCCAAGTCTTTCCTATTCATCATGCTTTGACATGAAATCTCCTGATAGTATCTGCTCATTTATCTGTGGGCTTTGAAGACGTTGTGAGTCTGAAAGGCAGAGGGAAAAAGGTTAATTGGTTTTGCTGACCATCTGTTTGTCTTGGGAATGAATGCAGAGCTTAATATGTAAGAAGTGGCATCTGCAAGAATTAAGTAAAACATTTCCACAGAGTTTAACTTATGGAGCGTGTGCTCGGAGGAAGAGTCTGTATAACAGGAAAAAAAATCATTTTTGCTTAGTTTTAAAGGTTTTGACCCTGGGGAGAGATAGCCAGTAAGACTTTTTCCTGGGAGTATCAGGAAGAAATGCAAACTTTTCCAGTCAATTTTTTAAAAAAATACTTTATGGCTATCATTTTATACTTCTTTTAATGAGAAAGAGGGCATCACCCAGCTCTACAACTAATAGCAACATCCAGGAATTGAACTGCTCAATCTCCATGATAAAAAGCTTTTTCTGTATAAAGCAACTACAGCATTCTTTCCTTTCATTGTTGCAAATCATTTTCACAATACTAGGAAGTCTCAAAACCAGTTTGCAATTTGTTACATTAGGGGAAAAGTCCACTTCATGTAACACCTGGGGGAAGGAGGGCATTACAAGATGTGTGAAATATATCATATAGCTTGTATATATATATATATACACACACAGAGCCCACTGTAACTACATAGCCAAAAAGGCATCAAGAGTTGTTAATCTAATCCTGCATAGTTTTTTCTCTGATAATATTGCACTACTAACTAGAGCATACAAAACATTTGCTAGGCCAATACTTGAATACAGCCCATCAATCTAGAACCCGCATTACGTATCTGATATTAATACAGTTGAGAAAGTCCAGAAATATTTCACAAGAAGAATTCTCCACTCCTCTACTCATTGCAGAATACCTTATGCCACCATACTTGAAATTCTAGACCTAGAAAATCTAGAACTATGCCGCCTTCAGTCCAATCTAAGTATAGTACATAAAATTATATATTGCAATGTCATACCTGTCAATGAATACTTCAGCTTCAACCATAACAATACAAGAGCACCCAATAGATACAAATTCAAGGTAAACCACATCAAACTTGATTGCAAGAAATACGACATCAGCAACAGAGTGGTCAATATTTGGAATACTCTACCTGACTCTGTGGTTTCTTCCCCAACCCCAAAAATTTTAACCTTAGACTGTCTACTATTGACCTCATCCCTTTCCTAAGGGGTCTGTAGGGGCGTGCATAAGCGCACCAACGTGCCTACTATTGTTTCTTTTTATTTTTCTTATATGTATCCATTTCATGTATTCATAACTATGTTTATACTTATACCTGTTATCTTATAATCACTTGACAAATAAAATAAATAAAATAAATATTTAATATATTCAAGGAGAGCTATCTGTATCTATCTAATTGTGGAAGAGGAAGAGGGAAGATTGAATGGTACCTATTCCCAAACAATGATATGATTGTCTCAGGGAAGGCCATATAAGTTTACATTTATGTACCTGCAGAACAGCACTTGGCAATATTGTCTGTGTGTCAAATTAGCTTCATACAGATATCTGTACCTTGCAGATATAACAGTATAGAAAATGCATTTTCCATCAAGAGCATGCAACTATGTGAAACCTTTAAAAGGTTACAGCTTTGAGCCCAAGATGTCCATAAAAGGACAGGATGAAACTTCATGGTGTCTAGAAAGAGACACCATTTCACTATTGCACCACTGACCTTTTTTAAGTGTCAACAATAGGTCAACACTCCAATCAGGCTAGAACATTTTCAGAGGTTTTCTCAGTGATTGTGCTTAATCGTGATTAACATATAAGAAGAAAACAACATATTTGACCCATTGTTATATAGTTCACAATTATTAGTTGTTTATACACTTTCAGTTAAAGAACAAAAACTCAGACAATCCCTCTTAACCTATCCTTTAAAATCCAGAAATGCTATTTTTTGTTATATTATCAAAGATGAATTGTGAGGACCTGAAAACAAATCTGTTCTCCAGATAGGTTCCAAGAAGCACAAACTAATAATAGTAGTAATTTTATGTTCTAGCAAAAACATATATTAATAATATATCACAATATTTTTAAAATCCTAACATGTAATCCTAAAATTACACAGTGGTAGTATTAAAAGGGAATCCATCCTCATAAGCAAAAATGTAAACATTGGTACAAAATTACAGTTTAAATAAAGTTGTTAGTACTGCAAACACAGCTGTCAAGTATTGTCATACATCAGTGTTTGAGGAACAATGAAATCCAATATTACTGTTTGCATTATATTTGTAATGTACTACCAATTCCTACAGGGAAAGTACAATGGCTCAGTGGTTAAGAATCTGAGTTTGTCACCTGGAAAAGCCGGCAGCTCAGGTTCAAGACCCAGGTGCCATGCGATGGGTGAGCTTCCATCCTTACTGCAGCTACTGCCAACCTAGCAGTTCAAAAGCATGTTAAAGTGAGATAGGTACCACTTTGATGGGAAGGTAACAGTGCCCTGTGATGTCATGCAAGCAACATGACCATGGAAATGTGTTCAGAAAATGCCGGCTCAATGTCCTTAAAACAGAGATGAGCACTGCCCCTTATATTTGGCAATGACTAGTGGAGTAAATCCAGAGGGACTCCTACCTTACCAATTCCTACAACAAGTCTTAGAAAAAGTTTTTATTACTTTTACGATTAACCACACTTTACCATTTAATCTACTATGGATAATAGCATGCAGCCATAGGTAGATGAATTGTCTCCACTATATATTTCACTGCCCCTGAAAAACTAAACAGCTGTTCATAAATTTCATATTACATATGATAAAAGACGTTTTTTTTTAACTCATTTTTGAGCCCTGTTCAGTTAATTGAATTGCTAGCCACACTTGTAAACATGTTAATGTACATGACATTGTAGGCAGGTCTATTGAAAATGGCTGTCAAGTTAAATCCTGGCTCAGTGAAAAGGGAAAAGAAAGAATATAATCAGATTTGAAAGGATTTTCCTAGAGGCTTGACAAACATAAAGAATTATAGGAAATATCAACTATCTGTAAATGCAGAACTCATGTTGCAAATTAATGTGATTAATTTTCAGATGAAAGTATATTTTGATTAAAGAGCTAGCTGCACCACTCATTTGAAAATCACTAGGTTTTTCACCTCCTGAATTATTCTTAGTCACATTCTAATCAAATTCTGTGATTCAATGTGAAATAAATTGTTATTCTGAACATATTTTGAACCTCTACATTATTTTCATAATTGTAGACTTCTGAAGTTCCAGAAATTTTGCACTTAATTTTTAACTGCAATATAAATAAATATTATTACTCAAATTTCTTCTCATTTAACCGTACTACTGTGTAGACAAATATCTGAATAGTTGTGTTTTTGGTGAGGTTTTTTTTTTGCTAAATTCTAGAACACTGAAATCTAGCAAAGATGTAGATCAAAAACTGGCAACTATTTTACTTCTTAACTTAGTCATTTAATTAGGGACTGTTCCAAGTTACAACTGCACTGAAAAAAGGCACTTACCACTAGTCCTTGCACTCACGACCATTGTAGCATCCTATGGTCACATGATCAAAATTTGGGTACTTGGCAGCTGGCTTGTATTTATGATGGTTGCAGCATCTCAGATCTGTAATACCATTTGTGACTTTCCCAGCCAATTTCCGACAAGCAAAGTCAATGGAGGAAATCAGATTTGCATAATGACCACACAATCAGTTAACAACAGCAGTAATTTCATTTTATAGCCATGGCAAAACTGATTGTACAATCAGGCATGACTCACTTAACATTGGCTTAGCAATGGAAATTCTGGTACCTGGTTGTAGTCATAAATCAAGGAACTACTTGTATCTACTTTCCCATTTGTATACATACAGCATATTTTCATACCTCTTGTTAAGAAGCAATCTGAACAGATTATTGGGAGGAAATTGAAAGGAAAAAAATAGTAATAATCTACCACCATTATCATAAACCTTCCTTGGCAAGAAACTGTGAAAAACTACTGATTTGTAACTAGTTCAGGGAAAAGAAGAACCCTTATTTCTCCTTCTAACTAATCTTGCTTGAGATCACTTGCCCCTTATGCAATTAATAAAGGGAAAATGGCAATCTTCTCTCCATAAGCTAGTTGACTAGTTGATTTAATGGCCAGTGAGAAAAATAGGGCAAAATTCCCCTACAGGCCATAATGTTTTGTGGACAAGGACAGTGCACATCTCATGGCTTTCGTATTTCCTAATCCACTACAGTACTCACACACTAAAGTCTGACAAAATACTTCACAGGATAGAGTTGAAAAGGTTGGTTTCTTTGAAGGCAGAAATCTTTTACAGACCCAAGCAAGGGGTACCATTTTCTATCATAGTCGTAGCACATACATTCATTCAGGAAGGGCTGTTGTGATTTTACGTGACACAGTGACTGGAATTATATGTACTTACAATATCTTTAGCTTCACAATATTTTAACTGAGTACACCAATTTATTTCATGTTTCTTCATGGTGCTAATGAAGAATTCACACAGAACCACATCACAAATTCTCAGACGCTGTACTGTTGCCATGAATGGCGTATTGCGCATGAGGCTTCTCAAGAGCTTCAGGTGGGTGATCTTCAACAAGTACACTTTCCTGTTTTTGTTGTTTTTTAACAAAGTTATAAATTTAGCTTCCTGAATTGACCAATACTGAGTCAGACAGTAACACTTCTGTTTGGTGTATTTGTGAATCTTTAGTCTTCTCTGATTATCCAGAAGACATTTTCAAACCAATTTTAGATTGGGAAGATCACACCAGGAGCCACCATCCAAAAGTTCAGCCAGTTAAAGAAACCAATGAGTTGAGTCAGGGAAAAGCTTAACTCGCCTTGATTTGAAAGTATAATTAAAATGAATCCATCACATATGGTATAAAGTTCAATATAGCTAAAGTGGCTATTCTCCATAGATATAATCATTTTTACCTTTTGTTACCTAAAAATTGAAGTCGTAATTATTCCAGTATTTGAGAGGCTGCCACAAAGAGGAGGAGAGGGTCAACTTATTTTCTAAAGCACCTAAGGGCAGGACAAGAAACAATGAATGGAAACTAAGGAGAGAAGCAACGTGGAACTAAGGAGAAGCTGCCTGACAATGAGGACAATTAACCAATGGAACAGCTTGTCTTCAGAAGTTATAGGTGCTTCATCAATGGAGGCTTTTAAAAAGAGACTGGACAGCCACTTGTTTGAAATGATATAGTCTCCTGCTTGAGCAGGGGTGGGGTGAACTAGAAGATCTTGAATGTGCCTTCCAGCTCTATTCTAATTGATTAATTAGCAATTAACTTTTCAAAGGATCTGAATCTGAAAACACACTTTAAGGCAGGGGTCTTCAAACTTGACAGGTTTAAGACTTGTGGACTTCAACTCCCAGAATTCCTCCTCTGCTCATGTTAGCTCAGGAATTCTGGGAGTTGAAGTCCACAAGTCAAACTTGCCAAGTTTGAAGACCCTTGCTTTAAAGATTAGAGAGGTAACATGCTGCCCTGAGTCCGAAAGTCATTCAATTTGTTTATATTTGCAAAAATATAGCTGTACTTTTATTGTAAGCCCTTGTTGGGGGATTCCATTCAAAATTGTATTAATGCTGTGTAAACATCAAATACAAAGGCTTTGAATAAATTCTGAAAAATACCTGTGAAAAATACCTTATACAAAAATCTAGGTTTAGTGCTAAGTAGCTAAAACTGTTGTAGTACTTTTTGAGGCATGTTTCCTATGTCTTCAGAGCAGAATCTATTTTGTTTAGGAAGCTGGATAAACTAAGAAAATAGTTATTTATGTTTTACTGGCCTCTATGCTAATTGAATCATGCAATGAATAATCAAGCATGGGGACTCTGAAATCTCAAATGACAACCTGATTACTAAATTACAACTCTCGGTCATGATAAATTTTGTATAGGCAAATCCAGAGCTCTGGGTGAGCAAAGGTTTCCTTTGCCAAACAGTAGAGAAACACATTAACAGTAATTTCCAGGTATTAAAGTCAGATCCCTCGCATCAATATGTTTCAATAGGACCAATTACGATTTAGAAATCCTATAATATTTAGCACACATAACTATCTGTGTTTCAGCAATAATGGGCTAAAGTTGCTTAGCTTGCTATTTTGTAAGGCATGCTGCACAATGAGAAAAATCACCCATACATTCTTTTTGTTCCCTTGCCGTTAAGTTAAAATTCATCCACCCCAGAATTTTAAACAATTGTTAAACAGGGATTGAAGAGATTTGCCTGACTTCTTTCAAGGCAGTTACAGAATTCAGCCAGGTAGCATCACTTGAATAGCACTGTGAGTAGAAAGTAGCATTGGAAATACTTTTATCCAGCCACTTAGAAATGTGAAATTCTCTGCTGTTCCTTTTTCTCTTTGAGAATTACAATGGTCTCTTATATTTTGCTGACTTAAGATTCTGGCAATCAAATTACCCATCACAGTGACTGAATTTTCTCTTCTGGTTGGTTGTCTCCTCTTGTTAATCCCTGTTCAGAGGCACACAAATTCTGCCATTTTGTGAGAAAAGATGTGCCACTTGAACTCTTTTACATTCGATATATCTGAGTTAATCAAATCACTGCCAGCCTTTTCTGCTTCTTCTGAAAGCATCTGCTTTTGCTATTCATCACAAAGTCCAGCTAATTTAGGCAATCATCCTGATCCATGGCCTTGAACGCCCAACTGTGATATTTCATACTGTCAGATATTTCCTTGTAATAATAGCTTTGCACACCAAATATTTAGGCCAAGGACACACAAACATATTTCAATAATTAGAGGCACTCTCATTCCATCAAAATTCTTTCCGTTCCAGAAATGAATTGTAGTGATTTTTGTGATGCCTCTCTTCCAACTTGTACTTCATGAAACAGCTGAATTCTTAACTATAAAAGCTTTATCATCTTTCAATGAAGATAAAATTACAAGCAGCATATTTCGTCTACTTTTACTAGATCAGTAAAAAATAGGATCAGTATTATTCTTATGTTTATAAAATATCAATAACCCTTTAAGATCCCCTGTACTAGGATGATATTCTTTATCCTTTATTCTTGTTGCCTGTTCTTGTCCATTTCAAGTTTGTGATTTTTATGCACTATATTCTATTATAAAATGAAAATGATGGTTCATACTTTCATTCTGATCCTCATTCCTGACACTTTTTTTCCTTCTATTATCTGCTCACTTTCTTTCTTTGGTTTTCTATTCATCAATTTACTTTCTCTACAGAAAATTAATGGAATTGGGTGGTTTATTTATTATAATGATTATGACTATACCTTTCTTTTGATCTTTTATTTTTTGTAAAATATTGCTCTAACTTCTTTTTCTGTCTTAATATTTTTGCATATTTTTGTCTTTGCTTATGCAAAATGTTATTTTCATTATGTCACATTCCCATGTCTGCTTGGATCTACTCACATTTTGTAATTTTGCCAATCTAAAGTTTCTTCATCCCACCTTCATTCCTTTTCTTATTCAATTAATTCAATTATTTTTCTTTGGAAAGCTTGTTCTTCTAATATATGACTTCAAATCATAGTATTTAAAAAGCCCTTTATGTATATTTTCTCCCTTATTTGTTTAAGATTATGAGACTGTGGGAAGGCTCTTAGTCTCATTTTTCCTTCTGCCCAATGCTTGAAAAAAATATGAGGTACTAGATTATAATTGTTCATTTTAACCCCTTTAGAATTGATCAATAAAAAGAGATCTTTGTGAAAGTGATTACACCCCACCAAGACAGATGTTTGTATGCTTATACACAACTTCCAAAGGGATGTTGAGTATTCATTTGAATAAATAAGTAAGGTGTAAATTGGTGTCATGCCCCTGGTGGAGACTAACTCTGAGGAAGAGGGGGAACAGCCAACAGGGAGTGGAAGTGTGGCTCCAGAGGTGGTAGAGGAGGCTGCGGAAGGGCAGAGGCCAGCTGAGCAATCAGAGGAGGATCCAGGCCCATCCCCTATCCATCCTAGGGCACGCAGGAAGGAGAGGATCAGGAAAAAGCATGGTCTACTCAGGAGGAGAGGGCCATGATCCTTCTCTTGGGTTGCAGCTGTGAGCTTTGTATAAGAGTTTGGAACTGCGTGTTCACAGACGCTGAAGTCAAATTAGTGTTTTCCTTGGATGAGGTTTATCTTTGTTGGCATTCTTCCCATGGACTCTCCCTGGTTATCTTCCTGGAATGTGTGATTAATTATTTTGGTTTGCCTTGGAACTCTTGTCAATGTGGTTTGTTTTTGGTTTCCTTTTGCTTCATTATCTACTTTTTGAATTTAAACTGTGACTAATAAAACAGCGAAGCTAAGTTGAAGGCATTACAAGACCTTGATTCATGTTTTAGTTTTTATGTTATTTTTGAGACACTACGGATCATCACAATTGGTTAACTAAGAATGCCGTATGCTTTTCAATTTTGTTATAGTGTGGAAGAAGAGCTCTTCTACTGAATAAACTGACAGTGATATCAAGCAACATCCATTCCTCTCCCTTCATACTCCAAGGCTTTAAGATTTTTTAACTCTACCAGCTCAGTTCTGTCCTAAGGCAAACTGAAGAAAATAGTCATGAAGTACTGAAAGTTTGGGAATTAAGGCAGGAGAGTAAAGAATATAGTTGTGCTTCATCCTTTTGGGCCAGAGGGCAGCAGAGATCCTGGGAGGGCACCAGACAGAGAGAACTTCCACGTTGTGGAAAAAGGAGGCAACATAGTGCCAATAAAACATCTTTATTAACCAGAGATGGCAAGAATTTTGGTGGCATATTGTACAAAGCATATTGGTAGGTGTTCATCTGAAAACATACTCAGTATTTAAGGAACACAAACCACCTGTTTCTGTGATTTAAAAGATTTGTTTGGCTGCCTTCTTAGAAAAACAATTTTGGGTGGCTCACAACAACAATAAAATCAAGAAACAATAAAAAACACAAGATTGACACCTCAGCTATCTGCCTTAGATCCCTTACAAATATAATCATGGACTCCCAACTCACCATTTCCCAGAACTTGGATGAAGAACCAGCCAAGACAAAAGGGTTGGGGACTTTGAAGTCCAAGGGTCAGGGGCCATTATGGAAAAAGCCCCATTTTCTAGATCCCTCTAGGTCATTTAAGGGAAGGGGCATGAAGTACACCCATTTTATCCAAGTTCAGATAACAGCGGTCAATGCTGACAGAATAAATCTATGCAACAGTTCCTCTGGCCATAACTGCCATTTGTTTCTTGAACTGCAAGTCCAGGAAGATCCCCAGATTACATACTGACTCTACCTGGAGAAGTACAATCCTGTTGATACAAAAACCAAAACCATTCCTTCCTAGGGATGAGTCAGAGCAGATTCCTTTCCATCCAGATTCACCCAGCCTCCAAGCACTGATTTAGCAGCTCAGCATCATCACCTGATCAGCTACAGTGGAGTTGTATAATTTGATATCATCAACATACTGATGGTACCACAACCCTGTCTTATCCAATGACTCCAATCTTCCATAAAACCCCTTGTTGAAAGAATATTGGCACTGTATATTTTTGTTTTGCTAATCCAGTTAGGTTACTTTTTCTAAGAGGACATCTTACCTTAAAATCACATTCCCTCTCTCAAGCCAAGCATTAGCAAGTGGTATTTTCAAGCAGCTGTCCTGTCCAGGTTTATCATCACCTGCCCCAATCCTATCACTGTGAAGGAATGGAATTATATTGCTGAGGCAATTAATGGTTAAACCCGGCAATCATGAGACATGGAAACAGGGTTTTTCCTCGGGATGAATGCCCCGAACCGAAGTCCAAAGCACTCTTTTATTTAGCAAAAGCAAGATTACACAATATCAGCCAAGCAATAATAACACAAAGTCAGTTCATTAAAATCAGTTCATTCCGTTACTTCTTTGTTCCAGATAAGACCACATTCCTGGCTCTACATGAAGCAAACTCCCTGCTCCAGCAGCCAAGGTCAGGTTGCACGTACTTGCACGTACTGATCTTCACTTTCACCAATTAAGTATGAGTTGAATATGTCATAACACATTGAGCATCATTAATCAGAACAATTAATCCCACATCTCCCCCTTTTCTATTTCATAACCATCACGAGCATAATAAGTAGTAACATGTATTTCTTGCGTTCGTTGAAATAAACCTCTTACCATGGCTATCAAAGAAGGCAAGCACTGAATACAGCAACAGACACTTACCAGAGCAACCAGTATCAAGATGATCGATATAGCCATCCTTCGGATCCAAGACCCATCCGGCAGCCAGGACCACATGGCTCCCCATATGTCTACGGTACCAGAACCAGTCCCTACCAAAGGATTCTGAGCAATCAAATTTTCCATAGCATCAATAGTAAAAGTGAGATTGGGCCCGTGGTCTGTCACATAAGTACAACAAACCGCACCCACCAAAGCACAGACGCCTCCTTTAGAGGCTAAAAGGTAATCCAAAGCATAGCGATTCTGTAAAGAAACCAATCTAATCTGCTGAAGCTCTTCATTAATATCTTTTAAAGCCTTAATAGTTAGATTAAACATTTGTGTAGTCCAATTATTCAATAGGTGTAAATCCCGATAATTCATAGCCACCCCCAAACTGGGAAATAAACTCCTGGCTAATTGAGTCGACCAACTGCCCCCCATTGTTAAACCGGAATCTAGGTCGTCGGTTCCCCGTTTATTGCGGATACGTAACCCCGTCGGAAATGCGTCCCGAATCCAAACAGCAGGTGTAAGCCAACCAAGCGTACAAGTGCCATACCAACCACTCGGAATGACAGCATATGCATTGTGCCCACATAACCACCAAACTTCTCCCACAAATAAGGGGAGACTACGGTTCTCTACAGCAGAAGCATTTGCTTGCTCAATAATCATACCAATTATCTGACACATAGAAGAAGGCATAAATTTGCTAGTAGTACAAGAAGTAGCATTAGTATTTGCCGGGTTTTCATTGATTGAGTCAATAGGGTCTCCTTTAGCACAAGTTAAATTGTGTTGAACACAATTTCTGTCCAGGGTGCAATTAAATACCGTCCGTCGGCATTGAAAGTCTGAATTCGTGTTAGTCCATCCAAACGTGGCATCATCTCCTTGTGGAGTTTTCCCTGGCCAGGAAAGATTCTTTGCATTAATAATTACTGTCCGTCTACATCGAGGATAGTCCCCCAGAAAGATCCCACCTGTCTGGTTCACTATTTTAAAACAAACATCCGCTTCTTCCTGGAGACGGTGACTAAGAGCAGTCATCGACTTGTTGAAAGGGTCGTCCGACAGTAAATCTGAAAAAGTTCCTTTAAAGGTTGCATGGGAGGCTATTGAAGTCAGATTCAAAGGGACACCTTCCAAGACTAATCCGCCATGACCTCCTGTTGGTAAATGCAAACAAATCCAGCAATTCGTTCTGTTAAGCATAGAAGCCATCTGAGCTGCATCATTTACCAAGGTGTTCTGCTCCCAAACTCCCAGGTCTGCTCTCTTGTTCGGACCTCCGAGGTTGCTGGCCACACATATATGGACGAATGCAGCGACCAGGCACCCACCGAACACCATTTTCATTTTCCACTGCAGCATATCCGCGGCCCCACGTAATAAGTTTAAATGGGCCGCACCACGTAGGGTCTGGGAGAAACCGAGCCCAGACCAGAGGGCGATTTTCTGTAGAAGAAACAGAAGAAGGGAAAAACCGGTCTGCCGCTGTAGCTGGAGGCGAGCCGGTGGGAGTTAGAAAATTTAAAGAATATAAAGCAATATTGAGAGTGTCTTGTATTCCCGGAAGTCCCGGGGAATTCCCCCTTTGCTGTTGTTTAAATTTTTCGAGCATGCGTTTTACAGTGCCATTTGCTCACTCGCAAATAGCCTGTCCTTGCGAGTTATAGGGAATGCCAAATTTATGACAAATTGACCAACGATCACAAAATTGAGCAAAGTTAGAACTAGTATAGGCAGGACCATTATCTGTTTTTAGCTCCTTAGGTGGCCCTGAGGAGGCAAAAGTGCGGAGACAATGATTAATGACATGCTTAACAGTCTCCCCCCTTTGTGGGGTAGCCATAATAAACCCAGAAAATGTGTCAATACTAACATGTAGATATTTCCATGGAGCAAAGGAGGGATACTGCGTGACATCCATTTGCCAAAGGGCATTACGGTGCAAACCCCTAGGGTTTACTCCCATGGGTATAGCTGTAGCAATTTTACTACAGGTAGGACATTGCTGGACAATTGCAGCAGCTTCTGTAGCTGAGAGGCCAAATTGTTTGATAAGGGCTTTTTCCCCTTGATGGAAGTAAGAATGGCTGTCCCACGGAGTTGTTTTAGATAAATGTAAGTGCTCCACGCGTGTGGAGGCATCAGCTCGCTGGTTTCCTTCAGCAAGGATTCCAGGAAGATGGGAATGACTACGCATATGCCCAACAAAATAAGGACATTTACGCTGCTCTAAAATTTGTTGGTACAATAAGAAAAGAGCAAGTAGCCCTTCCTCCGTTCCTGGGGATACATATGCCCCTGTGAGGCATATAGTTAAGTTGTAAACATATTGACTATCCACAATTAGATTAAATGGCGTGTCAGGAAAAGTTTGAAAAGCCAACATAGCAGCGGCCAATTCTGCTCGTTGAGCTGATTTTTGAGGGGGGGTAATTTTCGTATGCCACTTCTCGTTTAGTTTCCATACGCACGCACCATATGTTTTTCCTCCATCCACAAATAAGGTCAAAGCATCTGGGAGAGGAAAAGAGCAACGAACTTCTGCCAAAATTATCCTGATATGGCTCGGCATTTCCCTGCTTGATGGTAACAAAACTGCGAATGGAGCTACCTCCAGCCTCATCTACTCTAGTGAAAGCAGCCAATACACAAAGGTTAATCATAGGGAAGACTTGATCTGCCAGATTATCTCGTTGTGACTCAACCGTGTTGAATTGACCTGCACCGTATAACTGATCAGGTGTTATTTGTCCTGTCCCTCTGGCTAATGCCTGCTGCCAATATTGAAAATCCCAAACAATATATTGACCGGAGGACAAGATCATTCTGGCCAAAGCTTTCCCATCCTCCGGTATCATCATTCGACCAAATGCCAAAGCTTCCAGCAAAGCAGTTGTATATTTACTTTTTAACCCATAATCTTTTACTGCTGTGGTAATTTCCCGGAGAGTTCTTAATTCTAAAGGACGCCAGACACGTTCCTGATTCCCTACTCCATCCATTTCTACAACAACAGGAAAAGCTGAGACCGGAAGGTTGATCAATTCCTCCGGAGACAGCTCCCCATTCTCCATTGCCTTTTCAAATCCAGCATCCACCGCATTTTTCACTCCGCGAGGGGCTAGCGAGAGCTCGCTAAGAGCAGGGGCAGAAGGGGGGAGTAACAAGCCATGATTACGGATCGCCGTGGTGTCAGCCGGTTGCACAAGGACTGGCTGATAAGGAGGCGGGTGAATAACAGAGTCAGGAAGGGGCTGCAATAAGGGATTATTTTGAATTTGCAATGCCTCAATTAAGGAACGCCATGTACAAAGTATGGGTGCAGGGGCGCGAGGCGCAGTGTGTAAGTCCTCGCCTATCTTTCTCCATGTAGACACCTTCGTACTTCCTGACAAAGGGTAATAGGACATATGTTCCCATACATATTTCAAAAGTTCCTTAATCTCTTTTCCCTTAACTTGCCGGGCTTTCCCAGCTGAGTTAAACTGAAAGTAATTTCGCTTAACTATCTCTTTCAATTCCCTGACGTGCTCTTCTTGAGCCTGAGATAGATCATTCCCCATACTTACGATGAATCAGACGCGGTCCAGCCGTGTACCTGACGAAAGCGCTTAAGCCAATGCCTGGCGAAGGATGGGGACAAAGCGGACGTATCCCTTAAGAATCACGTCGGGGGTCACCACTTGAGGCAATTAATGGTTAAACCCGGCAATCATGAGACATGGAAACAGGGTTTTTCCTCGGGATGAATGCCCCGAACCGAAGTCCAAAGCACTCTTTTATTTAGCAAAAGCAAGATTACACAATATCAGCCAAGCAATAATAACACAAAGTCAGTTCATTAAAATCAGTTCATTCCGTTACTTCTTTGTTCCAGATAAGACCACATTCCTGGCTCTACATGAAGCAAACTCCCTGCTCCAGCAGCCAAGGTCAGGTTGCACGTACTTGCACGTACTGATCTTCACTTTCACCAATTAAGTATGAGTTGAATATGTCATAACACATTGAGCATCATTAATCAGAACAATTAATCCCACATATTGCTTCCATCTCATTCATAAGCTCAAAGTACTTATTGTTGTATGAAGAATATAAACCTAACAGCAGGGGTGGGTTTCTACTGGTTCTGTCCACCTCTGCAAAACCAATAGCTCTGAAGAGCAGCTGACATAGAACTGGTTCTATGTCTGTTGATATTTTTGCCCACCCATCCACCTGGGCTGTTACCTGAATTTTATTTCCTGATTTTTTCAACTTCAGCTGCTGTGCAAGGCACAGCTACAGTTAAAAAAAGCAGGAAAAGAGGGCTGTTTCAAAGGCTGCTTCTCTGCACGCAGCGTGCTGCAGACACGCGGCCACAACATGCAGGGAAGCACATCATAAATCACTGAACCTCGTAAATGACCAAACTCGTAGTTAACCATGTCAGATCACACCCCTGCCTAACAGTCCTGATATACATATTTTTCAAGGTACATGTCTATCTAGAGTCATTGTTGCTTTTTCTAAAGTTTCTACCCAATGAAACTAATCCCTAGCGTTCTCTCAACATTCATCTTCTATAAGACTCGTGGACTCAAGCCACTTTGACCAGCATCCCGCAATCCTTCCAATGTATTGCCACTAGGTTTTATCTCATTCATCTCACTTACTGGCTTTCAGACCTGAGTGAGGGTCCTCTCTTCAACCCTTGCAGATGATCTCTTTAGGACATCAGTAAAGCTACATCACAGTCTATTGCTTGCATGTCTATGAAACAATATGTCTCCTCTAGGTTAGAGACTGAGCTCATAGATCATTCAGCAGATTGGGTACTTTCATCCATCTTATCTTAAGGCTGATCTATCTACCACTGTCAGATAAATTTACCTTGTGAGGAAGAACCACAAGGAATGACAAGTTGCTTACCTGTAATTGTGAGAGAGATCATCTTTATGTTCACCCAACCTTCTACCATTCTCTCTCCAGACATTTTTTCTGCATCACAGGCAACATATTGTGATGAAGAAGTGAGACTTCTTGGTTGGCTATAGTTATATAGGCATGTGGAAAAGGGAGACTTTCCCCTTTTCAGCTCAGCTAAAGAAATATTGAAAAACATGAATTTGTATGGCATTATGCCTATCAGTCCAAATATACAGATGATCACTTGAACAGCTATAATTACAATAAACAATCTGTCATAATATGCTACTCTGCTATTTTATGATTTTATGCTTTGTTTTCATATCTTGAGGAAATAATAATGTGAGAGACCCTTTGGGGATGCTTATCCTAGAGCAAGCAAATGTTTTACGATATGTAACAAATTCAGCAAGAAATGAAATGCTGAATTTTTTTTATTTTCCTTAAGTAACATTGCCTACCCAAGCTCCACCCCAAAACTCAATAGCTGCCAACTGATTCTCTTTGAAGAGTTACAAATAATTTAGGTAATTATAAAATAGCCAAAGGAAGGATTGCTTTAAGATATCAATGGAATATTCTGTCCATCTAATCACCAAATACAGTGTATAAATAAGATACAAATATATTTCCCAAAAAGTTAGTCTGTATAGAAACTTTCCATTTATTTGTTGGGAAAAAGGGAGGAGAAATAATTTTTGAGTACTAGTCAAAAACAAATATTTTTTAAAAGGCCAATGTATTTCAGAAATTCTTTTGCTGAGGACACACTGCTAAAATATATTAGCATATAACTCTTGAGATATTTTTTCCCTTTGTGGTATTTTTCATTCTCTGTCATTCTTTCCTTTCCCCTTGCCACTTATTTTACAATTTTTCTGTTATGGTTCCAGATTCACAAAGTCCACCTTGTAATAAGAAGAATCTGACATTCCACATATCCATTAGTGCTTCTTCCTAAAATATTCACTTCCATCATTCTGAATAATCTCCAACAAGAGTTTTAAAATTTTCTGTTTCCTTCACTATTTGATGGGAATGAATTTGAATTAACATCTTTAGTTACCAATAGCTAATACCATCCTAAAAAACACCACCCTCATAGCATGCAGGTTCATGAACTGAAGAAATAAACCAAGACATCAACAAGCAGTGAAACTAAAAATTTATTTTCAGAATTATATTCTATCTTGAAGACATTAGTACAAATTCCAAAATAAATCTTTTGAACCTGAATAAAAATCTGGCACAATAAGGTATAATTTGGCCAACTTCATTAAAAACAGATCTATCGGGCCATGATCACCTGGGGCCTAAACATATAGGCAGATCCTTGGAAAGGTATATGATATTTAGCTAAATTAATTGAGGAGCTAGTTAGTTTCTTTTTCACTAGATCTGGTGTTTGTAATCTTGTCTAAACTATGCTTCCTTTACCTCGGACTCGGAAAGAAATTCTTGGCTGCTGAATGGGGATGCATCCAGAGGTGGGATTCAGTTTTTTTAACAACCGGTTCTGTGGGCATGGCTTAGTTGGTGGGTGTGGCTTGGTGGTCATGTGACTGGGTGGGCATCACCAACTCGACATCACTCATGTCAGGGGCGCTTCTCCTCGTCTGGCCTCTCATGACAGTGGGGATGCTGCAATGGTCATAAGTGTGAAAAATAGTCATGTCACTTTTTTCAGTGCCATTGTAACTTTGAATGGTCACTAAATGAACTGTTGTAAGTCAAGGATTACCTGTACAAAAATACAAAAAGCTTCTTTGCTTGCAAAAAGCTGCCCTAAATACCAATCATTATTTATTTATTTATTTGATTTGATTTGTCAACCACTTACAAGATAATAGGTATAAGGATAAACCTAGTTATGAATACAAGAAATGAGTACATATAAGAAAAATAAAAGAAAAAATAGGACAGGGATGGTAGGCACTTTGGTGCGCTTATGCATACCCCCTACAGACCTCTTAGGAAAGGGGTGAGGTCAATAGTAGACAGTCTAAGGTTAAATTTTTTGGAGTTTGGGGAAGAAACCACAGAGTCACGTAGAGTATTCCAGACATTGACCACTCTGTTGCTGAAGTCGTATTTCCTGCAATCAAGTTTAGTGCGGTTAACCTTGAGTTTGTATCTATTGTTTGCTCCTGTATTGTTATGGTTGAAGCTGAAGTATTCATTGACAGGTATGACATTGCAATATATAATTTTATGTACTATACTTAGATTGGACTGAAGGCGGCATAGTTCTAGATTTTCTAGGTCTAGAATTTCGAGTCTGGTGGCATAAGGTATTCTGCAACAACTAGAGGAGTGGAGAACTCTTCTTGTGAAATATTTCTGGACTTTCTCAACTGTGTTAATATCAGATACGTAATGTGGGTTTCAGACTGATGAGCTGTATTCAAGTATTGATCTGGCAAATGTTTTGTATGCCCTAGTTAGTAGTGTGATATTACCAGAGAAAAGGTTACATAGGATTAGATTAACAACTCTTAATGCCTTTTTGGCTATGTAGTTACAATGGGCTCTAGCACTTAGATCATTGGAGATGAGTATTCCAAGGTCCTTGACAGAGTTTGGATCATCAACAAGGTCTTGACTATTCAGTTTGTATTTTATTTTCTGATTATTTTTACCAATATGTAAGACAGAGAATTTATTTGTTGAGATTTGAAGTTGCCATTTGTTTGACCATTCTGATACATAGCCGAGGTCTTTTTGAAGGGTAGCAGTATTGCCTGTGATGTTGAATAGCTTTACATTATCAGTGAAGAGAACACAGTTGCTCTTAATATGATCGCAAAGGTCATTTATGTAGAGTATGAAGAGAGTTGGTCCTAGAACACTGCCTTGGGGGACTCCACTGTTGACAGGTACAGAATTTGATAAGACGCTCCTAATTTTGACCATTTGTTGTCTGTTTGACAGGAATGCTTCTATCCAGTTATGCAATTGTCCAGAGATACCATAAGATTTTAATTTTAGTAGTAGTTTGTCATGTACCACTGAATCGAAGGCTTTACAGAAGTCTATGTAGATTGCGTCTATTGCTTTGCCCTGATTGAGTTGTGTAGTCCATATGTTTTTGCAATGTAAGAGTTGCAGATTACAGGATAGTTTTTTCTGAAACCAAATTGTTTATTATAGAGTAGGTTGTTTGTCTCTAAGTGGAGGATAATGGATTGGTTAATAATTGATTCCATGACTTTACAGGTGATGCAGCATAAAGAGATTGGTCTGTAATTTTCAACTAGACTGGGGTCTCCCTTTTTGAAGATGGGGATGACTGTGGCTTGTGACCATGGGTTTGGCAAGGAGCTCGTCCTGAAAGATTTTCCAAAGATTATGCTTGGAGATTCGTCTATGGCAGTGAATAGCTTTTTAAAGAAGTAGGCACATATTCCGTCCGGTCCAGTAGATAGAGATGGTTTTAGATTGTGTAGTGCTTTTTCAACATTGTCTTCTGTAAAATTGATATGTATTAAAATACATATCTTATATTACATATCATATATTATATTATATATTATATTAAAAATACCTGCAAGCCAGAATTACAAATCAGGCAGGGTTCCAGAGCACCTTGAGGAATGAAAATAGTTAAAATGCAGTAATAATTATCAAGCAGCCAACTCTTGCTCATAAAGTGAAACCCTTTCGTAGAGAGGTATTTAAGGTCTCTAGAAAAAGCACCCCCAGGAAAAGCCATCCTTAGATCCATTTGCACCACTTAAAGATACCAGCTGGTCTCACTCACCTCACAAGATATCCTAAGGAAATCATCCAGATTTAAGGAAAGGTCACATGCCCCCCAGAAAGACAGTAAAAAAAAACAGTGCTAAGCTTGTATCCTGCCTCTTGAAAGTATACCCCCAAAGGACAGTGCCAGATAGTACTAAAACAATGAGGAAGACCCCCTCCCCAGATAGAAAAAGAAACCATGAGGCAAGAAAAAATTCAAACACAATACAAATAATTAAATCACAACAGTAGCTATTGCTTGTTGAAGCTGAATAGGAAAAATTATACCATCAATAAACACAAGATTAAACATCACCAAGCACAGAATTAACCTTCACCAAATACCAGTTTTAGACCAAAACTCAGAAAGGGTATGTAAACTCACGTTAATCTTTCTAGCTAGCCAAGAAGCCTTGCTGAATGTCACTCATCTTGGTTCCCTGTCACTAAAAGCTTTGCTTCATTATTCAATTATTTCTTCAAAGTGCTGATTGTCAGAGAAGTATTTCCTCCCAATAGCAGTGTAAAAAGCTTAAAACAACCCTTCCCCTTTAAGAAAGCCAAGCCCCAAAAGTTCCAGGAGACAGGAAGTCTAGGCTGTCTGCCAAGAATGTAATAAGGGTGGAAAAAAACAAAAGGAGATTGCTTCTAATTACCGGTTCTCCGAACTGCTTAGAAAGTTAACAAGGACCGGACAGAACCAGTAGAATCACACCCCTGGATGCATCTTTCCATACTGGATTTCTTTCAATCTCCAGCTCGTTAAAAATATAACTTGAATTCTGACTGGGATGAACCTTACTCTTTAATTGCCAAAAATTTCAACTGAATAAGGATGAAAATGCCATGGACAATTGGTGTAACGGGCAAAGATCTTTTTGACAATTATATTTCTATAAAAGCCAAACCAGCAGCAAGACAGGCAGCAAAACTGGAAAATGAAAAGTAGTAATGCAACATTAGGAGGAATCTAAAAGTATTTTCCCATTTTGAAAGGAATCTTAGCTTTCCAACTATTCAAATAGCAATTATCATCACAAACTTTCAGGATATATTATACAATCAACTATACTCCTTTGCAAAGATTTGCTTCTGAGCGCATCTTATTTATTTGCATCTAATCCATATTTCTAAAATTGTCAATATTTCTTGTGGACAGTAGTGAGTTTTAAGTAATCTTTTCTAGATAATTTAATAAGAGATGCACAGTTATTAAAGAATATACATACTGTATATAAACAGTATAGTGTATTAAAGCCATAGCATATTACAAAGGGTATCAAATAGAGTAAATAACACAAAATGCTAGCAGTGTGTATTCTTTCATATATTAATGCACTTAGTGTTGCTTGTCAAATTGTTTACATCAGAGTAGAAAAATGGGGAAAACATTCCATTTTTTTACGGTAATGTAAATCACAATATTTGGTGTGGAATGTTAGGTTGCAAATTATCTCCAATGAATCATAGCCCTTCATTTTAATTTATTTCAAATCAAATTGAGATGATAAATGACCTAGTAGGAATAATAAATGAGTTGTAAATAATGGTCTTCCTCTTCTTTTTCTTTTTTGCTACCCTTTGTCTTTAATTTATGCTATTTATGCATTTTGATTTAGTACAAAAATTAAGGTCCATTCAGCCTAGCAGTCCTCTGTAATTGTTCCTATTTATATTTATATTTGCACGCCTCCCTTTACTTACCATTTCCATTTAAACTCAGAACATATCTTTCTATTAGATATTTACTTAGGCCATTCAGAAAATTGATTTATTTTGTTCCTTTCCACAATTCCCCAGATAAAAAAATCAATGAGATTGAACCTTTCTATCTCCATTCATGTTATTTCACATCAAATGTATGAAACTCTCTGTGTATTATCAAACAATTTTAAATTCAATTCATTAAATAGTGGGTAGCTTTGGATCTAGATCTTAGAAGCTACTTAGTGTAGAAATAAGAATAATAAATAACTACTATTCCATCTTGATCCACTTTTATTAAATGTTGATTAGCTGTTCATTTGACCAAAAAACAATATGAGGGTTTTTTTATGAAGATTATATTTGATAAAGAAATTCTACCTGATGGGGAAGCAATGTTTGTTTTTTTCATCTCATTTTTTCAAATCAGATTTGAGAATTATTTCCCTCTCTCTTGCAAAAATGGAATATCTGTTCAGTCCTTAAATCTGTTGCATTACAGCTGTCAATATTTTTTCTGGTTGACTCAGTTTAAAAAAAAATCTGAAAAAGTATCTGAAGTTGCATAGCACCGCATGTTAAGACAGCAGGAAACTCGTCATTCAGAAAACATTGTTATAGTTGTAGTTGTAGCTTCTAAATTAAACATGAATAGAGCAAGTATGCTAATTGATTATACCTAATTTAGAGAAGTTAGGAAGGAAGGAAGGAAGGTAGATTAGAATAGAAAATCTATATCTATATACTCCCATTTCAAATGAAGATCCACTTTTTAATGTTTTTGTACAATTCCTTCACTTTACCCACTTTACTCTCATATACGCATACATAACTTGCTGAACTGTATGAATTGAAATCTTCAATTTTCCCAGCTTGACCTAGATAGGAGGATATTAAGGTTTTATGTTTAGAAATGAAAAGGCTTAACATTTTCAGAAACCTGGTAAGTTGCCTGAACTGACTAAGCAAACATCAAGGTTTTAGATGAACATTTGCTGAAGCTGTCTTTCTGATTCTTAAAGGCTACCAATAAATTTTGCAGATGTTTCAGCCTGTTTTTGAGCAGAGGCTCATTCTCCTCAGTGGGAGTGTGGGTGGGTGTCAGGACTTACCTATGGAACCGAGGCGAGAAAGGCAAGGAGAGGCATCCTTAAACAGCGATATAAAACAACACTGAAATGAGCCAAATGCATTTTAGATGTAAAACATTTTCACATGGTTTGCTGTGTGCTGCATCACAGCGGTTTAACCAGCTTCAGCGAGGAGCTATATATGTGCTCCTGCATGCTGCTACCCAGCCTTATTTTATTTTAAACACAGGCAGTGCAATGACTACTATAGCATGCACAGTCACTCTATTAGTAACATTATTTTTATCCATTATTTATCACTGGAACTAGTGTGTGGCACTAGCAAATTGAGGGGGAAACTGCCTGTGGAGAAGATGGAGAAAGAATAAGCTGCATTGTTGAATATCTCTGTGCCAAATGAATCCTTACTCCAAAGGGGAAACGAAAAATCAAACAAACACCATTTTTAGGCAACAGTACGATCTGGAGCAACTGTATCCTGGTTATAAAGCTGCTATGAAGAAATTGATTATTTTATTGTTATCATTATTTTCTCTTTATAGGAGAAGCAACAAGACCGCCTTCTTGATAATGATGAAGGCAAGAGAAGGCATTTAGATTTTCAGGGAGCTCTATTTGCTTATCTCACTGATGAAGGATGTGGATCTTGAGTTGCCCATTTCAAGGGGAGGTTGGATTTGGAACTATTTTTGATTTATAAACCAGAGAGAGATAAAAAATGTCTCACAAGTGACATAATATGCCTTTTTTTTCCTGTAGGAAAAATCCAGTACAACTTTAAGGAGATATGAAATTAAAAGTTCCCTTTTCTCATTATTACAATTTTAACCTTAAATATGTGTCCAATTATGTGAAATACTCTCCATCAAATTTCAACGGTACCTTCTCCCTAGAAAGAATGACTCCAAAATATAATCAGGTAATCACTGAAAAGAAGGAATAAATGAAAAATAACATCCAGAAACCTTCTTTCTGAATTTTTCTTTATTTTTTTAACAGCATTTGATTTTTTTAAAACCTCTGCTTCTTTTCAGGGGGAGTTTAAAAAAAAACACCTTGAAAGTGCAGGATTTTAATTTGGTTCAGAATTAATCTACAGTCTTCCCATGTTCAACTAAATCCGAAGGGAAAATAAGGTTGGAAGACTTCTTCATAAGACTTTTTCCAATTAGGAAATATGAAAGTGAAGAAATGTACAACTCGAGAAGCAAACAGCTCTTCCCATCATATCACAACAATGAAGGTAAGCTCAAGACACCAGTACAATGTCAACAGTACTTCATCAATGAAGGAGAGAAATATCAGCTTCTTTTATAGGAGAAGAAAACTTTCAAGAAATTGGAAAACAGAATTTGGCACCGAGTTCATCGCAATTTTGCCCCTAGGAATTGAAGCTCAGAGGGCATAATAATTAAATATTTTATTAATTATTAACTAATTCAATTTCCCCCCCTCCCTTAAAAACATTTTGAGTGCTCTTATTATTCAGAGATTTATGTAGCTTACCCTCTGGCACATGAGCCAAAATGGTGTAAGTGAAAGTCACTCGGGTGTAATTCAGCCAGTTTTTAAATAGGCTGACTTTCGAGATGAGCTTGGAGGACCAATATCCAAAGCTCATTAAATAAATGTACCAGAAGATATGATATATTTCCCACAGCCATCACTCATCAAACAAACTCTACATCAGTAGAGTAGCCTCCCTCTAGATTTGTGAAGGTCAATAAAAGATGACCTTCAACAAAATAGATGAAACAAATATCAGAGTCGTACAGTCTTACACAAAAAACTTATTTTGCTCTCTGGCCTACCTCAAAGAAGAAGCATAGATTTTAGATTCCAGTTTGCAGATCTTGGGAAAGCCAACTATGTACTTTCACATAATGTACCCTGGATTGTAGGGTAAAGGATAACAGAGTCCATTAAGGATGATAATACCCTCTACAGGAATAGCATAGAAGAGTTGAGAATTCTAGAAAAGAATCCATTAAATTGTCTGCTTACAAGGCAAGGAAAGCTAATGTTCAAGAGTTCTTTGATGAAAAAAAAAACACCCATGGTTTTTTAAATATTCTCAAAGGGGAAATAAAAATAGATTATTATTATTTATGTGTATCTCTATCTAAAATTTAAAAATACATGATTTTATTAGTTGTATATACCGGTATAACTGTATATATGCATGTGTGGTGATATTCCTCATGTAAATGTGATATCCCTTTGAGCTGTAAGGTTTTCTCAAAATTTTACTTTGGTTTACTTGATAAATTCTGGTCATATTCCCATCAGTTTAAAAAGCAAAAATTTGATATTATTTCTATCAAAAAGAAATTAGTTTTTCCAAATCATTTCCTTTATAATCTTGATACCAATTTGATTGTCAGATTAGTCTATTTTTCATAAAAACTATGAAAAGGTTAGCTATGCTGTCCCCATATTTATATAGTAGAAGGAAGAGCAAGATGCAGGAAAACAGCCTGCTCAGATTTAGAACAGAACCCATATATGGCATTTTCCCCATTTTTATCTGTTTATCATATGAATACAAGACACTAAAAAACTAAATGAGCATTCAGAGCTTAAAACCTCAAACAGAGCAAGCAATCATGAACTACAATTTGCTTAACAAATGGGACCATCTGGAATTTACTTTTTAAATTACACAAGCAAGTTACAGGAAGGCAGAGCTGGTTAGTTGCATTTTCAGAAGAGTAATTTTTTTTCTTACCTGCATTCTGCAATGAAGATATAATAGCTATGCTATATTACTTAAGATTGCTGCATTGGTTGTTACATTCCATCTGGAATATATTCTTTGAACTTACACTAATGGATCCTATTTGCTTTCCATAGGTGATAAAAGAATCTTAACATTTACATATTCTTTTGACAAGCATTTTAAAACTCTGTTGTTTGCCTTCATCTTAAAGCCTATTTTGACAGTTCAGTCTCTTTATTTCTACCTAGTAAGTCACAGCAAAGTATAATAAATTCTAGGAAATGAAAGCAGAAGATTTCAGGCCTAATTACAGATATCCAGCATTCAGAGTTTGATTAAGGAATCTATTTTTCAAGCTTCAATCAATCTAAAGTTGAGCTTTCTATGGGAAAGACAAACTGCTAGGTTTTCTTAATATATGTAAGTTGATAGAGACTTTATATTTCTTAACTTTTATCTGTATCATTGGACAAACGTTTGTCTTTAATTTTTCTATGAGATACACATGACCAAATAAAAATATGAAAATCAACCTCTTTGCTCTATAAATTTAATAGGAAGATCTTTCCTCTTTTACACTGTCCCCATGCAATATAGAGCCCTAGAAGACAAAAATTTAATTTTTGCATAGAATTTTCTTGAGTAGAGTAGTGAAGAAGCAGGGATAATATATTTATCGTCATCTATTTCATGCTTTGCTGACTTTGCATTACCAACATCTGTCAGCTAAATACCAATTTCTGTTAACACATGTGAGGGTTGTTAATTCACTCTATTAAAATGGTTCAAACATTTTGGCTGTCTCCATCAATTGGTGTCATGACATCAGTGGACTACATCCCTATTTCTCTTGTAAGCTAAAATATTTTTCTCTGAGAATTAGTTTGTGCAAAAGACATATGCAGATGAATTAAGTGTTGTCATGTTATACAGAAAACACTTGCAATATTAGATTTTCCCAGAGTTTGTATTATAGCTCTTACTTTAATCTCATGGATATATTATTACCAGGCTAGATAATGCATCACCTTTTGTAAGGAAATATATTTCATCTTTTTAATAGGTACATTGAATTTCTAGAAAACAGAAAATGATGTATATGTGACACCTAGCAACACAATAGTAGTAACAATAAGAGGGATCTTGGAGAGCTAGTGGACAATCATTTAAATATGAACCAGAAATGCATTGCAACCACTGAAAAAGCCAATGAATTAACAGAAGGATAGAATCAAGAACACATTGTTAGTACCATTTTATAATGCCTTGGTAAAAATCAAATTCCTTGTGTGTCCAATCACACTTGGCCAATAAAGAATTCCTATTCTATTCTATTCTATTCTATTCTATCACACTTGGAATACCACACCCAGTTTTGGTTGCCACAATATAAAACAGATGTTGAGACTCTAGAAGAGCAACAGAAAAAGATTAGGAGACTGGAAGCTAAAACGTATGTAGAATGGTTGCGAAAATGTCTAGTTCAGGGGTGTCAAACTCGATTTCATTGAGAGCCACATTAGGGTTGTGTCTGACCTTGGAGGGAATCATAACAACCAGTTCTACCAAACCGGTGTGAACCAGTAGAATCCCTGTATAGGGTTTCTTGCTTGAGCAGGGGATTGGACTAGAAGTTTGGACTAGAAATTCCTTTCCAAATCTGTTATTCTGTATTTTTTCTTTGCCATCTTTTAAGATAGTAACCATTACTATCAATAATGCTAAAGCAACCAAGCTGTCCATTGAAAAGAAGTTGTCCTTTTCACTGTAGTGATCAAATTAAGCCTTGTTGCATTTTTTCATTTTATTTTATTATTCATAAAAACACTTTCTTAAATTGTTGTATATTTTAACAACATCTACATAACCTTCTGTAAAATATGGAAATAACGTGATTAATATTCTCTATAATCTTACTGCAGCAATTTTTCTTCAAGAATATATTTTCAACTAACACCAAAAGCACATTTACATTTTATTATCCCTAAATGCTTAACTACCATAACTAATGCTTGATTAATAAATAGCTATATCGGGCTGCTACTTTAAAATTCACAATTTATATGCAATTCTTTCTTGATGCTGACCACAGTCACTTTAAAATAGTTGCATGGAATAACAAAAGGTCAAAATAAGTAAAATGGATTTAATTCACATTGTCCCATAAGCTACAATTTACTGTTCTCCCAAACTTAATTAAATTCTGAATAAAGTCAAGCAGTTTATAGACCCTATTAAAAACTAGAATTGGAATACAAGATCTTAATGTGTTGTGGACAATCATCTCACTTGCAAATCTCTGCTGGACATGCCTTATTTTGTAGGTGTCTAACAAAAATGAATAAATTGTTCATTTACACATTGCATGTTGTAATCCATTCTAAATTTAGCCAACTTTATGCCAGACTTGAAATACTACCTTTTATTATTTTTATTAATCTTTTGTTTTCACAAGCTGTTCACTTGTTACTAGAACAATACAAGCTATAAAACAATTTTGAATTAAAGAGAAAGATGGATAGCAGACCTGCTACCAGAGGATCAAAATACTGGAAGACTAAAATGGACCTTCAGAGTTTAAATTGCCCATTCAATTGGAAACTCTTAATATTTTAAAGCTAGCATATTGTTTCCAAATACTACTTGCAGTAGATTCCAGCAATGGTTATATTTGCAAAAACTTAAACGTCAAAGCTCATAGAAAACATCCCCAAAACTGTTTAAGTCAAGAAGCAAAACTGCCCATTTTTGCACTCTAAGTATAAGGCTTATTCATTTTTGCACTGCCCCCCTCCAAAAAAAAAGAAAGAAAAGAGGTTCAATTATTCTGGTACAATAATGTGATCCTCCAGTGAGTATAAAAAGTTGCAAAAAGTTAGCCAGTCCAGAGTTTTAGTTTGAAATATCTACACGATGGGAGCAAGTGTTTATGCTTTTGGTTTGTTTGTTTATTAATCTCAATTTAAAATATTATCTTGCCAAGTAATAATTTTTGGTGTTTATTTACTTAGGATGGGCATTTGCTCTTAGGATGGGTACTTGATCTTATTGAATAATTATCTGTTCCTATTGAATAGACCCTATAGAAGTGTCTCCCGGAGCAACACTGAAATTGGAAGACTCTCATGACAGAAATTTAAGATCACAACTCCTAAGGAAAAAAGATTTGTTACAGATACTTGAACTACACTGTAAAATGTAACAGTCAAGCCACATACAGAGCAGACCCAAGGTTCAAACTTCATACAACTCTTTATGCTGTTCATGGTTTCTAGTGGACTGAAAGAGGCTCACTTTTCTGCAGAAAGAGTTGATGAACCCTGTATATCACTCAACAGCAGTGCTCTTTTCCCTTTGCCTGATCTAGCTTTATAAATATTCCTAAGTAGAGGACAAACAGTATTCTCAGAGCATTAGCTACTATTTATGCATAAATAATAGATGTGTATTTAAAGATTAACTGCTGAGTTTGGTAAAGTAATTGATAAAAGGCACCTTCCAAGGTTCAAAGGGCACCTTGTCCCACCATGTGCATCCTGCATAATTTCAATAATCATTGTAGTAATAATAATAGAGATCATCCATTTGCCATTAGACAGGTGTCCAAAGCCAAGGTGTCTAGCCATGTAATTGAAATTAAACTAGAAATTAATTATACAATTAACAGCCCCCTAAAGTGACATGATGCATCAGTATCCACCACTGCAATAGAAGTTCAGCAATAGGACTTAAAGGTCATAAAGATGGATTGGGATATAAGTGTGAATCCAAAAAGTATAAGAGGAGTTTCTTTAATTCAAAAAGATTAAATTCATGGTGTGCATGTGTTGAGGACTGGGTTGATTGAGCTTTATGGGAAATGCTAGGAAACACTACTGAAAAATCCCTAACCCATTTCATTGAAAGTGATATGATAGTTGTATTATTTTTTTCTTCAGAACAATTGAAATGTTTAGGAAGAATTTGGAGATGAATATAGAAAATAATAAAGATTCATAGACCATTGTTAAAGTCACATATGCAATACCTTTGTGTATCAATTTAAAGAGAAATATATTATAAAAGATAAGCCTATTAAATAATTTGCCATACTGGTATCATCAATAATTTCTATAAATATGATTTGAATGTGTAAAATTTCTTTAGAGGTTCTTCTCAAAATAAAATTCAGGAATAAGATTTACTACCAGAGTATATAATATGTCTCAGTCTGATGATAGCCATGTAAGCAATGCATGTATATTTAATCAAAATAATGCTTTGGTTATATACTAAATTATATAACTGGATAAGATACCCTCTATAAAGAATTAGTTTAAATAAAACTTCTTTAAGAAAGGAATTTTGAAGAGCTGTCAAAGATCATCAAGCTTACATTATAAGTCAGTTGCATCAACCAATGTGAAACTTGGCAAGAAAGCTTGAGAAGTACATGATAGAAGTCTCAGCAATTTATCTCAAATAGAGGGTGAGAAAGTGTGTCCTATTTTATTGTATTAGAAAAATCTATATATAATCTATGTATTAGAAAAATCTATGTATTAAAAAAATCTATATGTTTTGAATATATATATATATATTTGTTTTCGGAGATTTTCGCGGGTATTTGTATGTGGATCTTTGGTTCTTCGGGTTTTCTCCCGCGTAGAATTGGAAATATCTAGGCGACGTTTCGATGAAGTCTCATTCATCATCTTCAGGCTTGTGTCTTCGGCCTTGTGCTTCTCAGAGTGATGTGAGCTTGCAGCTGCTTCTTCCTTTTAACTACTAGTGAGTGTGTGACTTGATTGGGTGGGGGCTTGGCTGTGTTCTGATTGGGTGGGGGTGTGTTCTCATTGGTTGGAGGTTTGGCTGTGTTCTGATTGGTTGGGGGGTTGGCTGTGTTCTGATTGGCTGGGGGTGTGTTCTGTTCTGGTGGGGGTTTGATTGTACTCAGGTTAGTCTCAGTTGCTGGGGGATTTGAGCTGGTGAGCTATGATCCTGTTGTTTGGCTTCGCATTCGTGGTCGTGCTACATCTTCATGGTGGGCGTCAGTTCCCTTCATGTGTGGGTTGGGGGGGTTGAAGCAGGTAGTGATGCAGCTGTGGTACGGCTTCTGGTCCGTGGTCGTGTTTCATCTTCTGTGTGGGTGTGAGTGTGCTTTCTGCATGGAAGTATGGTGGTAGTTTCTTATGTGGCCCTCGTGGGTGTGGGTCTGCTGTCCTTTATGTTAGGTACTCGTTTGTTAATGAGGGCGGGTTTCCAAATGGGTGGTAGGCGGGAGGTGTCATCTTGTTTATTCATGCTGTGTGGGCGTTTTTCTATCTCTATGGCTTCTCTGATTATTCTGTTGTTGAAATGTTCAGTTTTGGCGATAGTTCTGGTATTTTTAAAGTCAATCTTGTGTCCTGTGGCTTTGAGGTGTTGGACCAGGGAAGAGGTCGGTTCTTCTTTTTTGATTGAGTTCTTGTGTTCTTCAATGCGTGCACTTATTCTTCTGTTAGTTTGTCCAATGTATGTGGTGGGGCGGGAGGTGCACGGGATTTCGTATACTCCTTGGTTTTCTAACTCAATTTTGTCTTTAGGGTTTCTTAGGATGGTGGATATTTTTCCGTTTGTGCAGAATGCTGTTTTAATGTTGTGTTTTTGGAGGATCTTGTTGATTTTGTCTGTAGTGCCTTTTATATATGGGAGAAGGGCTTTGCCATTTTCTTGTTCTCTGTCTTGGATTTTGGTTGGGGTTTCTTTTTGGATTAGGTGAGTAATCTTTCTTCTTTGGAATCCATTTGCTGTTAGTACGTTAGTGAGAGTGTGTAGTTCGGTTTTTAGGTGTTGTTCATCGGCTAAGCATTTTGTTCTGGAGATGAGTGTCTCAGCTACAGAATTGATCTGTGCTGGGTGGTGGTGTGAGAGTGCGTGTAGATAGCGGTATATATATATATATAGTGCGTGTAGATAGCGGTATGTATATATATATATACAATATATATATATTGTATATATTCCAACATGCAGAGATCTGAACAATGTGAAAATTCTTCAGTACTTCAGTACATCCTTTGCCACATAATCATATGCATTAAACAGAAATTAAAGGCACGAGGAAGGGCTGTGGTATATTTCCTGCTTTGCTCTGCCTATCTGTGAGTGTTTGGAGATTTCAGAACTCGTAGAATTGCTTCATTAAAATCTGATTTTAATTAATTTGACTGAAATACTTCAATATTCTGCATAGCTGGTGAATAATTCTGAAATGCTAGCAAAGGACCTTCAGCCATGCTCATCAGCTCTCTTGAAATTGTTAGTGAGCAGGGAATACAATTCCTGAATAAGTAATAGTTCAGAAAATGTCTATTGTACTTGTTTCTTTTAAATATTTTTTAAATAAAAAGCTTAGCTGTTTGATACCGATGATCTTTCTAGGACTGAAATGTATTTTATTCAATGGATAAATCATCGTATCTGATTTTATAATAGTTGCCTTTTTTGTTATTGAATGGATACAAAATATTAAATATCAGGGGGAAAGTTTCTGGTTTGCAGATGTACCTCCTTTTTATTATAAAAGTATATATAAATTTTGCATTTTGGGAGCATTTTTTTAATATGAATTAACCGATATATCTCAATTTGTACCGAATTATTTACTGTCCCAATTAGCATATCTTTAGGAAGCTTTCTTTAAAAAAAAAAAACCAATAAGCATATAAAGCACTCCGTAGATACAATTGTGCTAACTATAATTATTTTTTATTTTGCTGACTAGCCATCACATTTTTTCTTTCCAAAGAACACAAATAGGAGTCTGACAATAAAATGCTAGATTTCACACACACAAATATACAGGAAAGAAAGAACATAGGATTGAAAGAATCCTTCTCCTAGATTTTCCATTTCTGGAAATCATGTCATCTTTAACACATTTTATTTTATAAAATATTTTTGTTGAAAAAAGACTGGTCAAACGAAGGGGAGGAATCAAATGGGGAATTAGTCTAGAATTCCTATGTGAGCAGAAGAGGGTGAAGTCCAACCCCTCTTGAATGCAATTGAACCTTATCTAGTCTTACAGTCAGTTTGAGAAACTTCCTGTGTAAAGGCTTTAGCAATAAAACAGTTAACTGAACTCTTCAATTGTCATATCTTACAATTTTTATAAAATAAAATGTATGCTTGCCATATTATTTTCATGTGTTCCCTTGTTATTCTGCCTTTTTTGTCAAGAGGGCATTACATAAATTAAAAACAATAAGCACCCCAGAGCTGCATCATTTCTGAAGCAGATTGATAATGGCACTGCATTTATAGTGAGTGTTCATCTCAATTTGGAGTAAGGAATCAATCAGATCAACTTCATTACAATCCACAGGTATTCTGCATCAATCTGATATTACAAAGAGCTATCAGAACATCTATCCCAAAGTTGAATGTTTCAGCCTGCTTTCTGCTTTGACTCGATGCACCTGCTTTTGAGCTGTATATATCTGGTTTTCAATAAGTCAAAGCACCAATTACAAGAGTAAGCGATTTTCATAAACGAGTCATTCATACACTCTACCCTTTTTGATTCATAAATTTTGTCAAACCTAGGTAAATGTTGCATAAGGTATTAACTGAAAACAGCTTTAAATATCAAATACTGTAATTTCTTCTGCTGGAAATGCATAAGCTTCACTTCTTGGTAGTTATAGGTCAGTAACATAATTTAAAAATAGGCGAAACTGAGATTTCAACATTTTATTATAATGTAAAAGAAAACTGATATAACATGTATTACAAATGGTGTACAATTTAGTCAATGATTTCCAAGACAGAAAAAATAACAAAGGAACAAATGTTGGGAATGCCATGAAATGGAAGGAATATATGACCACCTCTGCTGGACTTGTAAAAACCTTCTAAAGTAATGGAAAGACACACAGAACGTAGCACCCTGCAGAGAATTTTAGAAATTAAATTTAAAATGAAATCATATTGTTTTATATATAAGCCTAGAATACATTAACAAGAACCATCATAATTTCCAGATATAATGTGCTATACTATACCACATCTCCAGAAGCAGCTGCATAAAGGACACCTTGCCTTTAGTTAAGCAGTGGGACAACTACAATGAAGAGTTGCCAGATTTTCATATTTGCTTCAGTGAAAGTGATCGTCAAGCCATCACCTTGTAATGTAAGCCTAAGAACACAATTAAATTGCTAATGATTTTCAAGCTGTAAGACAAACAAACCAACACATATGGAAAATCCTTACAGCCAACAGAAATGTAAAAGTTTCTCAAAACAAAAAAAACAACCCAGGGGTGTGATTCTACCAGTTCTGTCTGGCTCTACAGAACGGGTAGCTCTGAAGAGCAGCAGACACAGAACCAGTTATGTGTCTGCTGCTGTTTTGGCCCACCCGCCTGCCCGGGCTCTTACCTGTCCTTTATTTCCTGCTTTTTCAACCACAGCTGCTTTGTGCGGCACAGCTGCAGTTGAAAAAGCAGGGGGAAAAGGGCTTTTCCAACTGCTGCGCACCTGCACATAGCGCTGCTCAGCTGTCCGGGCAGCTCAGCAGGTCGTAAATTGCAGTCGCGCGACTCACACATGTGCACGCGATACAGAGCAACAGAACCTGTAGTTATGCCAGTCGGATCCCATCCCTGAAAAAACTCCTCTTATAAACCACTTAAATACATAAAATAGCATCCTGAAATGTGAGCTGGATAATCTCCTATAAATTCATTCAATCATTAATATAGATACATAAGTAATTTCATATCTGAAGCACTGAGCTTTACTATCCTTCCCTTCTTTCTCCATTAAAGCTATTAAATTCTGAAATGCCCCCATCTTTAGTTGTTAGGTCACCTGAGCTTACATTAGCATAATTTCTATTAAGTCAGCATTAGCTGGTTGAAATATGATTCATTGTTAAGACTATAATGATGTTTTATTTCTGGTTAGTCTAAAATAGACAGGCATTTTAGAGATGGGATTCATAGGAAATTTTGTCCCAATAAGCAGACAAATAAGCACATTTCTTGAACTTTACCCATATTTAGCTAACTTGAATGAAATAGGCATCATTTCATTGGGGTGGGAGAAATACATTTGGCATAATCTTTTGCAACCTATGCATCATAATATAAATAGAAATGCATTTGAAAAACCTTCAAAATGTCTATTCCTCCATGAAATAAGATTAACTGATTAATTGATATTGTGTTTATTTGAAGCATTGGTCTCCCTCCTACATTCTACAATTCTAGATGGCTTAAAAATAATAAAACCAGGCTCCTAAAATGCACAAATATAAACTAAAAAGCAGCAACTGAAAAGCACAAGAGCAGTAATATTGAAATCACCGGAGATAATCACAGCAAGCTAAATACCCTAAAGCCTCAATTTTTATTTTTTTTTTAAGAAAAGGAACTCTTTTTTTTTTTAAAGGAAAATTTTCATCAACTGTTGTGAGTGACAAAGCATGAGAAGATCTTCCTTGAAAATGCCAGCCCCAAGTGTGCTCACCCAGATGGGGGACTCTCTAATCTTAACCAAAGGAATCTTAGTGATTTGGGACAATGGCAGGGGCTCCAAAGTTTATCTCAGCAGATTATTGGATTTATCCAGGAAAAAATCTTCCATCCAATATTTTGGTTGCCAAGGTCATTCCCCAACATATTAAATTATGCACAGAAAAAAAGTGAAACTGGGACACTTCTTTAAAAAATAGAAGCATGTGTTTCTCTGCGTAGCTCCTGGGGCTTTTTAAGCACCCTTCCTATGTATGAATATCTAGTCCAGCTGTAAACTTGCTATAATCCAATTTGAAATAACTTGCTATAAGCAGAACTTTAGTCACACCAGTTACAGCTTCACTGAATGTTGACAAGTTGCTCACAGTGAGCTTCAGTCGCAAGGAAAATATCTCTTAGCAGAAGGTAACTTTTTTTCACGTTTTCCTTTTCACAGTTTACAATCTTAATAATATTCTGTGTTACACAATATACCCTATTTGTAATTTTACACATTTTAATAACTATCTAAAAATCCTCTTTCAGTAATGGGATAGGAAGAAATGAGTGGTGTAGAATTGTGCATGCTTTAAAAATAATTTTAAAGAAGTTCTACTGATCGTGCGAATGAAGGCATATATACATGTCCCAGGATAATGTTGTAGAATCCTATTTGAGTTTATCACCAAGACCAAAAGTTTATTCTTCCAAGCTTTCAGGCTCATGCTGGAGCCCATCACTGGGAAAATTTGTCTTTCTCCAAAAAAATGTGCACTGGGTGTTGTATTTATATGGTCCTTGGTTGTGTGTAGTTTTTAGTTTTTGAGTGGGATTTTTATGACTGCCAATTAATTTATTGTTGCCTCTTTATACCTCTGTGCCCTTGACTCTTAAATATCTGATAAGCTGGCAGTAAATCAGCACTCATGTTGACTGATGGGCCCCATTTCCCAGGCTTCAATCATTTTTCTGGCTGTTTTTGTTCCTGCTCAGCAACAATCATAGTAGCTTTGAAATTGAATGCATATCCTTTTTTATTGCAGTATGAGACTATCAATGACTTTGGGTCTCTTCATTTAACTGATCACTTGTACTCTTGCAATCTGGTAGTTAGCTTCCTCTCCATCTGTCCTACATGGTCACAGGGGCAATCCATGCAGAGAATCCAGTAGATTACATTAGAAGTTTCTCCCACTTCCAAACAATCTTTGTATTGCATGATTTGTCCCTTGTCCTATTATGGCAGAGTGAGCTATATAGTAGATCTTGTATTTTCTTTCTTTCTTTCTCTCCTCTGCATGTTGCACAGGCATCTTGTAATAAACACTTATGGGTATTTCTGAACTTGCACAAGTACTATTCCTGCCTCCCATTTATTGAAGCAACTTCAACTTTTTTTCAATATTGGCCAACTTGACAAAAGATGCATTTTTAAAGAGGAGCATTAACAATGCTTTGAAGCAATAGTAATATAAAATGCTAATAATAATATTGGAAGGAATAAGTGAAGCAAATGAGATGCACTGAAGCTAGTAAACCATGAAGGTTTACTGAACATTGGAGAAACCAAACTGGTGTATATGAAAGACCAAAGAAATAATGGAAAGAGACATCGCAAGGCAAAGTATCACATGTCCGGTACATTAAAAAACAACAGGTAAAGCAGATAATAACAAGACCTGGCAATGACAAAGAGCAAGAAAGTTGAAGAAAGAAACTGAGGGGCTAATTCTGGCTGCACAAGACCAAGCTTTAAGAACAAATGCATACAAAGTCAGAATTGAGAAGTCAGTAACAGATAGCAAATATTACTTCTACAAAGAATCTAAAGTTTGCACAGACTGACTGCAAACAACAGCATGACGAAGTAGCAACAGCGGGTGCATTGGAATATCTGCAAGAAACAACAGTTGCAAACAAGATGGGTAGGACCATAAAATAAATAAAGTAATAGAAAATAAAGAAGCTAAAATGCCCCGGGACTTTAGAATTCAAACAGACAAGCACCTGCTACATAACACCTCACACACAACACAAATTGTCAGCTGAAAAAACAAAAAAGTCCAGATAGTGAACGTGGCAGTAGCTGGAGACAGAAGAATAGAAGAAAAAGAACTGGAGAAAATCACAAAACACAAAGACCTACAAATGGAAATAGAGTAATTGTTGCAAAAGAAAACAAAGATGTACCAATTGTAACAGGCGCCTTGGGTGCAATTCTGAAACATCTGGTACACCACTTGAATACCATTGGCATTGATAAAATCACTATGATTCAATTACAAAAGGCAGCTTTACTCAAAACAGTTTACATCCTGCAATGATACCTTTAAAACCATCAAACAACATCTGTCTATCTCAGTTCCTTGGGAAGGATTTGATAGGTGGATAAAAATACTTAATCCAGTCAAAACAGTTGTCTGACTGTGCAACCAACCATAATAATAATAACCATGATAGTTGACTGAGTCACTTTTGGCCAGTCATTCTCCCTCAGCCAACTCCCCTCACAGGGCTATTGGTATGGGAAAAATAACAGGAGGAAGACATATTAATATGTTCATTGCCTTGAGTTGTTGATAAAAATTAATAAAGCAGCCACATGTTTTCAGGCTCTGGTAGAAGTCTAGAAAAAATGGATTAACTAATGATTAATCTTAGCTACTGAGCACATTATCAAACTTGATTTTAAGCATTTTTTCCAAATTATTTTCAAAGCATGAACATTGCTATGGTATGGTACATATTTTGATATTATTTTCACTAAATTATTATTTGTTATTTATTATCATTTTATTATTTTATTTTCACTAAAACTTAGATCTCTTTCCTAAATGTGTGAATGAATTAGACAGGTGAAAAAAGTCTTCTGGGGATTAATAAGTTTATTCCAAATGTTTGGCTTCCCTGTTATTACTGAATTCATAATACTAAATCAGTTTATTTGGGAACATGCTAAATTCAGTGTCTACTCCTTGGGATAAAAATGCTTGCTGAGTAATAGAAATAGACACAATTTATTTAATTTAGCAATGTGCATATGCACACAATGTGTCTTATTAAGAAGTAGGTGGAAAATAACTAGGTTCAGTTTGTTTCTTCTGTATTGTTTCTCCTTCTAACAGACTCCCTAAATAATACCACTTTGTTTATGAATATTCCCCATTTCCAAAACCATATCTACAATCAGTCTGCTTTTGACAAGTAAGCAAAAAAGCTCCAGCCGTTTTGTTCAGATGATTTTCAATACTTTGTGACATTTGCAAAGATTCATGTTTCTTTCAGAATTAATGTATGGAATACAAACAATGAATACATTTCTTAGGGGGGGAAATCCAAGCAGTCCAATTTGTTTACCATCACCTACCAACATATTCGTTATGCTTAGGATAATGAGGTTGCTTTTTTTTCCAAAGCCAAACAGAAAACTGCTAATGTAATTCCATGAACAAAACCTAAGAACACTGTAAATTACTCTGCTTAATGGACTTTGGAATTTATTTAGCTATCCATTTGAAAGCTTCATTGCTTCAAGAGGACAGCAACTCAGAGGGTTTATTCCTAAAGATGCAAATACCCAAATGCACAGTTTAAAATGTTTACAATTTTTAATGGGCATGAAATATATTAAAAGAAAATGTCCTTCAGAAAAAAAGAATCCATTTACAGTAATGTGGGCTTATTCTGAAAAATTGCCACTATACACAGCTTAGCCAGTTTCCATAACTCTAGTCCACCATCCTAAAAATGGTTATTGGAAACCTCTATAGGACTATGATTGTAGAGGGTATTAAAATTTAATTAATTAAACAAAATTCAAAAGTGCTTTGCTGATGTTATTGATGAAGGAGCTAATTCTACAGTTCTAGAAATTAGTAACAAAGGTGAAACACACACCAGAACTCCTATGTTCTTACTGGTTCTTCTAAACCTTGTTGAGAAGGTAAAGTTGTTTGTCTTCTGTACAGATTCTAAACAGGATTGGATTCAAGCACAAATGAGTAAAACTCAAGTAGCAGCAGTAGAAACAAAAAGAATATAAATAAATAAGTATATAAAACATGTAAGAAAAAATACAAATACAAATATAAGTGGAGAAGTCACAGATCTAAAGTACATAAAATACTAGTAAGTTCAAGTACTATAGTATGTTCAAGTACTTCATTAAGGGTGTAGAATATTATAGATTATTTCATATTCTTTCTCTAAGCAAAATAGAAACATAGTTACTGAATTTTAGTGCAAGGATGGTTTTTCAGCTAGAATTACAATCTTCAATATTTTTATTTTTCAAGTAGGAAATTATTCTGGAATTCAAAAGCTACCCCCCACCCCAATTTAATTAGCCATTCTTTTGAAAAAAAATATAAGTAAAATATATTTTCAGTAAAGCTCATATACAATTCTTGTGTTCATTAACACATGCAATCCTAATTCTTTGAGTACATAGTTTAGTGAAATGTAATAAGAAAATTTCAGGTTGATCTAGAATTACAATTTTTAAAATTTCTTTCATTTTATTATGAATTATTTTCTATGACAGTATCTCTGGATTTTATAATATTACCACCACATCTGAAAGAATGATATGACCTGCTTGTTGCATATGCAGAATTTGGGGAAAGGAATATTTATTTTAGCAATAAAGCTGAAATAATACCAGGACTCCTTAGCCCTTAAGTATAACATTCAGAGTAATTGATATTTTTCTCCCAGGAAATCCCAGACTTGCATCTTTAATGACTATATTCAAATTTGTTATCCATTTATTCATATATTCTCAACATATATCATTCAGTTTCTCAATCATATATTTAGTATTACTATACTTAATATAATATTTTCAAATTCAGATAACCCCCCAGCATTTCTGTAGTTCTTTTGTTATTTATTATTCTTTATTTACATATTAAATTTGTTTGCCATCTATCTCATCAGAAGGTGACTTATTTGGATTATTGAAACCAGTCCAAACTGGGATCTAAGCTATTGACAAGCATGGATTGGGAAGAATTGTAAATACAATTAAAAAGTAACAAATAAATGATTGGTACTATATAAATGATGAATAGTCATCAAGTTTTTGGAAGAAATATGGGTTCAGTTCCAAGTGGGGGAAAGACATTGGAAACATGGAGGCTATTTGGAAAGATGGTTTAATGGTGAACAGAACCAAATGGTTTGAGGCAATTGAGAACATGGGTGAGAGAGGGAGAGAAAGAGAGATTTATATCCTCTCTTGGGCTTTGAATTTGCTTCCTGTTCCTGTGAAAGAAATGTATTCTGATTGATTGTTAGACTCCCATGGGGCCATGCAGAGGTAACTTTGTAGGTTGCCTTGAGTCCCAGGCTTGGTTGAACCTTGCTGGGTGATGTAATCTTCCCATAGGCCATGTGATGAGATGGGTAGAGGGCTAATCCTATTATGTCCTGAGAATGAAGGTCTTTTGTGTTGTAAATAAGCTGGCCCAGCCTTTTGTCTTGTAGATAGGGTGGCCCAGTCTTTCTGGGACTATTAACAAAGGTGGAGGCTGCTTTCCAAGAGCATGTATCTCATTTTCTCATCCAGGGAGGTATAATATTATGCCTTTTTAATATTTCCTAGAATATTTCATTCTTCTAGGAGAAGGGTGGATGTTAACTTTCTATACAGTTGTGTGTGATCCAATGCTGTAAGTAAAACATGTTCCCTGTATAAAAATGTCATCTTTCAGGTAATCAAAAAATTTAACTAAAACATAGGAAGTTATGACTATCTTATAGAGGATACATTCCTTGAGGGAGAACATCTGAATAGTACTGGTACCAATACCCAAAGGTAACAACCATTTATTCAAAATGATGATCTGAAAAGATTATGATAATTATCAGAATTTTAAATGTCAGATTCCTGGACATAATATACAGTATATTGTCAGCTTTTTCAATATACTTATTTTTAAATTAAAATTAGTTATAAAGCATAACTAAACACTGTAGTTTAACAAATTATGATTTAATTGTTAAAACATAGTACAAATACTACTTGTTGGTATTTTGCTGTCAACAATAACAATTATGAAATCGTAATGAAAATTCATACAAACAGAATTACACTGAAATAACCATAGTGGAATCTGCTGACAATTTTGGACTGAGATCTTGCATTTTTTAAAGGACAGTAGATGTTTAGAAGTTATGGGGTGAAAAGGGTCTTCTCACATGTACTCACATATATCCTGTCTTGAAGTCCATAATGCCACTTTATGAGGAAGCTGATATGGCACATTTTAGAGAGAGTGGTTTTGACATATGGCTTGTTTAATGCAGTTTGCTTAAAACCTAAAAGCCTTCACTGCTATCATCTTTGTGTTCTTACATTTAGCCGTATTTAAAGTAATTAGGAGAGAGAGGAGGAGACAGAGAGAGAGAAAGCACATTCTAGTGCCATAGAGATGTAGATGAGATAATGGTCAAACAGATAATACCATGGGGAGAAATTGTCCCTATCTCTGAAACACAGCAACTTAGTGATTTTTTTCCTTATTGCCAGCAGTAATTTTAAAAAAGGTGAGACTTTTCTGAGTAATTTTTCAGCTTTCAATCTCCATGCCTGCCCAGACATTCTGTCTTTATAGGAGCATCACAAGCTTAATTGAACAATAGCTAAACTCTAACAGCAAGTCAAAAAGCAAGATAGTCAATTGGCCACATATGTTGCTGTCGACTTGCTCCAAGAGATTCTATTCTCTTGTTTGAAGAGTGACATTTGTGGACTGGACTGGGATTTGCGCTATTAATTTCCCCTGTGCTTTGTTCTCCCCAGAGTATTTATTTATCTGCACCTTGTTATCCTCTATTGGATTTCCTACAACTCAGCATCAATGTTTGTCCTGCATTACTAAGCCACAAATCATTTGTGTGTTTCATTGTTCGATCCTCAGAGACACAAGCAAGTGTCTTCACACTCATTGATGCATCATTACTGGCAAAGTAGAACAAAAGCATGTTGAAATCGACTGCATCCATATGAGATCTCCCAGGAGTGTGTAGTATTGGGGATCAAGCTGAATTAACACAAATCAAATAAGAATGCCCTTTATACTGTGTTAGACTTTGGCACATACTGCCATCCTATTTATCAAAGTAAACACATTCAAGATATCAGTATTCCAAAATATATAACAATCAGGAAACCATCTTATTTGCAGTTCACTAATTCATAAACTGATCTTTTTTATATCACACCATCAGTGCATTTCATAATGTAAATATTTCAATTCCTACTTTTCCCATAATGACAAGCAAGCACAAGCAAAGGGTGGGCAATCTATATCTGTTAGGCAAGCTCTGTACCACTTTTGCCTGCACCTTTTTTACATTCTCCTAAGTTGCTTTCAGTGTTGGCATCCAATCAATCAGGCTGATTGATGAAGGGAGATCCCTTGGATACTCAGGCATTGGGACAAAATCCATGCCGCTCACTACTTTGAAGAGAGTTAGTCCCATGCTACTGTGAACAGCATTATTGTATGTGACCTCCGCAAAAGACAGGAGGTCCACCCAATTTTCTTTTTGTGTTGTACAGGGTGCCCTGGATGTGTTCATGCAATTAATAAATGAGGTGCTACACAAACATCTTTATAAAGGGGACCTTGTCTACTTGAATGACATCCTCATCTACACTGAGACAATAGACAACCACATATCCCTAGTGCGCCAAGTACTGAAAAAACTTCTAGCAGCAAATCTGTATGTCAAGCTGTCAAAATGTGAATTTCACCGCACACAGTTGGGTTATCTGGGATACCAAGTCTCCAATAAAGGCATAGAGATGGACCCAGCCAAAGTACAAGCCGTCCTCGGTTGGCAAAACCCTCGCACCCGCAGACAGCTATAAAGCTTATTGGGGTTTGCAAACTTCTACCAACAATTCATCCCTTCCTTCGTGAGGATTACCAAACACATGATGGACCTTATAAAGACAGGGAGCACAGAAATGAAACACTGCACAGAAATGAAACACTGCACAGAAATGAAACACTGCACAGGACAACCCCTACAGTGGGACCTAACTTGCCAAAAATCATTTGAAATGCTGAAAGAACTGTTTGCAAAAGAACTGGTGCTAAAGCACCCTGACCTCGAACAACCCTTCATCATTCAAGCATATGCCAGCGATGTGGCAGTGGGAGCAGTGTTACTCCAAAGAAACAACCAAGGAAACTTACAGCTTTGTGCCTACACCTGCCATAAACTCACAGACATAGAGAGGCGATGGGCCACATGGGAGAAAGAGGCTTTTGCAATAAAATGGGCACTGAAGACCTGGCATAACCTGCTGGAAGGGGGCCAGAAGCCATTCAAAGTTTGGACTGACCATAAAGATTTGGAAAGCCTTAGGACCCTGCAAAAACTATCACCCAAACAAAGTCCGCTGGGCTCAATACTTCAACCGATTCGACTTTGTGCTAAAACACATCCCAGGGGGAAAGAACTTTCTGGCTGATGCCCTCCCTCGCATGCCCCAGTATAAATGCAAAAGGGGGAAGATTATAAATGCCATCATTCTTCCTATCCAAACAGCTGCACAAGTAACTACCAGACGACAACAACGCGACCGACAAGACTGATCCACAGACGACTTAGCCATGAAATTAAAAACTGAACTGCTAGCAGACCATTGGTTCCGGGACAATCAACACATCTTAATGAAAAGAGATGACCTAGCCTGTAAAGGAACAAAACTCTATGTCCCAGAATCCCTATGTACTCTAGTCCTTCAAAGGAGCCATGATGCTAAACTGGCAGGCCACTTCGGGTTCTTAAAGACTTTACACAAATATTTTACATGAAAAAACAATCAGGAAATGCTCCCGGATTGCTACAGACAGTTGTGGAACCAATGAGGCCGTGGGAGGAGATCGCAATGGATTTCATAGTAGAGTTACCGAAAAGTGGAGGAAACATGGTGATCTGGACTGTAATAGACTTATTTTCCAAACAGGCGCATTTCATACCATGCAGCAGGCTACCCTCACCAGTTAGCCAAGCTGTTTTTGAAATACATCTACTGTCTGCATGGAGTCCCACAAAGAATTATCTCAGACAGAGGAGTCCAGTTCACAGCTAAATTTTGGAGGAAGTTCCTGTAGACTATTGGGTCATCCTAGGGTCTTAGTTTGGCTTTTCATCCAATCACCATAGGGGGCAGAGAGATTGAATGCCATGGTAGAGCAGTATCTGAGATGCTATAAGAATTATCAGCAATCCAATTGAGCAGACCTCCTGCCTTTTATGGAGATCATGTACAATAATGCTGTTCACAGTAGCATGGGACTAACCCCCTTCAAAGTAATGAGCAGCATGGACTTTGTCCCAATGCCTGAGTATTCAAGGGATTCCCCCCTCCTCAGTCAGCCTGACCGATTGGATGTCAATGCTGAAAGCAACTTGGGAGAATGTAAAAAAGGTGCTGGCAAAAGTGGCACAGAGCTATAAAAACAAGCAGACAAACACCAGGTCCCACAAAAGCCATTCCAAGTGGGGGAGAAGGTCTACCTATCCACCAAGTACTTGAGGTTAAGGCTCCCTTTTAAGAAGTTGGGGCCAAAGTTCATGGGACCTTTTCCCATAGTAAAGGTCATCAACCCAGTCATGGTGCAACTGAAGTTGTCCCAACTGTTAGGGAAAATACACTCAGTATTCCATAGTAGCCTCTTAAAACCCATGGTAGGATTGACCCTGAGGCCACCACCTCGTGAACCCCCAGATGCCATGATCATAAGGGGCCAAACCCATTATGAGGTGCAGCGAATCCTCGATTCGAGGTGGTACATCCATCTCCAAGAGTCATCCATCATGCTCTCCAATAACTTTCTTATGCTCCGACAACTTTGGGCTGCTGGGGTGATTATCTAGGCATTTAAGGAATGCCTTGTTTTCCCCCACTCCCTTTTTCTGGCAGCTAAAAAAGGAGTATCTTTTTAGTTGACACCATCCTTCCAAGATGGGTAAAATGAGAACCCAAATTGTTGGGAGCAATATGCTGACTCTTTAAACTGCTTAGAGAGGGTTGTAAAGCACTGTAAAGCGGTATATAAGTCTAAGTGCTATTTCTATTAATAAAAAAAATAAAATAGTGGTTGCTTAATGCTTAACCCAAAGCCTTTGTTAAATATGAACCAGCAGTGTGTGGTAATAGCCAAAAAAGCTAATACAATTCTTAGTTGTATAAATAGAGGCTTAGAATCAAAATCACATTAAGTATTACCGGTAATACCACTTTATAAAGACTTAGTAAGCCGAAACTTGAAATACTACATCCCATGATGATCCGGAGCATGGCACAAAGGCAACACAGTCAGCTAAGCAATAAGAGTCCCTTTATTACCTCCAATTTTGTCCCCAATGTCCAGGTTACCTTCAGGCTGAAGAAAAACTCTTTCAGGAACAGCCTTTGATTGTAGAAAATTCAGTCCAAAACAAGGTACACGCAAAACTGTAATTTAAAATCCAAACAAACCAAATTGAAGTAATTAGTTTGGTAGGGCAGGAACAGGAATTTCAAACTTGAAAGCATGGCAAAACTCACACAGTTAGGAAGATGCCAGGAACACAGATAAGCCATGCTGATACAAGATAAATCACATTTGCTCCCAACAGCTTACCGCACACAGCTTGCCATTTTTATACACTGTGTTCCCAGCTGCAGCTAATGAAGGGAATCAGGGCCCTTTCCTCTCCTATAAGCCATGCAACTCATGTTGCTCTTTTCTCCGTTCCTCCCTGCATGCCCTAGGATGAAGAGGGGTGGGCCTGGATCTTCCTCTGAATTCCCTCTCCCTTCTTCTATCTTTTCCCTACTCTACCCAGCCAGATTTTTCCCTTCCCCAGTTTTTTTCCACAGCCAATGGAGCCACACTCCCACTCCCTGTCAGCTGTTCAGTTTCCTCCTCTGAGTCAGATTCCGACAGGGGCATGACACATCCAGTTTTGGTCACCACATTACAAAAAGAATGTTGAGACATTGGGGAAAAATGCAAAGAAGAGCAACTAAGATGATTAAAGATCTGGAGCCTAAAACATATGAAGAACAGTTGCAGGATTTGGGTTTGACTAGTCTAGAGAAAAGAAGAATTGGGGGAATGGGGACATGATAGCAGTATTCCAGTATTTCAGAGGTTGACACAAAGAGGAGGAGGTCAATGTATTTTCCAAAGCACCAGAGGGCAGGACAAGAAACAGTGAATAGAAACTAATCAAGGAGAGAAGCAACCTAGAATGAAGGAGAAACTTTCTAACAGTGAGAATAATTAACCAGTGGAACAGCTTGCCTTCAGATGTTGTGGGTGCTTCATTACTGGAGACTTTGAAGAAGAGACTGGACATCCACTTATCTGAAATGGTATAGGGTCTCCTGCTTGAGAAAGGGGTTGGATTAGAAGACCTCCAAGGTCACTTCCAGTTCTATTCTGATTGATTGATTGACTGAAAACTGTAGAGACTGATCCAGCAATCACCAAGAGTCAACGCAGATTTGAAAGGGCCAATTTTTTTTTTTTAAAAAAAGGGTCCTTAAACTAAGGATTGTGTAACCAGTGGGTAAAGAAATCTGTTGTCTGCATTTTCCACAGACATCAATATCAAAGAACATCCCAATTTCATACCGAAAAAAATTGCAGCACAGTGGGCCCACAAAATGAGAGAATCACATTCTTATGTTACCATCCATTCTCTTAGGCTGCCTAGAAAGAGTCAAATTAACACCAATAAGAATCATGATGTGCTGAGACAAACTTGGAGGACAAACTTCATATTCAAAAAGATGAGAAGGATTCAATTAAGACTTCAAAACAAGCTATTTGTCTCAAACACGATCAGTGCTTCTTCATTTAATTTAAATCCCTACAAATGATTTATCTCATTTTTTAACTACATGTTTATTTTGAAAATACATCTTTTTATGCCCTGAAGCCACTTTATTCATTAATTCTTCAGAATACATGTCCCTTTTCATTTTGTTTTAATTCTCAGAGGTGCTGATTTGCATTTCATTTCCTGCAACAGTACAAACTTAAGTTGAAAAATGTTATTGTAAATATTAATAGAAAAATTATAATAATGCAAAGAAGAGGTTTTTTAAAGTAATGATTATATTTACCCATAATGGAAGATCGATAATTATAAATAGGAAGTAGACTAAAGTTAGAAATCATATTCCTTAGGAATATAGTATCTGTAGGGAATATAATGTAAAGGTATAAACTGTATCTATTGTTTAACTTGAATTATATGAAAAACATACTAAACTATTAGAACTATGAACAATCAGCAATGCTACCCTTTAGTTGCGGTATCTAAGAAATGGCATAGAGATATAGTTGTGAAAGTAGTATGCTGCATGACAAGATGATATAGAATGTGTATGCCATCCAAGTCTTCCAATATTTATTATTGCCAGATGGCACATAATAAAACAGGAAAGCTCTTACTGCCTCTCTGGAAGGACTAATAGCAATACATAATCACATGCTTCAACTAAGAGAAGATAAACGAAACTATATAGTTAAGCAGAGTTTCTCCATATAGTACAAATGTGACATGATTCTCCATGAGGAAGGGAGGGAGGGAGGAAGAGAAAGGAAGGTTACTCATGGACAGGAGACAACTTGGTAATTTCTACAAATAGATTTGATAGGCAATCAGTAACATTAACTACCTCTGCCTTTCCTTTCATTTTTTTTCTAAAAGTAATATCATCCATTGATTCTACTTCTAGAACACCTGTATAAGCATTTTAATCAATAGGAATACTATCAATTCTCCACTAGAGTCAAGGATAACACTTTGAACTACAGTACACATATAAAAAGTTAAATAATAGCTATAGCATGTAGACTTATATACTACTTCACAGTGCTTTACAGGCCTCTCTAAGCAGTTTATAGAGTCAGCATATTTTTCCCAACAATCTGGGTCCTCATTTTCCTGACCTCACAAGGAGGGAAGGCCGAGTCAATCTTGAGCCTGGTGAAATTCGAACTGCCAAATTGCAGTCAGCCGGCAGTCAGCAGAAGTAGCCTGCAGTACTGTACTCTAACCACTGTGGCACTGCAGCTAAATGGAACTATCAAGTCTAGGTCGCTGCCACCCCTTTGTGTAGCTACCTTGCCACAGCCATCTTGCCATGGCCACCTCACCACTACTACTTTGTAGCAGGACACCTCGCTCTGGCCAACTTCTCACGGGGATAACTCACTATGATCCTGGGCCTTCTGCATGGTTTCCAAAACTGCCCTGGCTTAAGGGAAGTAAAAGTTCCTGCAAACCCACACTTCTTCTCCAAGAGATTCCTTGCCTAGCTTACTAGAGCCCCCCATCCCTCCCAGGTTCAGTTAAGGGTTAAGCAGCAGTCATTGGTCTATATACGCGCACACTAACACACAAACAGAAAGAGAGAGACAGACAGACAAACAGACAGAGAAAAAGAAAGATACCATTCCATTCTTGGAGACTTTTATTCGCATCTTAGCTGGCAAGCTACCAGTTGTACTCAGGTTGGAGAGAAGGACCTCTCCTTCAGCATACTGTGCTGCATCCTGTACTCTTGGGTTGGGAGAGGTGCAAGCAGGCATAGTGACAGGGCAACTCGCTCCCAAGGCTCTTTCCAGTGAAGCCTCCAGCCCAGAACAATGACTCTCATTAGCCTGTTTTTTGCCGTCTGAGTCACCTAGTCACTTTTCCTACTTTCCCCTCTCCCTGCCCAGGAGCTGTCAGGGACCAGTGCAGCATGCTGAAGGAGAGGTCCTTCTTCCCAAGCCTGGCATGATTGGCAGGTCACATGCAGATAAAAATCCCCAGGCTCAGAATTGTGTCTCTCTCTCTCTCTCTCTTTCTCTCTGTGTATGTGTGCATGCTTGTGTGTGCATGGAACAATGACTCCAGCTTAGCCCTTAACTAGCAGGGAAAGCAAGGCAAGGAAGCCTTCAGGAACTTTTGCCTCCTTTAAATCGGGCCTGGCTTTGAAAACCAGAGTGGAAAGCCAGGCCTGGTTTAGAGTGGTCAGGCTCCTGGTGATTTGTCCAGGTGATCATTTGTGGCAAATGATTGGGGCAAGGTGATCACAGTGAGTTGTCCCTTTCTGCTATCTGCCTCTTCCCACCACCACAAAATATTTGGTTTGCTTTTGCTGCAACTTTCTTCTGCTTCATTAAAAAATGAACCCAAAGTTCATTTAAAATTATAAAATAAATACTGTCAATAATATCCATCAGGAGAGTAGGGGAGAAACACACAACAATCATTGCCATAAAAGGAGAACCTTTATTTGATGCAGTACAGATAGTAGAAAATGGAAGGAACAACAGAGCGTGATAAATCTGCACTCATTGGAGCTATATCAAAAGAGAATTTTTTAAAGTAATTTTTTTCCTGAGATTCACTGATTGTTTACCCTCCCTTATATTAATCATACTGAACATACTGAATATGTTCTGCTTGTGGCTTTTTATTTACCTAATTGGTTCACCAAAAGTTGATTAGGGATTAAAATACTTCAGGAATGCAGATCTTGCATATAAAGGACTCTGTAATAACACAACTTTAATTGTAAAGAAACAAGGAATGTAATGCATAAATGTATAAATGCAGATCCTATAATATTTCACAGTATTCTACAATCATAATGATTTTAAAATGACTGAGCTGAAAGTTTGAGTATTTGAACTTACTTCTTTTGCAGTTGACATCTGAGATTTTTTTGGAGGATGTGGGGGAAGAAATTACCGTATATGATGTTGTGAGTTCCTTAGATCCTTCCATCAGTTCTCTAGTCAGCCTTCCCCTCCTGGTAGCTTGGTCTACAATGAGTTAGTTATGAAACCACACTTCCCAGTTGTCTCTGCCCATCTTAGCTGATCCAGCAGGTGCAGGTACCATTAGCCAAGCCTGATGGCTGGCAGGGCCCTATAGGGTAACTTTTTCTGCTATGGCATCCACGTTCTGGACCATCATCCCTGCAGAGCTTAGGATGGCCCCATCCCAGCTGGCTTTCTGCAAAGCACTGGTTCTGTGCCTAAGGTCGGAACTCTGGTTGTGTGATGGAATTAGTTTCCCAGTGGCCTTGAGGCAGAGGTGGTATTCAGCAGGTTCTGACCAGTTCTGGAGAACCAGGAGCAGGAATCTTGAGTAGTTCGGAGAACCGACAAATACCACTTCTGACTGGAGATTTTACAGTATCTTTCCCCTGCCATGCCCACCAAGCCACGCCCACAGAATTTGAATCCCACCACTGTCTTCATGGCTATTTTGTAATTCACTGCCTGTTGGATGTTTGACTTCTTGTTCATTTTATATGTTTATTTGTTAGATGTTTTTTGTGAGCTGCCCTGAGTCATGTATAGATATGGTCACTCACTGTCAGCTATATAAATCAAGTGAATAAATAAACTCTTTTCATATCCTATTCAGCAGAGGTGAATTGATATGTGGCAATGTACAGCTCAAAATATCCAGAACCCACCAGGCTCTAGTAACTGTTAATATCAAGTGTTAATATATTATTAAATGAAGTGCATTGGAAACTAATCCAATTATCTGAATGTTTTGCCTCCATTTGTGGAGTTTGATTAAGGACAGAATAGTAAGTAGTATGAAAATTTACTCACCACTTACCACTCATCAGTCAGTTCTGTTTCAGTTTAATCTGCTGCAATATTTTATACCAAGCCTAAGCTTTTCATAAACCAAATAAATAGAAACCTGTGACTTTGGCCATCTCTTTCTGCAAAATATTTGCTCACAATAGCAATAAAATGGTACAGTAAGTTGATTCTGATATTTTCATGTTTCTTTACAATTCTTTTTCCACTGTTGTTTTATGGCATAATATAATCAGGTTCCAATTTAATCAATTTTGTGTATATAGGTCTTGAAAAAAGCAATAATACCTTATTCTTTTTCAGCTACATTAGGATCTCTAGGGAATACAACCTAAACATCTATGTGAAGGATTTTCTTCCTTGGTGTTGTGGTTTTCCCATCTCTCATAACACGACAATACCTCAATCCTTTTGTGTCAGAATAAACTAGGCAGTTTAGAAGGCTAACAACAATAAAAGAAGAGATGGAGAATATAATTTTTATCTTTTCTAGTTTTCCTGTGTAGTTCATAACCTATACATTCCCATCTGAGTTTAGTCCTTGCCGTCTATTGTGTATATTGTCTTCCTTGGTCTTGTTTCATTGCCACCTGTATCATAAATGGAGGACAGGACAATAACATTTTGGAATGATTTAAATCATTTTTTATTATTATTTGCTTACCTGAAGGCATCTTGGAAGAAATATGCACCAAGCAAATTAAAACACAGGAGTCTCTTCCAATCATTATTTAGCACTTGAAAATTCCCATCACTAGTCAAATTTTGGAAGTCAAAACTCCTGAACTGAATTCAGATTTTCTGGTCTTTAACTTCATCATCTCTATGTGTACACTGATGTGACAGATTAGATCTATTCCTGTACTAGCTATTTGTGTGACGTCTTTACACATTGTAAGGTGCTTTGTAGTCTACTGTACAGTTTTACCCAGTGCTCTCTATCAAGCCATAGAGAAGGATGTTACTCACTTCATGTGGACCTCCTAATTTTCTCAGTTTTCAGTTCTCCTGAGACTGGCCAAACTTAGGCAAATTGCAAATGAGGACTTTTGACTCTGCCACAGATAGATAATCAAAAGACAATTACATTCTTCTTAAAGGTATCACACAGATAGGCTAGTATTTGTACATCTTAAATTAATCAGAGGTTAGAACTTCCTTAAGCCTGGTGGGTCATAACTAATTCCTTAAGTTTACTTACAGTATTTAGAATAGCACTGAAATGTGCATAAAGTAAGAGAACAGACAAGGTAAAGGAAGTAAAGCACCAGTTCTTCTTGTGAGCTCCTCTAGTTGAAAATACATATATTTATATGACTTACCTAAAGCATGACTGCCACTCATGTCTTTTAAATGTATTTGTAAACTTGAAAGGTCTTCTGATGATCTTGCCTTCATAAAAGAAACCTTGCACTTCTTGGACTTATTGCCATGGCAATTGATATTATGGCCTGCTACCTATTTCACTAAAACTCAGATCGACAATCGAACATCATCTAGGCCACCGTCAGTCTCACAATTATAAAATATGTAGATTATTTCAGACTGCCTTTTCTAAAGATTTATATTACAGTTTATAATTATTAGTCTATAAACTGATGCTCAAAAGAATATTCCTTATTAAATAATATGCAGAAAGTAGATCTACTTATACAAAAAGTAAAGAATTGTGAAATATAACTTATCTTGAAAAATGTGTAAATGCTATTGCACCAACTGCCTATAAGGAACAGTAGTCCTATTACTAGGCACATTAGTAACCACATAGGATAGTTGGTTTTATAAGCTGTGTTTTATTTAAAAAATTAGTTGCTGATATCCATAGAATAATGTTGAAATAAATCAGCATATGCTCTTACTGCAACTTATCATCATGTTTAATTTGCAAAGCTCTTTATGTTCCTTTTTATACTTTTCTCTGAATAACCTACTTATAAACATCACTTGAACCCGAGTCTCTTTGAACTACATTGACAACTAAAACATTGGGGGGGAGTTTGGCTGCTGCAGTACACTGGTGACTGATACTTGTTAAAGTTCAGTCTGAAACTAAGCTATAGAATGGCACCCCTCCTTGAGGCAAAGCATTTGTTTCAGATTCTTTGAATTTGTTCCCTATCTTACAGTTGCAGCTGGGTAGATTCCTATTCACATATACTTTATATTGCAGTCCTTTATCTAAAATGGCCATCCTATTCTGTTGTAATTGAAAAAAAGGTTGTATATAGCTTCAACAGAATATTTTGATTTGACAAATAAGATATCATCCAGTAATTCCACGATTCCACAGATTAACCCAAGCCTGCCTTGCTTGTGGGATAAGATTACAGCATAGAGCTGGAATAAACCTTAGAGGTCTTTTAGTCCAACCCCTTGCTCAAGCAAGAGACCCTGTACCATTCCAGACAAATTGCTGCCCAGTCTCTGCTTAAAAACCTCCAATGATGAAGCACCCACAACTTCTGAAGTCAAGCTGTTCCACTGATTAATAGTTTTCACTGTTAGCAAGTTTTCTCTTTAATTCTAGGTAGCTTCTGTCTTTGGTTAGTTTCCATCCATGGTTTCTTGTCTTACCTTCTTGTACTTTGGAAAATAAGTTGACCCCCTCTTCTTTGTGGAAGCCCCTCAAATACTGGAATACTGGTTATCATGTCATCCCTAGTCTTCTTTTCTCTAGACTACTCGTACCCACTTCCTGAAATCATTCTTCATATGTTTTAGTCTCCATGCCCCTTATCCTCTTAGTTGCTTTTCTCTGCATTTTTTCCAAAGTCTCAATATCTATTTTGTAATGTGGTGACCAAGACGTGTACTATTCCAAGTTGGCTTTACTAAGGCTTTATAAAGCGGTACTAATACTTCACATGGTATTGATTGCATTAGGACTGCATTAGCTTTAATTCATTAATTCATTATCTAACGCATAAATTTGAGGTTTGGTACCATTACAGTGCTGATGATACTCAGCTTTACATCACTTTCTCAGACTGTTGATTCTGCTGAGGTCTGACTCCAGTGTCTGAAAACTGTAAATGTCTAGATAGACAGAACAAGTTTAATTTGAATCCTAGCAATATGGAATTACTATTTGTCAATTTGGATTCCATGGCACTACCAGCAGTATCTCTATTTCAGGAAGCATAGCCCTGAGATAGAGAATCTATGACATGAGAATCCACCTGGATTCACAATTCCTGACTGAACATGGTTTGAAACCATGATTAAGGAAGCCTTTATATTGATTTTATTTAATTTTTTAAAGTTTTGTAAAATAGTCTTTAAATCATTGTTCGCAGTCAGATCCAAGAAGGAGCATCCATGATGTATCTCAAATAATTTATTTCTGTTATGATATTATGAAATTGTAGTCAATCATAATTGTAAGGATCATTTTATTAATATTTCATATGTTTAAGGATGGAGTTCATTTTTAAAAAACAGAACTACCTATTTTCAAATATTCTAGAAAAGTTCTCTTTGTTAGAAAGACAACGATGTATCCCATTCATATGGAACTTTGGGATTTCAATAGGTGAAAGAAACTTTTCTGGCAAGAGAAAGATTACATTTGAACTACACTGAAGAATTTTTCTAAAGATGGGCACTGCTTGAATCTCAATGAATCTAAACTATTCCCATTTGTGTATTATTACACTAACAGCTGGAAAAAAGCCCCCAAATGTTTGTAACCATCTAGTCCAATAGGACTCATAGTTTGGAGACAACAGTCTATTTCAGACTATTAAAGTAAGGATAGAATAGGACAGAACATGGCAAATGATACTTGAATACACATATACATTAATACTTGAATACATGATCTAAAATTCTTTTTAAAATAGCTTTTTCAAGTCCAAGCTGGTAACTTCCTGAATAAATTCTTGTTGTTTTCTTGGCAACAACATGGAAATGGTTTGCTACTGACTTCATCCATGATGGTTCTTGACTTCCTAGTTTAGCCTCAGACCCTGAAGCCTTCCAGCACAAACAAGATCCAATATGGTGAAATAGATGCTGCTAGTTTATGAAATAAAGAATGAATAGAGGAAAGAATATATTGCAATGCACACAAAGTATTTATTTATATATTCAAGTTGCATGCTGCCAAATCTTCAAGATCCTGAGAGCTTATATGAAGAACAGCATACACTGAAAAATACTAAAACATCTGCAGTGAACCTCCCAAATCCCTCCTACTGCAAAAGAATGAGCAAACAAAAATCCACTTGAATAATAACCAATTATTCTCCAAAGAGTATCTAGAAAACCTCTGTTTTCACCAGTTTCTAGAAGCTATGATATGAACAGCCTATCTCAATTTTGGAAGAACTGTTCCATAGGGTTGGTACCAGTACTGAAAAGGCCAGTAGATTAAGAATAGCTGAAAAACTAGCCCTATGTTTCAAAAATCATGGGAATACTTGACCTGAATAGGAATGCACTACCAAAAAATATTCTCATATAAGCACCTGACCAAAATTCTGTTACAGATCTTGAAAGAAACAATGGAAGATTATCTTTTACGTGTCTACATAAAAGAATTTGATATCATGAGAGATAGCTATGGACCCTGATATAGTATCTAATCTAAAATTTGGATGAATGCATGAAAATAGGTTTTAAAAAATTTGGAAGTGTAGATACTCTTCAGTAAATCTTGTATGTCAGGGGGATCCCATGAAGGAATATACAAAAAAGCTCTCTATAAGTTAAATAGAGATAGTTGATATTGGAATACCATTTGTGATAGTGCTTCTCAGATTATAAATATATTAACCTGGTGAAAGTCGTAAACTTTGCTGAGGTAAATTGCATCAACAGCTTATCTGCTGACACAGATATTCAACTTACCATTTAGTGGTCAGAAAAACCTGGTAAGCAAGAATGGAGCCATCTTTGCCAATGGCTAACATCAGCGTTTCCAACACCGATGCTGAGACTCCTCTTGGGAGAGTTTCTGGGGTTTTATATAATATAAAGTGGTGTTTTTCAAAGTTGTCAAATTTAAGATGTGTGGACTCCAACTCCACAATTCCCCAGCCAGTTTTGGGAGTCAGAGATCTTAAGGTTGGCAAGTTTGAAAAACATCAATCTAAAGCTTCCTGCTACATGTGGTATTAATGATATGCATACCTCTGTTAGGATGTTTATATATTCTTTCAATGCCAGGAGATAAATTCTGGCAAATAACTAGTGCCCGGTACTGATAAGTGAATGCCCATCCCCACACTGTACTGTGTTAGAAAGAGATAAGCCTGTTGTGTGTTTGGAGGTGACACAGCAGGTGGGAGATTTACAGAGCAAATTCCAAATAATGAAACTGGCATAAAATTGAAGCACAAAGAGATATAACAGTGTCATGCCGTTGTCATCCTCTGCAAAATACACAGATCAACTGGCATTTCCAATATACAAACACTCCAACTTACCATAACATAACATAACATATTTACATAATAAAAAGAGGTTTCACCACCACCACCACGGTGTACAAATCAATACTCATAAATCAAGAGCATCTTCCTATATTTGTGAACAAAACTAAAAGAAGAAGCTGAAAGCAAAGGAACAGTTATGAGAGACAAATGACTAGAAACTTCAATGCTGGAAAATCCGAATACCTTTAAAAATTAACCTTGCCTGACAGCAGCTGTTAAATTGTAATTTCTTTGTTGTCTTTTTTTCCCCCCTCCCTGACTTTCTTCTTCCCCTTGCCTTATTGCCATTCTGTTTTATCCCGCTCCCCATTTCAGTGCAGAGATCCACTAGAGAGTAGTGCATCCCTGTTTCTATCTTATCTTTTTTCTATTTGCTGTTTCTAGCAGAAAAAGAGAAGGCACGTGCTTCTGAATATCAAAAACGTCATCAAAAAAGCACAACAAGGGTTAAAGAAAAGGTAATATCTGACATTTGGATAAGTTATGGAAATCACAGAAGATGTGCACTTAATTACAAAAGATACAGAGAAATTAAGACATTAAAAGAACGAAGGAGTTATTGTAACAAGGTAGATCACGTCAATGATAAAGATAAAGGGGAAAAAAGAAAAAAAGAAACTATTGCTCAATATATGCTGTAAAATCTATGTGTGTGTGTGTGTGTGTGTGTGTGTTGATTTGTTTGTTTTAAATGTATATCAAATAAATGTTAATACATTTAAAAAAAAAAAAAAGCACAACAAAGAATGTTGTTTCTGTGCCAAATCAGAAAGCTCAAACTGCCTAAGGAGCTGCTGATCCAGTTCTACAGAGGAATTATTGAGTCTGTCATCTGCACCTCTATAACTGTCTGGTTTGGTTCTGCAACCCAACAGGACAGACACAGACTTCAGAGGATAATTAGGACTGCAGAAAAAACAATTACTACTAACTTGCCTTCCATCGAGGAACTGTATACTGCATGAGTCAAAAAGAGGGCTGTGAAAATATTTACAGACCTTCATATCCCAGACATAAAGTGTTTCAACTCCTTCCCTCAAAACGACACTATAGAGCACTGCACCTCAGAACAACTAGACACAAGAACAGTTTTTTCCCAAAAGCCATCACTCTGCTAAACAAATAATTCCCTCAACACTGTCCAACTATTACAAATTCTGCGCTAGTATTACTGTTAATCTTCTCATCACTCCTTATCACCCATCCCCTCCCACTTATGACTGTATGACTGTAACTTTGTCGCTTGTATCCTTACGATTTATATTGACTGTTTCCTAGTATGATTTGATTGGTTATTGTACCCTATGACTATTATTAAGTGTTGTACCTTATGATACTTGACTCTTGACAAATGTATCTTTTCTTTTATGTATACTGAGAGCATTTGCACCAAGACAAATTCCTTGTGTGTCCAATCACACTTGGCCAATAAAGTATTCTATTCTATTCTGTACTATTCTATTCTACTGTATGTATGCAAAAGAGAGAACAGCTGCCGTAAGCAAATGAAAGAGCACTTACTTTTATAAATAGTATGTTTCTTATTGTACAGGCAGTTGATTTAAATAAGTAGTTTGCTTGTTTTTTAAATCTGGCGTTGCCTTGCTTTGGAGCATGACTTCTGGCAGACCTATATAAAGGTACAATAATAGACTTGGAAGGGGTCTTGGAGGTCTTCTACTCTAATCCCTTTATACCATTTCAGACAAATGGTTGTCCTCTTCTTTAAAACTCCCAGTGCTGGAGCATCTACAACTTATTGAGGCCAGTTGTTCCACTGATTAATTGTTCTGTCAGAAAAATTCTAGGTTAGTTCTCCCCTGATTAATTTCCATTCATTGCTTCTTGTCCTATCATCATCGATACATGTCTATCTATACATAGATGGGTCACATGGATGAGGAAACTCCCAGCTTGGTTTCAACTGCAGCTGGCCATCTTTGGTTCACAAGTAGGAAAAGCTGGAAATTACACAAGGAGTGTTTCTTGATTTATAACTTTTCCATTAATTTCCTGTGGTAGAACACATCTAAAATTTGGGGTTGATGTCCTTTGGGGTTAACCCTATATATCAACAAAGTCTGCACAATAGACAGAGGAAAAAGTTCACAACCTAAGATCAAAAAAAGTTATTAATCAGCTGAAGGGGGAAGGTTCCTATGTACAGGTAGTCCTTGACTTATGATCACAATGGAGCTGAAAATTTCTGTCGCTAAAACAATTGTTAAGTGAATTTTAACCCATGGTAAGACTTTTCTTGGCATAATTGTTAAGTGAATAACTGCTGTTGTTAAGTGAGTAACAGGGTTGTTAAGTGAATCTGGCTTCCCTATTTACTTGTCAGAAAGTCACAACAACAAGGGATTACATGGCCCCAGACCACTGCATCCGTCATAAATATATGTCAGTTGCCAAGTGTCTGGATTTTGATCATGTGACCCTCAGGATGCTGCAATGGTCGTAAGTGTGAAAAGTAGTCCTAAGTCACTTTTTTCAGTGCCATTGTAACTTTGAATGGTCACTAAATGAACAGCTGTAAGTCGAGGACTACCTGTACTCAGGGGGTGGGATTCTACCAGTTCGTACCTATTCTCTAGAACTGGTTGTTAACATTCTAAGCAGTCTGGAGAACTGGTTGTTAGAAGAAATTACTGGCCTAATCCTGTATAGAAGGCAGGAAGGAATCATTCTGGTGTTGCTTACAGAAACTGCTTCTCCGTTAATCCTTATTACATTCTTGGCAGGACTAGACTTCCTGTCTTAGGAACATCTCTGAAGTTTTTTTTCCCTCCTTTGCTAGTACTTTGCTTGTGTGGAGTGACCATTGAAAAAAGTGACTTATGACCATTTTTCACACTTACGACTATTGCATCATCCCCACAGTCACAAGAGGCCAGGCGAGCAGATGCGTACCTCGATGTCAGTGATGTTGAGTTGGCCACGCCCAGCCAGTAACATGACCACCAAGCCACACTCACCAACTAAGCCACACCCACAGAACCTGTTTTTTAAAAATTTGAATCCCACCCCTGCCTGTTCTTATCTATCACTTATGTAAGCTCTATGTTTAAAGCTCTGCTGGATGTATGAAACTGGAATGACAGTGCTTTCCCAGCTAAGTGGGAGAGACTGTAGCTCAGCAGCTCTTTTATGATGAAATTCTTCACTCAGCATTCAGTTCAGGTTAGCATTTTAAAGAGTAGTTCATCCCTGATCAGAAGCCTGAGACAGTTGGGTTTAATCATGCCCTTATAAAAGCTTTCCAGCTCATCCTTTAAAAGCAAGAACAGGTTCAATTATCAAATGCAAAGGGCTTATCATACCAGAGGATTTCCAACTCAATCCTTCTGTTAATAGCAACCTTTTTTGTGAACTCTCTCAGCATTGTCTCTTCCAAAGTAGAACTGTGAAGGAAAAGGAAAGTCTGGGGAAGTGTAGGTTGCTCTTGAGTCTGGGTCAATCTCAGTGGCTGTGATTTTTTAAAAAGACCCACAACAATGTTATAGAGAAACATTTTAAATATATCAGTTGGCTTTAAATAAAAGCCTACTTTTCAACTTGACAGGGAATTGTTTGCTATTATTTTCCAAGTAATGTAATTTTAAAAGAACATTAAGCAATTGGTTTTTGTGTTCTCTTTGCTGAACAGTTCTGAAAAGTATTTACGTACAATGTTAAAACTACAGAGGGTGGATTTTTTTTCTGAGCAAATTCCCCACCCACCCCCCACCCCAAAGGAGTTCCAAGGAGGAGAAACAGACCAAAGATACAGACAGTTGGATGGTGCATGCAATTCACTTGGAAAGACTGCATACAAATATATGTATATTTTGGAGATTGGGAAAGAAAATTGAACTTTATCAACACTACACACAAAAATGGCATAGGTTAGTAATCATTGCATAACAATAAAAGTTTATGTAAATATGCATTTATTAGAAAAAGCTGTTAAAAAGGCATATTTTACCATTGGGGGGGGGAAATGTGCCCTAAGTTTTTTCTGTAATGTTTTTATGTAACTGATTTAATAGTTTTTGCCATATTGAGAGCTAAAATGAATGTTTGATTTTGTTCAGTTTCCATAACACTGGAGAACCATAACTCGGGAGATGGATGGTTGAATGAAAAATGAAATTCTGACATAAATAGGACCGAGACTGATCCACATTAAAGCTAGACAATGAGAGTACTCATAAAAATAAATAAATAAACGGAATCCTTGACATTGGCAGCAAAAACAGAAAGAGATTAGTGTGGCTGCTGAAGTACTATAATAGGAAGTCCTAAATTTGCAGGGATACATTATTAACAGTAAAGGTCAACAATAGAAAATAAAAATAAAGATGCCTATTATATATTAGCTTGAAGCTGCAGTTTCATCTAATCCTAAATGAAATGCCATGTATGTGTTCTTCTCAAAGCCTATTCATAAGAAATACTTAGAAGGACAGAAATAAAAATAATAGATGTGTTTCTCTCTACTTTCGTGTTGCAGTATATACTTCTCTTGGGACTCTTTCCACCTCTGTCTCAAACTTGTCTTCAGAACTCATTCTTTCTATAAACCTTTGATACTACTTCCATAAAAACTACTGAACTAGATACGTATAAGTAGTGTAACACATGATCTCCTCATCACCTTCTTCTCATGTCTCAGTTCCTTATATCTTCTCTCATAGTAGGTTCACCATCAGAAGGTGCTTATAATGTATTCAAGAATGTGTTGAAGGAGTTTTCTGCAGCCAAATCTTGCTAAATTTAAATATCCTCCCTCGAGCTTTTAAAACTCCTCAATCCTTTTCTCCCCAGACAGTATTTACTGGATATTGAAGCCTAAGAACAATCCTCTCCCTATAACAATGGGCATAAATTATCATTAATGCCACTCTACAGATAGAGCAACTCATTATTCCCCTACCATTTCCAAACAGTCTATACGTCCTGTTGGGACTGGTCCCTGCTCATTGTGGCTCTTCTCAGCAGTTAATCTAGATTTTGTCTGACCAGGCTAAACTTGGTTTAAGACCAGGAATCTTGAAGTCTTATCTATCTGTCTTTCTCAATTACAGATAATTGAAGTCCTCTCAAGAACACAAAAGTCTGATTATATCAAACAAGAGGGGTTAATTTTTCCCAAATGTAAATGAGGCTTGGCAAATCTTGTGTCCATATAGGCAACATTACGGCTGTGAGTTTGGTTGAAATCCTTGAACTTCCAACTTCTTGACTTACAGATCAACCAGAAAAACATTCCTGCTGTCTATTCAGATAACAGATAACAGATAATCAGAGTTGGAAGGGATCTTTTAGGTACCCCCCACCCAAGCGGAGACCCCATGCCATTTCTGACAAATGGCAGTCCAATCTCTTCTTGAAAGTCTCAAGTGATGGTGCTCCCACAAGGTGTTCCGTTGGTTGATTGTTCTCTCTGTCAGAAAGTTTCTCCTTATTTTCAGGTTAAATCTCTCCTTGTTCAGTTTCCATCTATTATTCCTTGTCCGGCCTTTGGGTACTTTAGAAAATAGTTTGACCCCTTCCTCTCTGTGGCAACCCCTCAAACATTGGAAGACTGCTATCATGTCTCCCCGGTCCTTCTTTTCACTAGAGTAGCCAGGCCCAGTTCCTGTAACCATTCTTCATATGTTTTAGTCTTCAGTCCCCTAATCATCCTGGTTGCTCTTCTCTGTACTTTTTCTAGAGTCTCAACATTTTTTTTGCAATGTGGTGACCAAACTGGATGCAGTACACTAGGTGTGGTCTTACTAAGGCTTTATAGAGTGGTGTTAGTATCTCATTTGACCTCAATTGTATCCCTCTGTTAATGCAATTTAGGATTGCATTAGCTTTTTTGGCTGCTGCTGCACACTGCTGGCTCATAGTTAGCTGATTGTCCACTAAGACTCCAAGATACCTCTCACAGTTACTGCTATTAAGCTTGGTTTCACCCAGTCTATATGTGTATTTTGGGTTTTTCTTGCCTAAGTGTAGGACTTTACTTTTCTCTACTTGATTCCATAGCATTGATCAAATAATCCATGGTCCAAGAGACAGCCAGAGGTGCATATCTGTATCGGGCATTGGAAACCTGACATGGGATTAGGTTGGGAGTTATCCATCTTATACCCTAGCAATATTCTTATTGTGCTGGCAGAGATGGTCTAAATTGATAGATGCTATCAGTTTAAATTAAATTCTTGGTAGATATCCAAATATACTATTGAAGAATTGGATAAATGTTTGTGGCTACACCAAAAATATATTGAACCTACAGAAGGAACATCTCAGAAAAGTCAGAAATAGCCTACATGAGAAATCTCTTTTCATTAAAAAAAAAAAAAGAGAATGAACAAGGTTGAAAATTTGCAACCCAAAAATTGAATTCAGGTGGGAAAAAGTAGAAGTGAATCTCTAAATTCAAGTGCAGTTATTATCTTTATCTACTGATACATATTTAGTTTCCTTCTTTTGATTGCCCTTTTAATTTCTTTCCAGTTTTTCAGGCTAGATATTTGGTGATGGACAATTACATGACACAGCAGAAACAAAAACTTGCAAAACAGTTTTTCCATTATTTCCAACTTATAAGCTTGCAACTTATAAAAATACAAGGCAACATTCCAGGTTCTCAGTTATACTAAGTAGTATTCCCAATAGTGGTTCATCTCACTTTTATTGTTCCTGGTCTGGCCAAATTTTGTTAGAAAATTATGTTGCTGGTATTTGTTGCTTTGTTATTTTGGTTTAATTTGTTTTGTTTTGTTGGTTTGTTTGTTTGCATTCCAGGCACTGAAAATTTTCCACCATCTGCCTTCAAAAGAAATGCTGTTGATCAAATTTTTACACTCAGTTTCATAACCTTTTGTAAGCCATTGGTCTTCAACATCAGAATACTAAAATGTGATTCAAATAATACCTTATAGGATGTGCAGTTTACAAACAAAAACTGTAATTATTTGTCCTTGCCTGTAAAAATCTAAAACATGCTTCAGAGCAGAAATGGAAATAGATTATCCTTTCAAAGCCAAAATCTTTAAAAAGCCCACACAGAGACTGTGTTTCAAAGTAGAGTTAACGCTTAGCAACGGCTTATTTTCTGAGGTCATGTTACTTTGCTACACAGATGACTATGAATCAGTCTCATTATATACTGCCAGATATTAAAAGGACAAAGCAAACTGATAACCTTGATTAGTCATAAAGCCTGAAAAAGAGCTAAAGGGATTTCTTTGCTCATTTGAAGAGAAAACATATTCTTCTCAGCTCTGAGATAGTTCTTGAACAATCACTATTTATTAAAAAAAAGACCTCTAACATTTATAAAGCCATTGTAAAGAGAAGCAAATATAATGTGCAAGAATAGCACAACTCCAGACATACCAATCATAGTACTTTCTGAGAACATGTCTATGTTTCTTATTTTGGCCAACAAGAAAGTAATGTAACTCTTACAACCATCCCATGGATGAGGGTAATCCTCCATGAGCAGAGAAGGGCTCCAGGGCTCCATCAGAGATGTTCCATCTGCTTGGCTTGGCTAGTCTAGTAAAGAGAAGGACCAGGGGAGACATGATAGCAGTCTTCCAATGTTTGAGGGGCTGCCACAGAGAGGAAGGGGACAAACTATTTTCTAAAGTGCCTGTAGGTCAGACAAGGAATAATGGATGGAAACTAAACAAGGAGAGATTTAATCTGGAAATAAGGAGAAACTTTCTGACAGTGAGAACAATCAATCAATGGAACAGCTTGCCCTCAGAAGTTGTGGGAGCACCATCACTTGAGACTTTCAAGAAGAGATTGGACTGCCATTTGTCAGAAATAGTGTGGGGTCTCCCGCTTGGGTGGGGGTTGGACTAGATGACCTACAAGGTCCCTTCCAACTCTGATTATCTGTTATCTGAATAGACTGCAGGAATGTTTTTCTGGTTGATCTGTAAGTCAAGAAGTTGGAAGTTCAAGGATTTCAACCAAACTCACAGTCATAATGTTGCCTATATGGACCCAAGGTTTGCCAAGCCTCATTTCTTAATCACTTTTGGAACTACTTTTTAATAGGTTTTCAACTATAAGAAACCTTTGGATCCACAAATTTCATACCATTCACTGAGTGAGTTTCCCTTATTCCTTAAATAAGTTTTAAATATAAATTTAAGGATTTAAAAAAATTCTTTGGGGCAGGGGATAAATAGCAAAAGGATTATTAGAATGTTGATTACAAGTGAACTAAAAGTCCATAAATAGACTCCATATGGATTTGAATAATATTTTGAAATTAATTATAAGATTCTGTCCCTTGAAAAAATGTTGTTCTCAATTCCTTTTTAAAAACAGGATAGGGTGAGACTTTGAAGATTTGACATTAGAAGAACTAAAAGGAACTAAAGATTACAATTAAAGGATAAGGACATTTACATTTCCTTACTAATACAGTACAAAATATTTTAACATTGAAGGATATTTGTTACTATGGACTCAGAAGTTCATTTTAAGAATATCTATTATTAGATATAGATTTTGTTTAAATGATAATTATGGAAGAGAAATAGGTTTTTTGCCAGACAAAACTAAGACTGCTCTGAAAGTGAATCTAAGAACAATAGGCTTCAATAATAATATGGGGGAAATACTTCAAAGAACATACAAATGGATCCAGTTGATGTTTTAACAAATAAAATAAAATTAATAGTAATTAAAAGAACAAACCAGAAATAACCTGGATAATTTTCCTATAGTGGATTTACAAAAGAGATCTCTTAGTGTTTTGAAAGGTTTTATGAAAAGGGGCAAAGAAAAAATGAAAATCAATCAAGTTCTAAGAAACTATTTGAAGAGATTAAAGATTAAGATTGTTAAAAGTAAAAAGAAGAACTATACAGTTGGTTTATCTGATCAAGATGACAATAGATATGTAGTTGTTTGTGGTAACACTTAATGTACATTTGCTGACCAGTACTGAATGACAAGACTTTAAAAATTTGTTTATAGATAAGAGATGAGATATGAGAAAAATATATCCTTTGTTTTATTTTAAGAAAAGTTTATTACTTACTAAAAAATATATACTTCTTATGAAATCATTTCTTTATATTTTTCTTTTCTTTTTAATTTACTATATCCTTATTTTTTATTACTTTTCTAGTTTGCTTCATGTTGTTTTCTTTTCTGTGCTGTCTATTTTTTTATTCTTTTCTTTTTTTTAGTTTTTATCTTTAAAATTGTTATGTTTAATAACACTATTGTTAAAAAAAATATTAAAAGGCTACGTAAAAATGGAATTCGTCCGTTTAGGATTTCCTGGGTCCAAAGCATGACGTATCCCTCCAAGTGCCCCAATACCTAGACTAAGCAAATGAAATATTATTCCTTTCCCCACACACACACACACACACAAAAAATAAATGCTTCTCAATCCCATCACCCCATCTATTTATGTGTAAAATCTGGAGTCCAGAAGGAGATCTATCATGCCAATTCCCATTTGGATTTCTCTCAAAGTTATACACAAAGTAACACCTCCTCCAATTAATTTGCTTTAATTACCCATTCATCAGCTGCATAGTATCAATGTATTTGGGCTATAAATGATAGTTAGTAATGAGGCATCCGAAGACTTTTGATGAGTGAACCTTAAAAATAATCATGGCACAATAATAATTAGGATTTATTTATCATGATGATAAAACACTAGTCTTGTCATATTTACAAAGTGACTTTGAGAGAACTTTTAAAGAGGATATAGAGAACACTTTCCTTTTGCTTGCAATAATCCTAACCATTATTGATAATGCTCTTAAAATGGCAGGTACACAGAAGCAGAGGCTCTTGTTTCATGCCAGATTTGTTTTATAGTGTCATCTATTTCTGATATTTAAGAGGGCGCTGCTCATTTGCAACATTAACCAATGTGATTTATGTACATTTTAAAAGATTACTACATTTAAATGTTTTCAGCAGTTCATTTTTAGTATGTACTTTGTTCCAGTGTAATCAATGTAGTCGCTTTTCTGCAGCCTCAGGCTGCAGCACAAACGCAGTTTGCTTTTTATAGCAAAATCAATATCAGAATTAATGGATGTCAAAGAAAGCAAACTGTTAGGAATACAGAAAGGTCAAAAGCTTTTTTTTCCCCCACTGTATTGATTTCACAAGCATTCGTTTGCTTACCTGCATATACTGTTTTTATCTGATAAGTGAGAGATGAACATGTTTTGCTCAATGGATCTTAAGTGATTATCATCCTAACCCCAATACACTGTTGTGCATCCCAAAAATATCCAGAAGAAAGGAGTTGGAGGCCATAAAACCAAGTAGTTGGCCTTCCCCATTAAAACCCTGGACAGTAATATCATCAATTGCAACCTGTACTACAATTTGCAGATTGAAGGCTTTCTCCGTGTTGGCACCGCTTTGCTGAAATGCTGTAATTCCTTTCAGGAACTTATTGACAAAGACTGTAGAAAATAAAGCCAGCCAGCCAGCCAGCCAATCACCAGGCCACCATAAGATTTTCCACGAGCTTAAATATCTATATTCCAAGTGCATACTGCATGCGCACATTAATCTCGTACAGATCATTGGGGTATCGGCATTAGCATGTTACTATTGAAGGATAACATGTGAAGGTAGTCTCTAGATTAGCTAGCTAAACTAGCTAGCATGCAATGGGATAATGAGGTAATGTGACATACTGACCAAAATGTCTAAAATCTAGCTGCATTTTCCTTACCGCTGGCAGGAATCAGACGTGGTACTTAGCCAGTTCTGACAGGTTCTGAGGTGGTAATGGAAATTTTGAGTAGTTTGGAGAACCGGCAAATACCACCTCTGACTGGCCCCGCCCCCATCTATTCTCTGCCTCCTGAGTCCCAGCTGATCGGCTGGGTCTTCTTTTGTTGCCCTGCACAGGAGAATGGAGCTGGAAAGCAGGTGGGGAGGGAATGGGATTTTGCAGTAATCTTCCCTTGGAATGGGGTGGGAATGGAGATTTTACACTATCCTTTCCCTGCCACGCCCACCAAGCCATGCTCACCTAGCCATGCCCACAGAACCAGTAGTAAAAAAAATGAATCCCACCACTGCAAGGAATGCTGATATGACTAAGAATGATAGCTTTCCCTTCCTTTTAGCTGCATTCGTGTACATTCCTTCATTCTTGAATTGTCAAAAAAAATGCCAACATAAATCTAGTCACTTTGCTATAATCAGTCTCAAAAGATCCTCCATTCTGATAGCCTATCACTTATATATGGAGATTCTCAGGTCATGGTTGTCCCAAAGGTGCTTTTTTTCAACAAATTTTTCATCTGGACTTTCTGGGTTTTCTTGAAGAGGTTTCACTTCTCATCCAAGAAGCTTCTTCAGCTCTGACTGGATTGTGGGGAATGGAAGGATTTATATTCCTTGTAGATAGCTGAACATTTGCTTTCTTTTAGCAAGTCGTTATCATCACCTGGAGGTTTATCTGTGTCATCACCTGAGTGGCGCAAATGGGGGTGGAGCCTCCTTGGAATTTTTGAAAGGATTGGAGATAGAAAATTCCATATTCTTCCCCCTCTGTTGAGAGAGGCTGGTCAATTTTGACATAGATGGCTTCTTTGACTCCTCTTTCAAACCAGTGATCCTCTCTGTCCAAAAAGTCCATATTTTGGACATAGAGGATTGCTGGTTTGAAAGAGGGGGAAGGATATGAAATCATCTATCTCCACTCTACAACACAGTCCATTCAGCAGTTCCAAGAAGGCTCCACTCAGATGACTCTCATTTGCACCACTCAGATGACTCTGATGACACAGATAAACCTCCAGGTGACCTTAACGACCTGCTAAAAGAATGCAAATCACCAGCTGTCTGCAAGGTGTATAAATCCTTCCATTCCCCACCATCCAGGCAGAACTAAAGAAGCTTCTTGAATGAGAAGTGAAATGTATTCAATGAAACGCCAGAAAGTCCAGTTGCCTCTTGAAAAAAAACCCTTTGCCTATCATTATAGCCTATCACTTATTTCGGAAGACCAATAGACCCCTACAAAAATGGATCAGCTAATAAATTGGTGGACAGAGAAGGGGTGTCAGGTTAAATAGTAATGAGTCCCTCTGGCATAATGAGAGTGCTGACTTGTATCATTTCAGGAATATCTTCTACCCCAACAATTTGTCAGATAAGCTATTTTTTTTTTGACATAGATTTACTAGTCTTCCTATCACTCAAGCTAGAAAATGAAATTGACAGGAATTTCAGCTCCCAAATCAGAAAGACTTTCAGAGGGACAGTAGTGCTGGAAGTTGGTGGTAGTACAACATGCAATATGCAAAATGTATTAAAAATTGCATGACAATACACTTTTGATACCGTAAATACATAGTAAAACAAAAAGAGAAAGCCATGATTCAATAGTTCTGAATGAACATGGATTGAATACAAAAGTAAGTGACCAACACACACACACAAATCCATTGCTTTAGTAGAGATAACAAATTGGACTGAATAGCAAAACAAACATAAGAAAAAATGAACAACTTGGCAGGAGGTGGAAGGCAGGAAATGTTTGGCTAAATGAAGTTGATGTGATCCTGGGAATAAGAGAATTTTAAAATTGTAAAGATCACAAGGCAAAGTATAAAGCAATGTGTAGATCTGATGAAAGCAAGGGCAGTTTGCAAGAATAAAATATAGGAGTGGTGAACAACATTGCTACAAAGCTGTTTCAGTTACATCTTTTATTTATCTGGTTTATTGAATTTCATTGTTTATTTATTTCTGCAGTTTAAATAAACCTGTTTAAGGAATAGTATGATTTGGCAAGTAATATAGTTGTAACTATCACAATTAATTACTGGTTAGCTTTGAGTATATCTTTAGAATATTGTAAATCCAAACAAACAGGATGTTTAAAAAAGGGAAAAGCAGAATAATGATATATGGAAAATGAGAAAGACAGCCTTTTAATTCCTTACCTTGGTCCTAAAGAAAATGCCCTCTAAGTGATTGAAACAAGAAATGGTAATGATAATCATGAAATCATAAAAAACATTAAAAATTTCTAGAGATATCCCTGATTTTTTCTGCCACTTGGACACAGACAACATAAACTATTTTTGCTGAGAATGGATCTTCAAATGATAAGAAGCAATTTTACAAGTGGGCCTTGATATCATTTTGAATAAATTATATTAACATCTTGCCCTTTCTCCTGCGACAAAATACATTAATGATGTTATTCAACACAAGATTGATATGGAGTCTGAGTACCCATAATTAGATAATAATCTCACAGCATACATTCTATTATTGTTATATTACTTAATGGTTGCTTATTTCAAGAGCTTTTCTAGCTCATTAATTGCTTCAACTGTAAATAATGGTGACAGAATATGATTGGTATGGCTGACTATATGTACAGAGGTTTGACCTTATATTTGAAAGTTTTACTTTAAAATAGAAAGCAGCAAATTTCAGTATAAGGCACGAATCAGTCAAAATTAAGCAGACTGGCCGATTTCATTTTCCAGAAGGGTAGCCATGCTAGCCTGTTGCAACAGAATCAACAAAATGTCTTTTGAAGCACATTCTTATTTTTTTTTTATAAATGGAATTCAAAAGTAATCAGTGCCAAATAGATTAAATTCTAAATGTTTAATAAATCAGTGTTCTGTTTTTCTGCATCGCTTATAATGTTAAGCACCCTGGAAGCTTTTCCCTCTGTTATCCTCCTTCCTTCCAGACCTAAAGAATGGCTCACAGCCACATTTCAGACAGCAGGATGGTTTTTAAATAGCCTCAGGACTGGGGGCCGAAAAAGAAATGTCCAACTTCCCTAAAGGCATAAATAGGCAGTACAAGCAGTCCTTGCTTATTGATGATAATTAGAACCAAAAAGCCCATCACTAAGCAGCACAGTCTTAAAGAGTGACATTATGTGACCATGTTGACTTTTGATGGCAATTGTGGAAATCCCAGTCATTAAGTGAATCCTGCATGGGCATTTATCAGATACAGATAATCTTCATTCAGCGACTGTTTGAAGTTCTGATGGTAATGAACAAGGGGACTATTTCTCATAGTTGCAGGGATCACATTATCTCCACAGTTATATTATTGTGATTTGAGCGCTTGGCACTTGGCTCACAATTATGATGTTATGATATCCCCCAGTCACATGATTGCCATTTACAACCTCTAGATGTCTTCCCAGTTGACTTTGCTATGTGGGAAGCCAGCAGTGAAAGTCACAAATGGCAATCACATGACAGTGGGATATCATGACATCATAATTGTAAGCCAAGTGCCAAACACTGCTCTTTGTTCATTATCATCATAACTTCAAACAGTCGCTGAATGAAGACTACTTGTCTTCATGGGATAAATGCCCATGGTCATTGCCAAGTAAAATTACAATGTGGCTACAATGAGGGCAATTTTTTGTCTGTTTGTTGTTTATTTGCTTTCTGTAGAAATACAGTCCTAAGGAAAGGTGACAAGGATAGGACCATTACCTTTAAAATTAGGACTCCATCATGAGATAGTGACTTTCTCTCAACATTTCTGCTACTTCCATTTCCTCAATTTAGTTTTCTGTGGTGACAATGGGATAACAAATTTTATTTAGCAGTCTTTTTCCTGAACTGTACATGAGTAGATATGCAGTAAGATAATGAGGTCCTATTACCACCCTAAGCCGGGGCATCTTACCAAATATTGAACCAGATACAGAAAGTTTCCATTTTTACTTGCTATGGCATGCTAAGCAAAATATTGTGGTGCTTTGAAGGTTAAGACTACCTAACTGCTCCTCTTCATTGTTATCTGAATTTTTCCCTAAAATAAGAACACTAGTAGATTCCGTTCAGATATTCAAATGCTACCCACTTTGTTTCATCATCATCAATGATGAAAAAAGGAGACTCGGCCCTTTGAACCAACTTGGGTTAATCTTCCCATTGATAAAATAAATGCAATTTCTAATTCAATTGGTTTTTGTACTCAGAATGAGAGAGAAAATTTCAGCAGCAACAAGATTGCTGTAAAATCAAGGCAACTAAAAAGACTTACTTTCTCAATCTTTCCTAAAACCCAGTCTTGTATAAGTGCATCCTCAGAGAACAGGATTATAAAATAAAAGAAGATTGCAATGACAGCAGTTTAGTGTCAGGGGCCAAGTCTGAACTACAATAATACCACTTCCCCAAAAAACCACCTAAGCCAATTACTTTATATCTTTATATCCTATAGAAATCTTTACAATAAATTGGTTGGGTTCATATTCTGAATACATGATAAGAATATATAGTCCTATGCCTAAGTCTAAATTAGCCTGATCTTATTTCAGATATTACACTCTTAAAGTACAGGCAGTGCTACATATGCTTTACATTAAGGGCAACTGGACTGGAACTAACGGAGGCAACAACCAAAAATGCTTACCCAGAGGAAAATTTATGCAGATACAGCAAGCCATGTGGATTATTGTTCACTGTGAACAATAAAAGCAGAAAAGAGTTCAAAAGTAATTATTAAGTGCATATATGTTCCTATTTACCATATTATTTCTTTTTAGGAATATGCAGTGTTATCTGAAGCTCAGAAAAAGAGTAGGAAGCTGTAAATAGAATATCATTAGGCAGACAAAATAAGAAAAGGAAAGGAAAACTGACTTAAATGAGATAATACCCAAACAATTCACCCTATTCCTTTCTATCTTTACATGCCATCCTTGTTTCTACTGCATCTATACATAGTTGTCCAGCTTTGGGTAGTCAACCAACTGAAGCCTTAGCTAGACTTAGAGCACTGAGGATGATCCCACAAACCCTTGACATCTCACATAACATGGGGCTGCCCTCAAAGATGGCCTAGAAACAAGGACAGCTGATTGCATGCTGACTTTTTTACTGCCTAGGTAGCTCACAAAAGCAGCCAATAAAACATAAAGATTTTTGACCATCAAGCTGGAAAGTGAAAGCCATGAATTACATAGTCCCATCTTAGGGACTATGCCAGCTGGGTGACCTTGGACCAATCATTCTCTTTCAGCCCAACTCACCTCACAGGGTTGCTATTGTGAGGAAAATAGGAAGAAGAAGGCGTATCAGTTATGTTTGCCATCTTGAGTTATTTACAGAAATAATAAAGATGGGGTACAAATACAATAAAAAATAAAGATAAAACTGTTCCATCCTTTGACAATAACTATAACCATCATTCATCCAATATGACATCACCATAGCAGCAGCACATTTGCAGAGCTCACTTCCATCCTAGCCCAGAACATGCAGGAAAAGCTTTAACTGCCTTCTGGAATGCTAAGAGGGTAGAAAGGCTACTGGAGGGAGGCTACCCAGTTCAGTATGCCAATTATCCTTTATAAAACCCTATATGTCTCAAGAGCTGCTTATCTCAAGACCATTTTCCCCTTAGAGATTCTGCAACACATTCCAAGAACATGCTGAAGGTAAATTATAGCTAGACTTTACACAAATATCCAGTAATCCTAGATGATATTTGACGGAGCTAAGACTGGTTCCATTTGGATCTTCAAGGCAATAAAACTATTTGTGGAAACCTAAAACTATTACCTATTTCTATTGACAAGAATATCAATATTTTTATATTTGGTTTCATACTATTATTCCTTTTGCTGCTCTTCAGTGTCATTTTCCTGGTGTCATTTTCCTGGTTGAGTTATATATGGAGCGATCATAATAAGGCCATGTGGAATGACATATGTAAGGCATAACAATGTACATGAGTGAATATTTCTACAGGCATTCCTTTCAAATTATGGGGAAATTAGTTTTTTTTAATGCCAGGAGCATTTTCAGCTCATCCAGACTTTAAGAAACTCATTGGGATGCAGACTTACGAATATTTACAATCTTTTTTGTAAAAAAAAAACTACAACTATTTCCAATTTGTTGACAAAATTAGTCACAGTACAATCTAATTGGTTTAGCAATCAAATAGTCTATTATGCACCTTGGAGAAATTATATTCCTTGTATGCCCATCTAAAATACTGATTTCTCCTCTAATTGCTGAACATCAGGCTTTCTGTGTTCCTGGGTACATCTTCAAAATGCTTCTTTTATAAGACGTGACACCACTATGATCTCTGAATTACAAAAGAAAGAGTATTTAATTGACCAAGAACAAACATGGACCGGACTACACATCATCTCATTTTAGAATCAATTTGTTTCCCACCCTTGCCCGACCCTTCCTGAGGAATACCTGCTCAAAGTTGCATGTAAAATCCAAAGAGATATTAAATGGAATAAATCAAGGTTAAGATGCTGTTACACCTTCTGAAAATTAATAATTGAGAATGAATTCTATTCCACGGTTCCTCTTGGACTATTTTTGCTGAGTCATACACACGATCTAAGAGTACTGCCAATCTTCAAAAAGCTACATCGTAGAAGTGGATTACACTGAATATTATTAACCCAACAAGTGCACCAAGTAAAGTAAAAATTACATAAAATTTCACCAATGAAAACCCTTATTCCATTTATTGACTAAAGTAGCAGAAATGAAACAGAAGAAAGCATCATGAAAAGTCTTTAGTCCCTATAGATAATTCAACATAAAATGACACTTTTCTTTCCATAAATCTGAAGACCTGCTATAAAGAAGCTATACTTTAAAGCAGACTTAAAGATGCTTTTAGATAAAAACTACATTTTTCCTACAAAGAGAACTTGCATTTTCTATGCTAAACAAATTATCTCTGAGGAGTACAACAATCATCCTTACCTTCAAGATCTGTTCTTTAGAAACTGTATCACAAAATGACAGTTTATGTGCGATACATTGTCCCATAAATATAGAAATTTTTTTAGAGTTCATCCACTTTGGCTAAAAGTCATATAGTATAGTGCTGAAATCCTGACAAAATGTACATTTAAAATTATCTTTAGAAAGAAATGAAAACTGTATATATATTGATGCAGTAAATCAAATTGTTAGTAAATACTGGAGAAATTAAATATTTTGGCTAAACTATAATAATCTAAAATCTATAATGACTAATTATAGTTTGCACAACATTAAATTTCAGCAAAGGAAAGAATTTGCACAATTTAGGATACAAGACAAAAATATCCACACCCGTTCATTCTAGGAATAATTTAAACTAAAAAATTGTCTTTTAATCTCTGCAAAACAAACTATTCTGCAATGTTCTCTTTCCTAAGTTGCAGAATTAAATTTGTAACTTTTTCCAGAGTATTTCCACCTTGAGCTTTGTTCCTTTCATTCTTTTGTCAAGACTACTGGCAGCACTTCCTTTTCAGCCGAAGCCACATAAGCAGCAATTGAAGGCAAAGTTCAACCCGGGATGAGAAGGACTGGGGGTAAAAAATGAATTACACCACTTACAAGCGAAGCATAAGAGAACAAAAAAAAAAAAAGGAAGTGGGGAAACAAATTAACTTGAGATAGAAGCATTAGTAAATGATGTGTAAAAACTAAATCAGCCCAAGTCTGAAAATTAGCAGCACTTACTAATCCAACAAGCCATTGACTCATAAATGGCATGGCTATTAATGCCTTTGATGACAATAATAAATCTGTTCCACTACTATTTTTCTGTCGTTAATTAGATTGTAAGACCATACAAGTAGCTCCTCAACCTCATCTAGCCAAGAGGAAATATTTCTTTTAGCTTAGGAGAGAAAAATCACCTTTCTAATTGTGCATCAAGGTCGCAACACGTGGGCAGCTTCCTCTCCATTAAGTCATTTTAATTCATTGCACTGAAACTTCTGTTTTCCCTCTGCATATAAACAAGAAAAAATATCCTTAACAAGAATATACTCGAAAGAAGCTGAAGATTAAGAATTTTTGCTTTATCACCAGGGTACTTAGAAGCCCAGCTATAGATAGTAAGAGCATTAATTTAGCTGATAGCCTATCTTCAACATTTTAATTGTATAATTTGCTGGAATATCATCACATCTAGAGAAATGGCCTAGCACAGCACAGCACAATATGTCTTAAACATTAATTTGCCACGCAACAATTCTCATTACTGTTCTATAAGTTGGGGAAATCAAGATTCCTTCATGCATGTTATCTTGTACATTACCTCTTGAGTTTATTTAAGATATCACATAGAAAGGGCATAAATCACAAGTCATAATAGTTAAAATGCTACTTTTTAGTAGAACTAACTTGCACATTCTTTCCTAATGGGTATAAATCAAATTAGGTAGATGAATATGAAATAGGTCTTGTGTTCAAGCCATAATCCTGCATTGTACAATACACAGCTTGTGCTAAAGGTTTTCTGTTGGAGTTGCTTCACAAGCACTGCTCCTATGCATTATTAATGTCAGTAACTGAACTGGTGAGCAAGTTCTCATATAGCAATATATCTAGGTTTATTGTCAGTTTTATAATCGGCACAGAGGACATCCCATGACATGATACATTTTCACATTTATTTTATGTAGTTTATCATATTCATAATGATATTCCGGAATGAATACTAAGACAGATCCGCTCCCCTTATCCAATGTCATTCTGTCATTTATGTTTTGTTTTTCACTAGATTTTTGTTTGCTTTCCAAATTCTAACTATAAGAGCTTTGCTATATTATCTGTGTCTTTCTCTGACAATTATTCTTTTAGATTCAAGTGCTTGGTACTGTTGATTTAATCCCAAATGTGTTCTTTTCAAGAGGCAACTGGACTTTCTGTTTTTTCTTTGAAGATGTTTCACTTCTCATTTCTTCTGATGTTTCTTCAAGCTCTGAAGCTCTGTTGATTTAATGTTTCTTCTTTCTTAATATTGTAAGTCCCTTAAAATATTTAATGAAATGTGGTAAATGTTTGAATCAAAGACATCAGCAAGTATTGCAGTACAATTGGCAAAAGAAAGCTCAGGACCATATTGGTTGGAAACATGCGGAAGAGGCCTTCATCCTGCAGTGGATAGACAATAATAATAATAAATAATAAATATTTATTTATATACCGTTCCTCTCCCGAAGGATTCGGAGCGGTGCACAGCCATACAATTAAAACAATAAATATGTGAAAAATTAAAACTAAATTAAACTAAGGCCCTGGCTGTAATCAATTTAAAACCCCTCCCTAAAACCCTAAAATTTAATATAAAAAGTAAAACACCCAAATCTAAAATCAGCCTAAGCCGGCCTGGTCAAAGAGCCAGGTTTTTAAGGCACGCCTGAAGGTCCCCAGGTCCGTGGCTATACATAGCTCCGGAGGCAACCCATTCCAGAGGGAAGACGCCCCCACAGAGAAGGCCCTATTCCTCAGGGTCACCAGCTGGCACATAGATGCCGACGGGACCTGCAGGAGACCCTCTCTGTGGGAGCGCACCGGACGGTGAGAGGAAAATGGCAGAATGCGGTCTTGTAAATATCCTGGTCCAATGCCATGGAGCGCTTTAAAAGTTAACACTAAAATGTTAACACTAAAATGTTATCTCACTAAAATGTTAACACTAAAATGGCTAAAATGGTGGTGATAATATTGTGTATTATATTTGTTTTTTGTTTATATCGCACAATTATTATTTTTACAAAAATAACTCAAGGTGGTGAACACATCCAATACAGATTCCTCCTCCTATTTTCCCTAAAACAACAACCCTGTGAGATGAGTTGGGCTGAGAGAGAGAGTGACTGACCCAGTCACTCAACTGGCTTTCATGGCTTTCAAGCCTAGTGCCTTAACTACTAGACCAGACTGGCTCTCTCTCTCTCTCTCTCTCTCTCTCTCTCTCTCTCTCTCTCTCTCTCTGTGTGTGTGTGTGTGTGTGTGTGTACTGGTGAAGTGAATTCTCATGACCAGAGTATATCATCAAAACTTGATTTCGATTTTATAAAGAAACTAGGAATACATTTAGAACATCAAAACTATAGCTAACAAGTTATAAAATGTTTGTGTGTTTGTGACTTTTGTGTGTATGTGTATGTGTATCTTAATAAAAGTCTTTTTCCAAAATATTATAGGAAATATAAGATTAATCTTAACATTCATTTTTCAGTCATACACAAATATACATGAATTCTACTAGTTAGTCAATGAAGACAGAGGAGGACAATGAAGGGATCTGAATATGATTAACATTCAAGTAGCCATCACTGTCAAGGTTCAATCCCTTCAGAACAGTGACTTGGGGAATTCTTGTTCTCCTGTTCTATTGTCTTATTGCTTCATTTGGCCATAAACCTATTGTCTGTATGGAAGCAGTAAAAAAAAAGAAGATAGGATACCATGACTTTTTGTCACATACTTTCCTTGGGTAGCTGAATCTAATATAGTCCAGTTGAAAGTGAATTATGAATGGAAAGAATTGAAAAAGGTCCATCATAGACATTTTGCTTAAGAATTAACTCTATTAAACTGATGAATATGTTCTCTTTCTAGCACAATAATTGTTCCCTTCCATTATGCAATTAGCTGAAAATTAAATTACCTGATAGAAAAGGACTGGTGACAACATGGAATAACAAATAAATCCATAACTAATGAAAATAACTGCGACAAGTAAGCTCTTGAATATATTAAAAACTCTGGTGTATTGACATACATTTTCCTATCCTTATTTTACAATAGTATTTTTATTGCCTGGTTATGATGCATTTACTTGAAAAATACATAAGAAGACATATCATTCACATCATCTGCCTTTTGAAAAAGAGCTAACTTCACACTAAAAAGCATAAATAGAAGGGATGATTTGTGTTTGTATTGGTGAACAGAGAGTTCCAGGAAATCAACACTCTTTTTATTGTTAATTGAAAGCTGAAGTATTTTCTAGTTGTTCTTAAAATACAACAAAAATCAAATAAAAGGCCTGTGAGAATCAATGCTGATCCGATTTGAATTAGAGAACTGATGTTTGAAGAAAATGTCTTATTTGTTTCAAGGTTGCCATTTGAGATCTGAAACAAAACTGATTCCATTTAAATCAATTTGAAAGGAGGTATATTTTGTGTGTGTATATATATATAAGGTATAATGGGGAAGCACCAAAATGTCTTCAAAATTGCTTTATGTTTTGCCAAAATGAACTGAAACCAGCAGCAATAATTAAGTCTAAGTGATCCTGTTAAACTCTGTGCTGAAAAACTGCAAGGGTTCAATGGCAATAACTTTTGAATCCTTCTATCTATACCTTTTTTTTAAGCAGAAATGCAGAAAGAACAGCAAAGCAGAAACCACATTTTTTTCAGCAATGACCCAATAGAGAAATCTTGCTGAACCATGACAGAAAATGTTCTTCTCTAACTTAAACATGGAATTTCAGAGACTTTTAAACAATTAAGCTGTATGTTATTTTCTTTCATTCTGGGGCATGATACCATGGAGCACTGAAAAGGACTTGCCCTTGTGTAAATTTTATGCCCCCACCACTGACATTTTATAAAGTGCAGAGAAAGTTGGAATAAGCTTGGTCTTCCCAATAAAAATAAAACACTTATTCCAGTAATTGACATAGAGTGTTAGGGTGGCAGGGCAGAGCAGGGCAAGTTAAATGCACCTCTTCTGAGCAGGTCATCATTCTGTCAGGGTTATGATCCTTTAGCAACACTCCATTTATTCACACATTGCTGAGAGATGTAAACTAGCTACAATATGCAGAATGTAAATATGAATATTAGAGTTGTTGTATTTCTCAATCTTAGCAGTATTAAACTGTGTGGACTTCAACTCCCACAATTCCTCTGCCAGCATTAAGAATTGTAAGAGCAGAACTCCAAACCATGTAAAGTTGCTCAAGTTGAGAAAAAATTGGCTAATTGATGGTGAGTGCATTATGAAATATCGTGGACTAATTTGAAACCCCAGAATCAGCACAGCAGTGTAGCATCCCATTAGCACAAAGGGAAAGCGAATTTAAGGCATATGGCGGTCACATGAAATAACCTGAGAGCTGAGAAAGTAGAAAAAGCCTAAAGCAACATTAAGCTAAATGGATTCTGATAATCAGAGTTTATTAAGATGGTAAAATTTATATTTATATTGCTCATGTCAGAATCACGGTGAGTGTGGTGGCTCAGCAGTTAAGACACTGGGCTTGCTGACTAGAAAGCCATCAGCCAAAGTTCGAGAGCTGAACTCCATGCAACAGGGTGAGCTCCCATCTTTGCCTCAGCTCCTGCCAACCTAGCAGTTTGAAAGAATTGCAAACGTGAGCAGATAAATAGGTATCACTTTGGTGGGAAGGTAACAGCGCTCCATGACATCATGTTGGCCACATGAATACGGATATATCTTTGGACTAGTGCTGGCTCAATGGCCTTGAAACAGAGATGAACATTGCCCTCTACAGTCAGCAACAACTAGTGGAGTAAAATCCATAGACTCCATGTCAGTATCAAGGAATCTATCACACTATTCATCCCCACAGCACAGGATTCTTATATGAAGAAATAATTGTTTAGTATTTGCATATTCTCTGTAGCCATACAAAAGATAACTGGAAAAAAAATCAACTCTGCCAAGTGTTCTGCAAAATTGTAAAGCATTTTACAGATACAATTCATTGAACTTTACTGAAGCAGGTCTGCTGTTGGGTTTGGAAATCTGCTTTGAGGGAATCATTCTATCAAAGCTTTGTTGAATCAAAGCACCCTTCAAAGCTTTGCACATCCCTGTTCATAATTGAATGCACAAGGTGAGGATGCTCTTTTTTTCAAATCAATAATTGATTATGACAAGTCCCCAAATACAGTCTGTCCTTGACAGCCAACTGATTGCAGCTACAACAATGAAAAGTAAGGTAAAGTGAGAATGTGAGAACAAATTGGAGGTGAGCTGATATTGCTTAGCATGAAAAGCATTAAAGCATCTACACAGAACTCTAATACTCAAACATCTGCCTTTTCTTTTCTTCTTCTGGTATAATAGATCCTATCATCAGTGGTTGGATTCAAAAAAATTTACTACCGGTTCTATGGACATGGCTTGGTGGGCATGGCAGGGGAAGGATACCGTAAAATCTCCAGTCAGAGGTGGTATTTGCCAGTTCTCTGAACTACTCAAAATTTCCACTACCAGTTCTCCAGAACTGGTCAGAACCTGTTGAATACCACCTCTGCCTACCATGATATTCTAGTGTCACAACCAGGGATGGAGAGTAGATCTATCTATTATCTATAGTACTTCAGACTAAGTGCAATGTTGGGCTCATGGTTTTTTTATAGGACATTAAATTTAAAATGGCTTTTCCATTATTCTGTTGCGTGTATGCATTTAAATATAAATAATCCCTGAAACAAAACACAACCAAGAGAACAGAACTGCTTAAAAGTTATTATTTCTTCCTGATATATTTAGGAAGATGAATTCCTGATGCATTTATCAGACACAAAATTGGGTCTGATTCAAAAACCTACCCACACTTCTTTTCTTATCTGCTTCAAGAAGTATCTTTTTTTCAGACACCAACAAGCTTCCTCAAATTAGATCAGGAAAAGAAATTCACATATCAGTTATATAAAACGCTTCTACTAATATTTTAATTAATGCAATCATGTCATTTTAATATTACCAAATCCATAGCCTTAATAGATTGATACACATTACACATGTGAATATGAATATGATGATGTATATTAGATGGCATATCAAACAATCAGAGTGTTTGATAGATAATCGCTACTTTCTATAAAGTTGTTAGGTATTATTAAATTGACCAAACATATTTTTTATCAGAATGTACAGGGTCTCCTGCTTGAGTAGAGAGTTCGAGTGGAAGACCTCCAAGGTGTTTTCCAAACTTATTATTCTTTGTTTTAATTCCTGGCTGTGTGTATTTATATCAGTTACTATCTTGGTCTACCCTCGGATACTTCTCATCTGGTTTAATGGGAAACTAAAGATGAGGGAAACCATATCCTGGCAGCCCAGGAGAGAATGTTAGTCAACATAATTACCTCTTAACTCTAAGTAGGAACTTAGAGATAGTAGTGCACCCAAGTAGTCTCTTCGATGCACCCATATCCAGTAGAGGGATAGTTAACTTTAAGATGCATGGCCAGCTGCATACAAATAAGGGCTATGGTTTATGGCTTTGCTCATCCTTTCCTTAGAGAGGAAAGAGAGAAGTAAAATTGCTGTAATAAAATGTATGCATCAAAGCAGAACTAGACACTTCTCTCGATTTGTTGAATACTGAACTCAAAAGCCATTACTAGAACTTTGCTTTCAAAAGAATTGTATTTATTTTATCACCATCCTTCCTCTCCCAAAAAATCCCCAGCAGAATTTTCTGGCTAAATAAATGGAAACTAAATACCTATCACCTTATAACTGTAATTCCCTTTCTGTCATATATAATTTATCCAGCAGCATCATAACACAAAAAACTACATTTTATTGATTGTGCTTACAATTCTACTTTGTAATGGAACTGGGGATAAAGCTAAATTCTTGGGGACTGTCTTCCAGTCAAGATATTGACTAAACTGGACTTGCTTAGCTCTAGCAAAGTTCCTATATCACATTCCCTCTGCCCTTGTCTGCATCAGCCATTTATGTCAATTCAAAGCAAAGAAACTAGTCAGTCAGGATATGTCATCTAGATATAGAATATCTGATTCAGTTTCATGTGTATGAGTTTGGCCTTTACATCAATATTAAGATGAAGGCTGATTGACAGGTATCTAGGTTAAGCTGCTTTGAAATCTTACAGCAATTTTAGCCAACTTCGTTATATTTTATCCTTTAAACAAGAGGAAGATATTGTTGGATTTCTTTAATGGTAAAAAAATGCAGAAGTTATATATGCAAAAAAAAACTAGATGTCAAATTCTATGATGGATTGGTTATGTTTTTTTCTAATTTTGCCTAGAGGTTAAAGCACCAGGCTAGCAACCAGGAGAGTTCTGTGAGTTCTAGTCATACTTTTGGCACGAAAGCCAATCGGGTGACTTTGAACCAATTGTTCTCTCTCAGGCCAACCTACTACACAGGGTTGTGGAGAAACTAGAAAGAGAAGGGAGTATTGGGTATATTTACTGCCTTGGGTTATTTATAAAATAAAAAAACAGGATAAAAGATTAAATAAAGAAATAAAGCTAATTTTCTTGCCAGACCAGGACATTTTACAGAGTTTATCAGATTGCAACAGCAAAAATAATCATTCTAATTTCTTATATAGGTTACTTATAGGCCAAATCATTATGTTGCTGTAGAGTAAAACTGAAACTTAGTTGATTTTTATTGTAATAGCCATTTTTTAAAAAATATATTAAATTTGTCTGCTACCAATCTGACTGCAAGGCAACTCTGGGGGGCTTTTACCTTACATATATTCTATCTTTCCCTGCCAAGCAGAAATGGTTTTGCTGTATACTTAACTTACCCATTAACAATAGCAAACAAAGTCTAATTTTATCATGAGGGTAAGTTAGTGCAGGAAAAATATCTCAAAAGTCTTCAGCTCTGACAGGATAGTGGAGAATGGAAGGATTTGAAGCTAAAGAACCTTCTTGGATGAGAAGCGAAACCACTTCAAAAGAAAGAAGAAGAAAGTCCAGTTGCCTCCTGAAAAAGCATCTTTGGGACGACCAAGAACTGGATGGTTGAGAATCTCTACAGACTTGCAGGAAAAATAGTTATTTGCCGTCGAATGAAGAGTGAATTGTTCCTCTAACCTTACAAAATATTTGTGCTGCTTCAGATGAAGGATGAAATGGTGATCTTTTGTGCATCCCACATGGAGAAGCCAGCTGAAAAGTTAGTTTATTTCAACACTGTTGGTAAGATTACCATATCTAGGAAGAGCAAGGTGGTTTAGGAAAGGCAGGAAAGATTGCATTGCTGCTGCCCAGTACCTATCACTTGAGATACAATCAACTTTGTTTAATAGTAGAACAGCCTTATCCCTACACATAGCCTAAAATCAAGGTCGGATTAACCACTAAATGGATCCATAGGGTATGCATGAAAACAATTCATACAGAAGACGGAAAATGACTCTGAATGGCAGAGCCAGAGACAACTACAGCACACAAGTTGATTTGATTATAATAATGCCATTACAATTTCCCAGAGGCCATTTTCTTCCAGAAATTGTGGATAGCATTTTCTTTTCTCAAATGCAATGGGTGTCATCGGACGAATATTTATCAGATAGAAAATTTTGCATTTGTATGCCATGAACTAAGCCACCTGCTCTCCCAGCACCCTTCCTAAATCTATGCATTATTAATGAGGAACATTAATTTCCAGTTTTCAGTTAGCTAATTTGTTCCCACAATCACAATTTCAAATATCACATGAATAATTCAGTAAGTTATTTTAACTGCAGATAGATAAGTCTGTTAACCCTCATATATTTCAATAAATTATTGCTCAGTTCCATGTAAAGATGCCAAAGCTAAACACCTTGATAGGAGGTATTTTATGCTAAGCATTTATATGTGGCACTCACATAACAAAATCAGCTGGAAATTCTTTAGAAGGAAAATTACTTGCTTTAAAAGGTAGAGAGGAAATGTAAAGTTCTTTCCAGTTCCATGTAACATGTTTTTATTTGTTTGACTGCAATCAAACATTATTGTTGGCCTATATGCATTCTTTTCTCTGCAAAGCAGCAAAGAATATATGTGTAAAAGTAGAAAGGCGGGTCAAATGAAAAGACTACAGTGGGAGTTGAAACATGCCTTGAAAGAGCTAAAGAATGTTTGTATCAGCCTGGCATGAATGCTTAGATTAAAGCTATTTGGAACAACATGAGACCTGGAACTCATGCAGAGAAAGATGACGAAAGAAAGAGCTACACTAAAATGCAATACCAAGTATTATGGCTGAGTAGACAATCAGATCAAAGGGCAAACATCTTTTTCCTGAAATCATGAGGTATCTGTGGAGAGTACCTACTCAATCAAGGAGAAAAGAATGGCTGTATTAAGATATTCCCAACAAATGTGACAAGTTTTTTCTCAGATTCATAGACTGGATCCTGTAAGATTCATGTCTAAAATATTCTGTGTTTAAAGTAATTTAATCCATACTCATCTCTGCTTCTTTCTGAAAAATGAAACAGGTCCGTATAGGTAAGGTGTGAGCCTGTGTGTGTGTGTGTGAGAGAGAGAGAGAGAGAAAGAGAGAGAGAGAGCAGGGAGGGAGGGAAAGAGAGAGGGAGGGAGGGAGGGAGGGAGGGGGAGAGAGAGACAGAGACAGAGAGACAGAGAGATCTGATGATCGTGCTCCTGAAGGGATGGATTCTCCAAAGTAGCTTATGTGTATTTGTCAGGCACAAATAAACAAATAAATTTGCTGACTACAAAGCACAGAAAAGTTTATTACTGCTATCTCCATAGTCAGCTAATGGTCAAAGCTAAATTGGTGCTAGATAGGGGTCAACAGAATTCATGGGGAGCTGGACTTGGATCTATTGTGGCAACACAATGATTCCAAACTATTGACACATTTAACTCCACCCTCCAGCTCAGTTTGTTCTTCTACATTATTCTGCAAATTGATCTATATTATTTCAGTTGCCATTTTTTGATTTCCCAGCTATTGTTGGCTAGTTGCAGCAGTGTTAATATAGGTGAAACTCGAAAAATTAGAATATCATGCAAAAGTTCATTTATTTCAGCAATGCAACTTAAAGGTGAAACTAATATATGAGATAGACACATTACATGCAAAGCAAGAATAGTTGAAGCTGTGATTTGTCATAATTGAGATGATTATGGCTTATAGCTCATGAAAACCCCAAATCCACAATATTGGAAAATTGGAATATTACATGCAATCAATAAAACAAGAATTGTACATAGAACGATATCAGACCTCTGAAAAGTATAAGCATGCATATGTACTCAGTACTTGGTTTGGGCCCCTTTTGCAGCAATTACTGCCTCAATATGATGTGGCATGGAAGCTATCAGCCTGTGGCACTGCTGAGGTGTTACAGAAGACCAGGATGCTTCAATAGCGGCCTGTCAGCATTGTTTGGTCTCATGTCTCTCATCTTTCTCTTGGCAATGCCCCATAGATTCTCTATGAGGTTCAGGTCAGGCAAGTTTGCTGGCCAATCAAGCACAGTAATCCCATGGTCCTTGAACCAGGTTTTGGTGCTTTTGGCAGTATGGGCAGGTATCAAGTCCTGCTGGAAAATGAAGTCAGTATCCCCATAAAGTTAATCTGCAGAAGGAAGAAGAGCTCCAAAATCTCCTGGTAGACGGCTGCGTTGACCCTGGACTTAATGAAGCACAGTGGACCAATACCAGCAGATGACATGGCTCCGCAAATCAACACAGACTGTGGAAACTTCACACTGGACTTGAAGCATCTTGCAGTGAGTGCCTCTCCATTCTTCCTCCAGACTCTGGGTCCTTGGTTGCCAAATGAGATGCAAAAGTTGCTCTCATCAGAAAAGAGGACTTTGGACCACTGAGACACTGTTTGTCTTTAGCCCAGGTAAGATGCTTCTGATGTTGTTTGTTGTTCAGGAGTGGCTTGACAAGAGGAATACGACATTTGAAGCCCATGTCCAGGATCCATCTGTGTGTGGTGGCTCTTGATGCACTGACTCCAGCCTCAATCCACTCCTTGTGAAAGTCCCCAACACTTTTGAATGGCCTTTTCCTGACAATTGTCTCCAGGCTACAGTCATCCCTGCTGCTTGTGCACCTTTTTCTTCACACTTTTCCCTTCCACATAATCTTTCTATTAATGTGCTTTGATACAGCACTTTTAGAAACATCCAACTTCTTTTGTAATTACCTTTTGAGGCTTTCCCTCCTTATGGGGGGTGTCAATGATGGTTTTCTGCACAACTGTCAGGTCAGCAGTCCTTCCCATAATTGTGATTCCTACTGAATCTGACTGAGAGACCATTTAAAGGGTCAGGAACCCTTTGCAGGTGTTATGGCTTAATTAGCTGATTAGAGTGGGACACTTTGAGCCCAGAATATTGAACCTTTTCAAAATATTCTAATTTTCTGAGATTGTGGATTTGGGGTTTTCATGAGCTGTAAGCCATTATCATCTCAATCACGGCTTGAACTATCTTGCTTTGCATGTAATGAGAGTATCTCATATATCAGGTTCACCTTTTAAGTTGCATTACTGAAATAAATGAACTTTTGCACGATATTCTAATTTTTTGAAGTTTCACCTGTAGATTACTTCATGTCTTATGCAGTCCAGTAATGTCATTCCAAGATTCCTAAATAGACAAAATATTTGGAAGCTTTTGCAGTTTTTGGATCTCTGTTAGAGGTGTATCCATGATTCAGCCCTATATAGCAGCACTAACAGCATCAGTGACTGAATGTTAGCTTTTCTGTCATAAACATCAGATGAATGAACCAAGATCAGTGGTGTGGCACCAATTCATGTTTCCCCACTTTTTTTAGATAACCTACTTTTCCTGTACTGTGGCAAAGAGGCATCTGAATTCTTGTTCTCATTCTAAATATATTCCATATAGCTATATCACTACTGATAAACCAACAGTGGTTTCCACATTGATCATTAGTCCAGATGGACATGCTTCATCCCTGATATCATAGAGTCTGATTGTGGCTTCCATTTTGTCATCAGCACTTATCATTTACATAAAGTTGTGATGAACTATGGCCTGCCCAAATTCAAATCTGCTCTAATATGTAAAATCTTTTAAAATCTTTTCTCACGATGGTATCTGTTGCTGTGTTGAACAGCAGCTGGGAAAGGACACATCCCTGGCATATAACAGTGAAGTCTGGAAATTCTCTCATAGTTCACCTTCAGTGTGAACCTGCTGCTTAAGCTACCATAAACCATATGATCTTACTTGGAATTCCCTTAGCAGCAATTGCTTTCTAAATCGATGGGTCAATGAACACCGTCAAAGGCAGCCACAAAGTCAGTGAATACTATGATGAGTCACTTGCTGCATCGAATTCATTCTTCCATGAATTGCAGTGGTGTAAATATCTGGTCACAGCAATCCCAGTTTGGATGATAAGCAGCATGTTCTTCACGGGCCACTTGTTCCCTTTTTTAATATTTGGAGTTGAATTATCTCCACAAGCATTTTAACAACTATGGAAAGTAGAGTGATTTCAGGGTACTTTTTGCCTTTGTATTGGTCTCCTTTTTTAAAAAAAAGACGGGAGTTATAATGGCTTGTATCCAAGTGCTTGGTACTTGCTTTGATGTCCAGATTGAATTAAGCAGCAGGGTTATTGTAGCAAAAGATCACCTCCTGGTTTCAGTGCTTCTGCTGTGACCTCATTGCATTCAGCTGCTTTGCCTTGTTTTAATTGCTTCATGCCTCTTTGATCTCTCCAGTGCTTGACATCTCATCAGGTATTGGTTCATCAGAAAGGCCCAAGATGTTAGATGCTGCGTTTTTATTGCACACTCAAAAACAAAAGGAAACAAATAAGATATAATTTAAAAAGCAAATGGTAAGACTACAACTGGGGTAGCAGAACTGTGTGGGGTTCTTTAAAAAAGCATATTTATTTCACAAAACATGAGCCTGTGCTGTCCACGCACACACACACACACTTACACACACACCACAGGTGTTAGGAATCTTTATTAAGGCTTCTAAGTCTGAATTATTATTCCCCAGCAATTCCCTTTATTAACACCAGGGCACCCCCCCCCCCCCAATGAATTCAACAGGTTACTCAAGAGAAGCCAGTGCTAGTCCATAGTGCAAAAGCCAGGCAAGTCTACTAGGTAAAGGCAAGTCCATGAGGCAAAGGCAAATCCAGAATTCAAGAAACATGATCTAATGTTCAAGGTTCAGATTCCAGTCTGAGAATCAAGGCAAGAATCACATCAGCTGAAGAACACATAGCAAGGAAATGGACATGTTCCCAGCATCATGTCACTCCACTTACTGGGCTAAATAACTTCTTCCTGGTGTGCCCCATCAAGAGGGGCGAGGCTACTGCCTCACAAATAGCCTGGCTGACCATTGCTTGCCTGCCTCTATCAGCCCTATAGGCTCTCGCATGTGGAGGAGGAAGCAGTTCTTCCACATCTCCACTGACCACCTGCAGCTATGTGCCCTCTCCTATCCCTAGCTCAGTTGGCTGCTTGTCCAGTTGCTCTACTAGGCTCAGCTCCTCTGCTCCTGGACTCTGGCAAACTCTGGATATTCATCCATATCTCCTCCACTCCTACCTTTGACATCCCTGAGTCCATCCCTTCTCCATCCAAACTAAAGTCCAGGGAAGCATCCAGGGGAGTCATCACAGAGGCCTTTGCTTTTATGACCTAAAAGAAGTCCTCTTTAGTTTTGTATTCTTTGCAAGCCCTTCTTAGCATCTTCTGGCAATTGCAAAACCAGATGCAGCTTCTACACACATACGCTACTTCTGCTTTTCTGGATGCTGGAGGCTTCGGCTGCTGCTGAAGAATGTTTAAAGAGAAATCCTCTGGCACTTCACAAGACTCTTTTGGAGGCGTGAAACATCTGTACACTCATCCCTTTCAGCTTTTGCTGGTAATGGAAGTAATCTTTGAGGCAAAGCCAAGTGCATTATCAAGGGAAACCCCACAGCCTTTTTGGCCCACAAAGAGAATCATATTGCCTCCACAGCATGAAAGACTTTATCAAAGCAACTCTAAGTTATTTTGTGTAAAATTAGCAAGAAAACAAATGTTCTAACGAAGAGAAAATACTATTTGCACTTTCCAAAAATTGAAGCTATTTTTTATATTTGCTATTTGGGGAATTCTTTTATAATACTGTCATTAAGCTTGATTGGGAAGAGGTTTCTTACAATAAGCCTCAAAGGGACTCTTAACTAGTACCCTTATCACTTTCTTCCTATGTTTCATAAGCAAAAAAAAATGCAACTATGTTACAGAGGAATGCACTCCTGAAAGACCAAAACTGGAGAATATGTGGCAATGAATTTAATTTATTTATTTATTTATTTATTAAATTTATATGCCACCCCAATTGTTTTAATTGTATATATTCACAACCAAATTTTAACCAAATTCAAGCAGGAATAACTCCTTTAACATATAGCATATTACATAGCAAGGCAAGTTAAGATACTTAGAATACGACTTTTGAAGAAAAGATTTTAAAAATTACTGAAAAGAATGCCTCAAATAGACATAAGTAATATCTTAAAGCAAAGATAAATATCTAAGTAGTAGTTAGCAGTTGGAGAAGAAAGGAAGGAAAAGAGTGTATTATTGAACATTTCTTTTTATAATGTATTTTCATTGCATTACATTTTACTTCTCGCATTTCTATTTGAGATCTCCTGTTTTGCACAATAGTTATAGGCTAAGAAAATTAAACAAAGCTTTTTTAAAAAATGAAGGCACCTCTGGAGAACCTAAACTTTTTGGCTAGATTGTAGAAGTAGTTGCTAGCTGACAATTAGCTATTGGTTCGTTCTTAAACTAGATTGGTCATCTGTAAACAACTCTAACTTTTAGTTCTACCTTCCAGCAGCTATATTAATACAGAATGGAACCAGAATGAGATAATGGGATCTGCCATCTTGCTTGCAACTATGGTGGAGCTGTTTGGAGGCTGGTGGAGTTTGAAAAGCTCAATTTCTAATCACTTCCAGAAATTAGGTTAACTGCACCAAACGTGACTGCAGAAAATATGACTTCAGCAACAGAGTGGTCAATGTTTGGAATACTCTACCTGACTCTGTGGTTTCTTTCCCAAACCCCAAAAACTTTAACCTTAGACTGTCTACTATTAACCTCACCCCTTTCCTAAGAGGTCTGTAGGGGGCGTACATAAGTGCACCAATCGTGCCTACTGTCCCTGTCCTATTGTTTCTTTTTATTTTTCTTATAAGTGTCTATCTCATGTATTCAAAACTGTATTTATTCTTATACCTGTATCTTGTAAGTGATTGGCAAATCAAATAAATACTAAAATATTAAATATTAAAATTGTCTATTAACCATCTTAAAGCTATAGGAGACTTTCCTAATGACAAGTTTGAAAAGACTTCATTGGGTACCTTTAGCTTAAGAACTTAAAGAATCTGGAATAAACAGCAAAAAGCTAAACAAAATTAAATGGGTTAAGGGTCCAGATAAATTTGGAATATTGACTTTTACTATAAGGTTTTTGAATTAATTATAAAGAATAAGCAGCTTCTCAAGGAAAAAAAACTTGTTATTGCAAGACATAACAAAGATATTATTTTAGAAACTGGACACTAGAAGGAACTAAAATTCCTAACAGGGGGGAATACAAGCTTGCTTTTGTTTACTTTGGCTTACAAATTGATGCAAAGCATCATCCTCATTCATAGACTCTGAGAAGTCCTGTTGAATCTGTTGAAGAATGTCTATGTAACCATAGTATTTACACAATGGATTCTACAGGGTTCTAGCTTATCCCTTATGATTTTTAACAATCAACATGAAGCCTCTGAGTGAGGTCGTTCAGAGATTTAGAATTCAATTCAATCATTTTGCTGATGACACAAATCATATCTGCCCTTTTCATCAGCTCCAAGTAAGATAGTGTAAATGCTTAATCAATGCCTGGATATAGCAATAGATTGAAGAAAGGCCAATAAATTGAAGGTCAATCCAGGCAAAACATGACCTATCTGATTTAACTGTGTTCAACTTATTGTGGCAAGGATTACAGTCCTCCAATAGATCAAGTTTATGCTGGAAGTACTGATAAACCTATGTCAATCAGTAGAGGAACAAGTAATTGTCATTTCTGACATTAAGCGCCTTTTGCCAGGTTCAAATGGTGCACAAGTTACATTGCTGCACTAATATGTGCCCAGACAACCTTTCAGTTAGATTAGATTCTAGTATTGAGTGTTGGATGAAGCTGCTCTTGTAAATGATCTAAAGATTTCAGTTCTTATGAATAAAGCACTAGAAAACTGATAAGAATATAGGGTTCCAGATTTTATTATCTCAATATTGTATCAACTTCGTTGCTTGTAAGGAAATTTCTAGGCACAGTTCAAAGCACTAATATTAACCAACAAATCTCTGCATGATTGGAGACTATAAGCTAAAAGAATGTTTCCCCTTGTGTATTTTTATTTAAGTCCTATAACTATATTTGGAAATTCTGACCTGGATGCCCTCACACTCAAAGTAGAATGGGCAGACTCCACGGAGATACGTAGGAGCAACCGGCTGATTGCCTTTAGTCATGTTACTTAATTTTAATTTTAAAAATGGCTTAGCAATCAATTTTATATCTGGTATTTAGCAACTGTCAATTTATTTTTTAATAGATAGATAAATGAGAAATAGAGATAGAAGAGAAAAATACAGGGGAAGAGGGAGGGAAAGGGGGAGGAGGAGGGAGGGAGAGAGGGGGAGGGAGGGGGAGAGAGAGAGAGAGAGAGATTTTCAAGTTAGACTTGATTCTTATTGATTACCTGCAATTTTCTTGGCAACATTTCAAAAGAGGCTTGCCATTGTCTTCTTCCTAGGCTGAAATAACGTGATGGGTCCAAGTCATCTATCTGGTTTCATCAGTAAGGCTGAAGTAGAGGCCACAATTTCTTAGCTTCTAGTTCTATACCTTTAACAACTACACCAGTGTTGCCCTAAGATCTGCTATTATAGGAAAGCTAGCAAATTTTATATAGTTCTCACCACTGTTGTGCATGAATAATTGCTGCCTCCTGATCACCAGGACATGTGGCCACCAATTTTTAGTGCAGCAGTCCCTACCTTCAGATTACAGATTCTTTCTTGTAGTCTACTAGATTTCTCCTCATGGCTTACTAAATTGATACATGAGTCACAGCAAGAGAGATGGTTCATGTAATAATTCTAGATCCATCAGTTGCCACTGCCTATTTATCCTATCTTCATTATGCTTTCTGTGTTGCTTTTCATTTTGTCCTATTCTGGTCAACTGTGGGGGTTTTGGAGGAGCATAAAGGGCATAATATGGTTGGATATTAGTTGATTTTTTTCATCTCACAATATTCCCATTATTTTTTACCATTGTATATGAATTTTCATGCATGATTTGTGTACTACCTTGTCCCAAAAAAAGTTATTTAAGTTGTCTCTTATTTTTAGCTTTGCTTAATATACTGCAGAATCCAAATAACATGCTATCAGAACTTGTTAACAAATTCCATGGTGAATTTGATTTCATTAAATAGAAATGTTACGATGCAAACACACTGATAGCATATGCATGAAGGAGAAAATTCTACTCCATATTTGCTGTTTATTTTACAAATCAAAAATCTGAAAGATTGACTTGCTTTTTCAAAGACTGTTATATATAAAAATGAAACTCTTATTTTATTCCATAAGAAGCAAACAAATTTTGTGATTTCTTTAGTCATTATTAAAAAATGTAGAACCATCCTAGAAATGGAAAACTTATGCAATTACCAACACTTTTGTTAATAACTCAAATGATTGTCACATTAATAAACTAAGTTCAAATACTTACTTTTTCAGCCTACAGTTTTGAACTACTGGCTTGCAACATTTTAAAGAAAGGTTACATTTGTGAGAGGAACTTTCTTTGGGTTTTCTGGAGGATATTAGGATCACCTCTTACTCTCTGCTTTGTTTTCATTTTGTAAAACTCCAAAAGCTTGAAGCCTTACGCATTTGTAGATTGTTGGATCTTCAGAACTTTGTAAAGGTATTGCAGATATCAAGGCTGCTCTTCCACCTTGTTAACAGAGAGTTTTCTTGAAGGAATACTGGGGAAGATTGTCAAGTACTTTGTATGATATCATATGTTATCATACAATAGCATGCAAGAATGACATGCAAGAAAAACCCTGAAGACTTATTTGTAGTTTTTTCCCTGCACACCATTTTGAATACAATTTTGGACAACGGACTACAGAAATAAAATGAATTAAAACCATTGCACTCTTTGTACAGCCAGGGCTGACTCATGGAGACAGGATGGAATTTTTTTCCCAAGCTCTACCTGATGTTTGAAAATATTTCACTTTATTATTGAACCACAGCATATCTTTCCGCAAATGTTAGGAATTTCATAGTTTCTGAAACTTCTGAAAAACGTCCACTTTTGACCTGACTTACAAATGTCTGAGTTGACTCAAAAGCTAGTAAGGGATCTGAAATTGTTGATATTCACATTTATAAATGTTGTCGATCACAAATTCAGCACTGATATTTATTATTATTGAAAGGCTGAATAGCCAGTGATCTCTTGAGACTCATAGGATATTGTTCTTGGTTTTGCTGTTGGTACTTTTGAAATGACTATTTGCTGCCTCACTTGCTCACTCTTTGGCCCCAAATGAACAAATAAGTAGTTGAGTTGCAGGAAATATTAAAAGGATTTTCTTATTGACTTATGTCAGTCAATGCTGGGGTTGTAACAGTAAAATTGATCTATAAGAATATTTGGTTCCTTTACAAAAGAGAAAACTTACATGATCTGAAGATTCTAGAAAATATGGGATGAGTTGTTAAGGCAGCAATGAAAAACAACTTAGAAAACAACCCCAAGCTGCCTGGCTGCAAGGATGAGCACCATATATCTGCACTAAAAAGATATTTTCTTCTTACAGTATTTTCTTGTATGCACTTTTAATACGGTTTGATTTAGAGTGTTTCTGTCCTAGGGGAAAACATAATGTAAAGCTCCTCTAATGTTATTAGGAAGCAGGAATTATCAGAAAGGTCAAAACATCTATAAATCTAGCTATAAAAAGTCAAGTGAAAAACCAAGGTAGAGCTTAGCTAAGACCCTTAGTTACCTGTCCTTGGCCAGATTATCCACTGCTATGAGATTTGATAACTATCCGAATGAAGAATTGGAGATTTAAGGAGACTGATAATACCATGGATGTATCTTTGAAATAAGTCAATAAATCAACTATAGTTTTAAAAAGAGGTTTGAAATTGCCTCATCAGAACTAAGCTAATCTGAAATAAATGATATTTGAAGATGCTCAATTCACCCTTTAACTCTCTGTTGGCCACTTCTTTTAAAAAAAAGGAGAGAAGAAAGCCATACTTTATTTTCTGCAAAGGAAAATTTCCTAATCTTTCGTGCTCAAATCTAGAGCATCCAATAAAAGATGACATATGTTCCTACTTGAATCCATCTTGCACAATAAAAATTATAATAAAATTTAACATTTCATGAATATGGTGTAGAATGTTCAAGATGATGCTTCTAAGTGACTCTGAGTTGTTTTTAATTTGCTTAAAAGCATGCAGCCGAAGGGTGGGAGAAATTACACATATTCTGCTTAGCTCAACAGCTGAAACTTCACAAAGAAAGTGCTATTTTCACCATGATTAAGCTGTGAAAGGTATCTGAAATGAGCCATTGTAATTATAGCTGGCACTTTTCATCAGTTCATCAATAGAGTGGCCCAAAGTAACTCATGTCTTTGAAACAAATATGACGAGACTGAGAAAAAGGGTTTGTCAGAAACCCAAAGATACTTTTTTCTGCAGTCTACAATGTTTAGTTTACTTTATAAAACTATAAGTCACTTCTCAGAATGAGAAGAGTGACATATAAATTTAATGAATAAAATACATAAATGAATACATTTAACATTTTAAGACCAGAAATACAAGCAGCCAAATGAGATTTTACATATTCTATAAGACATTTCAATATCTAATATGTAAAATTAAAGTATAGATTTTGAATAAATGTGAAAACTTTCTCTATTCTAATTTGCTTAATGGCTTTGGTATGCCATAGCATTACTTGTTACTGATAGTTAAAATAAGAATGTTTTGCTTTTAGGAAAACCAAGGCAGCATTAAAACATATGTCATGGTTCCTTGCCTACATTGCTAAACTTTCCAAATGACAATAGCAATATGGCGAAAACTTAGCTGCAAACTCTGAAGTGTTACTGTAGTTGAAGGATTCTTGCAGAACTTGTTTGTTTTATTGCATTTTCTCTATTGCCTAAGATTGTCTTGACAACCACATCATTTATATATAACGCTGAACAAATCCATTTACAAATGGTCTAAACATTACACAAAGGTTTGGCTCCAGGTGTCATCCACAGCAGTTTACAGAGAAATAAGGATTCCACACTAAGTCCCTTTTTTTGAAGCATCTAGAACTCTACTGTCTAGAATCATTTAGCGGTGACCCAATAACCTCATTTTTCCACATTTGTCACAGCAAAATAGCGTGACTGTAACAGCATTTTAACACCACTTAATTTTGTTAATAGAATAATCCTCTGGGCAAAAATGGGTTCACGCTAATTAAACAAATCAATATAATAATAGTGTTAGTCACATTGTGAACTCTAAATAGAAAACCTATAAATACATCTATGAGAGCATTACAGAACATAAGATTTGGACACTATTTTTCTTTTAACTCAGCACTGAAATCTGGCAAGATATCTCCTATATTAATAAGTGAGAGTTTAAATATGCAAAAGATTTTATAAACATAAAAAACATGACTATGTTTTAGTACCTTTAGTACCTTAGTTGATCCATTGGGAATAGGAAACAATCAAAAATGTTGATCTGTTCCACTTGAAATAGCCTTGGAAAATTAACTGTAATCTATTAAATGAATTGGGGTTTCCTAATATCCAACAGGCATGTCCATGTCTCGGAAACCACAGTTGATTGTTTGCTAAACAATGCTTACAAGAAGAACATGGAGGACTGATTTAGGCCCTTTAAAATGCAGACTATTTTGAAATGTGTTTGGAATAGGCTTTTGAGTTATTCTTTTAAAAAACATTATAAATAACTGAATTATTTAGAATACACAGTCTATAAACTCCTTTGTTTCAGTGACCCTTCTCACATGCCAGAGGAGAAGGCAACTTTACTCTCAGATTTATCTATACTTCTGGAATCTCCATAGAAGAACATCATTTAATTTATTTTAAACTCACAGCCTGTGGGCCGGATGCATCATGTGCTGGCCAAACCCATACCCGATTTAGCAAAGGGGAGGAAAGTCGTGATACGTCATGTGACACGAGTTTGATACCCCTGTTCTAGAAGCCTGAAAAATGGCTTTCCCAGAGCTGACACTCTGCCTCCCAGTTTTAGGATATGTGTGTGGATTTTCTAGAATTGCAAAGAGCCAAGATTTTAACATCACTTGTGGCAAGAGAGAAAAACACCTCTTTGATGGGAACAAGAGATTACTTCTAATTCTTGTTTCTTTTTAATGTGCAGCTTTTGTATCTCTTTCATAATGACTCTTGTTCACTTTAGTGGAGGCTTTTAAGAGATTCCTAGTTCCAATTTCACACACAAAAAGCATTGTAGCTTTCATTGTGCAAGAAAGGTCACCTCCAACAAAAAAGACATTTCTTTCTATGAGTTTCCTAATTAATTTAACCCTTTCTTTGGAAGCGTGAAGAACACACCTACTACCCCAATTCTTTTCTGAAACACCAGAGTTGACCCTAATATTAAAGATGAAGGATGCTGGTTGAAGGGATAGATCAAAAGCCCTCTATTTCTGAATGCCACATTCATTTCCCATCATTTGAAAGCTAGCTGTATATTGCATATAACTCCCCCTTAAACAATCTTGCTCTCCTGAGATCTGCTTGAAGCTTGAAAGAAGCTTGAAAGGGAAAAGAGAGAAACCAACTTGTTTATTAAAAGTCTTGGCCATTATGAGACCATAGACCTGGGAAAATGGTATTATTACTCAAGACATATACATTTCTGGCATGTATGAATTGAGGAAAGTGTGATCCACCTGCTAACTTCCCCAAATTTTAGCCAAGCTTTCTTTCCTAGTACACTTCTAAAAACAACAGTAGAAGAGTTATTATGGCTAGCAACAAGCTGTTCTTGCGAGTCTTGTAGAAGTGGCACTGATTCCAAGCCTTCCAAGTTATATTCCATGTAACTCCCCCTTAAACTATCTTGCTCTTCTGAGATATATATGGAAGATCTATTGGAAGATCTACTTTGTTTTATATTCTACAGTTTACTGAGCAACATAATAAATACATTTCAGTGTGAACATCCCCTTGTACAAAATATATTTACATCCCAAGAAATCAGCAGATTTATTCTCATTAATGAGGGAAGAATTTCAGAGTATTAATTAATTTTGTTTTAGAAATCACTTCAAAAAAAATTCAAAACCCTTTGACATATTTTGGGCAAGTTTTGCTCCTCGGAATTATCTACAGTATCTTTTATACTGAAAGAAGAATAACCCAAAATTTAAACATTTTCACCACCCTACCTTTCACATATACATAAAAGAAGGAAAAACCTATTTTTCTTACCAGAGTCATATTAAATCTATTTTAAAAATAAATTGATTGGAAAAAGTGATCTCCCTTCCAGGTAAATACAGTACTGTATTTACAATACTGTCAATCTACAGCGTTTGAATTAGTAAATTAAATAGTCATCAGTTTGCAAACTATCAGAGTAGGTTATTTTTATGGATACCAGTTTGTCACATTATATTTAATGCAAGTTTTTCATTTGGCTATCAGAAAAGTTTGTCTCTTGCCTGCTTGACAGTTCTGGCCTCATTTCCTTTCTGCAAGGAGACAAGACAAGAGACTAGAAAGGATGCTAGATATATTTAGGTGATGTGTGAGGTTATAAAATTTATTAATACTATTGCACTATAAACACCACCTTGGAAACAGCTAAGAGTAGGCTCTCTCACTTGGAAGATCATGTAGAATCTGTTGCTACAACTATCGCTGATATATTGAAAGTGGTCACGATAAGTAATGGATACATAATGTGCCTAGAATCAACCTCGCTAGTCCCATTTACAAGTGGCCAAACTTGCAGAACAAATGAAGACAAGCTATTCTATTCTCTTTAAGCGAATTTTAGCATGTATTGTATTCATTACAAGATATTAATAGAGATCCAGAGGACTTATTTTTTTGTCTCTTATTCATAGTGCTGATAAATCTCAACCATTTACCATGAGATTGCTCAGATTTGCCACAGAAAATGATTTGCTAAAAAGACTGCACTCCATTCAAATGAAGGGTAGGTGGGTGGAGAAATAAATCCTCACAAAAAAAATGCTAGGTGTTGCAAGAATCGTGTCCTTGTTAGTTTTACCATGTTTTGGTATCATTCTTGATCAGGTTTCCAGATCATTATATACTGTCCAGAAGTCCTTTTACAGCCACGTGAAGGCTGAAAATTTCCTTCGTGCTTTATCTTTTAACTAAACATCTTGGGGACAATTGAAATGGCATGGATGACTGTTATGCCTATTTGCTGCCAATTTTTTGAATTTTAAGTTTGAATCTCAATATTTTCCTGTTTCATGGATCACTCTAAGAACTATCTGAAAAAAATGATAAATTGCAGCATTTAAAGTAGCTAAGATTTGTCTTTTTTCTGCACTCCCTTCTTCTTTCTATCCTTTTCACTGCTGGTTTTATCTGAGTGTTTAGGGTGAGTGAGTGAATGAATGACGGGGTGGATGAGCATGCCAGTTTTTTGAGTGGGTGAGCATGCCACTTCTTTCTGTAAATCCTATCCCCCATTTTTTTTTGGCTCAGGAAGTAACAACTACCAGTTTGTGAATAGGGTAAATATTAGTGATTTATGCAATAATTACCACAAATGTGAAAGTACATGTTTTATTTCAGTTGTTATCACTCGCTATATTTCTCTTCCACATTTTTAAATTTTTCACATTCAGAAACTTGGGGTATCTGTCTGTCTATCTATCTAACTAAAATAGGAATTGATTATATGTCATGTATATGATTATATGTCATCAAATCAGTATCAAGAGTGACATGCTTTTCCCCTTGTTCTCTGTTGCAAATATTTATTCATTCCCATGGCAGTTTCTTTTGTAACAAGGAATGTTAAGGAACTGGGATCCTCTTTCATGTGTAAGCAAGTGTTATTTAACTTTTAAAATAGGAAATTAAATTGCTTTTAGGAAGACAAGATACGTGACTTGTATATTATTGATACTGTGATTTTAAACAAGCAGGAGGATTTGCAGTTTTAGTCTGCAGGTTTAAAATCTTCTTTCTTTTAAATTGAAGCTGCTGGTCCTTGTCTTGATTTCAATTTTAGTACAGACCTGGTCCATTTCCTTTTCCATATGATAACCTTCTAGATTTTTGTAGACTGCTATTGTATCTCCCTCTCAATTTCTCCCTTACAAGCTAGCATGCTGACCTCCTTTAACCTATTCTTATAGGTCTTGGCTTTCACACCTTTAGGTCTTGGGTGTTCTTCTCTGAACTCATTCCAGTTTTAGCATATATCTTTTAAAGAGTGATAACTCAAAATTGGGTACAATATTCCTGACCAATGGTGAGGAAAATAGAACCATCACCTCCTGTGGCTGTGATTGAATGCTTCTATTAATGCAGCCCCAAATCGCATTACTTTCTTATGTTTAACTAGTAGTCCATTATAGCCTAAATCTTTCTCATATGCACTGACACACAACAAAATCTGACTGCCATACCCATGTATTTGATTTTTCTTACCCAGATGAAATTTACATTTGTCAGAGCACAACATGATCCTGTTGGATTTGGCTCCATGTTCAAGCCTGTCAGTCATTTCAAATGTACATTTATATTTTCTAAGATATTAACCAACTCCTGGGCTTGGTGTCATCTGCACATTTGATAAGCATTTCATGCATTCCATTTTCTAAGGCATTTGCAGTATAAGATGTTGATTAGACTGAAACAGAGGCTTGGAGCAGCTGAGTCAATGCTTCTTTCCTGGACAATGGGAAACAATTTGCAAACACCTTTTGGTTGGATGCAGTTTTTCCACCCTTTGCAAATCCACTACAGTGCAATCCAATGCACATATATGCAATTGTGAAAAAAAGTATGAGATGAAGTCTGGTATTTTAATCTTTATTGTTAGATTGGCAGATTAACAGAAAGAAAGAGAGAGAGAGGGATTGTAGATGCAAATTTAATTTAGTGTATATCTGATGCTCCACCATTCCTTCCCAAAATGAACAGAGGTTTTGTTTTTTCTGTCCACAGCTGTCATTTTGTCTAAATTATTTCATGGTACTTCAGTCTAAAGATCACATTCACATGCACACAGATATATGATGTATGTAAGTGTGACGTAGATGCTACTACTGCAAGAACACTGTCCTATAAAGCCAGACTTTAACCAAGCACAATAATAAACTTCATTTCTCCATATTCAAGGAACTTGCTTCCAGCAAAATTGGCATGGCTATCTTGCACAAAATACAACAATCATATGGGCTGGCCAGACAAAAGATCTGTCCCCTGCAGAACCAGGAAATTTAGTCGTGGTACAGAACAGAACAGAATAACAAGAGTTGGAAGGAACCATGCAGGTCTTCTAGTCCATGCCCTGCACAAACAGGAAACCCTATATGGACAGTGGCTGTCTAATCTCTTTTTAAAAGCCTTCAATGATGGAGCACTCACAACTTTTGAAAGCAAGCCATTCTACTGGTTTATAGTAGATGGCTGGCTGGCTGACTGGCTGGAAGGCTGGCTGGCTGGCAGGACAGACAAGCAGTCAAGACAGACAGACAAATAGATTGTATTCCCCTTCATTTTTCGAGTAAGTGAAAATTTGACCATTTTATTTATGGTCTTCTCTTGGGACACATCAGTGTTTTCATGATTATTCTACCTAGCCCAAGAAGCGCTGGTTTCTATTTCACCAGCTTTAGCCCTTACACTGTGAAGTTTATACAATACAGACCAAAAAAAAAAAAAAGTTAAATGCATATTTTAAATGGTCTCTGAATTACCTTTGTTGAGTAATAAAGATTTTATTAAGATAGAACACCAAGTAATTGAATTTTCTCATGTGAACAGGAAATTGATTGCATCACCACTTTTGATTCAGAACACCGAGGAAGCATTTATCCAAGGCCATATTATTATATATACTCCATACAAAAAGAAGCAGCAGTTAATTAAAATAAAATCTCTGAGAAGAAGCTTACATATCCCATTCATCTCTTGAGTAATACTGGCTTCAACTAAATATGGATTCAAAGAAGTTTTAGGCTTCTAAAAAGGTTTTTTATTATTATTATATCGTATTAGACCAGGATATTGGCAAAGGAGAGTGAAGTCTATTAAACTATTGGTTTTTAGACCTAAACAAATTAAGTGACGATTCTTTTTTACAGTGGCTATCTATAAGATCAGGTTACTATCCTTACTTTACCTCTTTTTCCTTTTATTACTACTACAATAAATTTTTGACCTTAGGGAAAGTTTCTGTCCTGGGTTTCCAATTTATTAATACCAAAAGTATTCAGGGGGAGTTTTATTTCCTGCTTATTTTAGGTTAAAAAAACTGATTGATATATTAAGTAATTAAATTTTAAGATAATCCAGAAACTGTTGCAGATTTTTGTTTTGTTTGGGAGCTTTTAATATGCTAACAGAGCTTTCATATGTGTTGTTTGTAAACATTTGAATTAGTTTTTCAGTGAAGGAATGAGGAAATGGTTGTTAGAGGTCAACTCTTTGGAATTGTTTTTTCTGTTTTGAGTGTGTGTCAGTTCTATGCATACATCTCCTAATTAAGGGGACTTAACTACTATTGCAAGGTAGTCTAAGGTACTGATCATAGCTTACACATAGTCCCGTGAGTATAGTTGGTGTTTAGATTTTACTTGTTCTTTCATTGTATTGGTTAAGATGTGCTATCCTTATCGTTAGCAGGGGATGCTGTTTGTGGGATGGGAAGACTAAATCTGGTAACTTAATTCTCTATATTACTAAAATATAAAATATAACTAGGACTTGGTTATCTGAGGGACCACCTATCTTCAATTATTTCTGCCCACCCAGGTCATTCAAAAATAATCTGCTCCAGGTTCCCTCAATTAAACATTGCCGTCTGATGGCAGATCTTCTCTGTTGGTGCCCTCACCCCTAGCTGCTCCCCAGATATATAAATGGTGCCCACTTTCCTGGGATTTCAAAAAGCTCTTAAAATCTTCACAATTTTGTGAAGCATCTGTTATACCTGAATGGTTTATTGTTTGGTTGTTTGCGATCAGGCTGCCTATATGTGTGTGCTTAGGTGTATTTAATTATTTTATTGTTTCTGGATTTTGTAAGCTGCCCAGAGTCTATTAGAATGGGTAACTATAGCAAATGCTAAATTAAATTTAAAAATTAAATTCTTTGAAATAATAATGAATTAATTTATAAGGACTGCAAATGTTATGCAAAGATATTTAAAAGTGTTGTCTGGTTGGTTTGTTCCTTAAGTAAAACTACCATTGAATTGCCTACAGATTAGATTAAACTACGGATTTTTAAACTCTGCCACAGATTTGTCCTAGCTTGTCAAAGTCTGATTTTGAAATCCAAACATTGTAGTCAGTGCATAGTAAATGACACTGAATAGAGTGGAAAAGTACATTTTACAGCTCTAAAAATTTATATATATATAGGGTGGATAAGGAAGTTTACAGATCTACTTTGAAGAAATCCTTTGTATCAGCTAAAGAACTAATGTATGTTCAGCATCCACTGCAATGGATTCTGGGTGCATTAGAGAAGTATTTCTCAACCTTAGCAACTTTAAAAAGTTTAAACTTCAACTTCTAGAATTCCCTACTGGCTGGGGAATTCTGGGAGTTGAAGTTCACATCTTAAAGTTGCCAAGGTTGAGAAATGCTGCATTAGAGCTGTTAATTCAAACAAGCAAGATTGAATATCCCACAGTCAACTGTTCCCTAAGGCCAATATTTTCTTAAAGCTGCACACTGAGTAGAAGAAAGGTTTTCCTTAAAGCTGTCTTTCAATATTTGCACTGACAAACTTTAAGAGGTTCTCAACAATTCAGAAGAAATATTGTAAAGCCCTGGCTATATCATGTTATCTATAATATGACATGGTATTTAAATTATGTAATGGCTGCTATACAATGAAATCCTACAGTCTAGACAGTGCTGAGCAAGGCAAAAGTTCTCTTAGCATTACTGCATATAGTTGTTATTCCGCTTTTAAAAGCCTCATTTGTCCCCAATCATGGAACTGCATCTCTGCATTGTTCTACCAGTGCCATTTGCTCTCAAAGTGCCACTGGTGCGTGTAATGGTGCAAATATCAATCAATCAAATTGTGAAATATATTGTGAGTGAGATTTTTTTCCCACCCTTCTAAAATGCACTTGCATATTAGCACAGATTCTAAGGAGATGCTACACTTAAAATCCAGTAATGTCTCATTGACAATTAACAATAATAACAATAATTAGCATTATTATATTATAACGTAGTACAAGAATACCTTAGGAACCAGATATATAAAGTGCCAGAGGCACCTGTCAGAATGAACAAAAGAGGTATGGAAAATTAATGGAACTATGTTCATCATTCTTGATAATATGACCTTAAATTGCCTGAGGCTCCTTGGGCAGGAAAGTTGCAAGCTTATTACAGCTGAGGCTGTAACAACAAATAGATGCAAGGACATCCATCAGGTCTTTCTATTCCTAAGCAGAGATGTGAGCTTCTCTATGGAAGTAAAAAGTAGACATTTCATATCCATTTTGAGAGCAATGCTTAAGAGTCGTAATTCCCCTTCCTTTTATTAAATACATGATTTGCAAATGATCTGATTGATCTATAATTGTGTGTTATACATTTATACACAGACATATATTTCCAAAGATGTATTGTTTTGCAATGTTCCTTTCTGCTCAGCCTAGAATGCAATTTAAAGTTTATTTGCAATCTGAACCATTTCTCTCAGAGGAAATCCATTTCTCGTTATGATTTCATCATATTTTCCATATTAATATCAACAATAGGTAGTTCTTTTTCTTTACTACAGAGATGGATGGGCACTTTTTTTTACAACTCTTTGCTTTGATTTCCATTTCCTATTCAGCTATTAGAAGAAAACCTCATTCATCAAAACTATGGCTTATGCTTTGAAAACCTTTATTGTTTAAGACTTCTGACTGGAATACAACATATTAATAGGAGCAATGATTGCAAAGACCACTCCTGACCTTTCCTAAGAAAAAATGCTTATTTTGCTAACTTTATAAGCTAGTCAAAAAATCTGAAGTAGCTCTAAAGGTTATAAACCAAAAAGTATGATATGATGCTAAGAATATGGAAATCATCAAGTTACAATGTTATTCCTTGGGGTGACTTGGCAGATAATGTTTGGGTGAGACCTAGAAACTTGATTAATATTCTGTGCATTTTGGGACCCAGTGAACATCAGACAGATCCTTTGTTGACTACCCAAGGTGAACTATAGGTAGCACCAAGATTCAACAAAAGGCATTGCACTTTATTGATTACCAGTCCACATGTCCAATGAGAAGTTGGAATTATGCCATCAGCATTACAATTAGCTGTTCTTTGGGGCTTTTATTATAAAACAATAGGCTACACAAAGGCAGGACTCTTTCAATACACATGTCTCCAATTACTTTCCATTGCAGGACCAAAACCTAGTTGATAGTCCTTGATCTATTTTATACCTAACTCTTTATTCCTTTCTTGTTTCTGAAAGTCTTAAAATCTCACAAAAATTCAGAGTTAAACATAATGCTGAGACAGACATGCACGTGACTTTCAATTGTTCCAAATATAAGAGTTTTTACTATTGGCTGGCAGTGTTTTTCTACCTCCTAACTCAGGAAGTTAAGTATTTGGAATTGGTCTTTGAAATATATGAAGCCTATTAAAGGCATCAAGCAATGTAACTTCTGATTTGCTGTTGAATAGCAGGGTGACCATGACTGATTGGTTCCTTCTTCCAGATAGGTCAACATAGTTCTGCCTGGTTTATTGGATAAATAAAATGGATGAGGCAATGGAGACATTATTTAAATGTGGAAGTTGACCACAAGTGACAATATGGGTTGTGAAATGGAGTAATAAAAACAGGTCTTCTTGAAACATTAAACCAATGTTGCCACTGCCTTTTCAGATAAAATTTTTAAAAGATCCTATTGTTTGTCCAATATCATTTAATCTTATTGACTTGTAATAGATTACAGTTATTTAAGATGCTAAAATCATATAAGGAGAATAGATACATTATCATTTTTTATTTCCAAAACTTATTTTGGAAAGTTCTTACTCCTGTTCTATCATTAATGCAAATAGATATAAATACATACTGACTTTTAGAAATAACATTGACTTTTTAAGACAACTGTTCAGCTATGTTCCTTTCTCCTTTTTTAAAGTCCATCTTTGCTCTCTGCTCCTCTTTAGTACGAGCAATATAGGAAACCTTATAGGTTGCTTAAATATATCAGTATAGCTGGGATCTGCTCTGAATCATCAAGAGCTCATCAAAGGACTGGCATTTACAGAATGAGATGTTGCTAAACATACAAGATTCTCTCTTTAAAGCATTTGTATGTATTTGGATTATACTAGTAAGAAACTTGATATATATTTGGATCCCATTAGCATCTATCCCAACCACCTCATTAAAGATTTTGTATAAACTTTGGAGAATCAGTTTTATTGCCATGCTAAAGCTAATTGCCTGCCTCTTCAGATGCACATCTCTCACTCAAGTTTAGTTTCCCATTAGTGCAACCTGGGGATAGTCTAATTAGTAAGAAAAATAAGTCTTTCCTGAAAGACTATTGCCTATCTGGAATTAAAAGGAAAGTCTCATTTATAATCAGTCTCTGTATATTGCTTATTGAAAGAATCACATATTTTATTTTCTTCATTTTGGCCCAGACATAAAACCTAGGATCCATCCCTTTCAGTATGGGAAACAGACTATTAAAGATCTAGCATTCAGGTAGCTTAGCAAAGAAGCAAACATTTAGTTGATTTATTATTGAATTTATATCTTGCTTTTCATTCCAATGCTCCAAAAATAAAATTTACAATAGTGAAGCAAAAATACAGTTAAATTCAAAGTTAGTCATTAATTCATTAATCATTCAAGATTTGACAAAAGAAATGCATTTTTGCCATCTTCCTAATGAACCTACTTAAACAATGTATTCCATAGCTCTGGGACTACAAAAGAGAAAGTTCTCACCTGCAACTTGATAGCAGAGTGCCTAGCATCTGAGCTAAGTAATTAGGCAGGGTCAGAATGGGAGAATCCCACAGACTATCATACCCTAATCATTTAAAGTAGTTTGATATACAATAAATTGGGCCCAAGTATCAATTGGCAGCCAATACCAATTATCCTCACCCCTTTCCTAAGTGGTCTGTAGGGGACGTGCATAAGCGCACCATAACATGCCTACTGTCCCTGTCCTATTGCTTCTTTTTTTTCTTATTCGTATCCATTTCATGTATTTATAACTATGTTTATACTTATACCTGTTATCTAATAATTGTTTGACAAAATAAATAAAATAAATAAATACAATCCTGCCATTTGCACTGTTCAACAGCAAGTCTGTCATATTTTGAACCAATTTTACAGATAAATAATGAGTCAAGATAGGTTGTAAAGACATGGATTGTATTAAGTCCAGCTGGAAATGTAGTGATTGCTGAACTAGCTAGACAATGCACATATGCTCTGCAGTTGCCATTTGCAGATCAAGTGATAGCTAGAGTTCAAGGAGTATTCCACAAACTGCTCTTTCTCAGGAATTGCAACTCTGTGAAAAACACACAGTCATAACTTCACTACAATCATTGAGACCAGATTATTGGGATTTAATTTTAGTTTCTTTTCTCTCACGGAACCTATTATTAACTTCAAGCAATGCTCAAAGATCAAGTTAGGTACTGTAGGAAGCAGTTGAGCTATACATCAACATCATACTGTTGGTATTTCATTCCACAGCTCCCCAGCAGTTTAACCTCATAGCAGCTAAACCAGATATTTGAGGAACATTCAATGAACTATGCATTATTGTATTTTTTGGTGTATAAGATTTCACCCCCAAAAGTGGGTGGAAATGTCTGTGTGTCTTATGCAGCAAGTGTTGCTGAAGCCTCACTCACCCGCAGGCCTCCACCCTTCAGCTTTGCCTCCCAGCAATTTTCCTCCTTGCAGCAAACAGTGAACAGCCTGGTCAGCTTCAGCACAGCCTGATTAGCACAAACAGCTGATTGTCAGTTGAATTGTCTCCCAACAAACAGCTGTTGCAGGGATCACCATCACCTATTGCCACCTCCGCACACCCCATTTTTGGCCTCCGTGTGCCCCATTTTTTGCCTGTTCCAATCTCCGCTGCCTGGAATGGGCCAAAAATGGCGCATGTGGAGCCCAAAAAAGGGGCATGCGGAAGCCAAAAATGGAATGCGGAGAACAAAAATGGGATGCACAGAAGTGGCAATAGGCGATGGCAATCCCTGCAACCTGGAACAGTTTATTGTCAGGAGGCTGATCCAACTGACAATCAGCTGCTTATGCTACTCAGGCTGTGCCCAAGCTGACTAGGCTGTTTGTTGCAAGGAGGAAAATTGCTAGGAGGCAGAGGCAGGGTTTTTTTTCCTTGTTTTCCTCCCCAATAATCCTACCTTCTAAATTGGGCCAGATATGTCACACACTAGCCACCCCCATCCCTGCTTTAATGAAGAGAAAAAAGTAACAATATGTCACGTGACGACAATATCAGGTTTCCAAATGATGAAATCCATTTAAAAAGAATAGAGCAAAGTTCATCTTCCAAAACACCTTCTTTTATTTAGGAAAGCATCAAATTGGCAAAGTCTGTTGTAATTCCGGATCTGACACAACCCGGAATTATACCACATAATATTGGAAGTTAGAAACAGCCCCCAAAAGTCACATTCCCCAATAGAAGTAAATCAACTTTTCCTGGTGTCATCAATCTCCATCTCCAGGTCTCAGCATGGTCAGTTTTTGTCAGAAGAACCACCTAGCCTAAACAACTCTCTCTATCTCCACTCCTCCTGCCTTAGGAATGTGGCAAACCCTAAACCCTTTTCCCCAAAACCAGCAAAGAGAAGGAAAGAAAAAGAATATATAATAAGGCTAAATAAAATGGCTATGCATATGTCAATTTCAGGCTTGACAGACATGACAATATAAGTTTGACACCCCTGTTTTAAATACTTCCCACCAGGAAGTATTGGAACCATTACAAAACACTGCCCAATTGCCCAGGATAATAGCATATGTCCAAGAAAAAGAACAAGGACATGTCCCTCCCTGCTATCTATTTCTGGTATAGTTCATTTACCCAGGCAATCAAACCAGTTTCAGTGCACTATCTCAAGCAAAATCCCTTTGTAATGTACCTAATATAAAACGTCATCCAGTAAAATCTGGAGGTGCAATGCTATTTTCTCCATTCTTTTGAGACTGACCCTCAGTTGGATCTTTCAGAATGGAAGCTTTTTCAATGAAGCTCTTGTAATTGTTCCTTTTAGACACACAAACCATTTTGTGGTGCATATATTTCAAGTCTGCCCTATCTACATTTCCTTACAAAATACATGGGAAAATCCCATTCATGGAAAATCTACCTAGGTAAGGGTTAGATCTCCAAGAATTCAGAGAGCAATTCAGACAGCAAAATTGAATTCAGAGCTCATTAGAACGGTTAGGTGGGTGCATGTTTTTCAAGCCTGCCTTATCTATGCCTTTACCACTAGACTTAACTTCAGCTTTAATATTTTGTCTAGATCTCAAGTTTTTTTTATTTCATAGCTAGAATCACCAGGCCATATCACCCATTTTTTTTATTCCCAATTTCTTTTTCAACTTACCTGAGATTAACAGAAGTAACATAAACATATGAGGCTTCATCATCTTAAGCCATGAGAAGCTTTTGTACTTTCTTTTAACACCTTCAACTAAATGTTCCTTAAATCTACTTTAATTCTAGCCATCAGCATATTTGAGGTTCTTGATGCTTCTCCTACCAATTCTAATTTCCATTTATTCTAACCCAGTATTTCTCATGATATCTTCTGCATAAAATTTAAATTTATGAGACAGTCTACAACCTTGGTACACTCTTCCTTGACTTTGAGCCATCAAATTGCTCCTTATTTTAAATATTGCTCCTGATCGTAATATAAATTCTTCATTAGGCAGATGAGGTAGCCTATATTTTTAAGGACAATACCCAAATTTGCTATAGTCTACAGAGTCAAAAGCTTTAATCTAATCAATTAAGCAAAAAGTAGCCTCTTTATCTACTCACATTTGCATGCTTTCAAACTGCTAGGTTGCAGGAGCTGGGGCAAGAATGGGAGCTCATCTGTCACGTAGTGCTCAGGTTTCTAACCTTCATTTTAACCTGCTGGGCCACCATGCTGCTCTATCTATCTATCTATCTATCTATCTATCTATCTATCTATCTATCTATCTATCATCTATGGATTAATTGAAGCATTTTGCTAAATTGCTGGAATTTCATAGTTTCTGAAATTTTATTGTTAGCAATATTTTCTAGGAGGCATTTAATTTCACTTCACAAAATCACTCATCAAGCCTTAATTTGTATCAATCATTCTGAGACAAATTTTTCAACACTTTGCCCAGAGATTTCTACCATTCCGTCTTTATTGAAGACCCACCTTTTTCAACAGGCTGGTCTGGCCTAGTATCATTAGAATGGTTTTTAATTTTTTAACTTTTTACCCTGCTTTTAGTCCTATTGTAGTTTTAACTTCAGCCATTAGTTTAATCTTTTTAAATCTATTTTAAATTTTCTATTTGTAATAGTATTGTTTTATTTGAGCTGTACACCATCCCGAGTCCCAATTTGGGAGAGGGGGCAGTATATAAATTAAATTAAATAGATAAATAAATAAATAATATATTCCCCTCCAGTTCATGTTTCCTTTTTTTTGCATAAAGGTTCCCCTCAAGTATATCCTCATCTTTTCTATTTAATTGTTATTCACAGTTACTTTTCACTGCTTGTTTAGAGATTAGTCTTTCTTCTTGTTCTTCTCTGGAACTCAGTGTTTAGTTGGGCAGATTTTCCTCTCTGTGTTGTCTTTTGTTTTCTGCCTTTTTCAGCTACCTTCAATATATCAGAGACCTCCATTTCACCTTCTTTTACTTTTGCATTTCAATATATTTTTGCTTGCTCTCATCTTTAATGATGTCACAAATTTCAATCTAGAATTCTTCAGGCAGTTACTTATCAAATCTATGCCAATAAACCTTTTCTATCATCACCATATAATCATATGGATATTGCTGAAATTGTAAGTTGTTGGCTGACATTTTTATTGTTTTCTTTGAGTTGTAATTTTGCAAAAAATGAGTTAGTGAATTGAGGTGCAGTAAGTATCAGGACTTTTTCTTGTTGTCTGAATATAGAATTTCTTCTTTGTTTGCAGACTTTATAGTCAATTTGATTTTGATGTCCACCCCTGGGTTATATTTTAGGTTGTCAGAAGGAGATATTTGCTATAAATATTGAATTTTCATAATGTAACTCTTGTCTGTCTCCTTAAGGGACCAAAATTTCCCTTTCTTCCAAACATTACATTATTTCCAGTTTTCATATTCAACTCTCCAATAATTAGTACATGGGGAGGGGGGGACTTTGTCAAACAAGGCATTTCAAGTTATTATGACCAGTGTTTCTCAAAGGTGTGGATTTCAAATCCCAGAATTCCTCAACCAGCCTTCTAGATGTCCACACTTCTGAAAGTTAACATGGTTGAGAAACACTGTTATAGACAGTGCAACTTCCTTTGCATCTATGGTTAGAGCAGAGATTTGGTTCATTATCTTATTGATTGGTTTTCCTGGAATTCAAACTGAGATTGTTCTATTTTGGAAGTAGTAACATTGAATTTGACATCTTTTTATTAATAATGAACAGTGTTCCATTTCTTCTATATTTTTGTTGTCTGGAGAAGATCTGATGCTCCTCTGATAAGAATATAATCTACTTAATCTGATAAGAATATAATCTTTATAATCTACTCCAGGTTGTTGATTCCCAGAAACTTCTCAACACTGAAGACATGATGTTTGCCTTGATTCCTGTTCTGACATTTCACAAGCCAAGTTCCCTTTTGCTTCTGACTACATCAGCCTGTTTCAGTCTATCCTTAGTAGCATGCTAAATGCCTTACAAACTTGGAGGGTCATTCTCTGGTATCATGCTGCCATTGTTCCGAATGTGAATGACTATTTGGTTTTTTGGGCTGCCAGTCCCTTCTCCAGTTCATTGAATTTTTGCCTGTTCTAATCACAGATGACTCTTCTGGGAGAGCATCTTGCCAATACAAATAACAAAGTTATTAGGGGGACTGGAAGCTAAAACATATGAGGAAGGGTTGCACGGATTGGGTAGGTCTATGGTTTAATAAAAAGGACTAAGGGTGACATGATAGCACTGTTCCCATAGCTAAGGAGCTGCCAGAAAGGAGAGGGAATCAACCTATTCTCCAAAGCAGCTAAATGCAGGACAAGAAATGGATGGAAACTAATCAAGGAGAGAAACAACCTAAAACTAAAAAGAAATGTTCTGACAGTGAAAACAACTGACTTTGTTGTGCCTAAGGGAGGACTAGAACTCAAGGTCTCCCAGTTTCTAGCATGATGCTACACTACCAGAAAGAGTTCATATGCTTCCTTCCCCACCACCATTTTGCACAAACTCTATTCTGTAGCTGTTTAAGAATAGTTGGAATAGTGTGTTGTAGAAGATAAGGAGAAGAGATGCCTTCTTTTTTTTTTAACAAATTTTATTAAGTTTCCAAATTTTAAAAACATAAAACAAAACTTTATACATTGTTATCAACATCGACATCTTTTGCATTTCCTCACATTTTTCAGTATATGTATTTACTTATTCCTTTACCATTGCATCTTACTCTTACTATAAATCAATATCTTTTATCCTTACATCTCAATCTTCTCCATGGTATATTTACATATTTACATATTCCCTCATTCTTTTCCTAATTGCCATTTTATTTTCTTTTTATTTCTAAACCATTCATACCAGGCATACCAGGCCCTATAATAAATTGAAACTTCTCTGTCTTTTATTTTCATCGTTAGCCTGTCCATCTCTATACAATCTATTATTTTTTTAACAACCATGCCTTCCGGTGGAACCCTTTTTTCCTTCCAGAGTTGTGCGTACGAAATCCTTGAAGTTGTTAATATATGTAACATAATATATCTATCTGTTTTATTGCATTTTTGTGTAATTATACCTAATAATAAAGTTTCCGGATTAAATTCAATTTTCTGATTCGTGATTTCTTCTATCCATTGTCTAATTGTATTCCAATATTTTTTCACTTCCTGGCCTGTCCACCAGGTATGAAAATAAGTGCCTTTTTCTTTTCCACATTTCCAACAATTTGGGTCTGAGTTAAACATTTTTGCCAATCTAGTGGGAGGAAGGTGCCATCTGTAGAACATTTTGTATTGATTTTCCTTGTATGCTGTGGATGTAATTAGTTTGTAATTTGATCCCCACATTCTCTCCCAATGTCAGGCTTTTGCCAACATTTTGCCTGGATTTTGCACCTGCTCTCTACATGGCTGCCTTGAGATCTCCGGAGAATATTGGTCCATGTAGCCAATCTTGCTTGTACCGCCTGAATTGAGTCCACCAATCTATCTTATAGGCTGTAACTGGCCTTTTTATCTTCCTGTGTGTCTAATAGGTCTTTGTAACTCCTTTTTTCCCAGATCCATTGCATTTGGGTAGATTTGTGCTTCCATAGTTGACAACCAGTTCAGTATTTTAGTATAATGGTTCTTTTTAATCTTGTTCCATGTCCGAATTAATGAATCTGTAATCATGTATCTCTGAAAATATGCATGCTGTTTACATTTCCCATCTGATAGGAAACTATGCCCCCCTCTCTGCAAGTCGTGACCCTCTATCGACAATACTCTTCTATTTTCCAGGTTGATCCAAACTTTAATCCATACCATAGCCGCAGCCTGATAATACATTTCCCAGTCAGGGAGTCCAAAGCCACCCCTTTCTCTTTTGTTCTGTAACAATTTCATTTTTATCCTAGCTTTTTTCCCATCCCAAACGAATGTATTTATTATTCGATCTAATTCTCTAAAAAAAGTTTTATCCAATCTTAATGGTACAGTTTGAAAAAGATATAGCATTTTTGGTAGGGTAGACATTTTAATTGCCACAATTTTCCCCAGTAGTGATAGCTGTAATTTCCCCCACATTTCCAATTCTTTTTTTATTTGTATTATTAATTTGTCATAGTTATCTTTTTTGATTGAAGAGCATCTTGCTGTTAACCAAATGCCTAAACATTTCACCTTTTTCACACTTTGCATTCCCAATATTCCTTCTAATTCTTTTTTTTTTTGCTTATTTTTTAAATTTTTAGTCAATAATTTTGCTTTGTTTTTATTAATCTTAAGGCCTGCGACCTTGCCAAATTCCTCTATTTCCTTTATTAATTTTACTCCCGTATCCTCTGGATCTTCCAGAAAAATATTATATCATCGGCAATGCCGTACCTTATAATTGCTCCTTTTTAATTAAAGCCCCTTTGATTTTCTACATTTTTCCTAACGTTTTCCAATAAGTTTCTAAGGTAAGAATAAGGAGAAGGCGTAACAGTGGGCATCCCTGCCTTACTCCCTTGTTGATCTTAAATGTTTCTGTTCTGTCACCATTCAGTATTACATTGGCCATCTGTGTTATATAAATTGTTGAAGTCGATTTAATAAATTTATTGCCAAATTGCATGCTTTTTAATTGTTGTATTATGAACTGCCAATTAATATTGTCAAATGCCTTTTGCGCATTGAGGAAGACCATTGCCAATTGTTTTCCTGGATTTACTTCATAATATTCTATTATATTCAATACCATTCTAGTATTATTTTTAATTTGTCTGTTTGATAAGAATCTGTTTTGGTCACTATGAATGATCTGATTAAGGGTTTTTTTCAATCTTTCTGCCATTATGGACATAAATATTTTATAGTCAACATTTAAAAGGGATATGGGCCTGTAATTTTGAATTAATTGATGGTCCGAATCTTCTTTTGGGATCAATGTTATGTATGTCTTCTTCCATGACAGGTAATTTTGCTATCATCAGTACCTCATTATAGAATTCTAATAATTGCATTTCTAATTTTTCTTGGAGCGTTTTATACAGTTCCCCTGGGAGACACTCCAGTCCCGGTGTCTTATTGTTTTTCTGTTTCAGGATTGCCTCTTGCAGTTTTCTTAATGTTATTTCCTTGTTTATCTTTTCTTTATCCTCTTCCGGGATCACAGGTAGCCCTTTTCCTTCTAAGTAATGTTGGATATTTCCCTCTGGTACGTTTTCCCTACTATATAATTCCTCAAAAAAACTTTTAACAATATGTTTTTTCTTTTCAGTTTGAAAAGAACCATCAGCGTCCTTCAATTGTTGGATTGCTCTTTTTTCTTTTTCTTTCTTAAGTCTATAGGCTAGCCACCTTCCCGGCTTATTTGCGTGTTCAAAATAATTCTGTTTTATCTTTTTCATGTCCTGTAACCATTCATCTTGTGCTAACATGTTCAATTTATGTCTAATCATAATCCTCTCCGTATTTGCTGTCTTATTATGTGGTAATTTTTTCTACTGTTTTTTCTAACTCCTTAAGAGTATCTAGTAATTTAGATTGTTCTCCTTTTTTTCCTTATATCTATGTGTATTATATGAAATTGCTAGGCACCTGATATATGCTTTAGTCATGTCCCATAGGTTTGGAGTTGATGTTTGTTGTTTTTTGTTTTCCTTCAGAAAGAACTCCAATTCTTTTTCCATCATCTTAACACATTCTTTTTCTTTTAGGATCTCCTTGTTTAGCATTCATCTTCTGTTTTTTTTTCAATCCTTTCCAAATTATTTTAATGGATTATGGTCCACCCATGTATTAGATACAATTTCTATTTCTTTTATATTATGTTCCATTTCCCCATTTGTCCATAACATACCCAATCTTGACCATGATGTGTGTGGTGCTGAATAGTAAGTATACTATTTTTTGTCTGGATTTCTTTCTCTCCATATATCTTTTAATCTTAATTCTTCCGCCGTTAATAAAATACTTTTGGTAATGTTTTCCTTTTCCTTTTTTTCCCTAGATTTTCATTATTGTAATCTTTTCCTAAATTTGCTATTGCATTGAAATCACCTAGCAGCATATGTTCTCATGTTCCTGTTCTACTAATTTATATAAACTTCTAACATCAAAATCCTACCCTCCTCGTCTGCATATACCTGTTTCGCTTATAAATGTTTCCTAATATATATTGCTATCCCCCTCTTTTTTTGTTGGGCTAGAGATACGTATAAATCTCCTAACTTTGGTGCTTCTAACAGTTTACTTTGATGTTTCTGGATATGTGTTTCTTGAAGGCATATAATATCTAAGATCAATTTCTGTAGTTTAGTTATCGTTTTTTTCCTCTTAATTTGTGGATTTAAACCATTGATGTTAATGGAAATCAATTTGATTTCTTCTGCCATCTTACTCTGTAGTTGTTTCTTGTTGAAGCTTATTTGCTCTCATTTGGTGTCTCGTTCTTATACCTTCTCTTTACACTTCTTCCTGCTCTCTTTCTCTTGTTCTGTTTCTCTTTCCTTCACCCAATCTTCTTGGCTCCTACTTTCCACTTCCTCTTTGCTGTTCTGGTCTTCTTTTGATACCACATACAGTTCAAAGAATTCCCTCACTTTTTCTATACTGTCTATTTTAAATTTTTTATCCTGCCATGATATTAACATTCCCTCTGGGATGAGCCATTTGAACAGGATGTTATTCTTATTCAGTTGGGTGGCCAGGAATCTGTATTTCTTTCTATGTTCCCTTATTCTTCTTGGAATTTGTTTCAACGTTACAATTTCTGTTCCCTTAAATATCAACGGTTCATCTCTTGTCACTTTGTATATCTCATCTCTCAGTTGTTTCTTTGAGAATCGTATATGAACCTCTCTTGGAAGTCTAAAACGTCTTGTGTAGTTGGTATATATTCTATGTACCTCGTCGATTTTCCTTCAAACCTCTTAGCCCTCTTTTTGTAATGCTTCTGCTATGAGATCTGCCATTAATTTGGGCAAGTTCTCCCCCCTTTCTTCTGTTACATTCTGAAATCTGAGGAAGAAATCAGCCTTTTCCATCTCCAAATATGCAATTGCCTCTTCTAATTTCCTGTTCTCTCCCATTAATTTCTGTTCTATTGATTCTACTTTCTTATCTGTTTGTTCGACCTTTGCCACCAATGCTTTCATTTTATGTTCCATCTTTACTACTGTTAGTTGGATTGCACTTATCTTCTCATCTAGTTTCCATATTTTACCTTTCATTTCCCCCATTTCAGTTTTAAAGTCTGTGTGGTTTCTCACCATCATTTCTTGTACTGTTGTTAATACCATTTGAATTGTTTGCATATTTGATATCTGACTTGCCTTCTCAGGATTCAGCATGCCCTCTATGGAACGTTGTCCTGCTGGTGATGTTATTGTTGATGTTGGGTTGGATGTTGTTTTCTTCCCAATCTTAGTGGTAGTTGTCATGGTGGACATCTTAGGCTTCCCAAATCTACCTATTTTCTTAAGGAAGTCTTTCAATATTATCATCCATTGTATCAACTCCCTTCTGCATTTTCTATGTTTATCTCTTCCCTTTTATCTTATTCTAATCCCTTCAGTTTATCACTACAAGGTCTAATATACTTAATAATGTCTCTCCTTAATTTTATGCGTACTTTATATATATATATGTATGTATGTATATATTGTTGTATTTATACAACAATGTAAAACTAAATATTGTTATTGATTATAATCTATGATAGTCTGTAACCTTCTTAATTTTCTAAAGTTATTTAATCCTTTAAATAAATTAATTAAGTATAATTCTAAATATAATAGCTTATATAGTAAACATATATAATTCAATATAGATAAATATTTGTTTGATTGTTTTCTTTTCTTATATACTATATCTTATAATTTTCTTATAGTTCAGTTAAGTCTATTAATCAATATATAGCCATTAATTAGTTGTACATCAATTGATCAATTAGTTGTTATCCAAGGTATCAAATTGTGGAAGATATAAAGAATATATAGGGTATAGCAGTTATAAAGAATGTAGCAATCTATAAAATACGATACATAAATTAATTCTTTTTGCAAGCAATCAGCTTTCTCTATATATATTGCTTTAGATTTTTTTTCAATATACACTTTTCAATTTAATACTTAGAAATTATTCAGCTTTCTTCTTCTTCCTTCCTTCTTCTTATCCCTTTCTTCTGCACACCGTCACATTACTTTCCTCATTTCCTGTTTCCTCAGTCCTCTTTAACTACTTAGTCATTTTCACTCTCAAGTTGCACAGTCACAGCTTTCTATCAAAATGGTTCCACTCTCCGTTCAACTACAGTTCTCCATTAAAGTTTCAATTGTTCTCTCTAATGTCTCCTTTCTGCTCTACTAGTAATCAATCCAAATTGTAGAAATTTTGAGTTTTTATTCATAGAGTCTTGATCTTTCCTTCTGCAGTATTCTCTCTCAGTTGTTAAACTGTTGTTTCCTCCTCTCCCTTTCGCTCCGCTACCCCCCGCCAATTAGCCGCTGTATTTACTCTATCTGGAGGCTCCCTCTGTCAAAGTCTTTCACAGGGCTCTCTCACCTCTCAAAAACTGTCCCAGTCTGCCGTTCTCCTTCTGATGTCTTGCGTTGATCCACTTTCCTGCTTCCCGATCGCAGCTGGCTGTCACAGCTTTGGACCCTCCAAAGATGCCAGGTTTCTTTCGCACCAGATTCAAAGGGCTTCCCCTCGTTGCAATGGGAGGTTGCTTTCCTCCACTCTGCTCCTAGGCTTCCCCTTCTAATTTGTGTGTCTCTTCAAGTTTCATGATGCCTCTGAGAGCTTCCAAGCACGAAAATTCGGATACAGGATTGCAGAGATCGCTCTCCTGCTCTGTTCCGCTGTGACCTCACCACGGGAAGTCCTAGAAGAGATGCCTTCTAATCACTATCTAATTCAAACACTATATTTTCACCCCAAAGTTTGGATGAATTGTGTAAAACAAGTAAAGAAAACAAAGAGTAAAGATGCATCAAAGGACAAAAATTATGAACTTCTCACATATAGCAAAGAAATGCACATAAAATAGCAGATAAGGGAGAGGGGGGAAATAATGATGCATGAAATAAAACAACAAAAATAGACAATACATATTTTTTTAAAAAGCAGTACAAAAGCCATCCTCTGAGGCAACCATTTTCAGACCCCTGAATTTTCCATGGCTGTTAGGTGTTTGGTTAATAGATATTTCTATAGCAACTAACTATACCTGTAGTGAAAAACTGTTCTTTGTCTGCATTATAGTAACTCTGTTGCAATTCTACTTTTAACAGAATCTGTACAATGGGGCAGAGATTCTTTGAAAGGAAACTGGTCCAACCACAATCTGAAGTGTGTTCTTTTTTTCTTTTTTTTTTATAATACACTTAAGTAGTGAAAAAGGATAAGCAGTGATGAGCCTTGGGAATGCAAAATTCTAAGGCCAGGAAATGAGGAGAAATAATCTGAAAAAGTAATAAAAGACATCATAAAGAACACATTGCATTGTATACATTGACAAGCTTTAAAAGTCCCCTATACATATATTGCTCTGTCTTGCATATATCCCAGGATCCTGTCTCTCTTCTCACTGGATCAATCACTCAAATCACTGAACCCAAATCACCAAATATTTCAGGAAGAGAGAGTCATATAGGGGTATTTATATATACTGAGGAAACATAGCAATCTGAAAAGGATATCTGTATTATGGAGATTTTCAGTCATCCAGGTCATGGTTGTTCCAAAGGTGCTTTTACAAAAGGCAACTGGACTTTTTTTTTTCTTTAAAGAAGTTTCGCTTCTCATCCAAGAAGGAATGGAATGGAATGGAAGAATCCTTCCATTCCTCACCCTCCAGTCAGAGCTGAAGAAGCAAAATCTTCAAAGAAAACAGAGTCCAGCTGCCTGCTGAAAAAGCACCTTTGAGATACCTGCATTATTTACATGACCATTCCAGTAACCAATTAAAAATGGTAGTCAAATAATTATATTGCCATTAGTTTCACATTTAATCCATAACTATACAAAAATCAACTGATGGCAATGGATTATTATACTGAAATTTTAACAATTTCCTAGTTTCTAGGCTGGTGCCTTAACCACTGCACCATTCTGATTCTCCCATAGTTTTGGTTTCCTTTGAAATTAGGACTCCATCATGGCATGGTTGTTCTTTTAACATTTCTTTTAGTTCTACATTACCTCAATTTTTCTCAATTGGTTAATATCAGATCAAATACCTTTCTCTTTCTTCTGAAGAAAGTTTTCAATAAGTGGGAAGAAAAATTCTTTTGGAAGAAAATGTTTTAGTAGAGCCAGAAGTTGGGATATATAAAATCTGTCATCATTATTACCTCATGTATCTTTGAAATATTTGTATTTGAAAAAAATCACTCACATTTTAGCTTTGGTTGGACAGATGACAGTAATCAACAACATTATTGCATTAACAATTAATTACATAAAGTTGAAGGTGTTTTAACTAAAAAAGCAACATAGGGAATGTTAGAAAATGAATTGAAAATGGTATTACACAGAATAAAACAGTTATCTCTTGGAATAGCTCCAGTTATTGGATAAGATAGATAATAAATAAATAGAAATGTGATCTACTTTGAATTGTGTCCCATAATATTCAGTGATTCATGCTCACTCACATAGAGAGACAATGTTTCAACCCTACAATAAGCCCAACTCTTAAGTTATTTCTTTTAAATCTTTGGTTTATGTACATTTGGCATGGGAATCAAGCATATACAGTATATAATAGAAACAGAATATTATATTTTGCTGCATGCTGTTTAGTTTGGATGAAAGAAGTTTTATTTTATTAAGAAGTAAGGTTACTGGATTCAGAAGGTCATGATTTGAGACTTGATTTCCATAGATATATGTGGTATGATAAAGAGGAATATAGGTTAGATTAGCTATTTTTAGAGTATAGGAATAAATACATGCCTCAAAACAAGAAGCATTCTATGGACAAGAAATGATAAGTAAATATAAATGGTTAACATATTGAGGTGTACTAGATGTAGTTGAATTTTCTCAAGGGAACTTAAAATGAAGCTTTTATAACAGTTATGTTCTTGCAAATGATTTTCTTGTATATAAATAGTAGAAAGATTTAAAGTGGATAAAAGAGTTTGTGGTTTTGAACAAAGCAAGACTGAATTTGAAACAGAACTATGTACTAATGATATTCAGCAATGATGTACAGTGCTAGCAATGATGTGCTATTGCTAAAATGTATAGGCTTTTGTTGAAATACTGTATGAGACAGAAGTGAAAGAATGTATGATAAAAAAAATATTAGCTAAAATGTACAATGGACCAATGGGAAAATATGTGGTTGGAAGGACTGAAATTTGCAGTATGTTATAGGCTTAAAGAAAATGTTTATAAAGAGATGTACCATTTGGTATTTGTCATCGGAGAAATTGTCTACAACTATAAAAGTGCTTTGAATCTTTGCTAGAAATGTGAACATGAAATGATATTTTCTCAAGTTTGGTGGCTATGTAAAGAAATCAAAAAATGGATACATTTATTCAGATATTAAAAATTACTGTTCAACTAAAACCAGAGATTTTACTTTTGGAACAAATAGACAGGCATGTAGAAAAAAGTAATGGAACTTCTTTATATAGGGAAACTGCAGAGAAGCTATTATTACGCATAGAAGAGACTAGAGGTCATTCAAGATAGTGTAGAATTGTTGGTGCTATTTAACTTTGCAGAGAGTTTGTTACCTGACTAATGCACTAATTTACTTGCACCTAGTCAGATAGCAAAACATGTACAAGTAAACAACCAAGTACCAAGGACTCCAGAGCAGTGATGGTATTCAGTCGGTTTGCACCTCATCGGGCGAACTGGTAGAAAGGATTTGGAGTGGGTCACCAAACTGGTAGTAAGTTCTGGCTGGCCATGCCCGACCTGGTCACCCGGTCGCTGCTGGCTCACTTTCCCCATCCGCCCAATGCTCGCTTACCCCGCCTGCCTGCTGCTCACCCCTTAAGGTATTTCTTTCTTTTTTTCCCTCCCAACAATCAGTTGGTCATACGATCAGCTGTGCCAGGATTCCCCTTGCTGAGGCCAAGGAAGGCAAAAAATAGAGGGAGGGGCTCAGCCCGCTTCATTTTTGCCTTCCTGAGCCCCAGAGGAGTCTTCTGGGAGCAAAAACACCCCCCTAGAGGCTCTTCTGAGGCCAGTAAGGTCCCAAAATGGAGCTGGGGGCGCTGTGTGCCCCCTCCAGACTCCATCTTTTTTCTTCTTGAGCCCCAGGGGAGCCTTCTGGGAGCAAAAATGCCCCCTTAGAGGCTCCTCTGAGGCCCAGAAGGCCCAAAAAAATGTGTGGGGGATGGCTGCAAAAAAAAGCCATGCCCTTCTAGTCACATGGCCATGCCCATCAAGCCACACCCACAGAACCAGTAAAATATTTTGAAACCCACCACTGCTCCAGAGGCTATTATATGCATAAAAATGGAACGGTTCAACACCATCCACAATGGAGGAATAATTGGTGAAGATGACAGAGCTTGCACAGATGGCTAAATTAACCTCTTTCATTTGAGAGGGGAAAGAAACAGTATCTACATTTATGATCGACTGGAAATCCCTTACAGAGTTTTAGCATGAACAAGAAAAAAAAATTGCAATTGCAATTTTGATAATTACAAAAAAAAAGGATAATAGCGCTTTTTTAAAAAACCATACAGTAAAAAGTACTCATGGTTGGTTCAAATGAGATTCATGTTCAATGTCTTGCTTGTCCTACTTCCTAACAGTTATATTAGTCCTCAAATCTCATTAGCCCTGGTGGCCAGGAACAATGTGAATCATAGCCCAACACAACAAAAGAGCAGCAGCTTGAAGACGACTAGAAACCTCCCTGTAAATTTTCAATAATACTTTTTTGTTGTTCCAGAAAACTAGTAATTATGCAGAGCTTTGCAAAATCCTGTGTTCAGTCTACATTATTTAACTCTGCAATAAATACCAGGTTTTCGTTAAATTCTTTCAGTTACTAACAAAAAAGAAGATTAATACATCATTCTGTTGGTGGTGTTTTTAAATACAACCATTATCATTTTTGCCTATACAAATTTCCTACAATATTCTTTATAGTGTTTAATATCTTAAACAAGTAACAGTGTCACTTGCCAGTAGATGTGAACCAAGCTACAATCAGTGGTTCAAGTTATCTGTATTTTTTTTTCTGTTAGTTCAGTGGAACGTTCATTACTTTGGTGTTTGGTTCAGAATCTCATTGAAGATTACTTTAGAGCTTGCTGGCCAACCATAACTATCATAAACTAAAAGCTGTATTCCGTTCTTTGGAGAACTTTAGGAAAATCTACCTTTTTGCTACAGTAACTACACTGAATCCTGTCGAGTTAATTGATGGAAAAGGTGCCTCAGCAGCAATAACTGCCTGCATCTTTTGAATAGTCCTTATGACTTCACCTGTGCATAATATGAAAGGATCTCTCTGCACTCCACATTTCACCTTGCTGAGCGCTCTATTTTGTTGTTGCTGCTGCTGCTGCTGCTTTTTTTTACCCATGAAATTCACAAAATTGTTCCTCTGGAGAGCTTTGGAGTCATTCAGGTCATGAATTCTGAATATTCTGCTCAATGAAATAAGCTTTCCCAAACAGAATTTAGCAATGGCATCCCCTAATATATTCACACATTGTTTGTCTAAAAGCTAACTGGCCACAGCTACCTGGAATAGTAATGGCATTAATGCCCCCCCAAAAATACTTTTTCTATGTTTTAAAAGCCAAGTGTAGCTGGCCTTTTTCTCCTTAAGCACACTGGGCACTTAATGTGTTCTTCTGGAAGCAAGCAGCTGCCCTGAAGAATTACTGGCAGTGTCACCTTGGTTACTTTTCTAACATAAGGAAGATGAACTTTAGGAAAATCAAACTAGTCCCCTAAAGTCTTCGTGTATATTATCTACAAAACTATTGTTAAAGCTTTACTTCTTGTTTTTCAATCACTAAGTCATGTCTTATTCTTTGCAATCCCTTGGACCATAGTATGACAAGCCCCCTTGTCCACCACTGTCTCCCGGAGTTTGCCCAAATTCATATTTATTCTGTCAATGACACTAACCATCTCATCTTCTATCGTCCCCTTCTCTTTTGCCTTCAAACTTTCCCAACATCAGGGTCTTTTCCAATGAGTCCTCTCTTCTCATTAGGTGGCCAAAGTATTTGAGCTTCAGCTTCAGTCTCTGACCTACCGAAGAAGACCAGGGGTCGATTTCCTTTAGGATTGATAAAGTTTTAGAATTAATCCTATGCCCCCATTTCAGATTAGCCTCTTTTTGCATCAATTCTGTCACATATTGATGCTTACTTAGAAGTAAAACACATAGGCTGAACTGGGGCTCTACCAGTTTAGTATCTCTAGGGCTCCATTTTTAGTGTTTCAGTAGCTCTCATCTCATCAGTGCTGTCTTCAACCTTCACGTTGCCATGAAAGAAACTGTAAAATAAGAGACAACAACCAAAAGGTTGGTATTTGCGAAAGGGAATTATCCTATTCCATAATTGCCCAGTGTTATATTTGCATCTTTATCACCTATAAGGTTTGTAAAATAACTCAAGGAGAAGCATTGTAAAAAGATATTCTCTTATTAGTCTGCCAGTGTTTTGATTATCCAAATCTTCTGATTTCTTATCTATAAATAAAGCAGAGTTTGATCAAGACACTTGTGTGTATTTCAAGTTACTTGGATACTTACAATAAGAGGATCTTTGCTTCATAGGAATCTTCAATGCTCATAAAATAGTAATAGCCAATCAGAATCTGCCCTTTCTGATAACAGACAAGCACAAAAATGTCTCAGCCAGAAAGGTTTGAAGCCACTTCAAACTAATCTTCTCTTCCTCATCTATAAAAGGGGGTGGGGGAATACTTTGCAGATATATGATAATAGGAAATTTTCTATATTATGAAAATCAGAAGGAGCATCTGCAGAACTAACCTTTCTGATCCCTTATATTGGCACCAGTCATCATATTTATTACAGTCCAGAAGCAAGGCAGGCACTATTGAAATTACCTCCTTGGAATTTGAAAACCCTTCATCTATCTAGGACAGCATTACCCACATTTTTTTTCAAGTCAAGACCCACTTTTGGCATTGAAAGGGTGCACTGAGCTGACATTGTTAAATTAATTGAGGAAGCCAAGACCACCCCTCTGTTTGATTTAATCACTGCTAATTTGACTAAATGCTATTAAAAATTACAACTAGCAGATTTTAAAGGCTCTTGGGAGACCTGCATGTGGGCTTTAAACCTGAGGCCTAATCTGACTGGATGCTCAACTGGGTTTCAAATCAGAATCGTACCCAGCTCTCCCCATAAATGCCCAGGATTGAAATTTGTACCTTTGTACAATTATTGCAGGAGTAGAGTTACCTCCCTGATGACACAGGTACATATGTGAAACAGTCCAGATTCAGGCTCTTTTTTCGCCTTCCACAGGACAGACAGACTTAATAATCCCCGAAAGAAGAATGAGATATGAATTGTCATTACTTAGAAGTCGATTTAGCCTCGGTTCTCTTTCCTTTTTAGATAAGAAAAAAACTCAGGCCTATATTGACACGAAGCCCTATACTGACATCTAGTGAGCATCCATCAGAAGATATATCTATACATTATTAAATTAAAATACCTTGAGTCCACCCATGTGCATACGAATATTTTTTTCTACAGTTTGATGGGGGTAAATTAATAATGCTTCTGAGGGTGCTTGTTTTTTAATCCACAGTTTAAAGAATCTTAAAGTGGCAGAAGAAGCCCAAATATACCCTAAATAAACAGCACTTAGCTAAAGACCTATCTCTAGAGTCCTTGGTAATCTCCAACCTTGGTGCTCTGAGGGCACAAAGCATTCTACAGTTCAATCTTGATCTACAAAGCTCTTGTATTGCAACCTAGCTTTCTCATGGAATAAATCCATACAGCAGGAAGATCGTTTGAAACAGATTTAGTATAGCATCGTAATGCCTTAAGGAAGCTCATGCATTCAGAAAGCATTTGACATCAGGGAGAACGGACATGCACACCTTGAAATCAGTAACATTAATATAGTACTTAAACTTTTGCCTTCTGGGAGAAGAATAAAGAATGTGCATTCCAAGGGCACGTTATAAAAGATGTATTCTATGGACAGCTACATATTTACATAATAATACAGGAAAGAAATGGAAAGAGTCCATGGAAGTGTAAGTATCTGAACTAACAATCTTTGCATACAGGAATTCAACTTTTTCTTGATTGCCATTTTTGCACAAATCACTGTCATAAATTTTGACATTGCACAAGTTAAGCCAGCATAATGTGCCAGCAGTAAATCCTGCCGGAGCAATATTCATAGTCGGATGCAGCATTGTCATGCCCCCATCAGAGCCTGAATCTGGCTTTGGAGTAAAATGGGGAGGAGCAGGCCAGGGCCTTTCAGGATTGAGACAGCTTGTAGGCAGGGAGGAAGGGGGGCAGGATGACCAAAAGAGGCCAAGCAGTGAGCATGAGAGAAAGAGTTCAGGCAATGATCAAGGACAACCCCTCCTGATCTTTGAGCACGGAGAATGAAGAGAAGGCAAGAACAATGCAGACTGACCCAACTACTCAGGAGGAGAGTGCTCCCGCCCCTCTTCACAAGGCACACCTGGGGACTGAGACTTAAGGAGATGCTGTGGAGAGGGGCAATTGTTGCAAACAAATGCTGAATTCCTGGAGTGTTGAGTGCTGACGTTTGAACTTTCCTGGATTCCTTGCATTCTTGGATTTCTTGCTTTGCAGCTGTGGTGCTCACAGCGTTGTCCTGGACTATTTGCAGCCAGAGGCTCCTTCAGGTGTGGGAGGGGGTTTGTGCATGCGTGTGTGTGTGTGTGTGATCACTTTGCTCTGGGACTTGTCAGAAATGTGGGAGTGTTTGGGAAAATTTGGAGCAATAAAGGGGCAGTTTGAACTGCCTGCCTGTGTTACCTTTGTGCCGTGCCCCAGGTAGCATCATGCAAAACGTCAAAGAGGACAGACTGGGATATGGGCAACACATCTACAGTCATATATTGCAAATGACCTGCTGAATAGCCTACAAGAACAGAAGCTGACATAACATCTAACTTTCACATAGAAGTCACTGACACATATAATTCAATCACTCCTTCCTAATCATTTTAGAAATGCATACAGTATAGCATACCATTTGTCACAATAGCTGGATTATGACTTATTACATTAAGCTATAACATGCTCTGTTCAGTTTTGGCTTGGCATATTCCATGTTTTCAGCTGTTTTGATTTATTAGAGCTGCCAGATCCAGGCTGCAATTCAGAAAACTCTCACTCTTAGCTGCCATCCTGAGTTTTAGTATCCAGATCTGATAGATCTAGTTTTATTAATCATGATTTATGGTTTAGTATGAACCCAAATAATAGAGGTTCATACAAGCCATTGGTAAGAAATCCATGCCTTAATGTGTGAATCCATCTGATTAATATCTTGGCTAATTCATTATCAGCAATCAACTGCTAAAACACAAAAACTAGAATAATCACATCAGGGGTAGAAACTATGCCCCTTTTATAACCTGTGGACTGCAACTCCCAAAATTCTAAGCCAGCATGACTGGCTCAGGAATTCTGGGAGTTGAAGTCCACAAGTCATAAAGGGGCCATAAATGCTCATCTCTGTACTAGATGATGCATCACTATGACTTCACCCTCAGAATAATGTAATGCTTTTTTTTTTTTGGCTTGGAGTACCTTACCTTTCTAATTATATCTAATTATATAAATTTTGTCCTTGTCTACAGACTAACCTATGCTCTAGGAAAATAAGTTATTGCAAAATATTGTTAACTGTACAATATATTTCATTTTTTAAAAACTGTCATGGTTTTTAATGCTTTTCTATGTTCCATTGTCCATTTTAATATTTTCTATTTGATCTACTTGATGACAGAGATAAAATATCTTTAAAATCAAAGAATAAGCAAGGAACAGGCCAACAGTTCCTCTTTTAACAGGCTGACAAGGTTGCTCCCAGCAGAGGTCAGAAATTCCTGGCTACCCTCTGTTATATAAAGGAGGAGGGGAAATGTATATTTCCATGCATCAACTATAGAATTATATAGCAATTTATGCTGCAACTGAAGAATAGGAATTCTCAGTTTACCACATTGAAAATATTAAAACAATTAAACAACCATTTTGATTCTACATTTTAGAGTATATTCCCTCACAGCTCTTCCCAGTATGATTTTATATAAACAAAAAGTAAAATGATTAATTCCAACTAAGTAAACTAAGTAAATTAATGATTAATTCCAACTAAGTAAAATGATTAATACCAAGTAAGACAGCCTGGTGCATTTTTTACCTCCTCAGCAATCTAGATTACAGTGAATAATCTCTTTAGACTCCAGCAGGTGATTTTGGTTTCCCACAGAGACCAAAGCTGGAAGTATACATGGCCTGAATTTGGTTGCTTTGATTTCAATGTTGATCAATATAAATGTGCAGAAACTGCATACTGCTTCATAAATTCTACAGATCTCTTCTTAATGAACAACCACTTGTCAAACATAGAATTGGTTCAATAATGTTATTCAAATTAATTGATCAGAATTATTTAGCCAGTCATTTTAGCAGTCTTCCTAAACCTGTATTTGTTACAGGATCCAGTGATTACCCATACACTATATACTATTTATTGAAAAGAAAGTTATGTAAATATTATAAAATAATATTTAAGATGAACATAGGCAAAAAGGTGCTCATAGCTTCCTTATTCGCTTAATTTACAGTAACAGGTTTAATCTAAATCCTTTTCAAGAGATTCCTCTCTCTTACCCATAAATTTGTGTTCAAAATACAAATTTGTATGATGTACATTTATGTATGTGTGCCTTTTCATTTATAAATACATTTGCCTGCCTCCTGGAAGCTACAATCAAAAGTAAAGATAGAGCAAAGATAAAAAAAGAAATTGAATTGAAAATTTGTGATTGTAAATAAAGTACCCCATTTTAAAATTAATACTCATCTGCATATCATCACCAGTTATTGTTCTATATATGAACTATTTCCATGGAAAGTTTATAGGGACCCAGTGTCATATATTCCACTGCCTCCTTTAAGCAGAAACTACAAGAGGAAGAAAACAAGGTGGAGATGGGTCAGATGAAAAGATATCTCCATGGAAAACAGGAGGTGAAGAGACAATGAATGGGAAAATGGTGTGGAAAGAAGCAAAGGGAAGGGTAGTCATATTGAGTCATCACAAAAAGGGTTAAAATTCACAGGGAAGCAGGCTTCCAGTAAGGGCTAAGGCAGGGGTGTCCAACCTTGGCAATTTTAAGATTTGTGGGCTTCAAATCCTAGAATTCTGGGACTTGAAGTCCACAAATCTTAAAGATACCAAAGTTGGACATCTTGGACTAAGATCATTCCATAGAATGGTGACAATCAGAGTCTCACACTTTTCAGTAACATGTTTCATCTTCCATCTATTTGTCTTCAAGGAAGTCTTCTATTCGTATTGCAATCAAAACAAGACCATCTCCTCACCATAACAATCAGAACTTCTGGATAATTACCTCGAGGAAAAAATTCTCCGCCGTTTATCAGATGAATAAGGTGTTGCTCCAGAATATCTTGTGTTATTGCACAAAATTCATCTTAATATAATCTCATTTCACACAACATTCAATCTTCAATTGATTTTAGATTTGTCATATGAGATAATAGAGAATTTGACAGATTGACCTCACTAGTTGCCTCACTAGTGAATACAAATATGGACAGCTAAAATTGGCTTGGAGAACAGCTGGCTTTCTACAAACATGAAGCTGGCAAACAAAAATAGAAAGGGAAGAGGATCAACTTAATTCTCTAAATAGTACTGAATCATCTTTCAAAATTCAAAGAATTTTGTAAGAAGGTTATGCAGCCTTCACAGTGTTTGTTCTCCCTTTCTCCTAATTTGGGTGACCTTCTTTCCATGATCTAGATCAGCAAAAGGAGACAACTCTACTATCAGGCAGCAAAGAATTTATTGCTGGTGGCAAAAGCTGAGGAACAGTAATGGCAGATTCTTGAGGTCCCCAACTTTTCCCCTCAATATGCTAATCTATCTATGGCTCTTTATTCCAGCTTTCTTCTTTGAGTTTAATGAAGGATGGCAGCCCAGTCAGCTTCTGTAGACAGAATAGGAAAGGTACTGAAAGCAGAATGCTTTGGGCCAGCCTAGTAAAAATCTTACAAGGAATCAAATATAAAACAATGATGTTTGCATTTTAAGACATGGAATAAATTTTAAAAAGGATACCCAACATTCATTATGAAAAGCATAGCAAAAGTTTTCACTGTCAGCTGAAACTATGAAAAGTAGGTAAAGGTCAGTCATAAACCATCCTTTTGTCTACTGATATATGGATTGCTCTGATATCATTGTCTCTACCACAATTGACAGTCTGGTACCTTACAAATGTTTTAGACTATCAAAAACTTTAGTTAGTAGACTCAATATTATAAAGTCTATTTTAAATAAAATTTGCAAATAGCTGATAATAGTAAGGTTGCTCGTCTCTACCACATGGGATAATATCAGAATTCATATAATTGTTTAACAAGTTCAAATTAAAAACTAATTTTAAACTAATTCATTTTCAGGTTACAAAAAGATAATATCACAAGAAATGTATTGCAGCAATATATATATATATATTTGTTTTCTGAGGTTTTTGCGGGTATTTATATGTGGATCTTTGGTAATTCGGGTTTTCTCCCGCATAAAATTGGAAGTATCTAGGCGACGTTTCGATGAAGTAACAAAAGAAGAACTGACCTCTTCCCTGGTCCAACACCTCAAAACCACAGGACATGAGATTGACTTTAAAAATACCAAAACTATCGCCAAAACCGAACACTTCAACAACAGAATAATCAGAGAAACCATAGAGATAGAAAAATGCCCACACAGCATGAATAAACGAGATGATACCTCCCGCCTACCAACCATTTGGAAACCCGCCCTCATTAACAAATGAGTACCTAACATGAAGAATGACACCAGACCCACACCCACGAAGGCCACACAAAATGCTACCACCACACTTCCACGTAGAAAGCAGACTCACACCCACACAGAAGATGAAACACAACCACGGACCAGAAGCTGTACCACAGCTGCATCACTACCTGCTTCAACCCCCCCCCCAACCCATACAAGAAGGGAACTGATGCCCACCATGAAGATGTGGCATGACCACGAACGTGAAGCCAAACAGCAGGATCACAGCTCACCATCTCAAATCCCCCAGCAACTAAGACTAACCTGAGCACAACTAAGCCCCCACCTGAACAGAACACACCCCCCAGCCAATCAGAACACAGCCAACTCCCCAACCAATCAGAACACAGCCAAGCCCCCACCCAATCAAGCCACCCCCACTGACAGTTAAAACGAAGAAACAGCTGCAAGCACAAAGAGTCGAAGACACAAGCCTGAAGATGATGAATGAGACTTCATCGAAACGTCGCCTAGATGCTTCCAATTTTACGCGGGAGAAAACCCGAATTACCAAAGATAGATAGATAGATAGATAGATAGATAGATAGATAGATAGATAGATAGATATACACACACACATACATATATACATATACATATATATATGTACATATATACACACACACAGTATATATATATATGGATTGCAAGACCAATAAGAAAGTTCCAATTTACTCTTGGATTTAATTATGTCCATCATCCTACAAATATAATTCTTAAACTTGCTCTTATTTCATGGGAAGGAGAAAATAGGCGTTGGTTCTTACCTGATACGCCGGTTCTCTCCGAGCTGCGAAGGAGCATCCATTTGATCGGGTTGGTTCAGTCTTCGTCCTGATAGGCTGAGCTTAAATTTAGGAACGCTCCTCCTCCTCCACGAGACTCCTCCCAGCATTCCCCAGTTTTAGCGAAGATCGCAGTGAAAAGGCAGATGTCGCTTCTGAGAAAACTAGTACATCAGCTTGGTCGTATAGCAGGACTCCCACAGACGGAAGGAATAAACACAGTTAGCAATAACACATAGGGTGGGGATGGATGCTCCTTCGCAGCTCGGAGAGAACCGGCGTATCAGGTAAGAACCAACGCCTATTCTCCTACGAGCTGCTCGGAGCATCCATTTGATTGGGACATACCAAAGCTTGGCCTGGACTACGGGCGGGATGCTGACTGGACCTGGAGTCTGTCGCTGTTCTGCACACACCTGTAGCACCCTCCTACCAAAAGACGCATCTGCAGATGCAAAGATATCGACCTTATAATGTCTGATAAAGGAGGAAGGAGACGCCCAGGTGGCGGCCCGACAAATGTCAGAGATAGGAGCTTGGGAGGCCCAAGCCACCGTGGAGGCAGCACTGCAAGTGGAGTGCGCCGTGATGCCCCTGGGAACTGGCAGGGCCTGGCCCTGATAAGCTTTAGCAATAGTGGCCCGCAACCAACGACCTATGGTGGTGGAAGAGACCCTAGTACCTTGACTATGAGTCAGAAATACAACAAACAAGGCCTCTGTCCTCCTAAAGGATGCCGTGCGATGGATATAGATCTTCAAGGCACGCCGGACATCCAACTTATGCCACTGATGTTCCAACTCTCGGGAAGGATGAGGACAGAAATTGGGCAAGACCAACTCCTGTGCCCTGTGAAAAGCCGAATTAATCCTTGGAATAAACGTGGGGTCCGGCCGGAGGACAACCCTATCTGCATGAATAACACAGAGGTCTGACCTGATAGATAGGGATGCCAACTCGGAAATGCACCGAGCTGAAGTAATGGCCACTAAGAAAGCAACCTTATACGTAAGAAATAGTAGTGATGTGGAACGAATCGGTTCGAAAGGAGGTTTGGTAAGGGCCAGAAGGACCGTGTTCAAATCTCAAGTAGGATAACGATGAACCATGGGCGGTCGCAAATTATTAGCACCCTTAAGAAAGGCGCGAATAAGAGGGTGATGAGAAAGAGATAGGAAATTCTCATGGTCAATCAAGGAAGACAGGACAGAAACTTGTCTTCTCAAGGTATTTGATGAAAGCCCCCTATCGAGACCAGCTTGTAGGAATTCCAAAATTTGAGCAATTGAAGGAGATCGTGGATCAATATGAAATTGGGAACACCAGCTGGTAAATATGGACCAAGTTGCATTATAAATGCGATCTGTTGAGGGGCGCCTTGCAGCCTGGATGGTTGAAATAACCTTGTTGGATAATTGCTTGCTGATTAAACGCGACCGCTCAACCTCCAGACGGTCAATTGGAACCAATGAGGGTTCGGATGTTGAAGAGGACCCTGGGTTAGCACAATCCTGTCCAGAGGAATCCTCCATAGTTTGAACACCGACAGACAACAAAGATCGGCGAACCAAGGGCGTCTGGGCCAGTATGGAGCCACCAAAGGTAGATCTGCCCGTTCCTCTAGCATCTTCCGTATGACCTGAGGGATCAAAGGAAGAGGGGGAAAGGCGTACAAGAGCCCTGGGGGCCACGGGCAGCGAAGGGCGTTGAAATCCTCCGCCCCTTGAGAGGGGAATCGGGACACGAACCGAGGCAGGTGGGCATTGAGAGGGGAGGCGAAAAGATCGACCTCCAGAAAACCAAACCTCGTGACTGCCTCTTGAAAGAGCGATGGATGAAGACGCCACTCCGTGGGATCGACTGTGGCCCGGCTGAGCCAATCTGCCTGGGTATTGCAGATGCCCGAGATGTGTTCTGTCCTGATAGAAAGTAAATTTGCCTCTGCCCAACGACAGAGACGTTCCGCCTCCTTCATGAGAGGTTGAGACTGTGTGCCCCCATGCTTGTTTAGGTGCGTCTTGGCTGCTGTATTGTCTGTGAGAACTAAGATATGTTGGTTGCATACCTGCGGCAGCAGAGCCCGAAGGGCCAGATGAATTGCCCAAAGTTCCAGCCAATTGATATTGTGGGACTGTTCCCTTGCTGACCAGCGACCTTGAACTGTGGATGAGTAAAGGTGAGCACCCCAGCCCAGCAGGCTGGCGTCAGTGGTGACAGTGAGTCTGCGGGGCTCCTTGAAGAGACAACCCTTGTGGGTTGTGGGCCGGGACCACCAAAGAAGTGATGTAAGAACTTTGGTTGGAACCTTGACTTTGTGACCGGAATTGCTGAGAGCGGAACGTTGAAACGGGAGAAGGAACCACTGAAGGGACCTGGAATAAAGACGAGCCCAAGGAATAATAAAAATACCTGAGATCATTTTCCCAAGAAGGGTAGAAAGATCAGCTAAAGAAACAGTATGTCGTGATTTGATCAGCTGCACTAGTTGTTGTAAACTTTTATGCCTTTCGTCAGAAAGGTAAACCTTGCATGCCCGTGTATCAATGATGGCACCTAAGTGTAACAATCTTGTAGAAGGAATTAACTGGCTTTTGTCTCGATTAATAGCAAATCCATGTGCTTGCAAAATGCGGAGAGTCATCTGAGTATCTCGGACAGCTTGGGTAGAAGAGCTGGACAAAATTAAAAAGTCATCTAGATAACAGTGCAACCTGATGGGAAGGGCGCGAATATGGGCAGCTAGAGCAGCGAGGACCTTAGTGAAAACCCGAGGAGCAGAGGCTAGACCAAAGGGAAGAGCCCAATATTCGAAATGTTGACTGTTATAGCAGAATCTTAAAAACTTACGATGTGATGGCCTGATCGGAATCTGCAAATAAGCTTCCGTGAGATCTACTGAGGTGAGAAAATCTCCCTCTCTGATGCTAGCAAGGATGGAATGTAAAGTGTGCATCTTGAATTTGCGATAGACTAAAAATTTATTGAGTCGTTTGAGGTCCAAGATAGCTCTCCACCCACCAGAACTTTTCTTAACTAAAAAGAGTAGAGAATAAAAACCACGCCCTTTTTGGTCTGCGGGGACCGGTTGAATGGCCCGTATGTGTAAAAGATGCAGTATGGCTGCTTCCATGCGGCTATGTTTAACCAAATTTTTGGAAACAGGGGATACCCTGAAAAAATCAGATGGGGCGGACTGGAATTCTAAAGCCAGGCCAAACCTCACAGTATCTCGGACCCAGGCGTCCGAAGTAGAAGCGTCCCATCTATCCGCATAAAACCTGAGACGGCCCCCTATGGGAAAGGACTCCTCAAGGCTAACGTGGACGCCTGAAGGATCTATTGCCGGAAGAACGGAATGATCGCCTGGATTGGCCGCCTCTCCGGTACCGATCCCCAGGGTCGAAGCTGTCTGAGGAGAATCCTGGGCGAGGAAACTGGGATCTAGACGGTCGAGACAGAAAGGAACTCTGGGAGTAAGGCCGAAAGGAACTCCTCCGAAAAGACTGGGGATACCTTGGTTCAGACTTCCGAAACAGAGAAGAAAGAATCTTTTTCTTGTTCCGGATCTCAATGAGAAGCGGATCTAGAGAGGGGCCAAACAGCTTGTCGCTGTTGAGAGGAGCAGAAGCAAGCTTAGATTTGTGCTTGATGTCCGCCTGCCAAGGCTTAAGCCAAAGGGGGTGTCTGGCTGAAAGATGAGATGCAATGGCTCTGGTAGAAATTTTTACGGCATGAAAGGTCGCATTGGCTGAAAATTCAGTAGCCGCCGTGAGCTTAGCAATGTCCTGATGGGCCCTTAGATTAGATGCAGGGACATGCTCACGAAGTTGTATCAGCCATCTGAGTGAAGTCCTATTGAAAAATGAGGCCGCTGTGGCAGCTCTGATAGCCCAAGCATCAGCGTGATGGGCTTTGTGTAGCGCTACCTCGGCCCTCTTATCCTCAGGCTTTAAAACCTCAAGTGGCTCGCTTGGAAGAGAAGTAGGAGAGGCTATACCCACAATGGGTTCATCGACCCCCGGGATATTTAACAAATTGAGGTATTCTGGGGCCATATTAAAGAGTCTCCTATCGTAACTTGTAGGAGCCGGACATGTACGGGAGAAAGGAACTGTTTTTGAACTAGTTCCATGAACCTTGGAGGAACAGGGATCACTTCAGCCTGAACAGTAGGCTGATGAAACAATAAATCCTGGGGACCCTCCTCTACAGGACCCACGGGGGGAGCTGATGTGTCGATGCCAGCCGTGTTAGTTGCCTTAAATAGGAGGGATTTAAATAGGTGAGGCTGAAACAGGCCAGTAAAAGCCGGTTGGTCCGGGGAAAGACCCTCATCCTCGGACATCCCCCCCTCTAAAAGCTCCTGTTCGGATAAGGAGTGCTCCGCCTCATGAAAGGATTCTAGGTCACTGTGTTCCAAATCTTGCATTTGAAACAGCTCCTCAGCCTCCATGTCCAGATCCCCTCTCTGAGTATCCTGCATTGGAATATCCTTAAAAGGTATTACCTGATCAGCAGTTAATTCCGGCCTGACTAGAGGCTGGGGTGGCTGAGACTCCGGGTCAGCAGGGGCAGGCTGAGGTCGTGTCATAACAGCATGTTGTAAACCGGCAGAAATCCCCTGCCTGATTGCCATCTCCATCCAAGATCGCATTTGAGGTGGAATCTCCTCAGGCAAGGAAGATTCCTGGCGAAGGCCTGCAGCAGTGGGAGTAAAGGTGGCCTCAGGAGGACTCCTAGAGGCTGGCCGGTCAGATAACTGAGTCTGGTGTCCCACAGAACCACGACTGTGCCTGGAGGAGAGGGAAACATCTAGTGGAGGGGAACAGACATGAGAAGAGGGCCCAGGAGTAGAAGGAGCAAGGTGCTGAGAAGGTCTCTGAACCTCACGAGCACACTTATCTATTTGTCTCTCTAAGGCCCTATGGCGCCTTCTGGCATCATGCTCAGAAGCTTTAGAAATACCCCACACACACACATTTTTGCATTTGGATTTTGACTTGGCATGCGAAGCAGAAGACCGAGAACCGCTACCCCCTGCCATGATAATTCAGTATAATACAATCTGCTGATATCTATGTAAATGAGGCGGTTGGCACGCCCAGGGACCGTACCCAGTAGGGAGGGAGCCCTGATATTAATATATATATTCCCCTTGATGAAATAATTGGATTTATAAATTTGCAAAACTGGAAGAAAAAGAAGGGATCACCAATCAGCCAGATTAAGAACGCCAGTGGGGCCTACTCAGAAAACAAAAGGCCCAGAACAGCAATAACTGCACAGGCTGACTCAGGCCTAGGGTGCTTGCTGTATGCTGCTAGGGAAGACTGTGAGGCTTAGCCAACAAGTTTCAGAACACACAAGAATAATAAGGCCTTCTGTCTTATAGGATATCATAAGAGAGCACAATCTGATCCCCACAGTCAACAATTAGGGCACAGGGAAAGGCCATGAGGCTCTGAGGCCTTTGGAAAAACAAAATGGCGGCCGCCCGAATTTTGGCACGCACACGATCCCTAGCAGCAAGGGTCCAGCTAATAGAGGACCCTAAGAGAAATCCACAGAAAGCTAGTTAAAAGAGGGAGGGAAACGATCGCACTCCACTCCCTCTGAGACAAAAAAACGGCGTTCGGGGAATGCAGAGAAAAGCAGCTTGCCACACTGCAAAAAAACGGAGCCAGACAAAATCAGTGGGGGGGGGCGGCGGCGGGGGGGGCTGGAAAGCAACGTTCCAGGGGACCCCCTTTTACTAAGGGGGGGGAGCTGAAACTTCTACCCCCCTCAAATAATTATTTGAGCCTTGATCACCCAGAAGGGAGAACAGAGGGACTGTGCTCTCAGTGCCTAATTAAATATAAATAGAACAGAAGTAAATCGAAATGCAAAAAAACAGAATAATAAAAGGACCCAAGACAGGGAAAGGATACTAAAGAATAAAGGAGGGATCAAGAGAATTGGTAAAATACAGAAATCACCTGCTTCGACCAGAACAAGCTCTTAAAACAACCTATTCAGGCGAGGCTGAGCTAAAACTGGGGAACGCTGGGAGGAGTCTCGTGGAGGAGGAGGAGCGTTCCTAAATTTAAGCTCAGCCTATCAGGACGAAGACTGAACCAACCCGATCAAATGGATGCTCCGAGCAGCTCGTAGGAGAATTGACTTTTCTTTCTTAACTGTGAACCTTCACATAGTAAGATTGAGTTTGTGGTAACACACTGCTTCCAGCTAGTTATCTTAGCTATCTTAACTAGATAGATTAACAAACTATCACTCCATCTTGCCTCTTACCCTCTCTTCCTGCCAAACCTTAATCCAGGGGTGGATTTCTACTGGTTCTGTCCACCTCTATAGAACCAGTAGCTCTGAAGAGCAGCAGACATAGAACTGGTTCTATGATTGCTATTGTTTTTGCCCACCTGGGCTCTTACCTGATCTTTATTTCCTGATTCTTCAATGAGGCACAGCTGCAGTTAAAAAAGCAGGAAAAGAGGGCTGTTTTAAAAGCTGCTTCTCTACACACAACATGCTGATGACGATTTACAGGCAACGATTTACAGGCGCCCGCTGGCAGCTTGCATGAAACCACATCATAAATCACCGAACCTCGTAAACCCCGAACCAGCAGTTAACCCTGTCGTATCCCGCCCCTCCCTTAATTCTTCAGCAACTCTAATGTAAATTCTAAAGTGAAGCTGATGATCTTTCATTTTGTAGTATTGTAGTTAATCAGAGATGACAGATGAAAATCATGCAAAATGGGAGTACAGTGGGGAAAGTGATCAGTGCCAATGAGGAGAGACATTCAAAACTTATGTTGCTTGCCAAATTGTTCCACCTTACCTAGACAAACAACCTAAAACAAAAGGATGTGTGTTGTTGTCATACGGACCTATTGTCTGAACACCTTTCAATGTCTGTTTGGAAACTTAATTCTTCTTTTCAGGTTTAACTTTTTTTTTCTAGGTTTTAAAAGTTGTAATATATAGTTACACTGCCCCCTGCTGCACAGTCAGCAGATATCTTTTGATGTAAGGAAACAAGTGGGTGTTTTCTTTAACACAGACACATGGACAATGAAGTTTTACCTAAAGACAAAGTGTATCTAAAGTGTATGCTAAGTAAGATTAAACACTATTCACTGATGAAAGCAAATATATTCTGCATTATACACTGACTCACCCACAACTAGAGATGGGAGGGTGGGGAGGGGGGGGGGCGGGGAAACCAGAAAAATTGAGGAAAAAGCAGGCTTTTTCAATTTTTTTCCAAAGTTGTTTTTTTCTGGAAAAATTGAAGGAAAAAAGTGTGTGGAATATGGTTTTTTTTCCAATGATAAATAATATATCTATGACATGGTATTCAGATTATATAACATTAAGACCTTAATGAAAGATTTCTGAGACTTTTTGTAGTCTTAAATTATTGCAAGTTCTCTCAACTGAAAAGCAAAAGCTTGAATACAATTCAAATAACACTATACTTCGCAATTCAGGCCTTAACTGACAGGTAAGAGGGTAAATTTGTCTGACAAATTAATTTCTCTTTTGTAACCCTTAAATGATTCCTATTACAATGCTGATCTGGCCCTAAAAGAAATGTAGTTTGACACCCCTGATCTAGAGTTTGGAAACATTTCCACAGTGCAATTTCTGCTGAGAGCAAAGCTGCAATGTGCAAATATTGTGAGAAGAAATATTCTTTTCTAAATGCTACAGGGATGACAAAACACATGCTTGCACACCAGGATGCCCTAAAGACATTTAAAAATACTTTATGGAATTAAATGATGAGGACCAGAATGAAAGTGCAAGTAACTTTTCCTTCCAGAGTTCTAATTCCAGAAACACTCTTTCTGCGGATTCTGAATTATCACAAAGTGTTTCTTCCCTGGTAGCATCTTCAAGTAAGGAAGTGTTGCAAATCACTGCTCACAAAAATACACTGCACCTTCATTTATAAATTAAATGACACCTGAAAATCAGGAGAAATTCATCATACTCTTGCAAGAGCAATCTATACTTATTGGATCAGTGTTGTCAATAATTGAAAATGCATATGGGCAGGCAGCTTTTAAATTATTACGACCATCATACCATTTGCCAAGCAGACATTCCTTCAACAGGCCTCTTTTGGAGTCAGAATATGAACATGTGATGAAATCTGTACAAGGAAAAATCAGCGAAGCACTATGTCTTGCAGTACACAGTTGGATGGACAAATATTTGGGAGGGAAGGAATCATCAACTTTGTGATAACCCCTCAACCAGTCTTTTATAAAAGCACTGAAACTGGAGAGAACAGCAGGGGTGGGATTCTACCGGTTATGACCAGTTCTATAGAACCGGTTGTTATGATTCTGCGCAGTTCACAGAACCGGCAGAGACCCTGGCTGACCCCACCCCTCTCCACTTGCCCCTCCCCTCCCTGCCCAGTCAGCGCTTATTGCGTATGTGTAACATCGCATGCATGCCCAACATCGCTGACTGCATTCTCCCACGCTGTCATTCCTTAAGATATTTTTTTCCTCCTGACGATTAGCTGTTCCGATGCCAGGATCCCCCTTCACTGTCTTACTACTTCACCCTGAGGCCGCTCCATTTTTTGCCTTCCTGGGAGCAAAAACGCACCCCCAAAAGGCTTCCCTGAGGCCATAAGGCCCAAAAATGGAGCACAGAGAGGTGCTGCGTGCCCTCCCTGCACTCCATTTTTTGCATTCCTTCAGCAAGCCTCTTTTGGAGTCAGAATATCAGCATGTAATGGAATCTGTACAAGGAAAAATCAGTGAAGCTTCCTGAGAAGCTTCCAGGAAACAAAAACACCCCCAGGAGGCTTCCCTGAGGCCCAAAGGTCAAAAAACAGAGTTCGGGGGGGGGGATGCTATGAACCCCACCCCCTGTGCTCCATTTTTTGCCCTTTGCACCCTCAGGGAAGCTTCCTGGGAGCAAATATGCCCCCCAGAAGGCTTTCCTAAGGCCCAGGAGGAAAAAAACAGGGGGGTGCTGCAAAAAAAACAATAAAGCCACGTTCACCCAGCCACATGGCCATGCCCACCTAGCCATGCCCACAGAACCGGTTAAAAAATTTGAATCCCTCCCCTGGAGAACAAACATACTGCTGAGTATATCAGCAGTGAAATATGTGCAGTTTTAGAGAAAATTGTATTTGCTTTGCTCACTGACAATGCAAGTAATACAAAAGCCGAAATCACAATGGACAAGTATCCACATATTACTGCAATGGACTAAACTTACTTCTTAGTGACTTCATGAAACTGGACACCCTTCAAAGGATTTGTAGAGCTAAAGAAGTTATCAAGTATGTAAAAGCTACTTATGTTGTCACCAAGCCTTTAGCAAGAAGCAAGAAGATGCACATATAAAATAATGATATTGAAGCTATGTAGTAAAACACGTTGAGGTGGTGATCTTTGAAAGTGTACTAAAAAAACCCAAAGCAGCTCTTCAAGCAACAGAAATAATTGAGGATCTTAATATTCCCAAATTATATGGATGTCCTTGATGATGTGTCTTGGGTTCAGCTGCAGAACTGCCTACAAATTTTAACATCAATTTTTTCATCAATCCGTGCATCTGAATCAGACACTGCACTTTTGTCAAAAATTCCTAATCATATGGCTATGATAACACATGCTTTTAAAAACCTAACTGCATCTTCACTTACAACTAATGAAAAAAGTAAAGTGAAATATTTTATTAAGAAACTGGAAAAAATTTTTTGCCATCCAATACATGCTGCTGCAAATCTAATGGATTTAAGATTCAAAGGCAGTTCTATGAAAGATGAGAATACAGCTGCTGCACTTGACTGGATTACAAAACATGCTGCGTTTAGGACTTGATGTTGGAAAAGTACTTTCAAATGTTGCAGAATATAAGACTTCTTAAGGGATTTGGGCCAGGAATGCATTCTGGGATTCTGAAAAACATATCCTTTCTGCAACAGGGTGGCAAGGTCTCTGCAACACACAACCTCCGACACCTCTTGCATCTCACTAATTGCAGATTCCTGCATCTTCTGCTGCATGTGAAAGAATCTGGCTATGTTTGGTAATAATTAAACCAAATCAAGAAACAAACTAACCTGTGAAATGGTAGAAAAGCTTGTTTCAATCCATGCAAATCTAAAGTTTTTATAAGTCCATGGGAAAAATGAGAGGAAGAAGAAACGGAAAATGACAGATCAGAAAATGAGTTAAAATAAACTGCATATATTTGTTGTGTCTTGTTTCTCTTTTTAAAAACCACTCAAAAGGTAAACTTTCTATGAAACTTAAATATTGAGGTGGACCTTAACTTCATTTGCTATTGGTGTTAAGGGACAAATATGATTATTTATGTTCGTTTCTTTTTTATTGCTTTTGAGGGGAAAGGGGGAGTGTTTACATGTTTTATTGCAAGCATAATACTTTTGTATACACTGTATTTCACACAACCTGTAAAATTATTCCACACAACTTTTTTTTCTATTTTTCTGGAAAAAAACAGGAGAAAAAGTTTTCTCATGGCTTCAAAATTTCCAGAAATTTTACATCTCTACCCACAACAGAATAGCATCTAGTGCAGTCATGGTTTGCTGACTAAACTAACACTTCATGCTATATCATAAACCTTGAGTTTACAAAACATTGGGAAAATGTGGACTTCTTTTATAAGGAACCAAACCAAATGCAGATCTGCAACAAGTCTCTTTATTGAATATGTGAAGATTGCATTGATCACAGGGCTCCAGCCAAGAGTGCACAAGTCCTAAACAGTATACATTAGGTAGGCATAGGAGGATACTTAAGATACCATGAGTAATTACTATCAAAGGGCATCTTCTCAGAAGGCAGGGCAGCAAAGCTTTGCCAATGGATGGTGCACCATGAAGTCATCCCAAATTGCCTCAAATTTATGTAAATGTAAATCAGATTACATTTACAGTAACATTATCTTAATAGTATTTTCTCAAAGCTTGGCATAACTACTCTAAGGCCTTTTCTGGCCTTCATGAGCAGGCAAAATAACCATTTCTACCAGGATTCCCATCAACGTAAAGGTTCTACCAAGACTGTGCTTTTCAGAGCTGCAACTCCCCTGAGGCTTTAAGCAACATGTCTAATGTGCATGTCCATACTTTTGGGAAAAGCACACTCTAAAATACTTGTCAAAGGTTTGGCTTTTGAAAGTGAAGATATGGATATCAATTGATTTTCCTAGTCAACATTTCTCCTTTTGAAACTTACAAGCGAAAATATTGTTTATTATTACTAACGGTCACAATTATGTTTACCTCATTACCAATTAACTTCTTCACATTACAGAAGAGCCATTTTAAAAATTCATTTAGTTTACTTGGAAACTGCTTCTGGACTTTGTATTTGAGGTGGAAAAAATGAACTTTTGATTTTGGGCTTTACCAATTATATTTGTTGTTATAGAAATGGCTAGTTTATACTGTTATTAATAAGTAAAAAATTGAGATTTGATGTTATCTTATTCTACTGCACCAAAGCCTTTTCTTTTTCCCTTCCCTATTTTTCCTATTTGTTTTTGTATAATTATGCACATACACATATAACATAGGATGTGTCAATTAATGGGATGAAAAATTTTGCAATTTTTTTCAGTGAGGGATTCTAAAAATATGTGTTTTTATACCAAAAATTCAAATCTGCTGTTATTTGTGCATTTGAACAACATTTAGCTTGGTATGGTAAATCCACATCTGATCATATACTCCACAAGTCTTTTGTAACCCAAATACTGTTAATTTTATCTTCTCAAAATCACACCATGTGCTTCAAAAATTAAAGTTTCTGCATGAATCTTATCTAGCTAAGTACAAAATAATCAATGTAATCATAAACTAACATCAGAAAGCAATTATCTGAGTTACAAAAATGTTTAAGTTTCAAGTAATTCTGATTCATTCTTTGACATCAGCCATCAACTTGCTTCTTGGCCCGTTTCTCATGTTTATATACTCTACTTTCTGCCTCTGTGATCTGTTTCAGACATCTATTGATTGGGCATGACAGGGCAACTGTGGTACTTGCATTGGTTCATCAAGGAACTTTATTTTTGATATAGTCCGTTTGCATATCAAAGGTGGCTCATATACACCTTCAGAGCAGTCAATCAGCTCCAGCAGACTGGATGCTCTGATGTTGATTAAAGGCATTTTTCTTGCAATCATCTACACCCCTCAAGTCAATGATCTTTTGCATACCAGCTCTCCTCTCTTGAATGCCATCTGAACACAAGAATATCTGGATTATCATTTCATTGATAGCATACCATGCTAAGTGCTGAATGGTTGGCAAAACAGCATCTACTACAGCCTTCTTTTGCAGTCTGACTTGCTGCAGCTGGAACACGTGATGCAGGCCTTCAATCCAGTAATGTTTTACTTTGATGTTGAACCAGAAAGGGTAGTACACACCAACAATGTAGTCCACTATTGTTCTTAACTTTTGGGGAGTTTTTGCCTTTAAAGCCATATTTAACAAAGCCTCTTTGCAGTTGTCAACCAGTGTGGATGGCTTAGAGGGCCAATTTCCAGAAGAGCTAGATTTGTGGGAAATTTTGTCCTTATTACCTGTGTGGTCCTATATCCATACGCTTGATCGAGAGTTTCTTTAGAAACTGTCACTCAGGGAAATGAGAGGCTCACCAACTGAAATTCTAGTGAATGAAGGATTGGTGTCAAGTTTTGTAGCTGTGTCTAGCATGTTGCCAATTTTACCTGCCCATTTGTTGTTAGCAAGATCTTCCCAACCAATTTGTGATTATGTCGCATTCATGTGGAATGCACGCACCAACCAGTTCAACTTACAGTCAATTTCTACCTCTACCCAGTGCATGGCACCACCTTCACAACCAGTATTCACGTTTGTAGAATCTCCTCCAATGACCTTCAAGATTTTGTCAATGCCTTTCTTCTTCATGACTGTCAATGCCTTTCTTCTTCATGACATACACCAGATTTTCTGCAATCACTTGATTGCAATCACTTGAGCAGGTTTTCCTGTTTTTCAACCTTTATCTGGAGAGAAATGATAAAGATGTCTTCCACTTCCACTATATGACCATCAAAGAAGATACATTCTATTTTGCCCTTCTTACAAAGCTGATCAAATTCTTGATCTAGGGACTTCATATTCCTGGACTCCCTTGACTTTATTGTGGTCAATACAGTCTCATCTTCTTCAGTTATCAAGCCAGCATCTATGAAGGCAATGTGGTAATGACAGCACCAATACTATATCTTATGCTCTCTATAGTGACATTTGTTGTTTCTAATATATTATATTCTGTCTTTTCTTTGAAGTAGAGGGCACATGTGTTTGTCTAAGGCCTCTTCATAACTTCCATCACATCATCATCATCAGTCGTCTATTCTTCATTTTCAGCATAACAGATAATTATTTCATTTGTCAGTATCAAAATGTATGGAATACTTCTCTGCTTCTATTTAGTGAGCCTTTCTGTCTCATTGTCTTGCTGATTTTGCCTTTTGACAAAGGCATTTCTGCTTGGGCACATCTGGCAAACCAATCTGGTGTGATCCAAAAGAACCAATCTTGTCCCTATAACCTTAAACAAAAGCAAGTTCCTTCAATGGTACCTTTGTATCATTAGGGCAGGTACAGTTAATGTGAGTTTCTTTTCTGCAGCCAGTAGGGCATCCAAATTGGGCACATAGAACAATTTGACACCTGCAGATGTGGCTGTTAAACAGTTTGCCAAGTTTCACAGTGAAAGTCTCTTTGACATCTAGCTTTCCTCTTTTGGCTTGATCCCAGCTCTCTTGGACCTTGTTCAAGATTGCCACACATGAATTTACAACAGGGATCACAAAAGAACTGTTTGCTGGTTCCCACTTTTCAAGCACTTTTGGATATATGTTCTTGCAAGGCTGGCTGCTGGGTAATTTTTAGCATCATCACTACTTTATTCTTTTAACAGTAGGCCATATCTGACAATGTTTCACAGTGTTGGGAATTCAGACAGCAACAAGTTTCTGCCAGTCCCTAATTAGGTTGCTCATATAAGTGAATATTCCCAGTCTTGTTCCTTTTTTAGAAGCCATCACAGATCAGTTATCACCCTCACAGGAAACAAAGCAGGAAGTATTAACACTCAAGACAAAGCAACATTTAACAAAAAGAGAAAGACAGCTGAACTTGTGAAATGAAACAAAAAAAATGTTAAAAAATCATATTTAGTTACTTACCAAGCATATCTAAATTATATTAAAGTAACAAACATATCTTTACAATCCTCAAGGTATGTCACAACTTTTGAGCACCCCAACGGTGTTTCAGTCTAGAAGCCTAGTTTTAACTATTTCGTAATTATCAAAACATGATTTTATACACTATTTGCTCAGACAAGAACTTTAGAAAGTTATGAGATAGAAAGATGTATATCCATTCATTATTAGTAGACATCTGCTAATCAGTGATGATTCTGGTGATATACGAAGCTAGGCATCTTTAATTAGAGAATATGCAAATCTTGGAGTAATTATACAAAAGTTTATAGATCTTGATCTATATTCTAAAGCAGATGCAGAAAGCTGACAGAAAATGGCAAACTGCTCATAATTCCATTTCTTGTAAGAGAAAAATCTCTGATGATTGTAATGTTTTTAAAGACAGTATCTATATGATAATTCAAATAAAGATCATTATTGGTATATAAAAACTAGGGACAAGACTTATCTAAAAATGTAAGCAAGGATTTTGTTGCCATCAGATCCATATCTAGGGAATAATTAATGTCAAATAATACATTAATCCATGTTATTTACACAGAACTACTGTTTCCTCACTAGTAAAAAAAAAAAACCAATGATATAATTTTGTATCATCTTGAAATTGACCCATGTCTCCACATGGTAGCTATTTATGTATACACACAAACTTATTTCACCTAAAAATTATCAAATCTTTTTAGGTATTCCTTCAAATTGAAGTGGCTTTCACATAAAAGTCTTCCAAATGTTATTCTGTAATTTGCCAGTTTTATCCTCCAGAAATGGTACTACACTTGAAAATTTTGCCAGATTCCATTGAAGAAGGAATGATTTTTTAATCTCCAGTGAACTCTAGGACAAAATAAGCCTCATATTTCAAAAATAAAAATGTAACATGAACAGCTGGCCTTCACCTAGTTGAAACTGTACTGTTAAATGTTCTGTGCATGTAATAATCGAAGTATTTTTGCAAGGGTATACAAATCAAGCTAGTTACATTATAGGGTTTATCTGAAATATTCTATTAAAAATCAGTCAAGTTCATAAGAATTCTGAAAGAAAACAGTCCTACATGTATTTCTGTATTTCAGTTATTTACATTTAAAAATACTAATTAAAAACCTTTGTTGATTAATTTACTAACAGAAAGAATACCATGTTCACTGCAAATTTCTCAGTCCAGAGTTTAAAAGTTTTCATAACATTGCATCACTTGAAAATAAGGTCATTAGTATTTACATGTTTTTCAGCCCTATAGTAGTTACAGTTCACAAACAGTATTTTTACAGTAAGTAAAACTGCTAACAAATATTTTACAATTTATGTCAATCAATATAAATAGCAAAATATGCATTCAAAAATTTGCAATCATAATTTGTCACTCATTTCAAGTAGAAGAAATGTTCAAAGTTAAAGAAAATAGTGCAGTATTCTCCAAAGATGGGCATCAAATACCGGCTTCAAATCCTGGGGTTTTTTTACTACATGCAACTAATTACTATGCTGCATTTATACCTAATTTAAATTATAATTAGCAATTTAAACTATTCAAATCAACATCCATAATAGTCAACTAATACAGTGGAATTTTCCATTCTTTTTATATCCATACCTTGCACTATGTTAAATTTTCTCCAGAACTTAGGGGAGGCATAGAGAGGGAATAAAGAGGAAAAAGAAGTCCATTCTGCCATCTTTGTTCATCTTGCACTTGTTCATCTTGCTCAGAATGACACCATTGGATGCAATCTTTGTTTTTCAGATTTACCTCACTTCAACGTTCAGATTTACCTACTACAAAGATATGCCTTCACAAACCTTACTTAACATGGTAAAAGCAAACACGTAAACGGTTTTTGGCACTTTCTAGCCAGAAAAAAATTGTCTTCATTCTGAATGGTGTCTTCTTCTGTTACACATAATTTTTCTTGCTAAGAAAAACTAGATCAGAATCATCAGACATTCTATTTCTAAATTGTGTAAGATCAATGAATAGGCAATTTGCGAAAAAGAAATCATATTCTTTTAAAATATGTCTTTATGCAAATGTTCCAGAGAAGAAATATTAGCATGATCTTTTAAGAAATCATTTGGCTAGAATTATATGAATACACTCTATGTAGTATTAAGCAGTTTGAATTAAGAGAGAAACGAGGTCAATTATCCAAATAGGGAATCTGGTACATTCTTTAATATACTGAATATTGATCAACTGGAAAAGTTGTAGCTAGGACTATTAACTGCTCCAGGCAGAGAATGAATTAAAAGATAAATCAACTAATGAACAATAAGCTATATGTACAAAAATAATGAAGTCCAACTTTCACCAAAGTAACCATTTACTCTGCATCCCCTCATATAAGGCAAAACCTTCAAAGTAAAAGAGAGCACACACACCACTGCTTATGGCAATTATTCATATTATATTTTGAGAGGCAATGAAAATTCCTAATTCTGCAAATTTGGGTCATGCTACTTTTAAAAAATATATTCATTGGTAATTTTTAACGAAGGCATAGCCTCATTCACATTTTGATCTAAACGTTGATATCCAACTGCTCTGGAACACAAGCCATCTCGCCATCTTCTATTCTGAACCAACAAAATTATCTGAAAAGAAAATAAATAATTAGATCATATTAAACATCTGCATCTTTTAAAAGATTTATAACAATATTTTCAGATTATTCTTTGCAAATTTTATATGTTTCATGAAATCTTCATATTCACGTTAAATCTTTTAGGTTTGTAATAACAAGGTTATTAGTGTTAATATGCAAACTGCTTACCTTATCCTTGATAGATAAGTTTTGTAGCATAATTACTGGTACATAAAATATATTTTGGTTGATTTTGGCTATTTATGACTGAACCAAAAATTATTATCAAATATTTTTCTTATAAATCGATGCCAGCTTTACAAACCTGACATCCTGCAATTAAAGATTAATGAAACAGCTGAAATGAATGATAAACCCTGATACATATCCTTATGCCATTCAACAAGATCCCAATTATACTGTATAACAATGAATGCAATAGAAAACCCAATGTCCTATTATTGAAACCGAGTGAAGATTTGGGAGAACAGATTTTTACTTCCATGGATGTTGTATTTTTTAATTTGCCCTAGTCTAGGTTGGATCTGTGAATCTAAAACTCAATTAAAATACATTACTTAAGCTATAAAAATCCATGTTTCTGATTAAAATAAAAAAAAGCTTCAACGGAAAAATGTACTGTCTTTAAAAGCTTGTTAACAAAGAAGCTTTCTATATCAGTGCAGATATTGTAAAAAAAAATTGGTTTATGGTTTATGGACCAAGTCCACTCTGCCAACTTGAATAAGTAATTTTGACATCATTAATCATGTCAGATTGTAAGTCCACAATAAATAAAAGGAAGCCATGAATACCAATGATACTTAAGCAAATTTACATGTCTCAGAAAAAGAGATTTAAAATTTATATTTCACACTTTAAGGAATCTGTTAATCTGCAAATTAATTCATAACATGCTTGAACATTTAAGAGGAGCTTTCTGTCTAATATTTATTTTTCCTGGCTTGCTTAGATTTGTATTTATTATTATTTTTGCAAAATTATTGGAAATGCTGTGTAAAAAGATTAATTTCAAACGGATTAACAACCACTTGTAAATTCCAGGTGTTGAATTATTTCACTATTCTGCTTTAGAAACCTATTTAATCTGCAAGTTTTTGAAGTTTGCAATTTTGTGTTTTATAATTTATAGTATTCAACTTTTCTTAGCCCTTATTTTCCAGAATCAAGAAAATTAAAAAAATTGATATCTGAGTATTAGATTTCAGTTTATAAAATTTACTAATAAGTTATTTAACTGCCTCTAAATTTATTCCAAAATAACAATATTCTAATATTAACATCAAACTGAGAATTGTTAAAAAACCCATCCTACCTTTCTTTTATTATGATATGTGATATAAACTACAGCAACCAAAAAGGCAAAAATAACAAGGTGGAAAAAGAAATGGCTGTCATCTTCCAATCCTGAGACTGTAGCGTCCTTCACGTTATGAGCAAATAACTTCTTATTCTCTAAGTTCCTCATACTTGAATCTTCTGCAAATTCTGGTACATCTTGGTCATCTTGATTATTTTGAGAGTTAGAAGCTAGATCATAGATGACATAATCTTTAGGTTCTTTTGCTGTTGGTAAGGAACTAGTTAATATATTTCTGTCCGTCATGTCATATTCTTTACTATCTGCATCTTCTGAAACATCAATATTTTGTTGATTAATGCTAACAGTTTCTAAAGGTGACACAGGAGGTTGGACTATTTTATCTTCTGCTAGAGTGGATGCATGTACAACAGAATCATCGACTTTTAAAGAAATTGAGATCATATCTTCGTTTGTTTTATTCCTCAGACTGTTCTCACTGGTTGCAGACATAGTTGAGGATAAATTCTCCTTTTCATCCTTATGAACTGACTTAAAGTTCTGAGGTATTTCTTCATTAGGTATAGCATCTTGAAGAGGGAAAGATAAGAATAATTAACAAATAATTTTACAACTTACAAGGATACAAAAATTTATATGGTTTGAGGATTAACTGTATCTCAGCTGACAAATATGTATCCAAAATTTATAGCAAATAAAACACTGAAGAGTAAAAACTAGTACTAGCATATCAAAATTAAAAAAATTGATAGGCTACAATGGAAATTTGCTTAAAATAGTTACAGTATTGAAGACTTTAGCAAAAGAGTTATGCCTATTTTAAGCAGCAATAAATCATACATATATAATCAAGCAACATAGAAATTTGTGAAAACAACATACAGCTGCACAAGACATTTTTCCATATCAACACTATGACGCATATGACATAGGTTATATCTATTAACACTGCTTCTAGTTAAATTGATTATACCCTGATACACACATAATTCATTGGTGGTTTGTTTTTTGCTTAGCTTGGTATATGACCCCACCTATTATGATTTATGTGTCAGTCAGATAATGAATTAGATCCAGAGCTGCATTTAAAATAGAACCACAGAAATCAGTGGGATCAGTTTCTAGCCTCATGATTTTCTTCAGTTCAAAGAGAAGCTATTTGATTCATACTGAATTAAAATGAACAAATTTATTTGCACACATTTCATGGTAAATGGGAAGCAAAAGACCATCTTTTCTTCATTCCACATAGTCATCTAAAAAGAAAAGCTTTGTGAAAAGGAAATTAAGAAATAAATTCCAAAGCCAATGAACTTGCTTCCCATTTACCATGCAATGTTCAAGTTGTGACTCTTGGTAAACCCCTAGCATTTTATGTAACTACATAGTAGAAGATTCCAGTTAAGAACTGAGATAAGTATTAGAATCAGAAAAGAAGGCATTTAAATGGCACATAAGGAAACTATAGAAAAACTGTGCCTATAGATTACTAACCAAAAACATGCATAATACAGCATATTAAAAATGAATCTTCTCTCACATAATGTTGGGCTACATCAATATAAATTAAATAATTTCAGGGGGATGTTTTTGTTAAATTTTGTTAAAATACAAGTGCACACTACAAGAGGATTAATGAACAGGTCTGATCTGCCTTATGTATTTTATTGTTATAAGTAACTAAACACTAATTACACAATCAAACACAATAATTTTGTCAGAAAATCAATTTTTCTCTCCCAGAGAACAAAGAGACTGCTAAGCTTAGTGTCTTTGATATTCAGGAAAAGGACAAAAGCAGACACACACACACACACCAGCAATTCAGAGTCTATCATTTTAAATGGGAACTTCCTCAATTAGGAATAGGTTTGGTTGCCTTAATCACTGTATGCCTTAATGACACAAATTGTGGAATGAAAAAGAAAAACAATGCCTGTCTTAATTTTCCTGGATCTCTTGTTAATATCAGGGACTGGGTTACTGCATCCATTAGACTGGGTTGATTTTATGGACAGAATTGTATTATCCACCCAATTTTATGTAGAGCTGAGAGATTCTTATTTTTGTGTTCTGATCTTTGTTCTGCAAGTTTCATTCTGTTCCACGCCCCATGTCAAGTATGTAGCATCTCAAATATATACAAATATTTTTAATGTACTAACATCAGAGAGTGTGAAAGTCTTGAACAGATGTTTGAATATAGTTTTTACATCAATGATAGAATGCAAACTGGAATTTAATGTAATAATTTTAATAAGTTAATATTAACTTGTCTAATGGTTAAAGCACCAAGCTAGAAGCCAGGAGATGGAGAATTCTAGTCCTGCCTCGGGCTTGAAAACCAGCTGCATGACTTTGAGCCAGACATTCACTCTCAGACCAATTCATATAAAAGTTGATGTTTTGGGAAAAATAGGAAGTACAGTATTAGGTACGCTCACTGCCTTGAATTATTTATAAGAATTATTTATATGGCTGCTTTTAGAAATTAGCTGTTCTATTTTCAGATTTATAGTTTAAACGTTTTTTTCTTTCTTAATGGGTACTTAAATTGTACTGGAATTTGTTCTTATCTACAATTATATTTAATAATATTATGTTTCTGTATGTTACCCTATTCTTCTTCAAAGGTAGCTAGGAATTGAATGAAGTTATCAAACAGGATTGTCCAAGTTACAATTTCTTTTTGAAATGGATTCACTAACCAAAATCCTAAAGGTCAGACAGGCGTAATATCAACCCAAGAACTATTCATAAATTGTATAATTTTTCTATGAATTACCCTTTACTCTATGCTTAAGTAGCAAGAATACATAAATACAGGGAATTTGCAGTCTTTTCATTTCCAGAAACCCAGCCATTTGACTTGCCTCAAAACTAAACAATATTACAACTTAGGTGTATGTATGTATAAACACACACATACACACACACCTCAAAAGGTCGGTTAGAATCCCTATAAAGTCATGCAATTCCCTCGATTACACAACTAGGGACATACAGCAGTTGAACCAAGAGGAAAGCAGCAGAATTTGTCTCATTCTCCACCTACATACGTAGGTAGACAAAGTGTATAGCTACGTAGTGTGTTTGAGAAATGTTAAAAACTGCCTTTCTTTTAAAGCCATTCTACACAGTTGTTATATTTATACAAAACTTGTTAATTAGGAGGGATCCAGGTTTAGGGGCAACCCAGACCGACCAGTCCGAACCAACAAAAATTAAGAAATCGCCACTTTCCTCCCCAGAAACCTCCTCCTATGCCCGAGGGGCTCCCGTTCTCGGCAGTGCCAAGATTCACCGGGTGAGGAGGAACAAAAGACACGTATTGAGGCACAAGCCCCATCGTCCCCAACCAGAACGGCCACTCCGCCGGGCTGTGGAAAATAGGTTCAACAGGATAGAAAGAAGCAAGTTGCCCAAAGCTTATAGAAGGGGGGGGGGGGGAGAGGAGCAGATGCGGCGGCGGCGGCGGCTGCGTGACTTTCCTCCAGCTAATCTTCCCAGCCGACTCCGGACTCGCCGCTTTCTCCGTCGGCACTCGGCGCACGCCGTTTAGCCACCTTTCCCGCCTCACCGTCTGGAAGCTGGCCCCGAAGCGGCAAGGCCAGAAGCAAAAGAAAGAGCGACGTTCTCGCCAAAGACGACAGCGACAGCGTTTCCCCCATCGCGGTACACTTCACTCTCTGCTCGGTGTCCGCCATGGCTGCCGCCATACCGTCGCCGGGGGAGGTGGCTTCTTCCAGTCCCGCCCACCCGCGCTACTAGGCAACTGCGTTCGGCAGGAGGGGAAGCCTCTGACGAAACGAGAGTCTCCTCCCCTATCGCCCAACCTTAATTTCCTACGAAAGGTATACGTGCGATGTCGTTTGTAAAGCGGCGCCTCGTCTGAATACTACACTTCCGGGTTTCCTGTGCAAAAAAAAAAAAACCTGTTGGAAAAGGAAGCTCGGGGTATGTCACTCTTCACGTTTCCATCTCTCTAGTCTACTAAACATCCTAAGGGGCCAGGAATTTTTGGAGGGTTTGATGGTAAAATACTGTACGAACTCTTGCGTAATTTGCATTGGAAAATAAAATGTGGGGTTCTCTGAGCTTGTATTCTTGCAGATGCTTCATTACCAAACTAGATATCAACAGTGCTAGTAGGGAATGGGATTTACTCAGTTTTATATTCAATTGGCTTGCATTGTCAAGTGGTCTTAGTATTTTTTTGTTTTGCGGGGTTGTTTACTGTGGCTTAACTAGTTTTCTTTAAATCTGCTATAATAGTCGTTAAGCGAGGATTAATGTCTCATATTTTCCCCACAACAGCCACCCTGTGAGTGACCAGTCCAAAGTCACCCAGCCTGGCTAAGGCAGGACTAGAATTCACATTCATTCTGTAGCACTATCTAATATCTATAATATTCAAAAAGAAAGTCCATTTTCTACTAGCAAGGTGGATAGTACTTTTAACATGCACTGATACAGCTTTTCCTTTTGCATATATGACAACATAGTTACATTCTTTCAGGAAATATCCAAAGGTTAAGGTTGATTCATGGATGTTATCCTATATTCAGAACAACTGAAATAATTGTCTCTATAAGCACATTTCTTAATTATCATATTGACAAACCCAAATGATATCTTTGACTTGACTCTCCGCGGAGAGTCTTCTTCTTTTGACCCTTCTTTTGGAAGCTGGATATCAACTCTCAGCCACCATTTCTACCAGTGACACTTTCATCCAGACCCAACAGCTGTATGCTGCCATGGCAGACACTTTCTTGGAACACATGTGCCAACTGGACATTGATTCCCCGCCAATCACTGCAAGAAACACTGGCATTATCTGCACCATCCGGTCCGGCTTCTCAGTCAGTAGAAATGCTGAAAGAAATGATTAAATCTGGAATGAACGTTGCCCGTCTCAACTTCTCTCACGGAACTCACTAGTATCATGTAGGAACAATCAAGAATGTAAGACAAGCTACCAAAAGCTTTGCTTCGATCCAATTTCTTACAGACCCATTGCCATTGCCCTGGATACAAAGGGGCCTGAGATTCGAACTGGGCTCATCAAGGGGAGTGGTACAACAGAAGTGGAGCTCAAGAAGGGCTGAACTCTGAAACTGACTCTCGACAACACTTTCATGGACAAGGTGCGATGAGCATGTATTGTATTGTGTTTAACTGGCCTCACAACTTTCTTTTATTACGCTAAATTTTTTAAATTTGAACATTCAAATCCTTTACTCAATTATTCTCTACCTTGCATTATTCACAGAATGTTACAAAGGGCCAGGTAAGCCCATTTTGCTTGTTTTTCCTTTTTGAGAAAAATACCTAGTGCCATACCTCACATATTAGAACTAGGGCCTCACTGTTTGGAACGATTAGAAAGATTTATAGCAGTCTAAATTGGTGTAGAAAAATCTCTAGAATATACAGTATTAATTTAGAGATCAAAGCAAGGTCAACAATATCATGTTACTTCATATTCACCCAGACAATTCTTGTAGATTGTGCAGTGATCTGACCAAAATCACCCAAAAAACTCAGTTTGCACTTCATACTATATCCTCACACTAATGTATGTATGTATGTATGTATGTATGTATGTATGTATAATCTTATATCATTACATATTGCTTTTTTGTACAATTTCATTGCCAGATAAGGACGTTGAAATGCACATGGAAAGGCAATGGTTTTTGAAAAGACGTTTTATCAAAATAAGCAGAACTCTTTTTTCTATCATAATGAGCAGAACTGTTTCACAGAAGTCATAATGCTATTTCACTAGTTATCAATGGAAAACTAGAGTGTTTCATATACTCCCAGATAGGAATGTTAAAACTATTTAAAAAGACAGACACAATTAGAGATGAAGATGTTTTATTTATGTTGGAAGGAAGATGTACTTTGTTTATCTTTAAGTGGTGTCCAGTACATTAGGGTCTAGTTCCACACACACACAAATGGAAGACTGAAGATGCATCCATTAAAACTGCTTTAAAAAAAATGATAAAACAAAAGTCCATTTTGTTTAATGCAGTGCCACTAAGGGATTACAATAACAACAGGTTGTTTCGGTTCATTGCTCCGTTGTACAAGCTTCTTAATAATCAGTGCAAGAGAAAGGATGTGAAATTTTATATCGGATTGGCTGATTTACATCGAACTTCCTACACACCAAAATAGTACAACGTGAACATTCTAAAGCACTCTAAAGCTGTTGAGTGTAAAAGAGAGCTGTAGGAGGGAAAAGTGAGACTTATTAAATGTGTGTGATGCACCTGCCTTGACAGCCTGTTGAATAACTGTGAACGCTCCATTCGGGAATGAAAGCCTGATGACTTAGCAGAAAATTGTGTTTTCTGCACCCTGTGATGAATCAGCATTTTCACAGCATGAATTTCAGATGTGTCTTCCACTACAATCATCATCAATATTACGAAAGGTAATTCCTTCATACAAGAGTTGATAAGCATGTAGCTCCAACCAACAATATACCCCAAATGCCCAGAACTAGAGAAAGTAATTCCATCTTTCCCTGAAAATACATGCTCTGAGGTTTAGCCTTTAACCAGATTTAATATGACTGACACACAGCAATAATTGCATCCCAGACGTAAAACATTGAAAAATACACTAAATCCAGAAGGTAGCTATGCTGTATAGTGTTTCAGAATTAGCAATGGTAAACTCCCTTCTTTTATGCTTCGAATTCCAGTCCTAGACCCAGCTTGTGGCCACCTGCATTAATATTTTTCCCATCCAGTAAAGCAGACAATGTCAATTTGATACCTAGGCAGGAAATAAGAGAAAAGTTATTAGCATTGATTTGTAAGCATTGCAAGGATTTTAAAGAACTTGGTTAGGAAAAATGTTGGAAGTTCTATAAAAAGGAACTTATGCAGACACCTTTACCTTTCCTGATACGCAATGAATCCAACTCAATTGCTGCAATATCTATAAAGTTAAGGATTGATCAGAATATCTATGATTCCTATCTATTTAGATTTTGTTTGGGGATAAACCATAGATATATCAGGACTTAATTTTATGAATTCATAGAAGGTAGCATTTGCTGACTTTCACCCTTTGGCAAAGGTAGTAACAGATAATATTTAATTAAATGAAAATTCAGAGCTTGAAAGAACTGATTAGTTTTCATTACAGGTTTCATATAAATGGCACACAACAATTTAATTATTGGCAAAAAAGATTTAAATTTAAAAAAAATGTCAGTTATATCAAACACATTTCATCTGTACATACCTGGCTTCAGAATCTGAGTATATCCTAAACCAATCAGACTGGAATTATTCACTTTAGCCTGCAAAACAAAGTCAATTATGTAACAGTATTCTTTCAAAGTGTTTGCTGCATAGTTCATAAACAATTCATCAGGTCAGATACAAGGAAGTGAGTATGTCAAATAACTTTTTCAACATTTTACTAAATGTTCAGTGAAAGTGCACCTAAGTTCATGTGTAAATTTTATAACAACTAGAGATGTGCAGAAGTCATATTTTAGATTGAAGCCGTTCAATTTAGTCACTCTGAAAATAGTTCAGTTATGATTTGATACCTACATCTGTCTAAAATTTCATTGTATATTGCCTCTATTTTAGGATGCGGGGGAAAACAGAAACCTCTAAAACATTTTTTGTTTTAATAAAAGTGGGATGAAATTTGTAGTTCAGTTATTCAATTTCATAGAAATGAATAACAATGCGCTGGGAGTTATGTTTATCATATTTATTACCACTACAAAACTGAATTATTTTTTTCTTTGCATTCAAATTTATTTAATTCAAAAGAGCACCTAAGTATAGATTTAAAGCAGAGTATGAGCAATTTTGTAGTGAAGATTGCATCTATGTCAGTGGTGGGATTCAAATTTTTTTACTACTGGTTCTGTGGGCGTGGGCGTGTGACTGGGTGGATGTGGCTTTTTGCTTTTTTGCTGCCCCACCCATTTTGGGAACTTCCTAGCCTCAGAGGAGCCTCTGGGGGGCAGTTTTTGCTCCCCTAAGGTTCCTCTGAGGCTCAAGAAGGAAAAAAACAGAGCATGGGAGGGACATGCAGCACCCCTCCAACTCCATTTTGGGAGCTTCCTAGCCTCAAAGGAGCCTCTGGGGGGGGGCGTTTTTGCTCCCCTAAAGCTCTTCTGAGGCTCAGGAAGGAAAAAAACAGAGCATGGGAGGGGTGTGCAGCACCCCTCCAAGCTCCATTTTGGGAGATTCCTAGTTTTGCTCCCCTAAGGCTCCTCTGGGGCTCTGGAAGGCAAAAAAATTTTTGCCTTCCTGGGCCTCAGAAAGGAGAATCCCAGCACAGCTGATCTATGCACAGCTGATTATCGGGAGGGGAAAAAAAAGAAATACCTTAGGCGAATGTCAGGTGGGTGGTTAAGCAAGCATCGGGCGGGAGGGCGACCAGATTGGGGGCGTGGCCAGCCAGAACTTACTACCGGTTCAACCGATCCGGTGCAAACCGGCTGAATACCACCACTGATCTATGTGTATGAGAGAGCAAGTGTAAACTTTAAACAAAGCCTTTCTTACAGAGCAGATGTGCACAGCTCTCTACAACCCTTTATAATATTTATACCTTTTAACTTGTTAAAGGCCAAAGAGGCAGGAAGGGAGGAAGGAAAGCTGAGGGTCTAAATCTGAGGCCTTTTCCTCCCTCCTTTTCACAGCAAGACCTTTAGGCACTCTTTTCTCAGACATGTACTACATATTTGCAGAAAGGCTCCATCTGCTGTAAGCTATTAACTCTCATCTCTCCAGCATCCACCCTCAAAAAAAATGGGTGACAATATTTGTGATAAAATTTTTAACAAATTGATTTGAATGCTAAACAAAAAAAATTATCTAAGTGGAATATTCCCTTGTCTTTCAAATGACACAAATTAAGTTACATTATTTACTAAAAGGTTTATTTTTCTATTCACTAAATCTAACTTAATTTTCTTTAAGTTAACACTTTCCTATTGTAGTTTAGAAAAAGAGTAATAAAAATTTACATGTGGCTTATTGTTAACTCAGAACAAAAATATGGTAGTTCCATTCACACTTCCACCCAATTATTATCAGGGTGCTTGTGATAATCCAGAAGTGCCAGTTACTCACAAGTACACAATCAGGCAATGTTAACATACTGATATGGGAAATTCAGTGAGAGATAAGTTGCATACACCAAACTTGTCTAAAGGAAACTAGAAAAAAGTAAAACGATTTTAAGACCATGCCACTGTATGGAAAGCAGCATTTTAAGAACCTGTATTTATGACAAAGCATATGGTACAAGTTTCTCTTTTCTCCCAATGCTTCTTTACTTGCTTGTACCTCATTTGATAAAGAAACAATTCTGTGAAACAAGAAAAAGGAGTATTGACTAAATATTTTAGTAAAATCATTTGTTCAAACAATAATTGCCTTTGAAATTGAAGGCTCTCTAGTCCAGAGGTTTGCAACCTGTGGCTCTGGAACCATATGTGACTCTTTCTGCCCTCTGCTGTGGCACCCTGTCGGCTGATCCCACCACTGGCTGGCCCCTCCCCTCCCTGTCACTCCTCGCCTGGCCTGAGAAGGTAGGGGTGATGGTAGGGGATGGAGACTCACTCCATATTCCAGAGCAGGTGGTGACTGGGTGGGAGTCAGTGATGTCAAGTTGGCCATGCCCACCCAGTCACACCAGTTGTTAAATTATTGCCTCTCAGTGGGAAACGGGTCCAAATGGCTCTTTGAGTGTTTATGGTTGCAGACCCCTGCTCTAGTCCATTATTGTCATGGAATCAAATTTTACTTACAGAAAAAGATGCATCTGAATCAATCTGATATTTGGCTGCTATTCCAAAGCGGGTGTTGCTGTTTCCAGCTGTCCAAGCAAGATTGACAGCAGTTTCTAATTTATCATTCACCTTCTGATAAATGGAGCCTCCAAATTCTGTACCATCATTTCTATAATACATTCAAATGTTACATGTCGTGAGAATCTTATTCATGAAAATATAGATTAGTTTTGAAAGATATTTTAAAATACTTTTTTCTGCATGTGTATAGCTAATGCAAACATGTGAGTAAAAACAGATGAGATCTTCAATATGAGTACAGGTAGTCCTCAACTTACAACCATATGTTTAGTGACTATTTGATGTTACAACGGCACTGAAAAATGTGATTTATGACCATTTTTCACACATGACTGTTGCAATATCCCCATGGTCTCATGATCAAAATTCAAAGGCTTGGCAACTGGCATGTATTTATGACTATTGCGGTCTCTCAGGGTCATGTGATCACCTCTTGCGACTCTGACAAGCTAAGTCAATGGGAAAGGCCAGATTCACTTAAGAACTGCAGTGGTTCCTTTAACAGCTGTGGCAAGAAAGGTTGTAAAATGGGGAAAAAATCAATTAACTGTCTTGCTTAGCAACAGAAATTTGTGCTCAATTGTGGTACTAAGTCGAGAACTACTTGTAAACAAGAGTAATATTTGAATTAATTCCTTTGCTTGTGTATTTTGGAATCTATTAGCTTTCTATTAGAATCCATTAGAATGGAACATATTCATGATTCTTCAATGGCTTTCATATTTTTTTAAGTACATTTAGGGCGTTAACTCCAGAAATAAAAGTGATCTCAGTACAGAAATATGATGTAGAATTAAATCTCCCTGGATATCATTCATCCTGCTCTTTTATCAATTCTTTTTCAACCTTTTTGCTTATGCAACACCAGATTTTTTACTATGACCACATATGGCACATAATTGCCTGCGGATTCCATATCAAGTGTCAAACATCAAATGAAATTCATTTAATTGGTTACCGAAATCATAGGATTCTGTAAGATATGGATAAGAAAGTAAAAATCTGATAAGATTGGATGATCTCCTGAGATTATTTATTTTAGTACCTTTCCAGGGATTACTGGCAGTGTCCTTGTGGATCAATTCAAATGAATCATGATCTAAACTTAACTCTATTCCCTTTTGTTTCATTATTTGGTTTTCAATTTATTCTAAAAAGTATATTCTACTTTCAGAATGCAATACATGTTTAGGTAAAACCATAAACAGAAAAACTGTGTACATTTAGCTCAATAGTTTCTCAATCATCAGTTACCTTGATTCCTGGTGATTTCATAGGATTATGTCCATATTTTTTTGGCAACTACTTGCCTTTTTTCCAGACATTCTGTTGACTTCCCATATGAACGTTAAAACCATGGGATTTCTTAATAAAATACTAAATGGCCTGACTCTGCTTACTTTAGCAATAGTTGGCCAATAAGGCAACAAACAATTTGTAAAATCATCAAAATTCAGTAAAACTATTGAAAATCCTTACATAATATCTGAAAGCTTCTTAAAGAAGAAAATAATTTGAGCTATTATTTTTTAAAATAAAATGGCTGATCAGCTTACAGTCTCACGCTTATGAAGTCCAGATGATTTTAGGGATTAAAAAAAAAATCTTAATACAGATGAATACAAAATATATGTACTGTTATCCCTTCATGAAGCACCTATCTCACATATCAGCTGCAGCGGTCGGGTAATTTTTAATGGTTACTCTTATACATTATTTTATGATAGTCAGATTCTTGCTCCTGAAGTGAAAGATTAGAACAACAATACAACACTCATTGCCAATGAGCTTTATTTTTAGATCTTCTCTTTCCATCTGTGCTGTATTACAACTTTATTCATATAGCACAGCTTCACTCTGATAGAAGGCTATGAGACAGCAAAGAATTATCTGTGCTTTACCTGACAATAGAAATCAATTCTCAGACTTCTAATTATGTCTGCAAAACCCTCTTTGGATAATGATTTTCACAACATGGTACTGGCTTTGATAAGAATATTAACATTGCATCAAAAACGGTTTCTTAATTCAATTTCTTACTAAGACTCAAAATGATGTTCAGGTTACCTTCAATGATAAAATGTTTCAAAACTGCTCCTTTATTGCTTGAAACAGGAATCTACAGTACATCCCCCAAATCTTTGAGATTTTGTTTTCTATAAAATCCAGGAGGCATATATCCAGTGGCAAAGGACCACATATTGTTTATTCCTTGTCTATCATATACAGATATTATTGTATATATCATTACGATGTACTAAGAAAGAACTAGTACTAGTTCAAAAAGACAAAGTAAGATCATAAAGCAGGGTGGGCAAAATGTGACCCTCTACTGTTACCTGAAGTTCAAATACCATTAGTTCTATCAAGGCAATAGTGTGGGACTATGGAAGTTATAATTCAGCAATATTAGTTGGGGGAAAAGATTCCCCATCCCTGTCTCCAAAATGGACTCCTCATAAGGAAAATTATACAGGTACACACACACATCAAAATTCATCCTTTCATCTTTCAAACCTTGTATTTAGGGTACCCAAAATATGTTCTCTCAGAATTTTTTTTAAAATGGAAATACTGACAATAGTTTGTTTTCACCAAGATTTTTCTTTTGGTTATAAATTTTCACCCAGCACAATATTATCAGTACTTACACATTAGTGTGAAGCTGAAACTCATCAGTCTTATAGCCAACAGCAAAGTTACTCTGAGTTATTCTGGTTTTAGCTGTCTCAAAAGTCATTTGGTAGCCAGCCAGCCAGCCTTCATAGCCACAGACAAAGGCACCACGTATTGAAGGACCCGCAATATCAAAATCCATATCACAGCCCACATTGATATGTTCCCGCTTATATCCAGACTTGATTTTAGCATTCTTCTTTCTAAATGGGAAAACAAAATTTTATATTGCTATTTTTTAAAATGTTTATTATTAGTGGCAAAGAAGGATGAGATACACATTTTGACTCTGATCTCGAGAACAAAGCAAACAAAGAGCATACGAAATAAACCAATTAAAAATGTATAGTACTCTACTTACCAGCTGGCATCAACCTGCTACAAAGTTCACTTGACTGACAGAGTTTGCTTTCCATAATATTAGAGTATTTTTTTATAAGCCATTCTTGGCTTTCACATGTTTTGAATATTTTGGCTTAGCAAGACAAAATATGAATGGTCAAGCTACAACATCTTTACTTAACTCTACCAAGGGTTTCGGTCAGTGCCCTTGGGTTACACAATAATATTTTATTGTAATAGTTGAATATATATGCAATTTGAGTTACAATAAAATATTATTGTGTAACTCAAATTGACTTATTACTCTAATTTAGATGAAACAGCTATACCAATGGACCACAAAGAGTAAGAAAGCAGAGTAGTGGTTAAGCTGAGTCTGGGATGGTTTGGGAAGGGTCTGAAAAAAGTGGATCTTTAAACAGTTTAACATAGAACAAAGCATTGTGTAATCATGGATAGAAATGAAGAAAGAAGTGGAAGAAAAGAAACCAAGGGGGCAAGCGAGTAATAGATGAACCTGACAATTGAGCAGAGCAGATGAATTGGTAAGGCAGAAGAATGAGGAAAAAACAGCAGGTTCAGAGAGGATGCCATCAGAACTGTATAGAGGGAGGTCACATGGTGTAATTTTTTTTTATTATTTTTATTTTATTTATTTATTTATTCCATTTTATGGAATAAATGTATGTAATATTATAGTGTGTCTGTTACTAGAATTCACTGAAGAGATTTTTCTTTTTTGTCTTCATTGTGAATTGTGTTAGGAGGGTGCATGAAGGGAGACTCAGTCAATCTCATTGTACACATGTTATACTCTGACAATAAAAGTTGACTTGATTTGATGATCCAAAACAACAAGCTCCTGTCCCTGAGGTACTGTGACTTCTAGATATTCCTTCAGAGTATTGAGCAGAAGCTGGGATGGTATGCCATTTGCATGCAATGGTGTATCACTGAGAGACTCTTCCTTCTCTAAAAGCAGAATGATATTGTACTGTATTGTATTGTACTGGTAGAGAGGAAAGATTAAGGACAGCTACTTGTCACTCTTCTCCTCCCTCCCATTTCTGCTACTAGCTATTTGGTCGCTTCTCTGTGCCCTTTCCAACCCATTCTTCTCACTTCCAAACTCTTAATAGACATCTCCAAAAAAAACCCAAAAAGATGTGACAAATTTCCCAAACCTCCCCCACTCCCCACCCCCCCCCCTAAAAAAATCAGCAGTCCGATAGAAGCTTGTTTGGCTAACAAGCTTTATGAAAAGCATATGCTTTCTTTAAAAAAGCAAAAACAATCAGAAAAAATAACTATTTCCCCCATACATTGTACAATCTCTAAGGATTTGCTTTAAAAATCTAGCCTGAAGAAAATAAGCCTCCAAAATAGTATGGCTGACAGTACAGAAAGGAGAAGGCTAACAGTTCAATAGCACTAATGAAATCTTGCACTGGCAACTTCTGACATATCTATTTATTATAAACAGAAATTAGCCATAATTAGGGTAATAAGCTCAAATACTAAATATTTTTAAACAGCATTATAATTCAGAGATTGAATTAATATATGTAATGTGTTAGAAGATGGAAAGAGTCAGTTCTTGTCTGAAATAGTAAATTTTTACTTTATAAATAAAAGACGTTTATTTATACACCACCATTCCCATGTGTTCATCCTATATGATTCTAATCTGCTTATTATAGCTATATATAGCTACTGTGGGTATGCAAAACATTTCATTCAAGCTTTGAGCACTTCATGAAATATCCCACCTCAAATGCAAAATACTAAGAATTTTGGGAATGTGTCAAGTTTGCAGAAATGCTTTTCTAACATTTTCTAACTTCCAAACTGTATCAGGTTTCCTGGTCAAAACTGGTCATTTTGCAAAACTTCCTGCTGAAGAATTCTGAAATAAGACTTTGTACAGCTCATAAAATTTTGTGTTACTAGCAATGGGCCTGGTTCACTTCTAAACAATGTTTACAATATTTAATAAAAGAACAACAGGTAAACATATGGACCAGTTTGCAGTAATGGTTAAGACACAGGCCAGAAACTGGGAGTTTGTGAATTCTAGTTCTGCCTTAAGCACAAAGCCAGGTGGATGACCCTTGGTATGTCACAATCTCTCAGCCCTAAGGAAGCAATTGCAAACCACTTCTGAAATCTTCCCAAGAAAAATTCAGGGATTTGTTCAGGCAGTTGCCTGGAGTCCCCATTGACTTGAAGGCAAACACACACAGAGATGTGGTAATCCAGATTTTCACAAACTAGGTGATCAATATTAAACGATATTATTCTATTGTTGAAATGTACTTACCCAGTATTAGGTGAGAATGAGGAGTCAAAAGTCAATTTCAGTCCATGTGTCAGCTGAAAAGAAATCCAGTAGTTGAATATATAGTTTGAAAGCAGTTTGATTAAATATTTGATCAATTAAGGTAATTTTGTAAATGAATGGTCACTCACCTGGTCTTCTAAAGTTATTTCTGTTCCTAATGTATTGTCCGTGTTCCACTTCTCTGTAAACGTCAAGCCATATTCTTTCCATCTGTACTTAGTTTCCAAACTTCCAGTAACTTTGCTTGTTTCTGTATTTGCAGAACCTGAACTTGTAAATTCCTGAAGTCAAAATAGAATATTTTTATTCACAATTATATCTTAGATGAGATATCCATATCCTGTACTATGAAAATGTTATAACCTATATGAAAAAAAAAATCTCATTTTGATTTTTATATGTCAGTTGTGCTAATTCTGACACCATTAGAAATGATAAGCATTTGTCATTTAAAGTTAAGTAATGATCAATATCCCTCACCTACCAAACCCATGTACTGTAACATGTACAGTAATGACATGAAGGGCATAATCTTGAATTACCCCGATTAATGTTTCTGTGGAAATTGGATATTTACAAAACAAAAAACCAAAAATGTTATAACAAGATGAAATGCAAGTTAACATCCAAAATGGTCAAGAGATAAAAATTCAAGCTTATATTTAAATAACAAAATGCATGCTCAGTTTTTCCTACTCACCAGTCCATTTTCAGATTTTGTTTTCAAATCCAATTTTATTAAACCAAATCCTAAACAAATAAAAATAGGCTAGTATTAGTAACATGCAGGTCAAGAGAAAATACACAGTATATCACATTATAAAAGTTGAGCTTCTTATGTAGGAAGAAGAGCATTTCAGAAATCAGGTTTATTTTGTTTTGTTTGGCTTCTTTTAGTTACACTGAATATTACCCTACTATAAGACTATTGAAAATATTTGGGGTGTTTCCAAATGATGCTTTGCAATCTAGCCAGCCTTATTTATGGAATTTTGCTGGGAGTGCATCTGCTCTTTGGAACTTATTTTCCCATTATTTTTCAATATATTTTTTTCACATAAAGCTCTTTCAAAAGAAGAAAAAATGTTAAACCATGATTTGGGAGTTTCAGCATCTCCCTCCAAACACACACTTTTTGCAGTGCTGAAAAGTAAACTAAAGCATAGATATTCCTCGACTTACTACCACAACTGAACCCAAAATTTCTTCCTGTTTCTTGCTAAGACAGACGTGTGAATTTTGTCCCATTTTACGACCTTTCTTGCCCCATTCAGTGAATTAGTTGTTAAGTTAGTAACATGTTTGTTAAGTGAATCTGGCTTCCCCATTGACTCTGCTTGTCAGAGAAGGTTGCAAAAGGAGATCACATGACCCCAGAACACTGCAAAGTTTATAAATATGAGTCAGTTGCCAAGCATCCAAATTTTGTTCCTGTGATCATGAGGATATTGCAATGATCTTAAGTGTGAAAAATGCTTATAAGCCATTTTTTTCAGTGCCGTTGTAATTTCAAATGGTCACAAAACAAATAGTTGTAAGTCGAAAACTATCATAGGACAGCTTAGGCAAAGTCATTCAAACTATAGCCTGTGAAAAACAAATTGCAGAACAGTCCCCGAGGCTCTATTCAGGTCTCAGGGTGCTATAGGCTGATCCAATGGGTGGGCAGGAGACTCGGGAGTCAGGAAATAAGCAATCCTGAGACTGACAAAGTACCAAGTCTAAGGATGCCCTCGGTAACTTTTCAGGAACATGCAGAACTGTTGTGCTTAGTTATTTTAGAAACAAAGGCTCGAATACCTATAATTGAGTCATGCCTGCATCTATTTCAGAGAAACCACCAGGGACTGGCCTCTTGGCTGGGAATAATTGAATAATCAGCTCTTCAACTTAGATCAGTTGACTTAACTATTTAGCATTTGGACCTCTGGACTGTGTTGGACTAAACTTGATGGACTCTACATCAGGATTCAGTTTTAGACTAAATTAACTGCGCTGGTTCTGAAACAACATTCTGTTTTGCTATATATAATTTGTGTACTTGCTAGACACATGCACTATATACTTTTCCCTTGACTCCTTGTAATTCATTGGTTACCATTTGTAAATCAAGCTAGCATATGTGTGTGCTCAGTCTAAAATGGAACAGAAAAGTTTGTGGTATAGCAGAAAAGACATCGGTCTTTTCTTCAGTTTTTTCTTAATCATTAAATGAATTGGATTTTTCAATACTAAGGTTCCAAAGACTCTTCAATGAAAAACTAGGTTTTAGTGCTGTATGACTTGAACTTCTAAAAATGATAGTGACCATGCTTTATAAAGGGAATAAGCCATTGTTTGAACTAAGAAAATCAGAAGAGAAAAGAAGGCTGGAAACCTATCATATTACAGAAATTGTTAAATTATTTAAAGGGACCACGTCCTTAAGTTTGTTCCACAAGCTTGTCCTTTAACAGTTAGATTTGTAATTTTCTACTTATTTATTGGAGAATGAAAGCAATGCATTTTAAGTAGATGTATTACATATTCTGATTGCATAATAAAGACATAACTAGGTTAAGTTACTGGCCATCCATAAATAACAACTGGATTCTGGATCAATAATGCCTAGCCTATATTTATACATTGATAAGAGTAAGGAATGCATTGCTAAGGAAAATATCATGAGCTCAGTTCATGGCAACTACACAGACAAGTCCATGTTGTTGCCTTGACAACAAAGTTGCCATAGCCTTCGGGGATGCTTTTCTAAGCCACATCCCTGGAATTTTTTGTTTTCTCCCATCTAAGTACTAACCAAACTCAGCCTATATAGTTTTATTCCAGAATTATATAAAAACAGCTAGGTGCTGGCACTTTTTAGAATAAACCCAAATAAAACTCTCATATTCAAAAGTCAAATTTTGCTAGATCTCAAATAATAAGCACATGAATGATTACATAAGCTGTCAAACAAGCCATTAAACCTGGATAAAAAATGAGAAATATAATACATTGATTTGCTAACTAACAATACCACAAGTTCATTTTGTTTTAAAACCGATTGAAAGCAATAGAGTATATACAAAAGAATATTTGAATTACATTCATTTATTATTTATCCATCAATCTTATTGTTATATAGATTCCCTATAGCTAAAGAAGCCATAGAGAAGTTAATTCACTACATATAATATAATATGCTAAAGTTTAACAAAATAACATTAAAACTAAATTTAAAATACATAATATAATAGCAGTGTGAATTAATACATTGGACTAAGCCATATTGTGATTCACTTGGTTTTAATTAATACACCAAGATATATAGTTTATAAAACTAGCCATGGTTCAGCAGATTAATGTTACACAATTACAATACAATATAAATTCTTCTCTGAGCCTAACATTGACCACAAGAATGCCATATGATATAGTAAATGTGATTCCCCATAGTGTGCCAATTACAAGTAGAAAATATTAAAATGTTATAATGTACTTGCAAATCATGACTATTGACAGATTAAGCAAGGTTCCCATTCTAAAAGAAGCACAATGATCAACACCTTACAATTATTTAACTTTTTTTTCCCTAAGAGATAGCAACAGCAATAGCATTTAGACTTATATACCGCTTCACAATGCTTTATAGGTCTCTCTATGCGGTTTACAGCATATTGCCCCCAACAATCTAGTTCCTCATTTTACTGACTGTAGAAGGATGGAAGGCTGAGTCAACTTTGAGCCTAGTGAGATTCGAATTGCTAAATTGCAGGCAGCCGGCAGGCAGCAGAAGTAGCCTGGAGTACTGCATTCTAATTACTGTGCCCCCGCACCTCTTGAGATCAGCCATTTGTAAATAAAGAAATACATATAATTTCATTACAAAAAAATAAGAACATTCCAGTAAATTATATACAAAACTAATAATTGTATAATACCTCCATGTGCAACATCTTGCTTCTCAAAAATGATTACAGGGCAAATTGCAGAAGGCATTTTGATACAAGTTATAAAGCCCTTTTACATTCTCTACTGCTAGAAATTTCATTTGGATGAAAATGTTAGAAAGTGATTGGCAATATTTACCATATCCCTTGGTGAAGATATCTCGAGCAGATTTTCCTAAATCAGTATATGGAGGAGGCACTGCCATTTTCTGTTAAAATAAAGATGCCACAATTATATTTCTGTATCAACCCAAAGATCTGCACTGTAATTATGATTCTAAAATATAGTTTACCAAGAAGCAAGCTGAAGAGCAATCCTAAATTCCAGATTTTAGCTCTGTGGGAAATTCAGAGGCCTTCAACACACTTGATCAGTTTTGTGATCAAACTGAAACCATTGTTATAAAAAATTAAAACAAGATTAAATATTCAATTGCTTTATCTATTTTGATTCATGCAGGTGCTACCAAAAACTAAGCTATGAGTCCATGTGTCCTAATGTAACAGTTCCCTATGGCTGGTTCATACTCAAACTTTGAAATCATGGTGAGTTGATGGAAATGCATGGTTGATTTGTAACAGTGTTTTTCAAACTTGGCAACTTTAAAATGTGAACTTCCCGAGCCAGGATTGAAAAACCATGATTTATAGTTTCCTGGTTCTTCAGTTGTACCCAGGTCCTGCCCAAGCTCCTAACCAATCCATGGAAGTACAAGACAAAAGCCACTAAAAACAGAGATAAAACAAACTAAAAATTTTCGAGTAACTCACAGTAATTTTGCTAATCTGCAAAACTGGCTCGGACAACACAAACTCTAGTTTAGTTTATTATATTACCCAGAAAATGTTCTGCATACTTGCCAGCCCTCTCAGGTAAGCCAGACAGGAAACTAGATCCACTTTACTATCAGGTTACATTAACAGAATCTTGCAAATCCAAAGGTACAAACTTTCCACCACCACTTTTTATGACTTGATTCATTAGGGTGGGTCCTTTCTAAATTTCTTTCCCTGGATGTTAAGCCAAGGAAAGATTGAAGGCATACTAGATCCAGGCAGAAGAACATCATGGCTTCAAATCTAAGGGACTGGTTTGGACAAAACCCAACAGCACTTTTTCGTGCAGCTGTTGATAAAAATAGGATTGCCAACATGATCGCCAGTGCTTGATGACTAATATGGCACAAGAAGAAGAAGGATGTTATGCAATTGGAGGTTCTTGCCTCTCTTGCTGTCTGATTGTTTCTTAGGCAGCATCTTTTCTCCTCAGATCATTCACATTCCATTGTAATATAACAGTATCTCTCTTCTTCCAATTAAAGTTCATGTTTCACATTACCTTTTTTTTTCCAAATATCCCCACCAAAAAAAACACAGTCTAATTTAAGTTGTTTAATCTTCCCCTTACAGGAGCAGAATAGCCATAATATAAGCTTGGGTGGCATAGCCAAGAAGGATTCAATACATGAGGCCCTGGTGATTTATCTGTGAAAAAGCATCACGTTATCTCACTTATGCATAATGTAAAATGGTTCACTGTAAACATTAAATGTTTCACCCTCAGTTCTTTAATGAAGCAGCAAATACAGGACTCCTTAAACTGCACCGCTTAATTTATTTTGCATTCACCACTACCTCTTTGCCTCTGAACACAAGCAGCTAAAGAAGCCTACTGTTTGGCAAAGATATTTGCATTATCTTAATTTTGTTCAAGCAGAAAATAAATTAAAAATAGGAATGTGCAATAGATATAGACAGTAAGCATTCTCGATTGGCAAAGGTCCCTAGAAACATTGGGATTTGAATTATTGCTCATTTTGGCTCCCTGGGAGAACCAATTTATGTTATAAGGGTATTACAAATGCAGTGATGCTTCCTAAGTATTTTAATAGCTACTTCCAGCATGAAGCATTAAGTGCCAGAACTAAATATTATTGCTAGATAAGTTAAGAAATTTTCTTTGACAATTTGAGCTCAATGGAATTATTATCCCAACCATACCTAGGAGGTTTCTTATAAAGATGCCTAGTGGAGCTACCAACATAGCCAAGGTTCTCAAATTATATTAGCTAAATAAAGGAGCAACTGATTACTTTGGGTGGGTTACCAAATGTTGAGGCAAAAAAAAGTCATCCTCTTTTTTTTGTCCTCATATCTTCTATCTAGCAGGCATAGCTTTGAAATCAAGTATTGTCTGTCTTTTTGAGGATCTAACAAGCTACATCTTCCTGAATAGCACTTTCCTAATTAGTGCTAACTGCAAGTTAACAATCTCATCTCTGTGACTCTGTGAATTAGCTGATTAGTACTCTCCCTCCTCTTGCAGCTGCTGCCTGAAATTGACAAGACCTTAAATCAAGTTATAAGCTAAAGAATTTTGCCTCCCAACTCAGTTTAGTACATTTCTGCCACAAAGAAAAGGTCTTCCTGATAGAGCAATATATACATGTAGGCCTAAATGCTTTTTTGGTAATTTTTGTTGCTGCAAGAAAGCTAAATACTTAGTGTGTCCTTCAGTCCCCCACCCAATTTCTTTTCAATTGGTTGTGTCCTCCTTTGCCTTTTGGGATATCTGGTAGCTCTATTTTGGGAGCACATCTTCCATGTCCCATTGATGTTCTTCCCATCTTCTCCCCTTCTTCAAGTAAACCTAGCATGGATATCACTCAAATAAAGAGAAGGAAATTTGGAGAGAGTTGACAAATGATCCTTCCAGATGCATAGTCTCTCCTCTTCACCAAGAAGTTAGTATCAGGGCATATTCATTCAAAATTCAGATTCATATAAATATGTAAGAGAAGTGGGGTGGGGGGGAATCTAACCTGTGTCTACAAAACAATGGAAGTTGCTGAAATTGATTGATATGGCTATACATGTAGAAGGTTATAAAAAATGGAAAAATACCCATTACCTTTAATCCTGATGCTAAAGAAAAAGAAAGCACATCATGAAAAGCAAATCTGATCCAACCTACTGAGGAAACAGCCAGCTGTTCAGTGCCTTGGGGAAAAATTAACACTGTCAGGGCCATCCAAATCTTTTATGTAAAATATACCAGGATACTTTACACTGGCATACACTAAGGCCAAGTCTTAATCTTTCTCGGTTACAAAGTATGTGCATATTTACTATTAAGAACATTTAAGGAGAGGCATCTGTAGAACAATTGTTTTCTCTCCCAAACAGTATCATTAGGTAACAGAGAAAACCACTAACATCCATTCTCTTAAAGCAGAGGTCCCCAAACTTGGCAACTTTTAAGATTTGTGGACTTCAACTCCCAGAATTCTCCAGCCAGCTATGCCACTTAGTGATGGTAATTCCTGTCCCAATTGTCTTTGTAAACCAGGGATAACATATTGTGACTTTTCCCCCCTTCGCTAAAACGGGGGTTGGGCATGGCCAGTGCATGATGCATCCGGCCTGTGGGCCACAAATTTGAGACCCCTATTGTAAACTGAGAATTACTATATTTACACATTTTGTGTGAAATATGACTCAGCGATTAAACGAATTAAAATTGATTGATCAATTGGATGTAAAATTTACAGGGTAATTGGCATACAGCATTAGAAATTTCAATGGAAGAAAATCATGAAATTTACAGTGAGAAAGTTGGCATTCTTAACTCTGTTTCTAATTCTATTTTTGTCTTTTCTCTATTTTATCATTTGTATCTGTAAACCTCTCAGAGTCACTTTGATAGTGAGATGCACCTTTGATAAATATTTTCCAATACCGATTGCTAAAATTGATCATTTTCAAAAAAAATATTTGGAAATGTAGCAAGTTGAATCATTCTATGATTGGCAGCATGCTGTAAAGCTCAGCCATTTTGGAAAATAATATATATAATATAATGAAATGAATTCTAAACAATCTGTTTTCCAATCTGCCATTTATCTACTAAACATCATTAGCCTTCACATCTCCACAAATTATACTAAAAGAGTCATTTATATTGGGTATATTTAGTTTAATGAAAAGAAGGACTGGGGTGACATGTTTCAATATCTCAGGGACAATATCGTTGCCACAAAGAGGGAGTCAAGCTATTCTCCAAACCACCTGAGGACAGGACAAAGCAATGGATGGAAACTATTCAAGGAGAGAAGCAATTTAGAACTAAGCAAAAATTTCCTGACAGAACAGTCAGTGAAACAACTTGCCTTCAGAAGTTGTGAATGTTCTAACGCTGGAAGTTTTTAAGAAGAGATTGGACAACCATTTGTCTGAAATGGTGTAGAGTTTCTTGCCTGAGAAGGGGGTTGGACTAGATCCCTTCCAACTGTTATTCTATTCTACTACCCACCAGAAAAATTATATAGCATACATCAACAATAGTGTCTTATGTTCCTTGGCCTTTTCTAAAATTGTCTTGAATATCTGCCATTTCTTCTTCCATATAGGACTCCAATCTGCATTGGGAGATCCTATGGATTATTTTGCTATCATGTGAAATTAAATCTATTGTATGATAGTTCATTAACTCTCCTTTTTTATATTGGAATGATGACCTCTTCCAATCTGTTGGCCACTATGTTATTCTCCAGCTTTATTGGTATAGCTCGTTACTATTTTTATTATTATTAAGTAAACTTTATTATATTTTACTATTTTTTTCTGCTGCTTTATTATTTTTTCTGTTGCTGTTTTCCATATTTCAGTGGTTATGCTAACAGTTCCTGTAACCTTCCAACTTGGTAATGACTAGAGTGCTGATCTAACTACATTTCTAGTATTATTGGTTCTTATAGGTCAGAGTATCTTCTCAGCTCCCTTGGATGTTGAATCCCTACTGTACAATATTTCAGTATACCATTTCTATCTTTGTTCAATCTCCTTTAAATTAGCTACTTGTCAGTTACTTTATGTCCACTGGCATCTTTAGCATATCAATTCGAAGTTGGAACTTTCTTCTGAATTCAGTTATTTTTTTAAAGATTTTCCTTGTTTTTCCATGTCTATTTCCATCTTCAATGTCTTTACAGATGTTTTCGTAATTCTTGTCTTTTATAGGTTGCTTTCTGAGATTTTAATCTTTCTTAGCTTTGACTTCTCTTTTTTCTTGGCAATTTCCCTGGTTCATTCTGATAGTTTGCTTTCTTCTATTTCTTCATCTTTGGCACTCTCTTTTCATATTGATCTTTAATGTCTTACTTAAATTCATTCCATAGTTCCTCTGGTTCTCTATCAATGGATTTCAGGGCTTCAATGTGATTCCTGCCATTTGGCTTGGAAATGATGGAGATCATATCATTGAAACTGATTGGCTTTCTTCTTCTTTAACATAATTTGAAACTTGCACATCAGAGTTCATTATCTGTTGTCAGAATGGCAATGTTTTTGATGCTATAATTGAATTCCTCCACCTCCTATGAAATTATTGGAATGGCAGGAATTGATTACAGGTAGTCCTCAAGTTACAACCACATTTGAACTCAAAATTTATGTTGCTAAGTGAAACATTTGTTAAGTGAGTTTGCCCCATTTTACAACTTTTGTTGCCATGGTTGTTAAGTGAATCATTACATTTGTTAAGTTAATAACACGCCTGTTAAGTAATCTGGCTTCCCCACTGACTTTGCTTGTCAGAAGGTTGCAAAAGCTGATCACATGACCCAAGGATACTGCTAGCGTCATAAATATGAGCCAGTTGCCAAGCATCTGCATTTTTATCATGTGACCAGTGCTGCAATGGTTATAAGTGTGAAAAACAATCATAAGTCACTTTTTTCAATGATGTTGTAACTTTGAACAATCACTAAATAAACTGTTGTAAGTTGAGGGTTACCTATAATCAGCCTCCTGTTTCCTAAGCCATAAGTCTGACTACATTTGCTTGCATGTTCTATTGATTTCAAATAGAACGTGATCATAAAACTAACTTCCTCTTCTTCATCAGTAGTTAAGCAAAGCATAAACTCAGATTATCATCATATTAAAAGGATTGTCCAATCAATATTATTCAGTCATTGACTACACTATAGCAGTCTTGCTATACCTTTCATAACTATAAAAGTAGAACCATTCCTTCTTTTGTTTTTCATCTCCTGAATAACAAAAACTGTGATGTTATGACTGAGAATGTCCAATCCCAGTCTATCTCATTTTATCTAAGATGTCAATTTGTAGCTGTTTCATTTCATATTTCACTGTGTTAAGCTTTCCCATCTTCATGTTCCTAGTGCAATTCTGTCCTTCAAGGTACAGTTATTTTTCACCTATACAACAACATTAGCAACTAGATGAAGACTTTAATCTAACCATGTCTTAAATTTGATTAGTATTTGGAAGAATTCTCACTTTCTCCCAGTGGTATTTTGAGTGCCATTCAACCTGACATTATTCAGCACAATATCATCAATCATTTTATATTTTCAATCAATAGAGTTTTCCTGGTAAAAATACAGAAGTGATTTACCACTGCCTTCTCCTACACAGTATAAATTAAAGCTTTGCCATTGTCACTAAAGTGACATCTGCATGCAGCGTCTTCCTACATTGCAGTTTATTATAGGTTCCTTAAATTTTATCAGAGTCTACAATTGATGTGGAACTTAGGTCTGAAGCCACCTAATATATGAAAAATAGTCTTGATTATCTCAGGAGGTTCTTCTTGTTTGAAAAGAAAGGAATAGTTTAAAGCAGGTGGCCTCCAAACCTGGCAACTTTAAGACTTGTAGACTTCAATTCCCAGAATTCCTCAGGTAGCCATTCATGGCTAGTTGAACAATTCTGGGAGTTGTCCAAGTTTGGAAACCCCTGGTTTAAACTATGAGTAAAAGTACCAGAATGAGTTCTCCTTAAAATCTTTCAAACATCAAAATTCCTGTCATCCTAAACCATCAAAACTCACTTCACTCTTTGGCTAAGCCAAAGCCAAACCAAAAACCATAGCAAAATATAATACAATGTATGAAAGCAAGTGCCAAATCTGAATATATAAAATATATTATTAGCAGTTCCAACTAAAACTCAGGAACTTCAACTCTTTGCTTTTACTAGAATTCAGCTCCTAACAATCCTACATCCAGATAAATGTTTGTACCTATTGTTTTCCACCACCTGAACAACCATTTTATTCCACTGCTTGCTTCATAAATTATAGAAGGATTGGCTCAGAGCTTGCTCAATCACAGTCCTTTCTTACCATCTTGGCACTGACAAATGAAAAATTAAAGTTGAAATTTCTAAAATGCTTGTGTACCTGAATCATCATTTCAGAGTAATGAAGGGCAAATGGGTTCAGAAAAAAAAAGTTAATATTTTGCCCTTTTAAAAAAAATTCACTTTTGATCCTTGTGAGCATACAGCAACCTTTCACAATTTAAATATTTTCTGATGTTTTTACTTAGCTTATAAAATGGCAAGGACTGAAACACTAATAGACATTAATTCTCCCACTTTCTTCAGACAGAATATGTATAAAATTGTCACACATGTAACAAGATGAGAAGAATAATATATCACAAACATTTTTTTCCGCATAAAGAGTCATTTACCCATGGGAAATACAAACAGATCCAGATTAAATGATGGTCAAAGCTATTTCCAACAATGGGCACAATGTAGAGTGCTGCAGGACTGCATTGTTCCTTCTCCAGGGAAATCACAGTATCCCTTCCCTACTTTTCCGTGTTTTCACAAAAAATGAAGTGAAAAAGCAAAAGCTTTTCCACAGAGAGCTGCTTCTGAGAATAAGAAAGGGCAACACAGCAGCCAGAAAAGTTATCTCAGTAATGAAGGAGTTTCCCCACCCCAGCTCTACATTATACACAATGAAAAGCTTAAGTGACATAAGGTTGTTTTTTTCAGTGTCTGATAGCTGATACAGAATTCTAGCTAACCAGCATCCACAAAATAAAAGAGCTGATCATGAGATATTGATGTTGCCCAGGCGATCTAAATAGAGAAAGACAAAATATGGCAAGCAAAATGCTGGGAAGGCAACAAATTTGCATTGCAGGTTCTCATGGGGATGTTTGCTAAATCCTGTTAGATTTTTACAATACAGAGTTTCGCTTTTCTTTTGGTTAAGAGCAGAGAATGTAATGAATTGCAGCTGCCACAAGCAGTGCCCTGACTGTAGGAATTATTTTTAGCCATAGATGTAGGAAAGGTCAAAAGAAACAGCCCTAGAAAAATAAAGAATGACAGGAGAAAATCAGTGTTGGAAAGAAGTGCAAACACTGGCTTTTTTCCTTCTTTTTTAAAAGTAGCCTAAAAGATGGGTGAAGTATCTTTTATTTTAAAGTGCAACATTTTGTGCTTTCTGAAGACTGTTTGAAGAACACAGGGAGGGAGGGAGGGAGGGAGGGAGGAAGGAAGGAAGGAAGGAAGGAAGGAAGGAAGGAAGGAAGGAAGGAAGGAAGGAAGGAAGGAAGGAAGGAATTTCTTCCTGAGCTATTTCATTATATTAAGATATGAGCAAGCAAAATGACAAACCCCTTGTCCTCCAAAAAAAATCCCTCTAGATTTTTGCTGTTGTTGCTATTCCTTATCAGTGCGACAAAAATAAACACCCTGCTTCTGTAATTTTATGACAGTATAGAACAGGGTAGGGTCATCATAACTCTCAATCAAAAGTTATATTCTCACAAAGCAACACCAATGCTGCTATTAACTTTATTTCAAGTTTTTATTAGAAAATGCCCCATGCTGCAACACATTCCTTATTCTGCCCTGTTATACTCTTTGAAGAAATACAGAAGGCTATGGAAATTAGTATTATAGCACACCTAGTTATGTGATCAGTCTGCATGTCAAGTTGCGCAGGTCTACTTTTGAAACTGGGGAAACCAGGAGTCTAACTTTTGTCCTGATTTCCTGCATCATAAATACTTTCATTTCTGCACAACTAGCCTGTAGAGGTTACACAATTGCATGAATTATATTGCTACTTTGTATGAGGAAAGAGACTAGAAAAACCTTTTGCCAAAGATATTGTTGCATTTTATTGTGTTTAATTATGCTTGACTTTCATCCAACATTCAACCATATAGATCAACTTGCACTTTTCTGTAATTGATAAAACAAAGAAATACAGGTTATGCATTTCATCTATCATACTGATACTTATTGACAAATCCTGGATGAAAGATCGTAAGCACAGTGCCAAGTTTCAAAGAAGATGGAGGTATGAAAGGGACAGAAATCATTAAAATATTATTTCTCAAATAAACAATGGGCAGATTTCTGCAACTTATTTAGCAAATAAATAAAGCATGCATTCTTAAAATATATACTCTCTCAAAAATAATAGCTGTGATTTGAATGTAGTTTTGGGCAATTTACTAGCCATATCTGTATTTTTAAGATTCTGTTAAATAAAGTACTGAATCAGAATCTTTTGCCCTTATCTGTAAACAAACATAAAAGGAACACTTGTTTGACTGAATAAGGTAAGGCTTTGGAAAGATAGCATGCATATGTTGAATACTATTATAAATTTTGCTAAGAGGTTCAGTTGTGCTAAGGAGGCATATCTATACACTCTGATCTCTCTCCCATAGATGGCACTTCTCCTAGGTAGGTGAACATACTGCAAAAGAAAGCACCGGGCTGAAGCCCCAATTATGTTGATGTTCTAAAGAAGCATATGGGATCCATAGGAATTTTGGGAAATGAAAACATACCTAATGCCAAGCTCTGATTTTTCCTGATATTTCTCCCATCCAAGAATCAACCAGGCTTTATCAGATTAGTTTTAGAGCCCATGCAAGGTCTCTGAGGTCCTACCACTCAGTGAAACCCATCCAGCCATAAATGTTATCTGTCAATTATTACAACTGCAATACTGATAGCATTCCAAAAATCTAGACGTAATTAAGGGGCTTCAGATGTAATCTTTTTTATATATTAAATTGGTATTCACTGGAAAAGCAAAATGTGGTTGAATTACAGTATTGTAGCCAATGAAATTAATTTTTAAGCATCCGGTTCGGTTTGGCTTTCTTGGGGGGCAGGGAAGATAAAATCAGAATAAGTAAAAAATATTTACTTGCAAATCCGCTCTCTGCCTCCAGACACCTTGAAGACATGCCATTCTATGCCTTCCATTGAATAGAATAGAATTCTTTATTAGCCAAGTGTGATTGGACACACAAGGAATTTGTCTTGTGTGAAAAATTTGACATTGCAGTGAAAAAGGGTTAGAAATCCTTGGGAAACAGTCAAAAAGACAAACAATTTCCCTAGGAAAAACCTCGGCAATTCACTTCATCACCATTCGCCTTCTTCCTACTGTGGTAAGGGCAGACAAGGACACGAAGGGCACTTGGAGGGCACCGAGGCGCTGAAGAGAAGGGAGCTGGCCAGAGGCAAGATAAGATATGAGGCTGAAAAGTAGCCAGCAAGGGCTGCTAAGAAAGGGATCCCCTGGAAGCAAGCAGGCCTCCCTTGCGAAGGAGCTGCTGCCCGTGGACAACGACATGGCTGCCCGACCTTGCTCGCCTCCTCCCTCCTTCTAGCGCCGTCCTCCGCTTTTTTCCAACGAGCGCAGTTCGCATTCCGCCCAAGGCCTCTAGAGCGCCCGAGAGAGAAGGCGCGCACATGGAGTCAAATTACGAGCGCCGAAGCAAAGGAAACCCTTCGGGAAGGTCACCCAGAAACTCGTCACGCGCAATAAGAGCGCAGAAAAGCGACTCCCCCCCCCCCCCCCAATCCCTCCACGACTCTCCTTCCTCATCGTTTTCAGAGCTGGTAGACTCAAGGCCAGGCAGACAAACGCATCCTCCTCCGCTGCTTAAAATAGGAGCCAAATGGCAGGCAAAAAGACGCTTCTGGGAAGGGAAGAACGACTGGGGGCGGGTGGGAGGAAACAGAAACGACAGGCGAGGGGGAAAAAAAGAGAAAGAGGTTGGCGGGGACGGAATTGCAAAAGTTTCCGAAGCAGCCGTGCCCGAACTTAGCCTTAAGGGGGTTAGGAACGGATGCCCCTTTCCTCTCCAACGCGCCAAGAAACCGACGTGAGAAACTGGGCTTCGGGGCGCGCCCTCGGCCAGCGTGCGCGGCCTTGAAATGCTGTAGGTTGGGTAATCATGGATCGCCGCTGGAAGGCGAGGAAGTTGTCCCCGACCATTCCTAATGACGGTCTCCGAAGGCCCGTCGTGACTCGGGAGCCTTCACCCTCCCCCTCCTCCTTCCTCCGGCATCTTTTCTGCCGCTGCAGGCGCCGAATGGCGGCAGAAGCTAAGCCGCGTTAGCTCGTCTTCCGCCTCCAGAGAGTCCCCCGAGCTCCCTCTGTTCCGTTTCTTCCTCCCGATTCCCGCGGCTTGGTCCACCATGACGTCGTATACCCAAAGCCTAGGCGCCCTTGCCTGCCTGCCTGCCTGCCTTACCGCGTGCTCCCGGTCTTTTTCGTGACTGCAGCAAGGCTTCGGAGGCGAGACAGCTGGCGAGACAGAAGCGGCGACGGAGGAGGAATGGAACGGGGCGGGCCTCCCCTGCGCTGAGCCCAGCATAGCTAAAACGAGGAAACCCGGCACGGACCGTAGTGGCCCTGGCAAGCGAACAGATGGAAACACCCGGCTCGCAGAAGGACGTGCCTGCCCCGGCGTCGCACACGCTCGCCTGCCCCCAGGCTGCGGATAGGCTGAGGGCTGAAGAGGCAAGCGAAAAGCGAGGCAGGACTTTCCGTGCCAAGGCAGCGACTCCGCCAATCCAAGGGCGTCGTCTCTTGCGTCTTTTACGCATCCGGGAGTGCGCCAAGATGCCCTATGTCCGGAGGTTGTGAGGGGGGTGGTTGCTGTTGGCTGATCCCTCGTTGCCTTTGGTGCTGAAAATACAAAGGTGGTGAAAAGAAGGGGAAAAACGCCTTGTTGGTAGCCCTCACCCAAATCCGTGCAGGTCAACATCTTGGGGGAGAAGATGAACAGTTAATTAGGATGAGCAGTTAATTCTCCTCTTCTGGACCTGTTGGTTTAGCTCCATGAAGAAGTGAGCAAAGGCCATTAAGCACATTGAACGGGAAAGAGATGGGAGGTAGCAATGAGATGCTATTGGTTCGTGCCCTAAGCCAGCATTAATTTAACCATGGTTTACTGAAGAAGACACAATAGGCCGGATTCAAGCAGCATAGATTTGGAATCACAATATATGAATTCTCTTACTAAGCCTTCCTGATCGAATTGTGGCATAATGTGATGGACAAGTCCAGATGCTCTCATTGTTTGCTTTATGGGTTATGTTCTCACATAAAGCTAAGCCATATGAGGGACAGCTTCCTGCTCAAAAATAACTTTTGAGGTCATGCAAAGGAATTTGAGTTACATTCTTCGACTCTGAATTCCTAAAAGTAATATTACTTTTGTATGACTATTTATATGACTATATGACAAATTTTACATACTTTTTTTCTCAATTTGATATCACTGTAGATACCTGTTTGTATTCTTTCAAAAACTTCAGTTTAACTTACACTGCTAATCTCCCTGCATTCCATTTCCAAATACCTTTAATTGCAAGTACCAATGTTGCAGGAAAAATGTAAAATATCCTTATTGAGTTATGGTTGACTGACTGACTGATTGTGTGCCATCAACTATTTGTGGACTCTTAGTGATAATATTGAAAAATTTTCTCCATGTTGATTTGTCCTTAACCTGGTATTTCCGCTCTTCCAACAGTGTATTCATTGCCCCTGTAACTAAATCTATCCACCATGTTGCTGGTCCTTCTCTTTCCTTCAACCTTTTCCAACCTTAGATCTTTTTCTGTCAAATTATAGTCTTTACATAATTTGTCCAAAGTAGGATAATTTGAGCCTGATCCTTAATGTCTCAAGTAAGAACTCTGGGTTGATTTGTTTGATGATCCATTGGTTTGCATTGAGCATTATGTGAAAAAAATATGTAATATATACAGTATATATTTTTCAAGGCATACTTTTGTATATATGTATGTAAATAAAATCTTAAAACAGATACTCATTTCCATAGAATAAATTCTTATTTATATGTCAATTCCTGTTTGCACTGAGCATTATGTGAAAACAATATGGAATATATACAGTACATATTTTTCAAGGCATACTTTTGTAAATATATATGTATGTATGTATATATACATATTGGTAAATAAAAACTTAAAACAGATACTCATTTCCATAGAACAAATTCTTATTTATGTATCAATTCTTGTTACTATTCTAGAACTCTTTATTTTCTGCCTCCTCTTTCTTCCCTTTTACTTTGATTTGGATTTTTAAAGAAATATTTTTTATGGTGAAACTGTTGAGTAATACTTTGCTGGAATTTAGAAATATGTTGCAACTCTTCTTCAGGTTACAATTATCAAAATCACAATATGGGCATTTGAAGTCATAAAAACATTAAATCACATATAATACTGGTACAAAGCAAAAAGCATTTCCTCATTTGAAATGTCTGCAACAAAGCAGGCAAGCTTAGACAGCATCAAGAACCCCTCTATTCAACCCTAAGCTACTAATATTCTCATTCATTTATTTGTCACATTTACATATGACTGCCATCTTATTATAACTAATTAAAGTGGGTTTTTTTTTTACTAAACTAAGTAAAGATAAAAACCAAAACCACAAGCAGGAGAATATTACATATCATAAAGCCGTGGACTCCCCATTATGAAGTGATTCCTAGGCTTATAGAAAGAAAAAATGCATTTTTAAGCTTTCGGAGAGCAATGAAAGTTGGTGCCAACCTCACCACAGGAAGACACATGTTCCAGAGGGCTGGTGCCACAGCAGAAAAGGCCACCTCCTAAATTCCATCAGATGGAATTTCATCATAAATGGAACCCGCAGACAAAACAGAGTTATGCAAAGGTCCCCTGGCCCACTACTGGCAGCTGCTCCTCAAGCAGGAGTTGTGAGTCCAGAAGGATGTCCAGATTGGATATGTCTGGTGTAGTGCCATTTCATTTAGTATCGAAGATGGTAATCCAGAAGACCCTAAAACCTAAAGTCACTCAATTACCTAGTAGGGGCTGAGGGTAGGGTCTCATTCCCAATCAATATCAACTAGTATTGGGCTCTGAAGAAAAAAGAGAACCAGGACAATGCAGGGCCAATGATACTAAAAGTCACTGAGAAGTCAAGAAGAGTCAGGATGAATGCAGACGTCATCTCACACCCACCAGAGATCATCCAAAAACATGATAAATACCATTTTCATTCAAAGCCAAGCCTGAATCCTGGCAGAGATTAGTCCAGATAATCTGTTTCATCCAGGATCTGCTGAAGCTGCTGCATGATCATTTCCCACACAACCTTCCCTGGAAAAGGGAGAATGTCCAGGATCATGGGATCCAGCCTTAGTCATCTTGCAGGAGCATGGATATAAGCAGCATATAGCTGCGCTCATGATCCTAATGATCTTATCAAATTCTTCAAACCCAACAGGGTAAGAACAATACCCCACTGGATCTATACTAAGGCTAGCCTTCAACTGGGAAAAAAATTGGAGTGGTTTTGTTCAACAGATGCTCTGAAAATACTTCTGTTCAACTTTGCAGATGAATCATAGCATCGTAAGGCTGGAAGGGACCTTGGACAGCTAGTCCAACCTCCAGTCCAGGGCAGAAGTTCTTATTCTATCCTGAACAAATGGCCATCCAGACTTTTCTTGAAAACCTCTATGATGAATGTCACACAACTTTGGCCTCCGAGGCAAGCTGTTCTGTTGACTAATTGTTCTCACTATCAGAAAATTTCTCCTTAATTCCAGGTTGGATCTGCCTCTGACAAGCTTCCCTTCACTGCTTCTTGTCCTATCCTTGGATCTCCAAATAAGTCCTATCTCCCTGCATTGACCCTCCTCCTTCCCTGTGACAGCCCTTCAAGTATTTTCTGGGTTGCCTTTGCCCAGAAAGATCAAGACATCTGAAACAAGACCTCTCTGAATGGCAATCTGTAGATACAATAAGAGCAGAGATGTATTCTCACCACTGTTCTTACAACAATAAGATAAACCTTAATGTTAGCCCTTACCCATGTTCAGTCAAATTTGAGTTTCATTGATCTCCAATGGCAATCTAGTTTTCCCTTCTCTTGAAAGCCAGAAACAAAATGGCTTTTGCTACAGATGATACATAACAGTCCTGAGACATCTATTTTCTGCTATGACTGACCCTCAAAGCTCAGCTGGTCACAACCTTCCAATTCCTCCAAAAGGGAGAACCAGATAGTGTTCTGAGTCATTTGCAGAATTCTGTGTAGCTTCTTAATCCAAAGGCCATGAAAGATTTTGGCATTCTGCCTTCTCTCCCTGGGACAGATTGATTTGTCACATTGAGTTCTCAAAAAAAACAATCACTAAATGTCACCACTGAATGACATTGCAAAGCAGTGTCTAGATGATATTGCAAACCATAATTGGGAAAGTGTCATGTTGGTGCCAGAAACAAAAAACATTGCTAGGACTATGCCAGACCAACAATCAGGTTGCTATCCATAAAAGATACAATGAGGGCACAATTTCCTCCTTCCAAGTGGCCCCAACAAACTCCCACTAGTTATGTCAATCCAGGGGAGTTATCCTAGAATTGATTAGGGCAGGAATAACAATTTAACCTGCCTTGAGCTGCCTAAATCAACTTGCTGCTCTCAGATGATGGAGAACTGGTAACATTGTCATGGCCAATTACAATTATTGCTCTCTTTTGGTTTTTGTGACTTTGATGCATCTTCATTGGCTTCTCTTTAGGTTTTAGGACTTCATATTATATTCATATTCATACAACATTCTCTCTGAGGCTTGATTATAACACCTCAGTACCTGTCAAAATCCATAACCATAGAGTACAATCAAGGAAGCAAAATTCACAGGGTCTTTTTAATGAGTTTTAATGCCAAGAATTAAGGATGGGAGCCCAGACTTGTGACAACGAAGGCAGCCTTCTATTATTAGTATGTTCAACTTTGGAGCTTTTGAATTTTTTTTCCCCAGGCTATTTGCATTATAGGCCAATAATCTATTACTTTGAGAAGTTAATGGTCTCTAATAATCTATTACTTTGAGAGTAATGGTCTCTGATTATTTCTGTGTAGAGGTAATGCTCCTTCTCAGACTCAATAGTTTCACTGATGTCATCAGATTCAATAATGTGGCTGTGCAGACAATGCAATTCAGCACATGGCATAGCATCAAATATGCAATGCCAATTTTCTCTTGAGTCAGGATTTATTCCTTGTAGCCCCATGGGTATATTTGGCAATAGTGTGGAAATGGATTTCCATTGCTTTGTAATAAGATTTTTTTTAATGTTCCAGTTACAGCCTGATCTCTTATCCCGATTATAAGTAAGTTCAACACTGCTTAATTTTCTCAAAATCAAACAAGGTCAGCTTAGATGCTATGGAACAGATATGTTCCATTCATAATGGACAATAACTTAATAGCATTCGTTTTCATGTTACTTTCTTTGGATGCTAGAACAGAGCTCAGCAGAAGAAATTCCCGAAGACTACCCAGAAGTGTTGCAGACTCCTCTGAGTCAGAGGCTAAAGAAGGCAGACCTTCCAAACTGTCAGCCTGAAGACCTGGCAGGCAGCCAGACTCCTGAGGCAGCTCTTGGAGATAATGAGCTTCTGCAGATGGGGGCTGGTTCAGATAAAGAGGGCCTAGCCCAAGAGCATGCCAGCAGCAACACAAAGGTGAGCACCACATCTCTGTGAGAGGAAAGAACAGCAGTATCTGAGACTATAGAGAAGAGAAGCCTCGAGGCTTCTCTAATAGCTTATCCAGCTATTAGAACTAACTATTTAACTCTGGTTATGCATTTCTGTTCCTCACAAACTCCTTGCAATCTATCAGAAGCAGTTTACGGAATTCTTTGACGCTAGAAAAATGGAGTGTTACAAGAAATACCCATATCTTTACCTATGCTTTCTCCCACTAACTGATTGTTCATGGCTCCCTCAACTTTCAAGGCAGGTCTTAAGTACTTTCTGGCCAATTACTCCCCAGTTCCCAGCCAATGATATAGCAAATCATACCACTGTCCATCTTACATTTGCCCTGGCGTTCACTTTGCATTTACTGGCATAGAAAAAAGAGTAAAATGAGAACAGAATGCAAAAGTCTGTCCATTGGTGGATGAGAGCTGGCAGGATCACAAACTCACTGGTTACACAGTGCAAAGTGCTTGTTGTTATCTATCAAATCTTACCTGGTTTTGGGTCTAAGAACCTGCCAATTATCTGATTCAAGCCTGTCAACCCATTTGGTATCTGAGTCCCAAATTGGACATTGAGGATCTCTCCCCCCTCCCGCATTTGAGATTTAGGAAAGGAGGAGACAATGTTTTTCAGTCCCACCTGCATACCTGGGAAACAGTTTGATAGCTTACTACTGGAGATCCTTGTAACTCCCTTTCTGACAGTCTTAGGAAAGTTCGGTAGTGAAAACAGAATTACGTTCTAAAGCTTAGTCTACAAAGCTGCTGGGACTTGGATGCTGAGGCAGAGCTGACATTTTTATGCCTTTGTCTATTTTATGGTTTTATGAATACAGTGTAAAGAACTGAGAGTCCTTATAGATCTGATGATCTGTAAATAATAATAAAAAACAGCACATGCCATTCCATGTAACAATCTCACATACTCATATTGTGCTGCTTGAGTTCTCTTTGGTAGCTTCTTTCTTTTACTGTCTGATTTACCACTGGTTTGTTAAGGTTGCAGTTTGGGGGCTGGGGGAAAGTTTCAAGTTAGCCTCAGCAGTTTTGCTTGCAAAATTTCAGAAGTGGTTTTGCCATTGCTTCCTTCCTATGGCTAAGAGACAGTAACTAGCCCGAGGTCACCAGTGGTGGTATGCTACCAGTTCAGACCGGTTCGGTAGTTAAAAAAAAAAAAGCCTCTGACGATCAGGTGAGAGGAGACAAAAGAGAAAAATACAGAATTAGCCTTCTCACCTGCCGCTGCGCTTTTCTCTTCTTTCTCCTCTCAGCTGATTGGCGCTGCAAGCCTCAGCTGGTGTGGGAAAAGCTGCATGCGAGCATTAGGTCTGCATGTGTTAGGTGTGCATGCATGCGTGCAGGATCACCAAACCGGTAGTGGAACAGGTAGGATCCCACTGCTTGAAGTCACCAAGCTTTGGGTCTAAAGTGTGACTAGAACTCATGGTCTCCATCTCCCAGTTTCTAATCTATTGCCTTAATTAGTACAACAACCCAATTCTTATTTATGTTAGTTGCTTTAAGATTTTATTTTATGCCCTTAAGTACTATATTATCTGGTGCCATTTTCTTTCTGAGGGCCAAGACTGTGGGTAAAGCAGCTTTCAGATACAGTGCTTCTATACCTAGTTGCTACGGATCATTAGTTGCCGTAGTAAAGGGGCTTACACATGACTAATCTTGAAGACATTATTTCAGTGAAAAAAATTTAATTTAATTTTATTATTTTAATTTCTGTAAAGTCCTTAGGAAGTAGTCTTCTATGATTCAGAGATGCAATTTGATCTGACCCAAATGCCAGCTGTTTCAGGGTTTTTTTTTTTTTTTTTTAATTACATTTATATGCCGCCCTTCTCCGGAGACTCAGGGCGGCTTACAGTCTGTAGAGCACCATGCTAAGTGCTCAGCAATAGCCTTCATTCCATTGTATATGCCTGCTTATTAGTAGGGCTTTTTGGCCCCCCCAAGCGGGTTTTATAGGAAATGCCCTAGATTAATTTGAAGCAGGCCATCCTTCAATATCTGGGGTCATACTTGGCCATTAAAAATGTATACTGTTATACATTTTGTGGACAACTCCGTGCATATGTATAAAGAAGAAATGTCTAGTAGAAAATGAAAACATGCTTTGGTTGTCATACATATCTACCAGAAGATGGCAGTAAAACTCTTTAAAACATCCTTCAAAAAGCTCTTCAAAACATCCTAAGTAAACCAAAAGACCCCAGAAGAAAAAACAGGAGTCACCTAACATATAACATAAGAACTACAACAACCACTATGTAGGACAAACAAGCAGAAGACTGGCAGAACGTATCCATGAACACCAACTGGCAGTCAGAAGGCATGATGAAAATTTAACAACATATAGATAGATTTAACCATAGTTTCAGTTGGGAAAATGTGACAATCCCAGACCAAGCCAAGTCCAAAAATGCCAGGGAATTTCTAGAAGCCTCGCACTCTGACAAATCAGCCATCAATAGACACGTACATATTAACAACATCTATAGACAATGTAAAAGAGACAATCAACCAGTCCCTTAACAGATTAACAGAGGTGGAAGGGACCTTGTAAGTCAGGGTGTTAAACTTGTGGGCCGCGGGCCGGATGTGTCACACACTAGCCACCCCCGGTTTAGCGAAGCAAGGGAAATCACAAAATGTCATGTGACAACAATGTGACATTGCGAGTTTGACAATCATGTTGTAGGACATCTAGTCCTGTCCCAAAGAGAAAAAGACTCCAGCACCTCTTCACCAGTAACCAGCACTTGGATCAGCATAGATTACCTCCAATTATTTTCTTTTGGAATAATATATACTGATTGTGCTCTGAATTATTTCTATGAAATAAATGTGAGCTTCCATATCCCCTCCTATACTTTTCCGGGGAAAATTACTGGAACCTACAACTTCTCACAGGTGTACGGAAACATATATTAGAATGTGGTTTAGTCAGGGGTTCTGGGAATTGTGATCCCAGCTTACATGGACAGTATCATATTGAAGAATAAGGGAATAGCTTCTCAGAAGTCAAACTATGAGACTATGTGTTAAAGGTTTATTTTGACTTCTCTTTTAGAAGTTGCTTGGAAACCTGCAGGAATCTCATACAAGTATATTAGTCCTATATTTTTGCACTATGACAATCTTGCTAAAATTCTCACATATTCCCACTTATAACAGTGATTTTTTTGAAAAAACCAAATTGATGTTTTTATTATTTTACATTGATAATACAGTGCTAATTGATTTTTGCACTTCCCAAAGGAATTAAGGTACTAGCCAATGGAAAAGCAGAAGCAGCAAATAATGAATTTAGGAGACAGAAATTTGGTCCTTGGGATTTTTGAAAGATATGGTATAATGGTCCTGAGATAACATTTGTCAGCTCCTTCAGAACTCTGGGATATAGCAATAGCACTTAGACTTATATACCGCTTTCCAGTGCTTTCCAGCCCTCTCTAAGTGGTGGTCAGAGTCAGAATATTGCCCCCAACAATTTGGATCCTCATTTTACCTGCCTCAGAAGGATGGAAGGCTGAGTCAACCTTGAGCCTAGTGAGATTTGAACTGCTAAACTGCAGGCAGCCAGCAGACAGCAGAAGTAAGCTGTAGTATTGCACTCTAACCACTGCAGCACCACAGCTCAATATATGGTAATCTGTCAGGTCCCAGTGATTTATATTCATCAAGATTAGATAGGTATTATCTTACCATTTTCTTCCCTATTTTAATTTTTATTTCTAGTCTGTCTTTTATGCTAGGGTTTGGTTTTTTTGGTAGGTTGGGCTACAGTTTCTTTTTTCATGAAGACTGATGCAAAGAATGAGTTAAGCAGCTCTGTTTTCTCACTATTGCCTGTTATTTCCTTGCCACCTTCTTTCTTAGTGTTTCCTTGACTTTTTTCTTGTTATTAATATGTTGAAAGAAACTTTTTTATCATCTTTGGCTTTTGTTGCAAGTCTTTGTTTGTTCTGAGCCTTTGCTTTTCTGACTTCATCTTTGCAGGTTCTGGCTATCTGCTGATATTCTGCCTTAGTTATGTGTCCCTCTTTCCATTTTTTGTACTTGCCCTTTTTGTCTTTCAGTTTATCAGAGAGATCTTTGTGTAACCATGCTGGTTTCTTCTTGAATTTCTTGTTTTTCTTTTTCAGTGGTATTGTGCTGGACTATGCTTTTATGATCACATTTTTCAGAATTAACTATGCTTCTTGAATTGTTTTCCCCCTTAGGATTTTCATCCATGGAATCTTTCCTAGGCATTCTCTGAGTTTATTAAAATCAGTTCTTTTAAAGTTTAAAAAAATGTTTGGATTATGTTCTGCTCCTTATGTTTGCATTATATTGAATTCAGTGGCAGGATTCAAATAATTTTATAACCGGTTCTCTGCCCTAATGACTGGGTAGGTATGGCTGGGTGGTCATGTTACTTGGTGGGTGTGGCAACTTGTTTGGTCTCACCCAGTGGTGGGATTCTAATTTTTTTACTATCGGTTCTGTGGGCGTGGCTTGGTGGGTGTGGCAGGGGAAGGATTCTGTAAAATCTCCAGTCAGAGGTGGTATTTGCTGGTTCTCCGAGCTACTCAAAATTTCCACTACCGGTTCTCCAGAACTGATCAGAACCTGCTAAATGCCACCTCTGGTCTCACCCTTAGGAAATTTCTCCTTAGTCCAACTCACAATAAAATAGCACAATAAAATAGCATTGTGCCAATATTTAGAATAGAATAACAGAGTTGGAAAGGACTTTGAAGGTCTTCTAGTCCAACCCCCTGCTTAGGCAGGAATCCTACACCGCTTCAGACAAATGGTTATCCAATCTCTTCTCAAAAACTTCCAGTGTTGGAGCATTTACAACTTCTGGAGGCAAGTTGTTCCACTGATTAATTGTTCTGTCAAGAAATTTGAGGGGCTCCTACAAAAATGAGGGAGTCAATCTATTTTCCAAAGCACCAAAAGGCACAGTAAGAAACAATGGATGGAAACTAACCAAGAAGAGAAGCAATCTAGGACCAAGGAGAAATTTCGTAAGGGTGAGACCAATCAACCAATGGAATAGCTTGTCTTCAGAAGTTGTGAGTGCTCCATCACTAGAGGCTTTCAAAAAGAGTGAGGGAAGTACACCGCAAAAGGATAGTGCCAGAAACCACTAAAACAATGCAGAAAACTTAAAACAGCCATTCTCCCTTTTTTAAAAAAAAGTCAATCCCAAAGCAAACACAGCAACTGAGAAGGAAACTAAGAGCAGCTGCTCTGGCTAATTGAAAGCCTGGGCATGCTACCAAAAGCCATTAACCTTCCAAATCTATTATTCTATGTTCTCTATGTTCTAAATTGGGTGCTTCACAGCAGAAGCAATACAGCTGGCTGGACCACACATGCATTAAATTCACGGCCTGTATGATCAAGCTGCATCATTGTCCTCTCCTGTATCTTTTCCCCCAGGAAGAAACGAGAAGTAGCCAATACTGCAGCAGCTATAAAAGATCTTGGGGAACTCCAAGGAGTATCAGTTGATCACTGAAGTGTTACTTAATACTCTTTATAATGAAAATGTTTGTAATCTTGTCCTTCCTGAAGGGAAGAGGTTAATCCCATCCCTAGATGGGTGATTGATTGATTTCCCTGCCCTAATCCTGTCAGTTTCTGTTGTTTATTGACTTGATTCAACATGTATGGACTGTATTCCAGCTGCAAAAGTTAAGTGGTTCTTGGCTGTCTGCCCGGAGCTACTAGATAAAGGGAGAGAGAGAGAGAGAGAAAAAAAACCCTCTTGTACTTTATTTTTAGTCAGTTTTCTGAACTGCATAAGCAATTAACAAAGGTTCGTGAGAACTGGCTGAATCCCACCACTGATTGAATTCCAATATGACACGGTCACTTTCACTTCCTCTCTATTAGGTCCAATATAGCTTTTCTTCTGGTTCTCTCATCTGCATTTTGGATGACAAAGTTGTCAGCTAGATTGGTTAGGAATCTGTTTGATCTCCTACTTGTTGCAGAGTTTGTCTCCCAGTTAATATCAGGATAGTTACTACTGTGGTATACTTCCTACATACATTTGTTAATTGGTTGGCAAAAAGGTTCTCTATTTCTTCTGATTGGTTGGATGGACTGTAATATACACCTAGGGCAATGTCACTTTTTTTTTTAATTTACATTTATATGCCTCCCTTCTCCGGAGACTCAGGGCGGCTTACAGTCTATGGAGCACCATGCTAAGTGCTCGGCAATCGCCTTCATTCCATTGTATATGCCTGCTTATTACTAGGGCTTTTGGCCCCTATAAGTGGCATTTTTACAAAGTCAGCTTATTTCCCTCAACAATCTTGGGTCCTTAATTTACCTACCCCGAGAGGATGGAAGGTTGAGTCAACCTTGAGCCTGGTGGGATTCGAGCCTGCACTAATTGCAGGCAGCTTGCACTAAGTGCTAGATGATTAATAGCCTGCACCACCAAGGCTCTTTTTCCCCTTCTATATTGACCAGTGGTGGGATTCTACCAGTTTCCCTACTGGTTTGGTGATCATGCACTTCGCGCGTGTGCGCACACCTAATGCACATGCACTCGCAGCTTTCCAAACACCAGCTGAGGCTCTGCTGCACCAATCAGCTGAGAGGATATAGAACAGAAAAGTGCAGGGGTGGGTGGAAGGGCTGATCCTGTGCTTTTCCCTTCTTCTCTCAGCTGATTGTCAGAGCTTTTTTTTTTTTACTACCGGTTCAGTTGAACTGGGCCAAACCAGTAGCATTTCACCATTAATATTGACCCATATACATTCTGGAGGGATTTTATCTTTGGTCATGTGCATTTCTGAAGATATGTAGTGATCTCTTACATATAGTGCAATTCCACCTCCTCTTTTTGTAGATCTGTTTCTTTTGAACAATTTCTATCCATCCATCAGTACATTCCAGTCATGGGTTGCATCCCACCAGGTTTCTGTAATGACAACTATATCATACCTACCCTCATGTTCACCCTGTTTATCCTAGTTCACCCTGTTTGCTTCCCCAAGCTTTTGAGCATTTGTATATAAGCATTTAAGACTTTTATGCCTGTCCATGGGTATGTTTCCTTTATCTCCTACTTGTTGTTTGAATTTTTCTTTTTTATCATCACTCTCTACCTCACTGTTTGATTTGTTTTCTTGAGATTTATGATTGGTTTTGTGTTCTAGAGATTCTAAAGCTTGGTGACCCTCCCTTCCCACCCCCTCAATTTTACTTTAAAGCCCTTTTGATGAGTTGGACCAGTCTTTTTCCGAGTACATTTTCCCCTGTTTTCTTGAGGTGAATCCCATCCATTGCCAAGAGTTCTTGGCAGAGAGAGGGATATGACATTCTCTTATCACCCAGTATGTAACAACTGGATTCCACTACCCCAAAGGTGCTTTTTGAAGAGGCAAACAGATTTTCTGGTTTTTCATTGAAGACGTTTCACTTCTCATCCAAGAAGCTTCTTCAGCTCTCACCGGATGATGATGAATGGAAGGATTTATGTTCCTTGCAAACAGCTGGTCCTCAGCTGAAGAAGCTTCTTGGATGAGGAACAAAACATCTTCAAGGAAAAGCAAGAAAGTCCAGTTGCCTCTTGAAAAAGCACCTTTGGGACAACCATGATCTGGATGACTGAGACTCTCCATACACATTTAGATTTCACTACCAAAATATTGATTCATGCAATTTAAAATCCCACAATCTGAATCAAATATATCAGAGATTGAAAAGAAAGTTCCAGTGGCATGTTTTGAGAAGGATTTTAAGAGCCATGAGTTTTTAAATTACTCCATAGAAGAACATTTCTGTATTTGTGGCTATCTGAAATAAGGTAGGCTATGCCTAGAGAAAGATTCTTTCCTATATTGGCTTTTCAACTTTGTTATTTGCTGGATTATTATTATTATTATTTTGCTTTTTCCTTGATTCTTTCTCTTATTTTTGTTATAATTTCCATGCTACTTATCCACAGACCTTGTATAAGTCTATAAAGGGACCGTAACCTCTGCCTTTGCCTCCAGCCCTGTCAATAAATCAATTTGTGCTTCAGCGTAATGTGTCCTGGCCTCCAGTTTAAACAAATATTTCTTGCTGCAAACCTGCTTCTTGTGCAGAAATACAAAACTATTTGGAACAGGCAGATTTTCCAGTTGCTGTGTTAAGGTATCATCCACCTATAGGGTCTCCATCTTGTGATGATTCAGCCTCAATGCATTGGCCTTCATAATCCAGATTCCAGTTTATGGCAAGCACAGCCTCTCTCATTTCAGAAGTCACTGCGAAAAACAGCTGGATGTTATCAGTATTTTGATAGTTGCTTTATGTGAAGCTTCTGATGATTACTCCAACATTTCATATAGTGTTAGAGAATGTTAGGAAAAAGATAGTTTTCCATTTGAACCCCAAAATATAACTGCATAGTTCACCATACAGATATTTCAAACATTCTGAGAACATTCTGCCAAGTAGAAGAAATTCACTATATTATCATTTGGCTATGCCCCGAAGCCAAAAAATATTGGATCAAAATACAGAGTTGGTTACAAGAAATAATTAAATGTCAATTAGACTTCAAATCTGAACTGTTCCTTTTAGGAATAATTAAGGGCAAATGTAGTAAAAAGGCTAAATACATGATATTACACATAATGACAATGGCGAGGATTGCATTCGTACAATGTTGGTAGCGAGATAGTTTACCGCTGGAAGAATTAGTAATCCAAAAGATATTAGAATATGGTGAGATGGATAAACTCACTCTAAGAACTAAAAGAGAAAGAAGAGTCAGAGTACTATGCGGTATGGGATAATTGGTATGAATGGTTGAATAGTAGGAATAAGAATAGTAGAGATAAGTAAAATGTATATAAATGTATATAAATGAATATAAATGTACGGAGATTTTTATATGTAACAATGATGCCACGGTGTTGTTAAAGATGAGAATGAGATGTAAACATGAAAAAGCATAATAAAGAAGAAGAAGAATTATTCCAATCTTCATTTCATAATTCAGAAGGATGTTGTGGTCAAGAGTAGCAAAAATGGCCAGGGATCCAGTAAGATCAATAAAGTTGTACTCTTTCTGTCTCCTACCACAAGAGGTCATTTATCAAAGTAAGAAAAGTGATTCAGTCGCCAAACCAGACTAAACTCAGGAAAAAAATGAATTTTATTTTATATCCTGCTTTATTTTTGTTTAATGCCGCAAGGCGATCAACATATCTCATAGAGGTAGTCCTCTACTTAAACTACAATTCAGCCCAAATTCTATGTTGCTAAGTGAAACATTTGTTAAATGAGTTTTACCCCATTCTACAATCTTTTTTGCCTCAGTTGTTAAATAGAATAGAGTAGAAATAGAATAAAATATCTTTATTGTCATTGCATTCCATGAATACAAGGAAATTTGAAAGCTACTCCAACCCCAAACACCATATCACAATCACACTACAGAGTATTTAAAAATTAAAATAATTAAAATAATAATAATAATTAAAAACCTAGTCTAAAACCTATCTAAAACATTTAGTAAGTTAAATAGTTTAAAAATGCCACTATATACCTAGGACTAAATCATAAATGCACTGTTTGATTCAAGACAATTATTGCCTTGGAAAAGAAACTGTTTCTCAGTCTATTAGTCCTCATTTTAAGACACCTATAACGTCTCCCTGATGGTAACAGTTCAAAATATGAATGACTAGGATGAGAACAGTCTGTGGAGATTTTTAGTGCTCTAGAGAGGAGTCTGATCTTCGCAATCTCTTCCAAAGAAGAAAGAGAGCAACCAATGATTTTTTTGTGCTGTGTTTATAACTCTCTGGAACATCTTTTTATCCACTACAGAGCATCCAGCATACCACACCGTTACACAGTATGCCAAAATGCTCTCGATGGTAGAACGGTAAAAAGTAACCAGCTACTTCTCACCCAGACCACTCTTTTTCAGCAGCCTCAGAAAGTGCAGGCGCTGTTGGGCCTTCTTTGCAGTGGCCATAGTGTGGACCGACCAAGTAAGGTTGTCGGAAATATGAGAATTATTGCAGTTGTTAAGTTAGTAACATGGTTAAGTGAATCTGGCTTCCCCACTGACTTTGCTTGTCAGAAAGTTGCAAAAACTGATCACATGACCCTTGGGCATTGCGACTGTCAAAAAATGAACCAATTGCCAAGCATTCAAATTTTGATCACATGACCAAGTGGATGCTGCAATGGTTATAAGTGTGAAAAAGGGTCATAGGTCACTTTTCTTCAGTGCTGTTGTAACTTTGAATGATCACTAAATGAACCGTAGTAAATCGAAGACTACCTGTACTCCTTCCTCCTCCTATTTTCCCCACAACAGATTGAGGTGTGTTAGACTGAGAGTGATTGGCTGAAGTTCACTCAGCTGGCTTTCATTCCTAACATGAGACTAGAATTCACAGATTCCTAGTCTCCTACAGAGACTAGACTCCTACTCTCCTACAAGGAGTAGTTTGTGCAGTTACAGCGAGAAATTGTGATTGGGGTAGAAATTGTCATAAATGTTTTCGTCCATAATTGTTTGTAAAACTGATAGAACAACACACCATGAATAGTTAAGTATGCCCTGGATCTGAGGTAGCATACTTCTAGATGCTAAATAAGGAGAAATTTTCTGACAGTGAGAACAATCAACCAATGAAAGAGCTTGCCTTCAGAAGTCATGGGAGCTTCATCACTGGAAGCTTTCCATCTGTCGAAAATGGTGTAGAGTCTGCTTGAGGGGGGTGTTGGGCTAGATGACCTACAAAATCCCTTCCAACTCTGTAAATCTGTAACTAGTTAAGCCGCTCCCTGGCCTTTGCTTAAATAATGAGCAGTGGTTTTTTTAAATCTCACTGAAAGAGTTCATTCTAACCTGGTTGAGATCAGGAATAAAAAAGGGGCACCTACTATAAAATAACCATTAATAATATCTTGAAAATAATCAGTATTTCTAAAGTAGCAATATAGCTAAGGAGTTCTAGATTTAAGCTGTTTTTATGAACAGCTTTCTTTTCAATAAAGAGTCCTAAAATCTTTATGAACCACACTGTTTTTGTAACATTAATTTCATGCAGTTGTTCTTAAATGCTTTAAAAACAAAGTAGATTACACAAAGAAAAAGTTATTTCTTCCAAAGTCTTTGGCTTCTGAAATCATATGTTTTCTATATACAAATATATGAAAAGAAACACCATTAAGGAGTTATGTGTCACATAATAGTACTTTAATTTCCTCCCTATTCTTCACAAGTGCAGGTCACTCTTACATGATGGAAAGAGTTTAACAAAATCAGTAGATCAAATGTTTCCTACTGCTGAAATAATTATATTTATAAAGTAATGAATGTAAGGTGATCCTAAGTGTATTTATTCAGAATGAAGGCTCACTGAATTAAGTTAGATTTGTTTTATACAGGATTAAAGACTTGATATATAAAGACTGGAGGAAGGAAATGTTGTTCATAGCAGTAGCTGGAATTCTTAGCCTTTTGCGATGCCTGAGAAACATATGGGCATCAAATAACATACGTTGTCAATCGAGATAGTGGTCCTCTAAGTCAGCGGTCCCCAACCTTTTGGGTACCAGGGATCGGTTCCCTGGAGAGAGTTTTTCTGCACATCACAGGGGGTGTGGCTTCATATGCTGCCTGCATCCCATGGATGGGACTTCGCTTGTTTGTGTGGCCTGATTTCTGGCATGCCGCAGACCTCTGGCAGTCTATGGACGGGAGTTGGGGAACCCTGCTCTAAGCAAAGTCCTGGGTTCCTGTTGTTCCTTAAATGGGCTGCTACTGAGCAGGCCATCTCTACAATTGAAGTTTCTTCACCGTACAGAGGCCTAAAGGCCTATGAAATGTCCAAGTTGGTTAGTGATTTTTTAGCCATCTTGGTGGCTTGCCCTTCAGTAAAGGAGGTCAGATGGTTTCTTCAATTAGGCTTAGATCTCAGCATCCAGTAGACAGCACACAGCCATGTTCTAGAATAGGAGGAGGGAGAATGACACAATACGCATCAAAATATGCACCAGAATGACAAAATACACATCAAAATATGCAATGATTCATCAGAGGTCAGGATGCAAGTGCATAAGGGCAGGATCTGCAGCATGATGTCATATATGGTTGACTTACAAGCATAATTAAGCCTAGAATTACAGTCATAAGTCATGCCAGTCATTAAGTGGGTCATGTGACAGTGCCCAATTTTAAGACCTCTTTTGCAGTGGTCATTAAGTGAATCCATTTGCCAGAAACAAACACTAGTTTCCGGCAAAAAATGTAAACCCTGGTAATATAACTGCAGGACACTGTAAATGACTGAAAATTTGTGCCAATTGTCAAGCACCCCAAATGCAATCACATCACTGGCGATGGGGCAGTTGTCACAGCCTCAAATCTGGATCATAAATATCCCTAGGTAGATCTGATGTATCCTTGAACAGACATAAGTCAAGGCCTAGATATATCATCATTTTGATATACTCTCAGTTTGTAGAGCAGGGATCCCCAAACTTGGCAACTTTAAGACTTGTGGACTTCAACTCCCAGAATTCTTCAGCCATCATAGCTGGCTGGAGAATTCTGAGAATTGAAGTCCACAAGTCTTAAAGTTGCCAAGTTTGGAGACCTCTGTTGTAGAGGAAGTCAATGGCAGCAGTGTTTTGAAATCAGACAGACAAGCTTGCATGGATGCACACCCAGCCTCCCTGCTCTGTCAGTTATATCTTCTCTATTTTCAGAGCTATCCTTCAGTATTTTATACTTACATATACTGAGAACGATTACTGCTTTCCTGATATCGTAATTGGCAGGGTAATAGTGAGCAAATGACAATAAATGAACAAATATAAATGGCCATGTTAAACTGACAGGCATTTAGAGTTAATAGCATGCTATGCACACATAGTATCTGTAGGGGGAGACTAAAACCTTCCATGACAAGATGATGTAAGAAAAGAAATCTTGCTTCAAAAGGTACTTTTTTTTTTTTCAAAATGTCAATTGGACTTTTTTTTTTTTCTTGAAGACGTTCCACTTCTCATCCAAGAAGCTTCTTCAGTTCAAACTAATTGGAGTGGAATGGAAGGAATGGAAATCAGCTGCAAAGAGTACAAATCTTTCCATTTCCCTCCAGTTAATTAACTGAAGAAGTTTCTTGGTTGAGAAGTGAAAGATATTCAAAAAAAATCAAGAAAGTCCAGCTGATGTTTGAAAAAATAGTACCTTTTGAAACAACCATGACTTAAATATCTTAAGAATTTCCGCAGACAAATCTTGCTTCACTTTTCAGTAAGCAAATCATCATGATTTGCTGGCTTGATCAGAAGCAGCAGAATTCGGCCATGTCTAGAGTTCCTTTGAAGCTGAAGACATATTTAGATTCTATTTCCATGTGATACTGGAGCAGCCGTGTATTCTGAATTCAATTCTGTAATTAATACCCTGATATTATCAGTTGGATAATTAAACAGTGATGTTTGCTGAGTGCTTCAATATTACCTTCCTTAAAATATCTACTTTGTTTTTAATTGGCAATTTATATCATCCTAATCATGATTTTTTGTTTTTGCCTTTAAAAAGTGGATTTCATAATTTTGTAAGAATCTAATGAAGCAGAAAAACCACCATCTCCATGATATTTTAGATCCCATGTTTATTCATTTGTATCTTGCTAATTTTTTTAAAGAAAATCTTACATTTCATTTATCTTTTATAATTTATATTCTTCTTTTTAGATGTTTAATTAAATAAATGAAAAAATAGAAACCATTGTGTTTGTATGTGTGTACATATACACACACCTATTTTGTACAGAAATAATATTAATAGAAGTATTTTGTCACAACCAAACAGAATACAGTACTCAATTCTGCTGCAGTGGTAATGGTACACTTGAATCTTCCATTCTGAGTGGAACTATAGTATAAAAGGGACATGGAAAAACTGGACTGGATTAGAGAAGAGCTAGCAAGATTGGAAGAGTCTGGAAACCAAACCCCTAAGTTAAAGGAGCTGGATGTTTTTGGTTTGCAAAAGAGAAAACTAAGAGGAGATGAACTATGATGCAGGTCTACATACAGCTAAAAAGCTGTTTTGTAGAGAAGCTGCAGTCATGTTGTCTATTGAAACAAGGAACAGCAGGCTGAAATTAAAATAACTTTAGTTAGGAGAAAAAATATTTGGAGGAAAAAAGACATAGAGATACAATGGCCAAGAAAGAGCAAAAATAGTGGTTGAAGAAAGGGAGAAATTGGGGATGAATGTCCTAAAAGGGAAGTATAGAGAATGTATATATCAAGGAAGAAGATAGAAAGCAGCTGCCATGAATTAGGGAATCCAGGCAAAAGTGAGGAAAACTCCCCCAACCCATCAAGGGTCAAATTAGGGACCAATCGGGATTACAGATGTGGCCACATGACATGAACTACATTTCCCAGGATACTTTTAACTACATTTACTACTATGCATTCCCTTAAGGGGACAGCTCACAATTACTACCTAACTATCCAATTCCCATACATTGGCTGGACAGCACAAAGAGTGTCCTCTCAATATGCTAAGAGGAATGTATCAAGAGAGAAGAACATAGAGAAACTATTAAAGATGGAATCCCTAGTAAAAAAAGTAAAATGGGGAGAGAGCAAGATAGATGAGGAAGAAATGGAAAGAATATAGGTTAGTCTCCTCCCAGGTTTTATGTAGAGAAGTGGCAAGAAACTCCTATATTGAGGCCTTACAGTGGTCTCTACAACTGGAAGACAATCAAACATGTGCCTAAACACTAAGAAGAGGTGGTAGAGAGAAAAAAAACACAGCCAGAGCTTGGAAATCTTTGTTTTCTTGCTTGTCCCAGAAAGATCTATTTATTTAAAAGATCTAGTAAAGTTATCTTTTAAAAAAACCAATAAAGAAATAAAGTATTCTGAATCCTATATTGTTCCCACTATAGAACAATACACTACATTCTTCTGTAGTGGGAACAATATAGGATTCAGAATACTTTCCTGAAATCTATGTCAATATACAGTACAAATAGTCTCCCATATTTTTATGTAAATTGATTGTTTTAAACATTTGCTAATATTTTTTCCTGAATCTCATGGTGGATTGTGGGTATTATAGACCCATTGTGTAAAAAAAAAATTGTGGACTCTCTTGGGAGTTTTTCAGATCTTTGAATGCAACCCTCAAAGCCTCAAGCTCCTTTTTTTAGATAAAAGAGAACAACCATCCTTCCTGAAATTCAACATCCTTTTTATCTTCCAATGGGCATAATAACTTGGGTAAATACTTTTATATTGTTCTACTGGTAATTATATTTACATTGGGATTAGGTTTCATTACTCTGCTCCATATCCCTTTACGTCTATTTGCTGATACCATCTTCTGAAGATCACTTTTTCATGCATGCATACATAATGGTGCTACTTTATAAAATTTTATTACTCCTGAAGGCAAAACAGATGTTTTGTTTTTCTTCAAAGCAACTGTGGGAGAGGGTTAATTTGACGGGGGAAGCAGTACAGTGCCAGAGGAGTCGTATTATTTTTTTTCCATGTCATTTCTTCAAACTCAATTGTCCCCAGCTGTTGTTAGCCTCACGCGGGGATGGAGACCCATAGAAGAGAAATCTCAGAGAGAAGCCACAATTTTGCTTGTGTGAAAAGGAGAACCTACTAAACACTCAGGACCACTTCCCCAATCAAATTTGCAGTCCAGGCAGCAGCTTCCAAAGAAAAAAATGTCAAGACAATCTGTCATGTCCTTCCTACTTCATGTCAAGTTCATTTTAGTTCTGCGTCAAGTTTTAAGAGGCAATATTTTTTGCTCCCTGGAAGGAAGAAGTTGCTAAATGTGCCCTTTCATGAAAAATCTTCGACTAGCTTAAAAAGATTACATCAGTTGGATCACTACAAGATCATTGTTCCCCCCCCCCAAAAAAAAAAGTCCTCTCTTTGCCAGTTCTGACCACATGGTGACACTGGGTCAAGTGACATCAAGCTACACAATCCCTGAATTTGTTTGAAATCATATTGGGTGCAAAAAAAATAATATTGGGAGGAAAAAAGCACAGAACAACTCTCAACAGCAGCAATTATTTTTCAAAGATGTTTCAGCATTTGGGTGCTATTTATCACCACCCCAGCCTCAAGACCTTTTTCTCTTTCTTTTCATACTTTCCTCTCAAATTCTGGCAGTTTTTTTATTATTATTATTTGAATTTCTCTGTATGGCATGATACAAAAATTATCTATTAATGATTTACATTTGAAAAGTATAATTCAGGAGTTTTTAAGCTGCCTACAGAACTAAGTGTCTGAACTGGAGATATGAGATATTTGTAAGAAATCTTTCCCAAATTTGTATTGCGCATAACCAATTGAACATTTCAAATATATTTCATCAGCTTAGAATAAGAATAATGTTTCGCACTGTACTGTAATGTAATATCTGAGCTGTAAATTAGGGTTTTCCCAGTTTATGTGCATTCAAGATGGTTGTACAAAACTCTTATAGTATTTAGAGTTCTATTCTATTGTATTATACTATCCTAGTTATTCTAATATTCTAAGTATTCTAATCTATATATTATATTCTGATCACATTTCTAAGATGTTTTCTCAGCAGCTTTAGTATTGCACTGAATCCTTGCTGCCGGCTTTGGTTTTCTCTATTTTTGATAGGAAGATATAGGTTTGCTCCCTTGCCCAGTTGTATTAATTCAGGTAGTCCTTGACTTACAGCCACAATGAAGCCCAAATTTTCTGTTGCTAAGCAAGACAGTTGTTAAATGAGTTTTGCCCCATTTTATAACCTTTCTTGCCACATCTGTTAAATGAACCACTTCAGCTGTTAAATTAGTAACTCGGTTGTTACTTGAATCTGGGTTCCCCACTGACTTAGCTTTTCAGAAGGTCCCAAAAGGTGATCACATGACCTCAGGACATTGTAACCATCATAAATATATGTCAGTTGCCAAGGGGCAGAATTCACATGACCATGCTGCAGCCTTGAAAGAGGCAAAAACTTTATTAGATACGGATAGTTGTCAAATTACAATTTGTTTAGTGACTATTTCAAATTGCAATGACACCGAAAAAAAGATTTATGACCATTTTTCACACTTACAAATTAACAACTGCATTGCTTAGCAACAGAAATTTTGGGCTTAGCTGTGGTCATAAATCAAGGACTACCTGTATTTTAGGAGAGCTAGCCTTGACATAGTGATTAAGACAGTAGGACAGAAAATCAGAAACCATGAGTTCCAGTCCCACTTTGGGCACATATCCAGCTGGGTGACTTTGGGCCAGTCACTCTCTCTCAGCCCTAGGAAGGAGGCAATTGTAAACCACTTCTAAAATCTTACCAAGAAAATTGCAGGGCCTTCTCCAGGCAGTAACCAGGAGTCAACACTCCAACCTAAAACATCTTTTTTGGAGGGGTGCTTTTTATCAGTGTTTCCCTAGTGCTAGAACTACTGTATATCATATTTGATCAAATTAATTGGTCTTTATATGAGAAAAATCAAGCAAGTTGTTAAAACCATGGAATAACCCAGCATTTGGGAGTTCAGAATTGTTACCATTTACAAGGAGAATATCCTAAAAATTCTTATTCGTTCTTATTTCTGGCTGACATCTCTCAGTATGTCAACAGTAAAAACAGAAACAACCAAAGCAAGTTTCTATAAAGTTTTTACTCAGGTCCATAGATTTAGTAATTAAAATATATATGTTCAGAAATTAATTTGTAACGTTGATATAAAAAAACTCAAATATTTATAATAAATGTTTAGTTCTGATTTGGCTTTTAAGATAGGTATTACACACTTCTTCCAAATATTTGGAAGGGAAGGGAAGGGAACAAAAGCTGTTGCTGGTGGGATCAATTATGTACCTATCACTTTTCTCTTCAGTATAAGACATGAGATTTCCTGGTCATTATGGCTGTGTCCTTGCAGAATAGTAGAAGTACTGTAGATATACACACACACACAAATCATTCTTTGTAGGGGATTTCTCAAATTCAGATTTGTGGATACATTTATCTTGGCAATGACAACATTATTGCAAGAAAAAAAAGATGACGACAAGTGCCTTGGCTATAAAATTAAGATTAAGTTCTTCTCCTCTTTAAGACAGAAATATACCTCTATGTGGTTTTAGCCTTAGGGGTGTGGTACTGTTCACCCCAGGTATCATAAGAGCTAAACTGGAGAAAATACTGCAAACAATCCCATGCTGTTTTCAACTAGCCAGTATAAGCTACATATCTATCCCTGTTCTAACAAAATCTATAAAGGCATATATGAATACTGACACAGATATTAAATGAATAAAATAAGGTAGTGAATGTGTATGAGTGTATGTGTTATATGCCTGCTTGCCTGAAGGCCTGTGGCTGGGTATGTACATCATGGTAAGCCATAATGTGGTTTGATGTCAGTTCAATGCAATACGAATTCAGTCAATCTCTTTTTCTCTGCAGATATTCTATGTACAGTATGGGTGAGTATAGAAATATAGTTAAAGAACAACAAGAAAACAGAAGCTGTCACGCTATCCATTCCAGGAAGACCTTTCTAGGAAATGCAAACAGTTTTACAAATCATTTCTCTTTCAGTGTAAATTCAGAATGTCTCCACCAAACTCAGAAGTGGTTTTCCCAACAGTGTCTTATTTTCTGCACATGGCTTGTAGAGAAACTTCATCAAGGGAGTAGGTTGTTTATCAGCTCAATATAAGCCACTATTAATTGGCCAGAAACCATTCTGTTTATTTCACCTACCTGGGTGAAAATTATATATTTCAGATGTGGTTAGTTTGTTTTTCTAGAATGCTTTCTGAACTCCACCCTTGCATCCACATCTTCCTGCTATGTTACGGGTTTTTGTTTTGTTGTTTTGTTGTTGTTGTTGTTGAGGTTTTTGTAAAAATACTAAGAAGACACCTAGTAGAGGTAATTAATTTTTTTTGCTAAAAATAAGAAGTGAAAACCACAAAAAAATTTCATTTGTCAAGATTTAGAAAAAAAAACATTTTTAAGAATAAAATTAGAACTTTCATCATTAGACGAAAAGAAATTGGTGATGTTTGGAATTATTATCATCAATAAAATAAAAAGTACAAAATAAACTTTTCTGCAAATAGAAAATTCTCTGTTCAGAAGTTTACAACATTTTTAAAAAAATGGTTTTGAAAGCTAAGTCTCAGTGTAAGTAGAAGCTTAAAAGAGTAATACTACTTCAGATTTAGGAAACAAGACAGATCTTCCCCCTCCCCCTCTCATTTTTTCCCTGAAAATTAGTGCTTTGAGTTTCTGGTGCGCTAAGAGGCACTTAATCGTCTTCTAAATAAGATCAAGTGGTTGATCATTATGATGATGGAGATGTACAGCCACAGAAAGGGTCTTCAGTTTTTGCCTTTAGTTCATGGCCCCTCCAAGTCATTTTCTGCAGCCCACGACAATACTTTATAGGTGCTGATCATGGAAAAATTATTACATATCAACTCAGTAAAGCATATTGGTATTTTACTTAATGAAAAACCTTGCCAGCTAAGTGGCTGAAATGCAAAGGTTATATATATTGCAGCTTTGAATTTCAAGTAGCTCTGTTTCACAATAAAGTGTATGTATATGTGCATGCATATGTATTTATGTATGTATTTAATGTTTAATATTTAATTTTAATTGGGCTATTCTTCATTTTCAACTAGCGAATCAACATATCATCTTTTGTATTAACTTATAAAAAGTCTTCAGCTTTGTCATCATCAGCCAATGAACCAATCTTCATGTAGCATACTCCATAATTTGAACCTGAGACTCTTGTTGTCATAGCTCTCCTCCCCCAAAATTAAGGCTTGTAAATTGACAGTATTGTAAAACACAAACCTAATCCAAAACCCAGCTGGCTCTTTCAGTTCAGCATCTTGTTGCTTCAGTGTCCAAGATATTACAAGACTTTAATCACATGTAGGTGATAGTGGTTAGATTGATATCCCATTTTTATTCCACAAACTCTGTGAAATACAGCTGGAGATCTCTCTTAATTTCATCCCCACAACATCATTATGAGATAGATAGGGCTGAAAGAGAGCATCTGGTACAAAAGTCATGTAGTGAATTTCAGTGACATTGAATGGCATACTTGAATCTGGGTCTTCCCAACCTTAATGCAACACTTTCACTGTTAGTCCACACTGTTTGTTTTTTTGCAAAACAAAATAGAAATGCTTTCAGAATCTTCAGCAGCATTTTCATAAACAATTAATGATAGAGATATTAACCTGACAATACCTACTTTTGTTTTTAGCCTATCTCTAGGTACAGTACCCAGTTCTGATTCTGGTGTATTGGTTCCCAACAATGTTTCCCAGACAAATCTGCTTATCTAGCAAAATTGAAATAATTTTGGGTGGTGGTATTGTCCTCATGCTGCTGTCTTTGTTTTTGGTGCTCCCTGCCATTATGAAGTGGATGGTCATTGTAGTGATAGACTCTTTTTTGACTTGTGGTAACATACTGAAGTTCATCACATATTTTTATTCTATCAGGACTCCAGAAGTGCATCTTCTCTAAAACAGCACCTGTCCCCTGGAATAATGTTTCTCCAGAGATCCAGATGATCCTCCACTGTGCTATTATTTACAAATGCTGTAAAGACCTAGCTGTTCACCCAGGTTTTCAGTGAGGGAGGATGAGACCTTTCCCTTTTTGCCTTTGCCATATTTTTTCCTTTATTTTTTATTATTTAAGAGTTTTTTAATGTTGTGTTTTATGAATCATTGAGAGTTGAGCAGCACACAAATTTAACAAAGTAGTAATAATAGCAGTCGTATTCAATGGCAAAAATGTATGGGAGGGAGATCACTTCATCACTGGAGGTTTTTAAGAAGAGGCTGGACAGTCACTTGTCTGGTATAGGGCAGGGGTGTCAAACTCACATCGTCACAATGGCGTCCCATGACATGTCAGGATTTTCCCCCTTTGCTAAACCAGCAGTGGGTGTAGCCAGCACATGACACATCCTGCCCACAGGCCGGAGTTTAACATCCCTGGTATAGGAACTCCTGTTTGAGCAGGGGGCTGGACTAGAAGACCTCCAAGGTCCCTTCCAGCTGTATTCTGATTGATTGACTGAGATGGAAAAAAGATATTCAAATGATTGTTCTTGCATGGGTGCTCAGTTCTAGCATTTGCTCTAGAAGTAAATGATACAGTAGTTTTATGGGATCATATTTAAGTACATTTTTATTATATTTGCATTCTAATTATCAAGTAAGTTCACAATCAATCATATTACCATAGATAATTCCTTTACATAAATAAAATATTTGGCATCAACTTTCAAGAGCATTAGGATAATATCCATATCCTTTACTACAAATGAGTTGGGAACTGAAGTATTGAAGTCATGAAGTATTGCTGGGTGTGTATACATGCATGTGCGTGCACACATATGATTGATGTTTTATAAGTTTTTGAACTAAGGGACAAGAGAAGGAATCTAAGGGTTAACCTTAAGGGACAAGAGAAGGAAGATGCTTTTCACAAGGCTTTCAAGACATGGCTGTGTACCTAGGCCTGAGGCTTAATATGTGTTAAGAGCCCCATTCTTGGCTTTACTTTTAACTGGTTAACTATTTATTCTTGGTTGTTTTATTGTTTTTAATTGTTTTAATTAATTTATAGTTTTAGAATTGTAAGCCATATAGAAGCAGCTGGTCTAACCTTTGTCCCACAACATGCAGATATATGGCTAAACGGATTTTCCACTCAAAACTATTTCTCAGTATTGTTCAGCTTACCATAATACTCTGTGGTCTCTTCCTGAAACAGTCCCTTTATATAAAGTTGACATTGTTGACAAGTTGACTACTTCAGCTGGAACATCTTTAGTTCTTTGTTGCTGTTGGTTACTGTATATTGGTTAGCATTTCCATCCTAAAACAGCTTTATAATTCTTTAATATATAGAAAACAGAAAATGTTCAATGATGACATCATGAAAATAGTTTGGTTTATAGCCACTTGTGCACTTAATTTTTCTTCAAAACAGATGTTCAATGGGAACTGACAAAACAAAGAAAATGGACCACCAACCGAAAGTTTCCACAACTAGGGCTTTTAACTTGGCTTCATAATATTAATACACCCAATCCCAGCAGAAGATTATTTTTCAAATAGATTCTTAAATTTTTAGCCTAATTAAATGACAGACTACTAATTTCAGATCCCATTTGTTCATGGTACACACCCCATCAGTGTTTTCAATTATTTCACATCTAGCACATCTGTCTTTTAATGGTGGGTCTTGCACGATATCGTATAGTTAGGCTACTTTGGCTGGTTATTTGTGTCAGATCAATAAGATGCTTGTTGAACAAAAGTAGCTGGAAACAACCTGTTGGAGAGACAGAAGCAAAGGGAAAAATTAAGCCAGTGCATTTCTAGTTATGATTGGGGGTCTCTAGTTTGGAAAGAAGGGCTATTTAACTGACCCTTTTTTCCCAATAGTCTCTAATTGTCCAGCATATAGGGCATGCTGCAGATCCTCTTAGCCAAAGAGTGTTGAATGTCAAGAACTAGAAGACAAGCTTTCCGTGTCTTATGGAATAGTCTCCCGTCAAAGATTAGAATGGCCCCAATCCTGTTGGCCTTTTACAAGGCTTCCAAAACATGGTTATGTACCCAGGCCTGGTACTGCAAAGGTGTTAAGGGTCTTGATAATTGATTTTACTGGTAGGTTAATTGTGTTTGGTATTGTATGTATTTGTTTTTGGGTTCTTTTTATTGTTTCATTGCTTTTAATTGTTTTAATTGTTTTATAGTTTTAGAATTATAAATTGCCCAGAATTTGCCCAGAGTGCCCAGAAAGAAATTGCTCTCCCTCTTCCTCCCTCCCTCCCTCCCTCTCTCTCACACTTAGTGCATATATGCACTAAGTTTTTGTTCTAGCTTTCATTTTCACACAGATCTCACCTGCACATACATAAATTTTACATCTTTCTTAGGACCACTTTCTACAATGGTCTGAAACTTTCAGCTAGTCATAAACAATTGCCTGATTCCTCTTTCTGAACCATTTTGTCATTCTTTACTTAAAAACATGTGAATTTAGGGGGTTTACTCTGAGCATGACAGTATGGTGTAATTGTATACCAAGAGGGTGTTTTTTTTTTTTTTGTAACATTGAGAATGACTCCTTAACACTAAGTGCAAGTGTATTCCATGAAACAATGCATTTTTTAAAAAATTATTTAGATTGCATTAAATATAAAGAAGCATAAAATGTCATCCATTTCATAAAACATGTCAGTGAATTTATATTCCAATTAAGTATCCCTAGCATCATTTTTTACAAAGTCAAGAAAGCACAGTTAATAACTTAGAAGATGGACATAAAACTGGCAATTATCACAAAAATTGTGCAAAGCACATCAGGCATAAGATAGAAAATACACTTATTAAATAGCAAAGTATCCTTATTATGTTTTAATTGCAAGGAACTGAACATTCAGTATCAGTCAGATACATGTCTTTGTAATGCAAAATATGGAATGTCCCTAATATACATTAAAAATTAAAAACACACTATATGTGGTTTTTTTTCCAATCCAAAGCCTGACAAGGTGTCATGAAAATAATTGTTGTCATTTAGTTAATGAATTGAATGAATGAAATGAATGCATTCTTTATTGGCCAAGCGTGATTAGACACACAAGGAATTTGTCTTGGTGCATATGCTCTTGGTGTACATAAAAAGAAAAGATACATTTGTCAAGAATCATAAGGTACAACTCTTAATGATAATCATAGGGTACAAATAGACAATCAAATCATACTAGGAAACAATCAATATAAATCATAAGGATACAAGCAACAAAGTTACAGTCATACAATCACAAGTGGGAGGAGTTAATATTTGAGGAAGGAATCCAAGTCTTGGATATAATCAGCTACTTACCCAGTCACACACTGAAAAGAAAGAACCCAGAATGAGCAAAGGGGTTTCTTATTTGTTTCATGCCCTTACATTTCAAAACAGCTTTCTCTCCTGGGAAAACCCGGTTATTTCAAATGCAGAATGACAACATCTCCCAGAAGTCTAGCTTTCTAAATCTAAGCTTCAGATAAACCAGCTAACCCAAAGTCTTATTGCTCTTTGATTCCTAGAAAAGTCTGCCAATCAGACTAGACATAATTCTCAAAAAATGATCTGTTTCACTACTTGTTTAAAGTAACTAGGACTATCTAACAGCAGCTATTTATTTGAGTTCTTATAAGCTCACACTACTGATACCACTAATAGCAGTTATCTGGTCTTCTACCAACCTCTTTTTTTATTGCCTTCCATTTTTCCAAACATCAGGTTTTTCTCCAAAAACTCTTGTTTCTATATTATTGGTCCAAAATACCCAAGTTCCATGATTTGAGCTTCCATTGAGCAATCTCTCAACAATTTTCTCAAGAGATATAGTTACATTGATTATCCCACATTATTGTGACTTTCCTGTGAAGACATCCAGGGACGGCTTGATAAAAGTTCTATCTATCTAGTTTGAAATATAAAGACGTGAAACAAATCAGAAAACCCTTTGCTCTTTTCAGTGGATGACTGGGTGGGTAGCTGATTATATTCAAGTTGATTGTCCCAAAGGTGCTTTTTTCAAGAGGCAACTGGACTTTCTGGTTTTTCTTTGAGGATGTTTCGCTTCTCATCCAAGAAGCTTCTTCAGCTCTGAGATGAAAAGCGAAAAATCTTCAAAGAAAAAACAGAAAGTCCAGTTGCCTCTTGAAAAAAGCACCTTTGGAAGAATCATGACCTGAATGACTGAGAATCTCCATAGACATCCAAGCTGTTTCTATCCAAGATGAAAAAAATTAGGACAAGCGATAAGCTTGTATCCCATGGAATATGCAACTTCCAAAGATACATTTGTCTGTAGGGGTCTGTAAGCGCACCAACGTGCCAACGTGCATAAGCGCACCAACGTGCCTACTGTCCCTGTCCTATTGTTTCTTTTTTTCTTATTCGTATCCATTTCATGTATTCATAACCATGTTTATACTTATACCTGTTATCTAATAATCATTTGACAAAATAAATAAATAAATAAATAAATTTAGATTCCTCATCCAAGAAGGTAATAAAAACCTGCCTTTTAAAGCAGGCTTCTGACAGTTAGTACCCTTCATGGAGAGGTATCTTGATGCTGGTGTTGTTATTGTTTTATTATCTGAAATTTCTTTAAACACCTGCAGTTTCTGGTAATTTTTTTTGTATAGATATTGAAACCATCCAGAATCATAGGATTTGGTTTTAAAAGTCATGAGAACGATTGAGAAAACTATTGGCCTAGTTTGATTTGCACAAAATGGAAATATGGTTTCTACAATTAGCAAAACTTTCCTATATGATACCACACCATGCTAGGTGGAATGTCATATGTATATCACATGAATACATTGCTGAAGAATCTGAACCTTTTGCCTATTATGCACCTATTGTACATATAAGATTTTTTTTAAAATAAAAAATGGTTAACAATAGCGTAGTCCAGGAACAATTTTAGCAATCATCCGTAGTTTGTGTGAGAGTTGATGTGTTGTTTTTTGTTGAAATGAAGAATAAAGCTTATTTGTCTTTGGATTTTGCAGCTATTATTCAGATTATGTTTGTATATATTGCATTAAATATTTCACCTTAAATTCTTGGCAATTCCAATGAAGAAAAAAGAGAAAGAGGGAGCAAGGGAGGACATCATCTCAATGTGTGATTAGTTTACCTGATCAACTCATATATATTAAAAACCTTCAGAAATTATTTAAAAGTTCAAATGGAGTTCATATCTCAGAAGCTACCACTATCATTGAATTTTTCTGCAAACTAACTGAACAAGAGGAGGCTGTCAGATCATGGAATGCCTCATTATTTTTCTTTTATTATTTTGTAAGCACATCAAATAATGAATCTGTGACTAGGAACTTCTCTGCAGACATAAGTCTCTGTCTTTCAGGCACAAGATTAATCTGATATTAGCTCTATGTTTATTTAAATCATCCCCACTAGCATGGAACAAATTTTACATCAGGAATTGATTTCCCAAACAGCAAAGGCATTTCTCAATGATGAGGTAGCTCTTCATTTCCTACAGTCATCAAACTAATTGGGCTGAATGAGAAACTGCAAGGGTTTCATTCTGAAACTTGATGTTATTATTTTTAAAGTACATGATGGTTTTTTTTAAAATTAATTTAATAACTTCCAGTAACCTAAAATCCCACCAGAAAGTTACAATCAGAAAACGCTATAGCTTAGTTATTAACAAACAACCATGGATTTCAATTATCAGACTGAGTCTTAAATTGATATACTTTTCCTTAAATTATTGACTCTGAAAGAGCTGATGGGATTGTGACATTATCAGTGTGGCTCTGTGGCACCTACAGAGAGGGTTTGCTGGTCCTGTACTGTATTTGAATCTCTTCTCTAAATTCCTGAAACTTCTGTCATCACACACAGCTTCCACATCACCTTATCTTTTGATCCATTCCAGTACTCATTCACTTTGGAATGTCTTCCCTGCTTAGGGGTCTCTATTACATTCCCCAGGGCTGCTAAAGAAATGGCCCTGACAGGGACTTTTCAGACATGACGGGAATCTGGGAGTTGAATGTATGATGAGTCAATACAAAATGCTTGCATCTATCTCTGTTACTCTTTTGGCTGTATTGTTTAAACTCGATTTCATTGAGGGCCACATCAGGGTTATGTTTGACCCTGGGAGATGGCCAGGGGACATGGCCAGCTCAACATCACTCACTGAGGCTTCTTATTCGGCTGCAATGATCTCCTGCAGCCCTCTGGCAGTGAAAACAGAGCTTATGGAGACCACACATGGCACACCTGAGTTCCATTTGTGGCCACAACGGCCTCCTGCAGCCCTCTGCCAGTGAAAATGGAGCTCGGGAGGCCACACTCCGAGCTCCATTTTTGTTGGCAGAGGGCAGCAAGACACCATCGTGGCCGAAAACAGAGCCCAGGCAGGCCACATGCCATCTCCACAAGCTCTGTTTTCGCTGGCAGAGGCACCACAAGCCAGTCCTTCCTGTTTCCAGGGCGGTTCAATCTAAGCATCCCATAGCCCAGCTCCAGCCTGCAGACCTGGAGTTTGACACCCCTACTTTAGAGGTTTGCAGCCTCTCCACTTTGGAATGTTTTTCCCAGTGAGGCATGGTGGCACTAACCTTTGTGGTGCCACTTTTATTTTCCCAGGCCGTTTGACAATGTTACTGTTGCTGTGATTTGCAGCTCTTTATTCAGGCTTTTATTTGCAGTTACTGTGTAAATCTTGTTTTGATTTTGCACTTTAATTGTATTTTTTAAAATGTCTTATTTTGCATTGTATTGTTGTAGCCTTATGTTTTTAATTGCATTTTGTCATTGTAAGCATTTTTGGACACTCGTATTAATGGGAAGCTGTATGGAAGATGTTTAAATAAATAAATAAGCATCCTCCTAAGATCTGGTAGATCGTTTCAGAGGTTCTCTTAAACCTCAAGGTTCAATAAATTCCTTCCTGTCCAAAAACCTGCTCCACGAAGAGACAAGTTTTACTATTATTGCTGTTGTTATAGTTGTAATTATTATCATTATTATTATTATTTTGTCCTGTAAGAGAAAGTTGTTTGATTAGGGTTAGGGTTAGGGTTTTTCAGTTTTATTCCCATAAGAGTTTGGCAGGATGTGGGAAAGTGATGGTTGACAACAGATGTATTTTGGTGAAACAGAAAAGAAAGTAAAAGAGTCACTGAAAAGCTACAAAAGGGAACTTCCTCGCTGCTAGTGTTTAAACACCCCCCCATCTGTTACAGAGTAATTTGAAACAAGCCTGTGGTTACCTTTACTTTTGCCAATCAAAAAACACAGAGATCATCATGAGCAATCAATGGTTACCTTCTTTCCCTCAACTAAATTAATAGGAGACTGTACAGCCCTTTATTTACAATCATTCATTTAGTGACCATACAATGTCACAATGGCACTGAAAAAAGTTACTTATGACCAATCTGTGGAGATTCTCAGTCATCATGGTTGTCTCAAAGACACTTTTTCAAGTGGCAATTGGACTTTCTTGTTTTTCTTGGAAGGCATTTTGCTTCTCATCCAAGAAACTTCTTCAGCTCTCTTATGACCAATCCTCATACTTACAACCATTGCAACATCTCCATGATCACACGATCAATTTGGATGCTTGTCAATTAGCATGTATTTAAGATGGTTGCAGTGTTTCAGGGTTATACCACCTCTTACAATACTAGACAACACAGTAGAGATCTTCAAATTTCTAGGTTCTATTATATCACATGACCTAAAATGGATATCTAATATCAAAAACATCATCAAAAAAGCACAACAAAGAATGTTCTTTCCGTGCCAACTCAGAAAGCTCAAACTGCCCAAGGAGCTACTGATACAGTTCTACAGAGGAATTATTGAATCTATCATCTGTACCTCTATCACTGTCTGGTTTGGTTCTGCAACCCAACAGGACAGACATAGACTTTAGAGGATAATTAGGACTGCAGAAAAAACAATTACTACCAATCTGCCTTCAATCGAGGACCTGTATACTGCATGAGTCAAAAAGAGGGCTGTGAAAATATTTACAGACCCCTCACATTCCGGACATAAACTGTTTCAACTCCTTCCCTCAAAACGACACTATAGAGCACTGCACACCAGAACAACTAGACACAAGAACAGTTTTTCCCCCGAAAGCCATCACTCTGCTAAACAAACAATTCCCTCAACACTGTCCAACTATTACAAATTCTGCACTACTATTACTGTTAATCTTCTCATCACTCTTTATCACCCATCCCCTCCCACTTGTGACTGTATAACTGTAACTTTGTCGCTTGTATCCTTATTATTTATATTGGCTGTTTCCAATTATATTCTATTCTACTCTATTTTATTCTGTTCTATTCTATTCTATTCTATTCTATTCTATTCTATTCTATGTGATGACCATTTGCAACCTTCCCAGTTGAATTCTGACAAGCAAAGTCAATGGGGGAAGCCAGATTTAACAATCATGTGATTTACTTAACCAACTTGCTTAACAAAAAGAAATTCTGGTTGTCATAAGTCAAGGTCTACCTGTAAAAAAATGTCAACCAATTAAAATTATTTTCCTGGCAATACTACTCTTTATGGTGCAGCAAAGCCCAAATCTTTTTTACACAACAAACAGATCAATAAAATAAACTGCTGGTATCCCACTTATCCATCATTTTTCAGTACATATATAACAACCTCCAAATAATTCCTGGCTGCCCTGCAACCATTTTTCTGTTGAATTTAGAAGTTCCCATGAGTTGTGCAATTATAGTATATCAAAAATGTTATACTTCGATGCATTTCCCAATAGCTGTAATCAAGATTGCATGCTGTTATAAGGTGGGGATTAAAGGAGCAGGTAATAAATTCTAAACAACAGACATATCGGAAAAGGCAAGCTCTATAAACAGGCAGTGAAATTCAAAGATAAAGGCAACATTTGACTTGAAACCAAATATCCAAATGAGGGGCTGTGACAAGATTTCCCATCAATAGGAAAATGGGCCACCCATGAGATCTGCAGAGTTGCAGTAATTTCAAGGAAAATACCAGCCTTGTTTCAATTTTGATAAGCTAGGGTAGAGTCAGAAATGAATCAATTCATCTACAAAAGCATATAGTGCTTTTAAAACAACCACGTCCAGACCTTGCTCTAAATTGTTATAAAAATTGTTATAAAAATGTTGATGTGAAATTACCCATATTGAGGAGAAACTGGGGAACACAATATGTTATGGCACACTTTTATTAGCCTTTGAAAAGCATGTTCAGTTTCCTTCTTGGTTTATAGTTTTCTATCAACATTCAAGTTAAGTAGGTTGGAATGAGAGACAGTGGGTAGCTAGAAGTCATCAAATGAATTTGCATAAGTTGGGACTTAAATAGGGTCCCCTCAGTCCTAGCCCAATAATTAGACCACATATGTAAGGCACTCCAAAGAGTTGGCTTATGACATATCATATTTAGTCTCACTTATTTTATTTAAGATAAATTATTTAAGTCATTATGGATCCAGCCAAAGCACAACAACAGAATTACAAAATTGAAAAGGACTTTGGACATTTTGTGGTTCCCTCCTCAAGCAAGAGACTTTATACCATTTCAAATAAATGGTTGTCCAATCTCTTGTTTAAAAACCTCCAGTGATGGAGCACTCATAACTTCTGAAGGCAAATTACAACTTAGGCAAACTGCTTCCTAAATCTGGATGTCAGTTTGAAAATGGGGCGAAGACAGCTTCTAATCCAGCAAAATAGGTATGCTAGACTAGCTGTGATAATGCATGCAACATATGCATTCTTGCAACTAAGGATATGTTTATGGCGCAGTTCCAGAAAGCAGAAGTCCCATTTATTCTTTCTCCCAGAATTGTCCCCAACCTCTTACGCATTTCTAATCACAAAGAATGGATATGATTGTTCATCTATGAAGCTTCGTTGCGAGCAATGACATCTGCCTCCTCTTCTCCACATGTGGCCATCTCTGCAAGTATCTCTACTAATAGCAATAGCACCAGCTGGATTCTTTTCACGATTACAGGAGTTTGCCATATGGTCTGCCTCTTGATTATACACACCACAAAACCTATTTCAGAATGACAAGCACAGAATAAGATGATAGCCATATAACTGCCTGTGTGTCCTTTCTTACAGTGTAGCATTTTTCATCTGTCATTCATAAATCATCAAGGAATTTTTCCCAATCAAGCCATTTTCCCCATGGGCTAATTTTCTCCCTTTATATACATTCAATCAGTGTCAACAGTCATCAGCTGTTCTTCATTTTCCCACCACCCAGTAGCATTATGGGAATCAATTCCTTCAGATAATCCTGTTCAGTGACATCTTATTGGAAATAAAGCTCCGGTATATTCCTACAAATGTACCTGGAACAAGCAAGAAAATCATACACATACACGCAGAGAGAGAAACACATCTCTAAGAGGGGGGAAAAAAAGAGTGTATTATTAGCTCTGGAGACAAGCTTTGCATTTAAGCCAGTAATAAACAAGGAACAGATCAGACTGGGACAGATATGAGATATGTCCAATAGGTGCCAATCTCTCCTCTTGAAGCTTGGATAGCAATTCTGAGATTTGTTCATTTTTGTTGGTATTTTCATACTGCCTAATTCAGTTTCACTGGGGAGAAAGAGTGTTACTTAAGCCTAAAACTGCATTTAAGAACACAATTAGTACATTAATGCAGATGGTCACCCATCAGTATCTACTCAACCTCTGCTCAAAGAGAACAAATTTCACCAATTTATGAATGGCTACAAATAAAGAGTTCCAGAGTATAGAAGCTACAACTAAATAGGCTTGTCTTCAGGCCTACTTCGCCCTAAATTGGTAAAAGGAGCATCCCCTTCCTGCATGGGCTCAGCAAGTGGACAGATTCCATCTGGGAGAAACAGTTGAGAGGGATCCAAAGATTTAGGTGGTATTTTAACAAATCTGAACCTTTTCTCCTCAGTCTCACCGGGTAGGGGAAATAAAGGTGTAAAATTTGGAACATGTACTAGAGGATGGAGAATAACTCTTTCTTCAAACATGACAACCATTTTCTACAAAAATGACTGATTTTCTGAAACAATTGCTATCATTCTGAAATCTTTCCTAGATATATCATCTTCATCAAAATTGCCCCTACAAAACCAGAGAGAGACGCATCTCTATAGAAAATCTGTAACGTCTTGACCCTACCTGGGAGGGTTAATAGCTCTGCAAATATCCTCCCATGAAGCCAGGAGATAGACAGGCAGTGGCTTTGAAACATAATATAGAGAGAGGTGTATGTACCAACCACAAAGTCTATTGCATGTTTATATTTTGCAGACTTCATTGATTTTGGTCAAATATGTCCCCAAAGTAGTTATGACTATTGTTTTCCAGTGACAGTCAACAAGAATGATTAAACTATAAATTTCTAAATGTTGATTCAGAATTGGCCCCCCTATCCAAATTTGCTGAGACACTTTTCTAATTCCAGAATCGGCATCCAAATTTAATCTTCCTGTTGTCCATCAATCATTATAATACATTCCTTGTTTAGTGTAATTTTATACTCTAATACAACATAATCTTTGCCATTTCCCTGCCTTTCCTTTAGAACACAGAGTCTTTTTTCTCATTTGCTGTTTGATGTGGGGCCTTGGCCAAACCATAAACTAGGCCTAACACATTTGTTTTACTATGCAATTTAATATGGATATTTAAAAAAACAAATCAGGAATTGTTCTTACCACATTCATGCACATATTATATTAGATCGATGTTAAAACTGTTTTATTACTCTGGCAACATGTGGAATAATTCCTAAGCAGACTCAGAAGTTCTGTATTAAGCTGATCATCACAAAACCATATTTTTTCAGTTGCTCTGCTGAGAAATAGCAATTGAATGCTTCTGTCATCTGCCCAGCCAAGGCAATGGAGTGTTGTAATTACATGCAACTGTCCGGGTTGCTAGTTTTTTAAGGGAACTGAAGAATTCATACATGCAGGAAAATGAAGATTAAGCATATGAAGCTGCCTTTGACTAACTCAGGTCTTCAGCTCAGTGCTGGTTGTTTGCTGTGCTACATGAGACCTTTGAGAATTATAGGTTCACCCTCATATCTCACAAACCTTGGGATGGAGATGGCTTGCTAACTACTTTTAAAAGATGTAGCTTCATGATATTGCCTTCAGCTCATGTCCAACCCACTATCTAGATACCTGGCATTTGTTTTTAGTTGTATCAATTTTAAATCAGTGAACTTATCTTTCTCCCAACATCATTTTTGCTCTATGAATATTCTTTTATGCCTCATTGATTATATTTATGATGACTTGTCAGGGGCTGAGACTACTTGAAGTTGCTGTAGAAATTTCCCTTCCCTTTTGTCACTGGCCACCATCTTCCATGGCCATTTTGGTTTAGACTGTAGGAGAGATCTATTACCTGGTTTCAACAAAGAATTGCTTGTGTAAAGTCTGCATATTCCAAAGTGCTTGCCAGGTTTTTAACAAGATCTTTAATACAAACAACACTCAGTAGGAGGAGGTATCCTGGATATTTTTGGAGAGCTTCATCTGGCCTCAATGTTCTCCTCTCCTCCATTTCACCAACCTCTCAGCCAGATTATCTTGGAGTCATGAGTTTTATGGCTATTCCAAATCACTTATAGCTACATATTCAGGAAGGACCTGAGAGACAGGTCACTGGTTCACAGAATCTTCACACTAATAACTGTCACTTGAACAACTTGAAAAGTGGTTACAGGATCAGGGACCTATTTATAGAGTGACCATCTTTAGATTTTTTTTTTCCTGCCAGTGATGCTAGATTGCAGGAGAGATGCAGCTGGAGAATCCATTGCTGCCTTTACTTTATTCCATATTAAAACTGTAAGGATTCTTTCAATTCCCAAACTCATCCTTAAGGGAAAGCTCAGTCAGTATAGTTTATATCAGGATCTAATTTGGGTCAGTCACTGGGATCAGAGGTTTTGTCTTCCGAGCTTTCAGACCAGTGGTGGGATTCAAAAACTTTTACTACCGGTTCTGTGGGCGTGGCTTGGTGGGCATGGCAGGGGAAGAATACTGTAAAATCTCCAGTCAGAGGTGGTATTTGCTGGTTCTCTGAACTACTCAAAATTTCTGCTACTGGTTCTCCAGAACTGGACAGAACCTGCTGAATACCACCTCTGTTTCAGACTCATGCTGGATCCCATCCTCAAGTAACTTCTCTCTAATGGAGCATGTTGAGTTTGTATCATGTTATGTTTCTGGTGATTTAAGTAGAGAAGGCAGGTTACCATGGTTGTAAGGAAGAGCCTATCACCTCAACACTTCAGAAGATCACCAGATTGGGGAAAACAATACCTTGACTACATTACTGAACTAGTTAGGACTGTTCCTAGCAAAATATATGAAAACATAGCATGTGAAGAAATGTTGGAAAGATTGAAAGAAACATGAATAAATAGGATAATTTGTTTGGTTTTATTTGGTCATGGCTCCATTTTAAAACCTTAAATCAATGTTTCTAAGTTTATTTTTTATCTTTCAAAATATGTACATTTGGTGGGTTCAGGGTGAAAATAATTTCCTATTGAAGCAACAGTTCTCTTTAGCCATGTGATTAGGATCTCCATGTATTCATGAATGATACATAAATAGCAACTCCCATTAGATCTTAAAAGCTATAGGAGTGTCAGTTCTTTGTATCATGGCTTTACCTCAGAGCACTCATAAAAAATGTTGTTGACATTTGAGGAAAAAGTAGGTTTCCTGTTTGAACTCTGACAAGTATCGGAAGATGTGAGTAATTTCAAATCTTGGGTTCACATTAAAGGCAGTCTGTGGTCAGGGGTTTCTCATATTTGTTGTGTGCCATGCTACCTTGAATTGTTTGCCGTTTTTAAAGCAGAATTCTGTTTTCATATCATAGAAGAAGAAACATCTTGGAGATTCTTATCAGGATCCGTTATGAAATATGTGCATTTGTGAATAGGCCACGGGAGATAAAAACCACCTCACATGTGCGCATCGCTTGCTGTAAAATGTGGTTGATCATCCTGATACCTCTAAACACCCAGTTCATGTTGTGTATACAAAATCATCTGCCTTGTTTCTACTTCACAGCATTTGAGAAAGATTTTTTTTCTAAAACATTGTTTTATTTGTAATATTATACATTATAATTTATGTTTAAAATTATTTGTGTGGGGTTTTTTTGGTTAGATTTAGACAACGCAGCAATGCAGGAGATTCCTGTAATTTAAATTAATAGCATTATACATTCTGGATTTTGGATGAACCTAGCTGTGGATAAAACTGTGCCATATTCAGATTCAGAGAGGGAAAAGTCCTTTGGACCTGATGTGCAGATGCTTGCTTTCTCACTGTTGTGTTGCCACATCTTTAATGCCTACTGGCTCAATTACATCTTTTTCTGACACTGTGCAGGTACTATGTGAAACCAGGAAAAGGCACAAGCTCTTTAAGATGCCACAAATGCATATTTATGTATATGCATATTTATTTTATGGATGTTTTATTGTTTTAAAGTTTTTAATTTGTTTTATAATTTTAGAAGTATAAACAGCCCAGAGTCACTTGATTGAATTCGGTGACTATAACCAATAAATAAATTAGTTAGTTAGTTAGTTAGTTAGTTAGTTAGTTAGTTAGTTAGTTAGTTAGTTAGTTCTGGTAAGTACAGCCATGCCAGGTCCAAAGCATCTTTCCCTAGTTGTGAATTCCCTTTTCCTTATTATCCCTAATTCTGAGAACTCTCATAAAGATTTTACCAAATTGGCATCCACTAGATTTCTTGAACTAAACATTTACCTTGATAGGGTTATGATGGGAGTTTTAAATTCAACACATCTGTTGTCAAAGTTTTGTTGTAGCTAGAGCCAAAGTAGGAATGCAATGACTGTCACATACTTATAGAAGTATGTGTGGGAGGAAATGGCAGGATTACACAGTGGGAAACATATAAAGTGTAGATGTTGGATTTATAAGTTCTGGAATCAGCCTAAAGGCTCATTGATTGCCAGCTGTTCATACTGGCTTCTGTTCTTGAGTTACGGTAAAGTTAAAAGTCTTAACCATGTTCTGTCAAATCTCTGGAAAACTTCAACCAAGTTTGTACTTGCCTTTGACTGGTACAAGAAAGGCTGCTTCCCTGCCTTCCTCTCTGGAATAACTAGGCTTAGCACAACTATAGATAGATTCAAAGAATCCTATGGCAAAAACACTAATATTGGCTGGAATAAAAAATATATTTCTCCCCCTCTCCCTCTCTTTCCCTCCCTCTCCCCCTCTTTTGGCCTCTCTTTTTAGTATTATACTTAAAGAAAAACAAATTAACTGGAAGCTTCAAATAATGTATTTAAGGTCACAAATAAATAGGCTTGATTTTTTTGTTTGTTTGTTTCCTTGAGGATGCGAACTTATTCTGAAAGATTGGGTAATTGTCTGTTGAACAAAGACTGGTGACTTAGATGCAGTTCCACAAATTTTATGGCCCTTAATAAGTTAGTCTGCTGTTGAGAACAGCTCATCTCAAGCAATGAAAGCCATTGTGTAGTCTAAGCAATCAAATTTTCACCAGTGGATTGCACATGCTAGTAATTCATATGTGTGTTCTGGTTTGGATTTAAGCAATCAAATCAAGCAATTATCTATGGGATCTAAGAGAAATGTTTATATGGAAATTGTTCAGACCATTTTAAATACCAGTAGAAGCTACATGTTACTTCAATGTTCCTATGTTTAGATTGTCTGTTAACAGCATCTAGTATAAAATTGATAGGGATCTTAGGTATAACTGTACCTGTGGTGAATGCATTTGCATAGATTTGTAGCAAGATAAAAAGAGGCAGTGGAAACATCTGCCATTTCTAACGTCATTTTATGTCAAAACTGTTCAGCTTGTGTATTATTTTAAGGATACTAGTAGTTTTCCTCTTCCTTTAAACATAAACAAAGGTTTTGTGAAAATATCCTGTTTCTGGATAATAAGAAATCAAAACTTGCACATTCATAAGGATAGAATGTCCTCACATGAATGTATGTGAAAACTGTAAAATATTCATGTGAACTCACATATACTATTCAGGTTTGTTATCCACTGTTTAAAAAATCATAAAATTAGTACTATATCATCCTAATTTTATACATATTACATACGTACATACATACATAGATACATATATATATATGCAGGTCTTGGCGTGTTCGGGTCTTTTCCCGTGTAAGATTGAAAGTATCTTGGCGATGTTTTGACGAGGTCCCACTCGCCATCTTCAGGCTGGTACTTTCGGCTTCGTGCTTGTGCGGCTGACATGTTCTTATGAAAAAGCCAACCAATCTGTAAATATCAACTCCATCAACCAATCAAGAAATAACAACACAGCCAACCAGCTGGCTTACAACAGAGCCAGCACACCATACCACACTTCCCCACCAGTATTTATAGAGAGACGGCAGCTCCGATCACGCTTTGCTCGCACAAGCACAAAGCCAAAAGCACCAGCTTGAAGATGGCGAGTGAGATACTCTCAATCTTACATGGGAAAAGACCTGAACAGACCAAGACCTGCATACTTGTACCCATGAAAATCTATGAATATGTATGTATGTATGTATATGTACATACATACAAACACACACACACACACACATATAACATAACTGAAAATTCCTTTAAAATATGACAAAATGTTGTTCTGGGGAAGAGCTAAAACTTTTTTAAAAAATTGAGATCAAGTTGTGTTCTGAAAATTTTAAAAATTGGGATATATTTTCCAAATATTGCTTGTCTCAAAAGCCTTCTACATGTTAAAGACAGGTGTGGCAAGGAGTTAGCCATTGGCTATCCTTCATAATACTGAATCACTCACATATTCCTGGAAACACAGCTATTGTTCAGGAAAACCTCTTTCAGCAAATCTTTAAAACAATATCAACTTTTGAAGAGTGAAGAAGTGCTATGTAGTTCCTTCAAATATTTCCCATAATCCCATTTCTCCATCTTTTTGCACATGTAGCATGTTAGACATGACTGTAAATCTGCTTACCTAATAACATGTCTGTGTTCTACCAAAATTATTTTTTTCTTGAATCATCTCTCAGTGACAAACATTGGGGAAATAATTCTTCCCTTTTTCACCCGTTTTGTACACCGGTTCACATGAAGATGAATGCATATATTGTGTAAATTTCTAAACTTCTATTTGGGGAGATTGAGCAAAGATTAATTAGATGAAATAATCATTTCTCAAAGGACCTCTTTTTTCATGCTGGCCACTTAACAGATCACCAAAGATGGCACCTTATCACAAAAGAAAGCAGGCAAAGATTTGAATAAAATTTGCACGTGCTATTTTTTGCAGATGGATCAAAATTTAGAAATAACATAATTTAGATGTTATGCCTTCACTAGGAATGTTTAAAGAAAATCATTAAGAATGGCAGCGGGAACAATGGGCTAAAAACAGACTGTCACAGTATTCAACAGAGCTAAAGATTATAAGGATTGCAGTTGGCGAGGCCAGAACTAGCAGTTCTCAGCCAAGGAAAGATCTTTCCACAGACCTAAAAGAATGGCCAAATATCTTTTGACTCAGAAAAGCAGGAGGAAAACTCCTCACAGCCTAACTCCCAAGCACACAGCTAAATACAGCTTTAAATGGCTCTGTTCTTTTCTGCAGTAGCAAATCTTCAGAATGTATATGGCTTCCTCTTTTTCTCTAACGATGTTGTTCCTCTAACTATGTTGTGTCTATGAACTTCTCCTGTAAGCAAGTTCCTGAATACATTGGCATGAAGCCTGAAAGATAACAGCCATTGTTTCCTGTTCAAAATGTGCATGTGTATTTAGGAAAGGTGCGCATACTATTTTGAAAGTGCCAGTAGGATAAGTATCATTCTTTAAAAATATACACTAGAAAAAGTTGCAACAGAAAATACAGTAAGGATCTGTAGATTGACTTTGATCCAATTGATTCAGATCTATTCAGAATTCGAGCTGATTTGATTCAACACTTTTCTTGAATGCACTGTTATGATAATTATGATTCAGTTTTCCAAATCAACTTAATTAAAAGAAAATCTAAGAAGACAGGGCAGTTAGGTTATTGGCAGGCAATTTAGCCCTATTGACTGATCAAGTACAGTATCTATATGTATGTACCTTTAGTTCAGAAAGAGAAGGCTTTGCTTGGCTACTGTTTGTTTGCCTTTTACATAGGATGCAAAAAAAGATATTAGCTGAAATGGCTGTTTATTTAAAGGAGCTCAGGGATGGATGTAAGGGAGCTTTGCAGAGAAAAGGTTGCACCACAATTTGTTTTAAAAATTCACTAGGCTAAAAGTATTGGAATAATTTGTGGCTTAGGATAGCACAATTGTACCATAATGTATTACTGTAACTAAAAAAAATGGATTTGATAGGCTATTTCAACAGATTTTCTCTAGAGAAAACTATTATTAGAAATGGATTAATTAAGAACAAATGCTTTAACAGGCAAAGACTTTTCCCAGGTTATAGTCCCCATCTCCACTTCAGTAATACCTATTTCAGCTACCCACTATTGCAAATCAAGAAAATTTGTCCTTTATTATCTTCTTTCTGCCACTCCTGTGTTAGATCCTCTGTTAGATCCGCTGTTAGATCCCATGCAGTTTGCATACCAAGCAAATAGATCAACAGATGATGCTGTTAATATGGCTCTGCACTACATCCTATAACACCTTGAATCTCCAAATACCTACGCAAGGGTCCTCTTTATAGACTTCAGTTCAGCATTCAATACCATCATTCCAGACATTCTTCTAACTAAACTGAACCAGCTAGCAGTACCTGAACACACTTGTAAGTGGATCATAAGCTTCCTAACAAGCAGGAAACAGCAAATGAACCTAGGCAGAATCACATCTGATAACCTGTACAATTAGCACAGGGACCCTCAAGGCTGTGTGCTTTCTTCACTTCTCCCTATATACCAATGACTGCATCTCAAATGATCCATCTGTTAAAATACTGAAATTTGCAGATGATACAACAGTGATTGGTCTCATTCGAGACAATGACAAATCCGCACACAGACGGGAGGTTGTACAACTTGTCTCATGGTGTAACTGGAACAATCTGGAACTGAACACACTCAAAACTGTAGAAATGAATGTAGACTTTAGGAGAAACCTTCCCATAGTATTACCTCTTAAAATACTAGACAACACAGTATCAACAGTAGAGACCTTCAAATTTCTAAGTTATATCATATCACAAGACCTAAAATGGACACCTAACATCAAAAACTTTGTCAAAAAAAGCACAACAAAGAATGTTCTTTCTGTGCCAACTTAGAAAGCTCAAACTGCCCAAGGAGCTACTGATACAGTTCTACAGAGGAATTATTGAGTCTATCATCTGCACCTCTATCACTGTCTGGTTTGGTTCTGCAACCCAACAAGACAGACACAGACTTCAGAGGATAATTAGGACTGCAGAAAAAACAATTATTACCAATCTGCCTTCCATCGAGGACCTGTATACTGCATGAGTCAAAAAGAGGGCTGTGAAAATATTTACAAACCCCTCACATCCCAGACATAAACTGTTTCAACTCCTACCCTCAAAACAATTCTATAGAGCACTGCACCCCAGAACAACTAGACACAAGGACAGTTTTTTTCCCTAAAGCTATCACTCTGCTAAACAAATAATTCCCTCAACACTGTCCAACCATTTATAAAGTCTGCACTACTATTACTATTAATCTTCTCATCACTCCTTATCACCCATCCCCTCCCACTTGTGATTGGATGACTGTAACTTTGTCGCTTGTATCCTTACGATTTATATTGACTGTTTCCTAGTATGATTTGATTGCTTATTGTACCTTATGACTATTATCAAGTGTTGTATCCTTATGATTCTTGACTCTTGATGAATGTATCTTTTCTTTTATGTACACTGAGAGCATTTGCACCAAGACAAATTCCTTGTGTATCCAATCACACTTGGCCAATAAAGAATTCTATTCTATTCCCTAGACATACACATATATACTCTATATATACAAATAAATTCCACTTGATATCTGGATATCCAAATGCAATCTTAAAGAAGAAAGATAAGCTATAAGGACATCATATTCTATGGATTTACTCCCCCAAATGTGGCAATAGCAGGAGAACTAAGCTAATGTTCATCTGCATAGTTAGAATTTTCTCTTGTATTAAGTTCATTTTAAGATCAAAAATCAAGTTCATATTCTTTAAGCAATTTTCAATTATCCAGATATATCAATAGCACTTAGACTTATAGTATATACCACTTCACAATGCTTTTACAGCCTTCTCTAAGCACTTTACAGAGTCAGCATATTGGCGACCACTGCCTTAGAGCATGGTTTACAATGTCAGCATTATTTGAGTATCACCCTCCGCAACAACAACAATCTGGATCCTCATTTTACCCACCTCAGTAGGTTGGAAGGCTGAGTCAACCTTGAGCCTGGTGAGATTCAATCTGCCAAATTACAAGCAGCAGTCAGTCAGCAGAAGTAGCCTGTAGTACTGCACTCTAACCATTGCGCCACCATGTTTCATATGTTTGTATCAAGATACAAAATATACAGACCATTCAAACTTGTTATTCCAAACTTCACACAAATAGTTAAGGTATATTTATCAATTTGTTTCAATATCTTTTAAAGTTGGGTTACCAGTTTGTGAATCTCAACTGATTCCTCCAAAGTCTTTAACAATTGTGGATCTTCAGCAGCATCAATGGCTTAAGACCATGAAGCTCAAATATATGTTTAAGATGAATAAATTGCCAAGAATCACTCTTGAGTAACTAAATTCTGTTTTAAGTGTTACAATTGCCTAAAATATTTAAATGGTGTTAATATAATAATGGTGAATCTCAAACTTATCTTTCAGTATTACACAAACATTAACAAATCACATGGTGTAAATACTAAACTTGTTGAAATAGAGTTATCAAGCTACCATGAGCCGCGGTGGTGCAGTGGTTAGAGTGCAGTACTGCAGAATACTTCTGCTGACTGCCAGCCGAATGTAATTTGGCTGGTTTACCAGGCTCAAGGTTGACTCAGCCTTCCATCCTTCCGAGGTGAGTAAAATGAGGATCCAAACTGTTGGGGACAATATGCTGACTCTGTAAACCACTTAGAGAGGGCTGTAAAGCACTGTGAAGCAGTATATAAGTCTAAGTGCAATTGCTATTGCTATTATTGTCTTTGACACACACTAAGCAGGAGGTGACTTTTAAAATATATCAGAAATAATGAATGTATATAACTACTGTGATGTGCAAAGACAAATAATATTATGCAACTGAAACCTAAGAGCAGAACTCTTATTGACTAACTTGTTCATTTATGCTGGCAGAGAATGTGGCCAGAGGAACTTACTATAAATAAGTATGAAAGGAATGCTCAACTTTGACTGATTTATCTCAGCCACTGCAAATAAAAGACTTGTGATATATCAAGGATTCAGCAATTATCTAGGTACAGTGGAACCTCTGGTCACGAAGGCTTCTGACCACGGCCAAATCAGGTTCTGACCAAAAAATCCACATTTTTGAATCGGGTCACGATTTAAAAATCGGGTGGTGATCAAGCATAGCCGTGGCCTGATTCCCTTCCATGCCATTTTTTTTGTAGGCACATGCACAGTCAGTCTTGCTTCCGGTCACAACCAAATCGAGTTGCGACCAAAGTTACGGAATGAATTATTGTCGTGACCGGAGGTTCCACTCTACACAAAAGGACATAGGGTGTCTTACAGGGGGCCTGTTATGTTCCTTAAAACTGGCTATTTTCTTATATCCCCATCAGACTAGGATCTAAAATTTTGCTACTCGCTATATTTGCTACTGCCAATTTAGAAATTGCAGGATAAATACTGAGGCAGGAGGACATTGATTGTCTGGAAATTGACTGAAAATTGTCCTTATTGATTTTTTATATCCCCAGAGGTGCCTCAATCTGGAAGGATGGTCTCCAGAATTCGATCCATAAAGGAGTGGTTTTCACTGGGTGAGTTTTATAACCCTGCAACCTCTCTTTCCCCCTCCACCTGCAGAGTTGTTCCATTTAGGCATCAGCAAGGAAAGATTAGATATTAATGAGGATTAAGTGTCTAGCAAGGCACCTACTATGACAATAGAGGGGAATTATTATCTGATTGGGGTTAGAGCTGGAAGTTTGTTATCTCACTGCTCACAAGAATAAATAGGAAGAGAGAGGTTGTCTAAGCAACTTCTCTTCCAGGTGTTAATTGAAAAAATGGAGATCAATCACAAGACAGAAAGATTTACATAAGTCCTATTTTAATTTGAGAAGTAGCATAAAATTCATCTTGAAAGACATTCACCATTCCTTTGCCTTTTCCAAAATACAGTGCCCAATCATCAGTAATCCTGAAAAATTTCCTTATTGGTATTTACATAAATTACAAAAAAAAAAAAACCACCAAGCAGCCAGAGGTTAGCTATCACAATAGCATATTATGATATCACAACATAAATTTAATTCCTTCTCTACTTGTTTGCAATAATCGGTGCAGGTACAAAAAGGCAGAACATCGTGATGCTCATTTCACTATCAGGATAGTGAAATGGAACAGATACCTATATTACAAACACTTAGCTATGAAAAAATATTTTCTTAGTATTTTTAAACATCTACAAGTATTTGGAATCAGATTCCTGCTGCAAAACATTTGAAACACAGCTCTAGGCTTGCCTATTTTCAGCAGTGAAATGTTCAGTGGTCACTGTGTTTTATTGCTTGTACTTAGTGGTTTACAACTTGTTTTATCTCCTGTGCATTAGCATAAGTATTGGGCTATAAAAAGCCTCCTAAATATATATTACCAGCAAGACTGCTGGCTCTTCACAGCAGGGAACTTTTGAGTTATATTCATTAGTCACATACTGGGCAATGTTTTTTGGGGTCAATGAGATATATCCTAAATTTAGTATCCTGTGCAGCCACCAAAATAAACCTGTGCAGTATATCATTTATCTTTACAAATATATTTTGACAGATATAGCAGCAGCTGAGAGAGTCTGTGTTCTTCAGTAGATAATAGAACTGCAGAGCTGATTAATTTCAACAAACATACTTATGGGATTGGTAGCTAAGGATGTCTAGAGTGTAAATAGGAGGAATAGAGAATATATCCTGCCTGTTCATTGTATAATAAGGAGTATATGGCAATTTCATCCTTAGGCACATATACACACACTGGACTGTCAAAACAATAACTGACGTGGGAAGGCATATTTATCTGTTCCATCAAAATATGATTTCTGGCGTGAAAGGAAAATGAAGGAATAGATTCTGAGGTGTATTTGATGAAATACAAAAGCACATTTATATTTATACTTCATATGGATGGTCAAGAGAAATGGAATAAATAAATAAATAATCTCTCCTTGATGTTCTCTGGTTGTTTTCTTGCAGATGTTTCATTACCCAAACTGGGTAACATCATCAGTACTAGACGCACACTTATCTAGTTTGAGTTAATGAAACATCTTGCAAGAAAATAATCAAATTCAGAGAGAGCACCAAGGTCCCCTCATTTCTACCCTGAGCTACAAATATTCTCCTTCATTGGTGAAAGATCTTTAGAATACAAAACTGTATTCTAAGCTTAAGCTTTAAAAAAAAAAAAACTGATATTGTCCCTAGGTAAATCTTCCCATTTGCTGGAACAAGACATACAAGTTCTTCAGAGTTCCATCTTCTGCAATACTCCTGCATCCACAGGATTTCCCTTTCCTTCTACCCACTTTGGGATGTTGCCTCCTGTTCTAAGCCATTGAACGCACTGACAAATACATCTTGTGCAGAAAATAAAGCAAATCAAAAAAAACCTCATGGAAAACATGAAGAAACATTGGAAGTTGAAAAAGAGGAAATACGGTGAAATCTTATACCTATTTACTCACAAGTAACCCCCCACTGAGTTCAGTGTAACCTACACTCAGAAAACAAGGCATATGATTACAACTTCAGTTTTTCAGAATGTGAGCCAACTAAAACCCATGTTTACCATATGCTAGTTCTGTCCCTAATAAAATCCAGTCAGAAATGCTTTGCCACACATTGAATTGGTTCAGTTTGTCTTGGGATTGATCCAGTTGTCCATTACATCTTTCCTCCCCCTTCCATGGATGATGTTTTATCCTGAAAAGCTTTTACTTCTACATCCCATCAGCATCAGCAGTTCCATGAACACAAGACACTGGGTAAAGAATCCCTTCCAACATTTCTCTACCTGCTTATATCTATTCTTTATAGATTCCAGTAGAATCTAACATTTACCACTAGTTCAATGTTACTGCTTTCAATAAAAAAACATGCAGGCTTATTCTGTAAAGACAAACAGTCTGGACTGATTACCAAATGTGACTTCGGCACTGCTGACACAAGGGTTTTGTCTTTAAATTAATTTGGTGGGAGGGGGGAATCAAAAGCTAAATAATCCCTTTAATTATATGTTTAAGACATTGAATGGAAGAAATTAGGGGATATGAAGGAACAAATGTATACTAATTATTCCTTGTTTTTCAGCAAATACATTTCTATGGTAACCACTGTGGTCTTAGAAGAAATTAAATAACTTTTAAATCGGATCATCAGCAAAGTTACCCAGTAGAGCCACAAACCAATACTCTTCCAAATAAGTCTTTAGATGATGAAGGAGAAAAGCATTCATTTTCCCAGATGTTGGCTATTAGAGCTAAAAAAATACGATTTTCATTAAAAACCACCAAGTAGAGGATTTCTTATTTGTTATGGGAGAAGGGTGTGGGCTTGGGGGGGAAATCATTTTAAAATTTAATACATTTCATGTCTCAATTGTAATTCAGTATACAGCAGATTTTGGGCACCACCACCCCAAAGCCATTTAGCCAGTGGACAGAGAAATATGGATAGATCATATTCCCAATCCTGTTCATAGTTATACTTGGGTTGATTCCCAAATATAATATGGAATCCATCTAAGGAAAAGACCTTCACACAACATGGTACCTACTTTTTTAATCTGTCATTCATATTTTCATAAGTTACAAAAGAAGGCAAACATGTCTGTGTTCAGATAATGTTATTTGTTTGTATTTTTAATTTCCTGATCAACTAGAAGCAAGCCAGAGTTACCTAAATGGTATTTATTCCATATAGACAGATAGGTCTTCCAAATCATGGGGAAAAAAGAGCAGTTTTGATCTTCTGTTATATACATTAACAAGGAAGCTAAAGCCCCACTGATCCCTTAGTTCAATTTTAATTTTCCAAAAATATATAATCAAGGACTCTGAATTTGTCTCAAGTTCTATCCTAAATAATGAATCTGGAGACTTCCTAATGAATGAAGCTAATCCAATAGTAATCATTGGTCAACAGTACAAAACTTGTATTACCTGTGGGAATTATCATTGGGTCTATTCTTTGTGAATTACATTTTATTTTAGTCTGTCCATGTGAAAATATTACACCCCATATCTCTGTGCGGTATACTTTAATATTCCTTAAAATGGTAAAATGTAAAGTTGGAATAGGACTGAACATTATCTAGGCTTCATAAAAATTTCAAAACAGTCCATTTTATGGATAGAATAAGCCTATAATTAAGTGAAAGGGAGCCATAGTTTTAGCTGCAAACAAAACTAAGCCATCAGATATGTGACCCATGCAGACTTTAAGGTCCATAGGAGAAATCCCTCTTTAGGCCTGGAACAGGCTGCCAAGAGAACTGAGAAGAGTCTCCAGTATTTCTGCTTCCCGGAAAGAAGTTGAGTTTTTCTTTAGTGAGGTATTTTCAGTTGAGTTATATAAATAATTATTCTGTTTGGTAGGTGTAAATGTTTGTGTCTGTCATAGCTGTGCTGTCAGTCACTTTAACTCTCTATAGGAGAAGAAGCAGGATAGAAATTGTATAACTAAGTCATTGTAGCTGTTGAAAAAAAGAATATATTTTATCCAAAGAACTGGTGTGAACAATCTTTGTTTCATTTATAGAAAAGGTTGGATACCTTAGTCTTTGTATTGCAGAATGAAGCACAAGTATGACTCATTGCCTTTACAACATGAAGGCAAGGAGAAACAATAGATTCCTGTGTACTGTTAGCTAAAAGCAAAGCTATATTTTGTACACATAACACTCTTGTAACTTATGAAAGGCTAATCTTTTCACTTCAAAATCTTGTTTTGCTGTAAATTGTAGCAAAGATAGAAATGATTCATGTCATCAGTGGAAATCGATATAGGCTGTATTAGACATAATATCTGTACTATTTCTACTCTGTCCTGTGATAAATACTCATATCAATCTGTCCAATTCTCACAACAAACTGTCAATTTCAAAATACTTCTTTGCCCAAAAGAGCTAATTTCCAATAACATTTCTAAGAAAATGACTGTCTTTGTTCCCTTCAGGTTTCAGTGATTTCAGTGAAAATCCTAACTGATTTCAAAATGACAGTAAATTTGCTTTGTTGGAAAAATATGCAACTCATAGGCAGAAACATGTGTGTGTGTGTGTGTGTGTGTGTGTGTGTGTATGTGTGTGTGTGTTCAGAAAACAATATACCAGAAAAATTCAAGGCAATTTTTATGCATTCTATGGTTAAATGTGAAATAACTGGAAGTGCATTAATTCAAACAAAATAAATTCATATCAGTTCTCATCTACAAACTAAATTAAATATTTTTTATGAAGGTGCACTTGCCTTTAGCTGTAATAAGATATTAGGCACTATAGCTAGAACTATATTGTTAGGAACTTGAATGGGGTTTTGAAAACTGTGTTTCAGAGTTTGTGGCCTTCACGTATAACTAGAAAAACAACACTTCTCCAAAATGTATGTTAATGGAAATTAAAAATCTGATGATCATGCAAACCTAATAGTTATTTGATACTTTGATTCAATTGCACACCCAATATATGTTCAAAATAAAAATCATCCATAGATACCCCCCCTTGAAACAATTGCTGGTTGAATAAAAGTAAATTGCTATTTATTTTAAAGAAAACAAAGACCTTTGAAACAAAAGATTGGCACACGTTGGTGAGGTTCAGATGAGAAAGAAGAACATGTTATAAAAATGTGGCATTAGGGAATATAACCCACGTCACTTCCACCCATGAAGTTAGTGTTAAAATTGGCGGTTATTTTAGATACAGTTTTGCTTTTACTCCATGTGAGTCTTGCCTACAAATACTGTTTAATCGGCCTGTTCCCAAAATGATGCTTACCCCGAATCTTTGTCCAAATAAATCTGTTTTAGCAGAAACTTGGAAGGAGGAGAAGGTGCTTGTTGATGAAAGCTGCTTATTTGTTCTAGAGGCGTCCACAAGGGGGTGCAGGAAAACTAGCACTATATTACCAACTCTGTGGATTATTATACTTCAGGCTGCCTTGACACCTTCTGCTGCTGATGCAAAAAATAAAATAAACTGACAAAACCATTCATGGTTTTGGACTGGAGCCCTTGCACAGATCCAAATAGAATCTAAATATTAATCATCCAGATCCTTGCTGATACATCCCTGCTGAAAGCTCCCCCATGCTATCCCCCCAAAACTGCCATTTTGAGAAACGTGTACATTATAAAACAATGTGTAATGAAACATGACCATATCAAGAAGTAAAACCCAATAATCTCTGAGCAAATCTTTTCAGAGATCAGGTTTTCATTCTTAAGAATTAGCTCTCCAGCGTTTGGTTTGAGGCTATTTCAGATTTTTAATAAAAGCAAGATGAACAAACTACGTGTTTTGTGAAGACTAGAATAATTATGAAATTAATGGGTATACTCTCCCATTAGATCCACTGATATTATTGCTATGTTGTGCATCAAAGCATTGTTAGACAGAAAATTCTGATTGCTGATCTAATGATGGCTCCAAGGACAGATGATGTCCATAATTAAATAAAGTCTGGCATTAATTTAGAACAAGGGTGGACTTTTGTCTTCTGTGAACTACTGTTCTAACTTACTGCAATCTTTGTATCTGATTTTCAAAGAAAGAAGCACATATTCAAAAGCCATCAAAATATTAAAGCAAATATTCATCGTATTTATTGCTTTAGAAGAGATGTGCCTTTTTTGTTATTTTTGCTGCAAGGCCCATCTACAATCTTTGCAGATATCCTGATCACAAATAACCCAATTGCCTTTCAATAGTCTACTGTATTTTAGACTTGGAATGTTAGTATCCATAATGTAGTCATTCAGTTTTGTTCACAAACTAGATATACTCTGTACATATATTCAGTCCTCATTTTTGTTGAAGGGAAAGTTTCTCAGGGTTCTTTATTCACACTCACAAAGTCTAAACCAAGGTTAATCAGAAGGAACTGCTATATTTACATCACATGATGTGCCAAATTCCCTGAACCCTGGTGGCGTAATGATTAAGTGCAGTATTGAAGGCAAACTCTTCCCACTGGAGTTCGATCCTGACTGGCTCAAGGTTGACTCAGTCTTCTATCCTTCCAAAATTGGTAAAATGGGGGCCCAGATTATTGTTGGGGCGCTGATACGCAAATAAGGCTGACATCGTAAACCATGCTCTAAAGCACTATAGGATGGTATACAGGTAGTCCTCAACTTACAATCACAACTGAGCCTACAATTTCTATTGCTAAGTGAGACATTTGTTAAATGAATTTTATCCCATTTCATGCCACAGTTGTTAAGTGAGTCACTGCACTTATTAAATTAGTAACGTGGCTGTTAAGTGAATCTGGCTCCTTCATTGACTTTGCTTGTCAGAAGATTGCAAAAGGGGATGACATGACCCTGGAACAATGCAACCATCCTAAATATGAGTCAGTTGTGCCAAGGGTCTGAATTTTGATCACATGAACATGGGGATGCTGCAATAGTCCTAAATGTGGAAAATGTCCTAAGTCACTTTTTCAGTGCTGTTGTAACTTTGAATGGTCACTAAAGTAAACAGTTGTAAATTGAGTACTACCTATATAAGTCTAAATGCTATTGCTCTTACTAAACCATATCAGGATTCAGAATGACGATGGCCTTTTTTTTTTTACAACATACCACGACAACGACTGTGTTCCCAAACATGGAGACTCATAAAATTATTTTAATATAGTTTTGAGAATTAACCCAGACAGTCAGTTCATAAGTGGAGTGAGATTTGAGCTGTGGACTTCCCAGATCTCAGTTTTTTGATGATGTAAATGAGCCATCTTTCTTGTTTCCCCCCAGGTTTGGAGACTTAATAGACTTGTTCACAATTTATGCTTTGTAATGATTGAAAGAGACGCAATACAATCCAATTTAAAATAGCAAAGATAATATCTGTAATTGTTTCAAGCAAGGTGTAATATAAATACACCCCACAGGGTTTAATTGTTCTGTATCCCTTATTGTGATCTCTTAACTCAGTATCTTCACACATATGAGGCGCTGTAAGTGAAACAGCATTAAATAAACATGACCAAATTGCAACTGTGCCAAAAATAATAAAGAAAAAGCAACAAAAAACAAATGAAAAATGGTGAACAAATTGAATAAATTTTTTTTGCTGGGCATTGATTTTTTTAGTAACTGGTCCTAAGAGTTTTATATGCTTTCTTTTTAATATTTATTTATTTATTGACATTTGTATAGCTGCCAATCTCATGTAACAACTCAGGGTGGTATATGTAATAATGATAAATTTAAATAAAAACAAAAAACGACAGAATAATTTACAGAGACCACATTTCATTAACTGTCATACAATCATCTAACAGGTTCCATTCCACCATGAGAACTCCAAGCTAGTTAACAAAGCCACTAGGGTGGGAGCCAACCTCACCTAAGGGAATAACGTCCCACAAGGCAAATGCCTCAGCAGAAGAGGCTTTCTACCTAGATCCCACATGACAACATGCCCTAGCCTAAAAGGCCCACAACATTTCTCTCTTGCCAGATCTGATGAGATGGGTAGATCTAACCAGGGAGAAGTGGACCCTCAAATATCCTGCTCTCATATCATGTGAGATTTAAAAGGTTATAATCATCATCTTGATTTTGTGTTGATAAGCAAACTTGAAACCAGTGCAGCTCACATAGCAAAGTTGTTATATGTGCATATCTTGTAGTATATGTAATTGACCATATTGCTGCATTTGCACTCCCTGAAGCTTCCTGATACTCTTCAAAAGCAGGCCCATATACAACGACAAAATAGTAATGTTCATAGCAGACAGGATTTCTTAAATTTAAACTATGACTTACCAAGCAAGCTATGTTGGCTTGATTCACATGTAATGCTTTTTGAATGCATGCTCTATCACCTGAGCAAAGAAAAGATTATTAAAGGGAAACATGATAACTGCCTTTTCTATTTTTTGAAAGATGGAGGACACTTACTCTTGATAGTTTCAGAGGAAAAGACTTGAGCTAAATAGCAACAATTTCAGAGCATTACAGTTTGGTTAAGGGAGAATTTTCCAAAGAAGAAATGCCTTATAGTGAAACTGAGCCCTTTGGACGTGATGAACTCTCATTCACTGGAAGTACGGAAGTAACAAATGGACCAAGGATGCTGCAGTTCCATTTCTGCATTTGAGCTAGAATGGACTAGATGTTATTCAAAATACCTTCCAATTCTGTATTTATGCTTCTATGAAAAGCAAATAAAATTTTCACCATTGAACGAGTGGACTGCTATGCAATTTTCACCATTGAACGAGTGGACTGCTATGCAAGTAGTGAAGTATTGAGATCAATCGATACTCTGTCAACAATCACAGTGGAAAAGGTTTTCTTATGCCAAGAATCCATCCAACTGTACAGGTTTTTTTCATTGTTCTTCTAGCATCAAACCTTACTCTGTTCTTTCCCAGTATAGCATATGAAACTGCCAATATATTGAGATTTAATGAATGTGGGCTTTCCTTCTTCACTGTGTATTCATGAAATAGTTAAATATTGGATATAACATTTTAAAACTCTTAAAGTCTCCACCATATATATTTTGATAGTTCAAATAAGGAACATGAATTTCATGAACCGAAATTTGTTAAAACAGCTGATAGGGACAGAGATCAACCTATTTAAAAGATGATTTCAATAAAACTGTATATACCTTTCTTCTCATCTTCTAGTTTAATCACAGCCAGTTTTCCTAGCCCATAGAGAAGAGTTTCTTAACTTTTTCTGTAAGTCTACAATCAGGCATCAATTGTAGTGCACCATGGGCTAGAGAAGTAGCCTGCCTGTTAAAGTTGTAAAATAGCCTGAACATATTCTATAAAATGAGATGAAGGCAGGCAGGCTACTGTACTGCCATCATATTTTAATGGTAGTCCATTAGCTGCCACCAACATTACTAAACATCCCAAACATGAAAATGAACTGAATCTCTATATATGGTCACTTCTTCTTTCAAGTAACAAAATTGGAAAAACATAGATGAGACATGGGTGAAAGCCAGATAATTACGAAGCCACATAGAACCCTGTAAAGGAAAAGGAAAACACAATTGCAGAATGATCCCTTAGTGTGAAAAGGAATGCATAATTATTAATTCCTTTTGTGTGAGAGAATGCAAGAGAGTTTGATTGATTGGTTGGTTGATGATTGGTTGGTTGGTTGGTTTCAGTTATTATATTGGAAAATAAATTTCCTTTCTAACAAAAAAAGAGCACCCCCATCTTTTAAACTGTTCTTCCTAATTGTGGATTTTATATGGACTTGTATTTAAAATGGTTTTTTTTAAAAAAGCTGCATGACTAAGAGATAGTATCTATCAATTAACTTAAGGCAGCCATTCTGTAGCTTTTATGAAGGTGTCCAGGGGAATAAAGGATTCCTTGGAGTCCTGTCCTCATGGAAAGAGGGAAAGGTCCAATCTCAGAAGGAGGGAGCTGAGTTAAAAACCAGGCATTTCTGTTTTCTCTGCCTAGCTCAGGGGTATCAATCTCACGTCATCACGGCGGTGTCACGTGACATATCGGACTTCCCTCCCCTTCGCTAAACTGGGCATGGGCATGGGCATGGCCAGCACATGATGCATCTGGCCCACAGGCCGGGAGTTTGACAGCCCTAGCTCATCTTACCTGACAACTCAAGCTCATCCTACCAAATGACAACTGAAAGGCCAAAAGGTCATGCCATGGAAGAGATCATCTGTCTGCTAAATGTCCCCAGCTGGCATGGAATCCATTTCCAAATCTGGAGGTAATATAGATAATTTTTCTTTTGCTGCTTACAAAGTGAAGGAAACCTTTTTTTAATGGCTTGGACAACAGGGAAGAGCACACACATCATCTCCTTCTATTTTATCCTTTTTTCCCTCAGTCCTCCTGCTAGCTAGAATTCTACACACTCCCTTGAATAAAGTCTTCATGAACTCAATAGGATTTACTACAAAATATATATCCATAAGATTCTACTGATACAAGCTTTTAAGGCAGCGATTCAAAGAAATCCAAAGGCAAAAATATCTGTCCTTGCCAGAACTACTAAGACATCTCTTTGTAATTATTAGCATTATCAATGGCACATAACAGTTTCAATTACGTTCAACCATACAACTCATGCCATACTGGTGGCATCATCTTTATCGATCAGGAGGCTCACACAGGTGGGAAGGAGGATGATCACTTTATTTTCAGTGATTGCTTTCTTTTTTATTCTAAAACCCAGGCATTGGATAGATTCAAAACTTCTTCTGACTTGCCTATTCCAACAGAACACTACTTGTAGTCCTTGTAAATTGGTGTAGAACCTAATGGAGAATCTATAAGAATCTGGCCATTCAGCTGGAGTCTGGGTCTCTTCATTGACTTCTAGTTTTCAATTCGATGGGAACAATTTATTCAGAAAAATATCCCAAGGAGAGACTCCTTTCATCTAGGCTGGCTATTGGTTTCTTCTGGACAGAAAGTCCTTGATATTCCAACTGGTCCAGAAAAACTCTAAAGGCCAGACTAGATAAGTAGGAACGGTTTTCCTATTGTTAATGGGACTTCTTTTATTTTAGTATATTACTTTACAGGACTCTTTGGTGGAAGCCACAGTTATAGGGTTAAAGCCTAGATATGTTCAGGATGACAGCCAAGCAGACTTAATTTGTAGAAATACGAATGTAATAATATAAATTTGCCCACAAGGTATTACCCTACCTATGTAAAAATCATGCAGTGCTAGTAATACTGATTCTCTAAGTGCACCCAAGCTAGTTGCTTTATATGCCTTTCTAAAACCTAGACTTAGGAGATTTCTAAAATCAGATATTATGAGTTTTCAATGGAGGCAACATTTGAAAACCAGTATTCTGAAAAGATAATTGCAAAAGGTGGGGAAGAGCTGACAGTCATAATATTGTTGATGAGCCAGGAGGACTCCAGAGGTGAGTAAGAGCTGCTCTCCAAATGAATATAGTTTGTTGGGGCATGTCCAGAATAGCGTCAAAAATTCCCTTTGGCAGAAGTTGGATTTTTGTGGTTGATGAGGTAGTTCCTGCAAGCCTAAGTGTATATTTCAACCCATCCCATGAATCATCCTTATTCATGCAATATCCACCAAACTCAGTCACATGATTATGAACTGTAGTATAGTGACCCAAATATTTGCAATGTAGCATCAGATATACAACTTATAAACTACTATAAGTCTGACTATAAAGCCCATCTTGCTGAAGTTAATAAGCTAATTGAAAAAGAAGGATTAGATTATTAGAACTGGCAAGGATTATTTTGGAGCTAAAATAATTTTAAAAGTCAATGTTAATATGTGTAATCTTTATATACTGGAATACTTTACTCTGGATTAAATAAACTTTATCATAAAGATGTATCGAAAGACCTATAGCAATAGGAATAGCACTTAGACTTATATACCACTTCAAAGTGTTTTACACTTTGAAGCCCTCTCTAAGCGGTTTACAGAGACAGCATATTGTCCCCAACAATCTGGGTCCTATGGAAATGATTCTGTGAAAAATCAAACACAAATTGACAAGTTAATTTTTAAAATTCCACAACTTGAGGAACTATTTCTCAGGATCTCTGAAAAAAAGAGCCACACAACTCAGTGAACATTTAGAGTTTCATCCCAGAGTTTCTCAACTGCTTTTCATTTTATGATGCCTACACCTTTGAACAAATATAGATTCCAAAGCTTTTCAAGTAAAGAGGTCTTGATTCTGCAGTCACAGTATTGTTACAATATGTTTCATAGGAAAGGGAACCTCATTTTTCACAAAAGGCCTTTGATTGAGTTGACACAAATCATCAATTTACTAACAGGCAACCCGAAGACAGTTCTCCATCCCGTCTCATCAGGACTCCTAGGGTGCTCTTAGTTCCTTTTATCCCCCAATTTATATTTCTCTTTTGTCTAGGTAGTCCATCAAACTTTCATATGAAGCACTGAAGCAACCCTCTATTTTTATCTAACAAGGCTTATGGGGCCCATTTGGTGTCCAGGTGGGAAGATTTTCCTGTAAATCATGAATAATTTGGAAACTGATATTTTGCACTGCAGCATGCCAACTTTTCTTCAGAAAAGATAATAAAATAATTGAACCGTGGAAAGCCAGGTTGCATGGGAGTTTGGTATATACCAAAGAAAATGTTTGCAGGTATATGGTACTACTGGCCTGGGGTGTTATATTGAACAGCCCTGAGCCTGAAAGATGAAGGAAAAAATAGTTAATGGATCCAATAAATTCACTACAGATAAGTTAATGGACTATGAACTGAGGGAATGGGCCTTGATAATTTATATTTTATAAAGTCATAAATAGCATAGCAGTACATTAAAAAGATAAGTTCAGGCTAATGGATCTAGAAGAAAGTTTTAATAAAATCCAACTTTTTGTCATTTCTTTGTTTTATACCCTTATGTATACTGTAGATGTATCTTTCAAAGTTGAAAAAGGAGGTCTGTTATTTTTCTACCAATCATGTATTGGCTGAAATAGATATGTGACCTTGATGAATGAATAGGTGAATCTGGGCAAGTCACCATCTCTCAGCTTTGCCTCTCCAGCTCACAGCCATACCACAAATGCCAGGAATGGCTGAAACCAGTTGTTTATGTACAGTCATGAAACAAAATCAGATATTTAAGATAAAGAACAAGTCAGGAAAAAAAAAAAAGTCCAAGACACAAGAAGGAGGCAGGATAAAGGAGCAAGACACACATCATGAATGAAAAAGGTCAACCAAAGGAAAAAGACACAAATGATCGTGTTATTCTAAAACACAAAAGATAAAGTAGGCTTCATTTGACAGTTGTAGATCTAAAAAGACCTTTATTACCTTGAGGGGAATATGAGTTGAAACAGTGTTTTAGGTTTGAGCATTCTAATAAGATTGCCATTATTATTACTGTTATATACCTGATTCATTAAACATGAAACTCAGTCAACTGAACATTAAAAAATGCATCACAAATACCATTGACTGGTGCTAATGGTTGATACGGGTTGCTGCCAGCGTCCTAGGTATCAACCACGTACCTTCTTAAGATGTACGATGTTACGAGTAGCGCAGGGTTTTTTTTGCAGTTCCACTGGTGTTATTGCAGGAAGCTGCAATTTCTTGATGTATTTTATAAAATTATTGGACATGGTACCAAGTGCCCCGGTGACAATGGGTATCACTGTTACATGTTTCATCCACAATCACGTAATTTTTCGATGGCCATATTTCACAATATTTCATTATTTTTTCCAGTTCTTTTTCTTCGATTCTGGTGCCTCCTGGTACTGTGATATTAATACATTGTACATTTCGGCTTTTGACAAACCGTAATATCTGGCATATTGTGATCTAAATGGTGATCCGTCTATATTCAAAGATCTTGTATACACAAGATCTTCAATGTCGACAACCTTTTCCACCTTATGTTGCCATCACCTTTCAGATACAGGTAGGGCATATTTTTAACATAATGACCAGTGGATTAATTTAGCAACTCGATCATGTCTAGCTTTGTAGTCAGTTTGCGCGATTTTGCTGCACTCACATATTAAGGGTGAAACAGTTTCAAAGTCAGCAGTTTGGATAGTCAGTGGATTTTTGTATCTTCGCTTTCATGGCATTAGTTTGTAGTGCTTGTTCTTGAGCAGCAAATATTAAACCTTCTGTTTCTTTCTTAAAGTTTCTTCAAGTTGTTATCACATTTTCTTTCAATGTTTTTAAAGTGTTGTCCATGCAAAGCTTTGGTTTTCCATCCATTTAATCTATCATCCAGCTGTTTTTATATTTTGCCTTTGTTTCTGTTGTTTTTATAATGTTCTCCATTTTCACAACCTGCAGCAATTTCTCTGTATTTTGGTTCACATAATCTTTCAAACTTCGTTTTTCTTCTTCTATAGTTTGATGGATTGCAGTAGCCCTCTGCCTCCTATTCTTCTTGGCAGGTATAATCTGTCAATGTCACTTCGTGGATGTAAAGCATGGTACATATTCAAAAGTTTACATGTTTTCCAATCCAGGTTTTCCAGTTCAACCACAGTCCATTTGATGATTCTAGCTGGGTAGTGTATCACTGGAATTGCCCATGTATTAATGGCTTTAATTATGTTTCCAGCATTCAGCTTTGATTTTAATATTTTGCGGACCCTCCTGATGTATTCCTTTTGCGTTGACTCTTTGACTTTTCCATTCAAGATATTATCTGCTTCCAATATGCCTAGGTATTTGTAACTGTCATCCTTTGCTAATACTTTCATGATGCTTCCATTTCCCAGTTCTATTCCTTCTATTTTTTCCATTTTTCCTCACTGCATGGATAGTATAGTACATTTTTCAAATCCAAAGTTCATTCCGATGTTGTTGCTAAACAGTTGAACTGTGTTGAGTATTGATTCAAGTTCAGCAGCATACATTTTTAAGTCATCCATTTTTAAGTCATCCATGTATAATAGATGGTTTATCTTGCCTTGTTGGCTTAAGATTTGGTATCCCAGTTTTGTGTTTCATAGGATTATTGTCAGTGGGATTAATGTAATGTTGAACAGTAGTGGTGAATATTCCTCGTCTGATGTTGACTTCAATGTTCTCCCCATTTGCTGTTAGAACTGTTTTCCATTTTTGCATATTTACTTTCAAAAATATACAAACATTTTTGCTTTTCAGACTGGCATTAATCCAGCTGTGGGGTAATGTGTCAAATGCCTTCTTGTAATCTATCCATGCCATATTTAAATTTGTTCTTCGTTTTGCATTTTTTAGTTTTATTTTGTCGATGAGCAGTTGATCTTTTGTTCCTCTTGATTTTTTGTAATTTTCTTTTTTTTCTACTGAGTACAAACTGTTTTCCATCAGATGATTGAATACTGAATTTGCCAGTACTCTTGTAAAAAGTTTGAACATTGTTGGCAGGCAAGTAATTGGGCGATAGTTGCTTGGTTCTGTTCCCTTTTCTGGGTCTTTCATTATCAAGTATGTTCGACCAGCTGTTAAACCATTCTTCACTTGTTGCATTTTGAAGTATTCCATCAAATTGAGTGGCCATGTGGTGATGGAGGCTGGTCAGGTGTTTTAACCAGTTTCCATGCAGTTTATCCAGGCCAAGTGTACTCCAGTTTTTGACCTTCTTTGTGCAATCATATCAGTTATTATTACAATATTTTCCATTTTGTTTCATGTTGTTTCTTTTTGAATATTTTTGAAACAGGAGGCAGTTTTATCATCTTCCGCTGGGTTTTCCCACAGTTTCCAAAAGTTCAGGTTTTTTTTATATGGGTGACCATTAGTATGGACTTGACTTTCATCAAGCGACTGGTAGAAGAGGTGTTGGTGTTTATTATTATTATTATTAGTAGTAGTAGTAATAGTATTAGTAGTAGTAGTAGTAGTAGTAGGGCCCTCCTCACCTGTGGCAGGGGTGGCGAGGGGACCCGTAGGGGGATGGGCAGCCCCCGATGCTATGGCGCGGTGGGTTTGCCGCTCCGCCCGGCGGCCGGCGGCCCGTGACGCTAGAAGAGGGCACTGGAGGATCGCGCCCGGCGGCTTACGACATTGCAAGATCATTGTTGGGGCTGGGGCCATTGCAAGGGCCCCAGCCGAAATTGGAACTGCCGCCGTGCATCGGGCGGCTAGAGCCGGAGTCGAGGGACAGCCGCCGGGGAGGCTGGAGGACTGCCGCTGGAGCTGGGGCTGGGGCCATTGCAAGGGCCCCAGCTGGAGTTAGAGTCATCTCCGCGGTCCGGGCGGCTGGAGTTGAGGTCGGAAAATGGCCGCCGCGGTTGGAGCCGGGGCGGCTGGTGGACTGTTGCCGCTATCGGAACCAGGACCGGAGAGCTGCCCCTATGGCCGGATTTGGGGACGGAGGACTGCCCCCACGATTTTCATCTGTTTGGAGGCGACAGGGGCGGCCTGGACTTGGGGCTGATCAGCGAAAAGAGAAGATCCAGTCCGGGACGCTGTCTTACTCTATGAGAGATCTATGGGCCCTGAGACGTGTCCCCCTGTCTCAGGAATGGCCCTCTACTCTCTCGAGGGCCCATCTCAAGGACGGATTGTGGGATCCGGAGAGATGGTGGGGTTTTAAGAAACGCGGGAGGGAGGGGTGTCTTACTAAATTTTTAGTTAGGTTTTTAAGGGGGTTAGGTAGGTCCGGGCGGGAGTTGGGGGACATCTCGCCGAAGGCTGGGACCAGGCCGGGGGTTGGGCGTGGCCGGGAGAGTCAGAATCCGGACAGGACTGTATTGAGGATGGGGGGGGTCATCGGGGAGGGTGGAATTAAATCTATTGATACGGTGAGCGGGAGGGGCAGATTTGGTGGTTGTAGGGGGCCATATTCTGTGCTGGGAGTGCGCCCTCGCTGTTTGCTTGCTGTGGCGCGCTCTGACCCCCTTGTCATCTCCCGTTCCCCAGGGGGTTTGAGCAATCGGGCCCTGGGCCTTCGGCTGATGTTATGTAATGCCAGGTCCGTTGTTAATAAAGCCCCCCTCATCCATGATTTGATTTGTGAGGGGGGTGCGGACCTGGTGGGAGTTACCGAGACCTGGCTGGGCCAGGAGGGGGGAGTCCCTCTGGTGGAGATGTGCCCAGCCGGGTTTCGGGTCTTTCATCGGCCGAGGACCCAGGGGAGGGGAGGGGGGTTGCGGTAGTTATTAAGGAGGATCTGTGTCCGAGGGAAGCCACTGTATCTCAGACGACCGGGTGTGAGCTCCTTTTCGTGAAGTTCGGTCCCAAGGTTCAGGTGGGCTTGCTGGTCGCATACCTGGCTCCCTGCTATGCGGCAGCGGCCCTGCTTGAGCTCCTTGAGGTTATAGCTGGCGTGGCGGTTGGGACCCCCAGGCTTATGGTTATGGGGGATTTCAACCTGCCATCTGCCGGCGGTGCCTCGGGGATTGCTCAAGAGTTCATGGCTTCCATGACGGCCATGGGCCTGACCCAGTTAATTCGGGACCCTACTCACGTGGGAGGTCACACCTTGGATCTGGTTTTTGTCTCTGATCAGTGGCAGAGTGATCTGGGTATGGGGGATATAGTTGTGGAACCCCTATCATGGACGGATCACTCGCTCCTGAAGCTCGACTTCTGTTCCGCGCCCCCTGACCACAGGGAGACGGGACCATTAAAATGGTACCGCCCCAGGCGCCTGATGGACCCTGATAGGTTCCTGACGGAGCTTGGGCCATTTCCCGAAGCTCACACACACGACTCGGTTGAGGGCTTGGTTGCCACCTGGGATAGGGTGGCTGCTGGGGCCCTTGACCGAGTCGTGCCCTTGCGGCCTCTGACCCAGTGCCGATCCCATGTGGCTCCCTGGTTTTCTGAGGAGCTAAGGGAGATGAAGCGCCGGAAGATGGCGGTGGTGCGGCCCCTCCTCAAGAAGCCTTCCCTGGATCCAGCTGTTTTAAATAACTTCCGTCCAGTCTCCAACCTGCCCTTTGTGGCGAAGGTTGTTGAGAGTGTGGTGGCACGTCAGCTTCCTCAGTACCTGGAGGAAACAACTTACCTCGATCTGTTCCAATCGGGCTTCAGGCCTGGGCATAGCACTGAGACGGCATTGGTCGCGTTGGTTGATGATCTCTGGAGGGCTCGTGACAGAGGGTTCTCCTCTGTCCTGGTCCTATTAGATCTCTCGGCGGCTTTCGATACTATCGACCATAGTATCCTGTTGCGACGGTTGGAGGGGTTGGGAATTGGGGGAACCGTCTTTCGATGGTTCTCCTCCTTCCTCTCCGACCGTTCGCAATTTGTGTTGGCGGGAGGGGAGAGGTCCACCTCTAGGCCCCTGGTTTGTGGGGTGCCTCAGGGTCGGTTCTCTCCCCTCTCTTGTTCAACATCTATATGAAACCGCTGGGCGAGATCATCCGTGGTCTTGGGGTGAAGTGTCATCTCTATGCAGATGACACTCAGTTATACATCTCCACCCCGGACCACCCCAACGATGCTGTGGGGGCTATGTCCAGGTGCCTGGAGGCCGTGCGGGATTGGATGGGCGGGAACAGGCTCCAGCTCAACCCATCCAAAACCGAGTGGCTGTGGTTCCCGGCGCCCCGATATAGCCAGTTGACTCCGTCGCTGGCTATTGGGGGGGAAATTTTGCCCCCCACAGAGAGGGCTCGCAATCTGGGAGTCCTCCTGGATGTGCGGCTGTCGCTTGAACACCATGTCGCGGCCGTCTCCAGGGGGGCATTTCATCAGATCCGTCGGATCTACCGGTTGCGGCCCTTTCTGGATCGGGACGCCCTGCGCACGGTCACTCAGGCCCTTGTCACCTCTCGCCTGGACTATTGTAATGCCCTCTACATGGGGCTCCCTGCGGGGAGCACCCGGAGACTCCAACTGGTGCAGAATGTGGCCGCGCGGGTGGTCATGGGGGCGTCACGTAGCGCCCACGTGACGCCTCTCCTGCGCGAGCTGCATTGGCTGCCGGTGGCTTTCCGGGTTCGCTTTAAGGTTCTGGTTCTGACCTTTAGGGCGATCCATGGCATTGGACCAGGTTACCTACAGGACCGCATCCTACCGGTGATCTCCAGCAGGCCAGTGCGTGCACACAGGGAGGGCCTTCTCCGGGTTCCGTCGGCTGCCATGTGTCGCCTGGCGGTCCCAAGGGGCAGGGCCTTCTCTGTGGCGGCCCCTGCCCTCTGGAATACCCTGCCACCGGAACTGCGTACCGGCTTGGACCTGAGGTCCTTCAGGCGCGCGCTGAAGACCTGGCTTTTCGAGCAGGCCGGCCTGGGCTGAGAGAGGGTTTTAATTTTTGTCTCCATTTGCTTTTTAGTAATTTTAATTTGGGGGTTTTAAGGGGGTGGGGTGGGCTTTTTATTCGGCAAATATTCAATTTAATCTTTCTTAACTTTTGTATTATTGTTGGGGTTTTAGATTGGCTGTACACCGCCCTGAGTCCCTAGGGAGAAGGGCGGTATAAAAATTTTAAAAATAAAAATAAATAAATAAAAAGACGCCTAGAGAGTAATTGGAGGGCTAGCCGCTCTGGGTCTGACCGAACACTATTACGTTCTTATATTAAGACGTATTTAGTGGCGATAAGGATGGCGAGGAGGTCTTACCTCTCCACCCTTATTGCGTCCGCGGAAAACCGCCCAGCCGCCCTGTTTAGGGTGACCCGCTCCCTCCTGGAGGTGGGAGCGCGGGAGGACCCCTTGCAGGGACGGGCTGAGGAGTTTTCCAGGTTTCTGCAGGACAAAATCGCTCAGATCCGGAGCGAACTGGACTCCGATTGGGCATTTCCGGGCAGGGGGGTGGGGGTGGATATCGGTGAGGTCAATTGGGTTGAGTTCGACCCTGTTACTTTGGAGGACGTGGACAGGATACTGGGGGGGCTTAATGCCACCACCTGTTTGTTGGACCCGTGTCCCTCCTGGCTGGTTTTGGCCACTCGGGAGGTGACACGAGGCTGGTTCCAGAGCATTATAAATGCTTCCTTGAGAGAGGGGCTGCTGCCTGCTGCCTTGAAAGAGGCGGTGGTGCGGCCCCTCCTCAAGAAACCGTCCCTGGACCCAGCATTGTTATCTAATTATCGTCCTGTCTCCAACCTTCGTTTTGTCGCGAAGGTTGTTGAGAGTGTGGTGGCACGTCAGCTCCCGCAGTACCTGGATGAAGCAAGTTATCTTGACCCCCTCCAATCGGGTTTCAGACCCGGGCACAGCACGGAGACGGCTTTGGTCGCGTTGGTTGATGATCTCTGGAGGGCTCGGGACAGGGGTTGTTCCTCTGTCCTGGTCCTATTAGATCTCTCAGCGGCTTTTGATACTGTCGACCACAGTATCTTATTGCGGCGGTTGGAGGGGTTGGGAGTGGGGGGGCACCGTGTTGCGGTGGTTCACCTCCTTCCTCTCCGACCGTTCGCAATCTGTGTTGACAGCGGGGCAGAGGTCGGCCCCGAGGCCCCTACTGTGTGGGGTGCCTCAGGGGTCGGTGCTCTCGCCCCTGCTGTTCAACATTTATGTGAAGCCGCTGGGTGAGATCATCCGTGGCTTCAGGGTGGAGTTCCATCAGTACGCTGATGATACTCAGCTGTATATCTCCACCCCGGGCCACCACAACGAAGCCGTCGAAGTGATGTCCCGGTGCCTGGAGGCCGTGCGGAGTTGGATGGGTCGTAACAGGCTCCATCTCAACCCGACCAAAACCGAGTGGCTGTGGTTTCCTGCGCCCAGATACAGCCAGCTGGTTCCTTCGCTGGCCGTGGGGGGAGAGGTTTTGACCCCCGTGGAAAGGGCACGCAATCTGGGCGTCCTCCTGGATGTACGGCTGTCTTTAGAAGAGCACATTGCAGCCGTCGCCAGGGGGGCTTTTTATCAGATACGTCTGATTTACCAGTTGCGGCCCTTTCTGGATCTGGGCGCACTTCGCACAGTCACGTCCGCCCTCGTTATTTCCCGCCTGGATTATTGCAATGCTCTCTACATGGGGCTCCCCTTGAAGAGTCTCCGGAGGTTACAGTTGGTCCAGAATGCAGCCGCGCGGGTGATTGTGGGTGCCCCTCGGAGCTCCCACGTTACACCGCTTCTCCGCAGGCTGCACTGGCTTCCTGTGGCCTACCGGATTCGATTCAAGGTGTTACTGATGGTATTTAAAGTGCTCCATGGCTCGGGACCTGGGTACTTACGGGACCGCCTACTGCCATCGTCAACCTCCCTGCCGCCCAGTACGCTCCCACAGGGTTGCCCTACTTGGGGTACCGCCGCCTGGCCGTTGTCGGCTGATGGCCCTGAGAGTTCGGGCTTTCACTGTGGGAGCTCCCTCCCTATGGAATGATCTCCCCCCGGAGATACGGGCTATGACAGATATTCTGACCTTCCGGCGTGCAGTGAAAACCCTATTTTTTAAACAGGCTGGCCTGGCCCAGTAACTGTGTTTTTGGTTTTTAATTAATTTTAATTGGGGTTTTATTAGCTTTTAATTTTTAATTGAATTTTGAATAGACAGCCGGATCTAATTATTTAATCTATTTTTAATCGTATTTATTATATTTATTGTATGTTTTTTAGTAGGCTGTACACCGCCCCGAGTCCCTTTTTGGGAGAGGGAGCGGTATAAAAGTTTGATTAAATAAATAAATAAATAAATAAATAAGTAGTAGTAGCAGTATTATACACAAAAATGACAGTATACAGAGCAAATGAGATAACCATGCTGGGTTTCGTATCACAAATCACTAGTTGAACACTTCCCAAGTGTTTAGGACTGCATGATGTATCGGCAAATTATGCGAGCAGATCCCAGTAAGGTGGCCTTCTGCAGCTGACCAATGGTGATCTTGTCAGCGGCAATTGTTTTTAAATGCTTGCCTAGGTCTTTAGGCACAGCACCCAGTGTGCCGATTACCACTGGAACCACCTGCGTTGGTTTATGCCATAAACCATTATTATTATTATATTATTATTATTATTATACACAACACACATACATGCAGCTATCTTTTCCATGTTCATAAAATGGATTGTCTCTTCAACAGATCCCTATCTTTCAGATATACTAAGGTTAGAACATATAAAGTTAGTTTCCTGGATGAGCAATGGTTCATGCAAAAGATGAACCATTAGATATAGAGAAAAGATAGCACATTCTACATCCCCTCTGCTGCAGGAGTCAAGCTTCTTCTCCAAACCTCTTCTAGGAATGCAGGAACCTCTTCTTTCCTTCTCTTGTTAGTCATTACAAGATGTTTTGCAAACTAGTACATTCTGTGGATTTACTTACCATTTGTCTGTAAGGGTAGAGCACCAATCCCCTATCCTCAGGATAAGCTTCCTCCAGTGATCTATCTGGTCCTTCCATTAAAGGTAACAAGTAATAAAATTTTGCTGAAAGTTCCCATTTCAAAGGTTCAAGTAACTATAGGTGATAATGAGCACCTTGGGTCTATTGTGGGAAATGAATGCTCAGCAATCTCTAGCAAGGTGGAAAATAACCTTTAGAAAATGTGTCCTTATCATTCAAATCTGATCTCACTAAGCTCCTGATACCGATTCCATTGCAGGCTACAGGCTAAACTCATCTATTGCTTCTTGGAAATGCATTACCAGGGCCTGATATATAGAGAAGGTCAAAGAGTGAGGCAGTCCCTTTTATTTGAAAGTCACTTGAAGGAAATGGAAAAGACAACTTATATTTAAGAACTGACATGATTAACTAGAAGAAAGTCTCCACTATCCTCCAGTCAATCATTTTGGGAGTCACGAACCAAACACATTAGACTGCCCTTTTTATATAAAATAAGACCTGTCAGCTAATAACAGATAAACAAATAACAATACAAAACATTAAAAATTCTCTCACATCATCACGTCCCATAACAATCCCATGACAAAACTACAAGTGCCAGGCTGAGCTCCCCTTCTGACTACCCAGGACTACCCAGCTCTTAAATGGCCTTCTGAAGACAAGGAGGGTATAATGGTGTGTGGGAATTATTCTGTTAATGTAACCTCAGTTCATCTGTCTTTCCTTCTTGTCTGGAATATTTTGCAGAGCTGGCATCAGTCTTGTCCCCCTCCTTTTTCTTAGTCTCTAGAAAAACTTGGGAGGCTCCCTTCCAAAATACTTCCTATGCTTGTCCCCAACTTGCAGACTGAACAGCCTCACAGAGGTAGTTTTTGACTTACAACCATTCATTTACTGACTAGTCCTAGTTTTTCCATAGCACTGGAAAAAAAGTAACTATGACCGGTTCTCACACTTATGACTGTTATAGCACCCCCAGAGTCACATAATCAAACTTTAGTTGCTTCTCAAATAGCATGTATTTACAATGGTTGCAACATCCCAAGATTGTTATTTTCAACCTCCACAGTGAGCTTCTGACAAGTCAATGGGGAAAGCTAGATTCGCTTAACCACATGTTTCATGTAATAATTGCAGGGATTTGCTTAACAACCATGGCAAAAAGGTCATCAAATAGAACATGACTCATTTAACAACTGCCTTCATTAGCTTCCTGTATCAGACTATGGACTGGGTATTCTTCTTGTCATCATTACAAATTGTCAGAAATCCTGTGTCAAGACATATTAAATAGCTTCATCCAATCCTATCTTTGTGGTTGTTGTGGTTATTAGTTGCGAAGTCATGTCCGGCCCATTGTGAGCCCATGGACAACATTCCTCCAGGCCTTCCTGTCCTCCACCATCTTCTGGAGTCCATTTAAGCTCAAGCCTACTGCTTCAGTGACCCCATCCAGCCACCTACTACTTTGTGGTAGAAGTGTAACGATTCTCTATGGTGCTAAAGCTTTGGATGTGGTGGATGTTAAGGTCCATCATGTCCAATCAGAATTCTGTTTCTAAGCCTTATTTGCTTTAAAAGGGTTTGATCCCCGGAATCTCTCTTCCCATGTTCCCTTAGTTTTCAGCCGCCAATCAAGCCCTATGCTTCTGGAAGTACGGTATATTTTTCCCAGGAATCCTATATTAATGTTGAGTCCAGGGAGTCCTTGGCAGCCTGGCAATTGGTAGAAATGGACTCACATCTTTGGTTTTATGTCAGTTCCTCAATTATATATGATTATTTTGGAAACGACAGACAACTCGAGTTGCTAACATTGGTTCAGGAGATACCCATAACTGGGTGTTCTGGTAGTTGCTAACAGTGGCCACAATTTCTGCAATTAGTTGAAAGTGGAAGCCTTTACCAAAGGAGCTCATATACAATCAGTATTAGAAGCAATACTAGAAAATCTGCTAGTACATCTATTATGCTATTTCTGGCAGTAACTCAGGGAGGGAGATTTTTATGTCTAACATCAATGCTGATAATCATATTGCATTTTGGCAGTGGTGCTGCTATAATTCAGTCCCCTTTCTCCTGATGACTGACGCAGGGTATCAGTTAGTTCCATATTCTCTGCTGTTGTTGATGGTTATGTATCCTGGTTCACACATTTCTGACTACTGAGAAGTCAACTGCAAAAAGAAATTAAAAATACATTATAGCATAATTGTAAATTTTCATTTGAATATGGTTGCACAAGAGAAAAAAATCTATTAGGATAGTAGGAGGGTGGAAGGCCCAGGAATCACACACACACACACACACACACACACACACACACACACACACACACACACACACACACTTGCCTGGAGACAAAAGACTTTGGCGAACAGCCCTGAGCCTGCAGCCTTGCCAGCAACAGATGTCTGCACATATACAACACCTCCTGAAACAACCAACCACAGAAACATATTGATTTAAAAACTTATTTTTCTCTCTGTTATGTTGAGCTATGTCAAAACAATGGTCCCAAGACTGGACAGATATGGGTGGCTTTATTTTATTTGTTGCTGATCTTCTCATTCAGGTCTACAACACATTACCCTTACATAAATGACTGTGTGAGTGTAGACACACCCTAATTAAGTATATCTGCCCTGAGCTCATTAAATAAACAATACTGCTAAGGCATTTTGACAAATTCTTCTGGAAATACCGATTCAGACTTTCCTCAAATGACTTGCTGTTTTCTTTTCTATTAGGCAGTTCTTACTTGCTCCTGTCTATAGTGGCAGTTTTCCTTCTCTTTCTTGTTGTTTAATGTTGTTTAATACAAATGAGTCTGGTTTTTGTGGAGAGGGGAAAGGGAGGAGAAATACGCTCATGATGATGGAGGAGTTAGTATTTCTCATAAGTTATTTCAATTATTCTAAAAAAAAATCTGTAATGAAAATCTATGCTATTCCCTCTGCTATGAGTTCCACAGTTGACTCTCTCTTTTCATTTACATTTTCATGATAATAATACAAAATTACCTTACAGAGTTGTTGATATGACTGATTAGCTTACAAGCATATGATAAATATAATTAGTAATATTATGTGGAAAATATCTAGCATTCACTGTTCATTCAATTTTGCAAAAGGAAGGGGACTTTTAAAAAGTGATAGTTTCCCAAGGAAAATTATTTATTTAGTTTTTGCTTTTTTATCCCACCTTCTCTCTGGGGTTCAAGGGAATGACATGTGACAGGTAAAGGAAAGAGTGTTTATGGAGATTCTCAGTCATCCAGGTCATGGTTGTCCCAAAGGTGCTTTTTTCAAAAGGCGACTGGACTTTGTTTTTCCTTGAAGACATTTCGCTTCTCATCCAAGAAGCTTCGTCCAGTTGCCTTTTGAAAAAGGACCTTCAGGATAAAGGAGAGAGTGAGAGGCTGGGGAGGAGTGTAAGCATGAGCAGAAGCAGGGAATAATTTTCTTAATGGGCTTGAAACAAACAGAAAGAAAGCCAGTATTATGAGGAAAATGGGAAGCAATAGAGAAGCTCAGGCACATACAGTAGGTAGAGGAAGTGAAAAACCAGTAAAGCAAGAGAAAGAATATCAATATGTCACATGGACACCAAAAGAGAAAGAAGAATGGGATACAAGACTGCATGGAAACAAGACTGCTCTAAAATTGAATGAGGATCCCTGGAAATTGAGGAGACGGTATCTACCTATCATCTATATATGTCTATCTATTTATTTATTTATTAAATTGATCTGCTACCCATTTCACTGGGTGAAGCAACTCTTGTTCAGGAGATTCACAGCTAGACAAGTTATTTAGATTTGACTTCCATGGGAAATACTCAGCAAGTGGTAGCCCTACTCCATGGACTGTATCTAAAGATCATCATGCTTAGAATTGATCTTCTAATCAGGGCTAATTTAAATCTCAGTTGTTTCAGTGGTTCATTTCTAAGCTGGACCAAGTCTGGACCAGTCCAGTTCACTGTTTCCATCATCCATTTTTCCTTTCACCAGAGTTTTCAGCTTGCTTGTTTCTTTATGGATATTGCATGATTTTTAAACTTCTCTTCATTACTCCAAACCCTTTGTACATTTCCTCCCACTGAAGGAAAATGGATCTGTTGAATCTTCAACTGAAACTGAAGGTCATATATGGGAAAGCATTCAGGAGAAATAACCCCCTCCCAGAGCCAATGTGGAATATTGTTTATTAGCTTGCTGGAAACTGAATATTTAAAATATTGTTCTTCAAAAATTGTATCCTGGGAACAGAGAAAAGTACCACATTGTCTGATCCCCTTGGTAGCAACTCATTTGGCCTCTTCCATAATAGAAACCAGTCAATTGCTCTGCAAAAAAAGAAGTGAGCCTGTTTATGACAGAAATTTAAAAAAAACCAAACTGTCTCCATAAGAATACAGGAGGTTTGCTGGTTTTCATTTATAAGACATCTTGATTAATTTGAGAATGAATATAGTTGATAAGCTTTGCCAAATGTGGCACATTCCAGAAGTATTGGACTACAGACACTATAAGCTCTGCTGCCTGGGAATTATGAGCACTGTAATCCAACTCCTCTGAGGGTGCCAAGTTCATGATGGCTTGTATGAACAGAGGGTAGAAACCATCACTGCAAGAGGAATGGATTGGCCTGAGGGATTGCCTAATCAGAAATGAGTAAAGCAGGATTTAAAAAATAAAAAAATGATTGTATATCAATTGTGTTTTAAAGTACTTTTGATCCCATGATCTCTTTTTTATAGATTTTGTTTCCCGCTGCCATATTAAAAATCACAATTTGGTGACATGTTTTGATGGCATATCCAAAGCTTTTGGTTATCACCCTGGGATCTCTGGTTGTATATCTCTGAACTAAAAGCACTGGTGAGATTATATTACTAGAATCTATCATTCACTTTTATGGACATAAATTAATAGTAACATCCAGAGCTTTTTCATAGCAGAACTGTTAAAACTTATTTGAAATAATCATTTTAAAAATTATTTTTTAAAGGAGGAAAAATTTCCAAGCTACAGATATGTTTGGCTACATATTTTATAAGGTTATTTTATAAACAATTACAAAATACTTTACTTTCATATTTACTGAAACTATTTAACTCAGAGTTTCTCAAACTTGATAACTTTAAGATGTCTAGACTTCAACTCTCAGAATTCCCAGAAATAGGATAATTTTTTTAGTGGAATACACATCAACATCAAGGTTCATTTCCAAGAGGAATATTTTTTTAGTGGAATACACATCAACATCAAGGTTCATTTCCAAGAGGAATATATCTGATTTAAAATATTGAATATAATTAACTTTCAAACATCACAAGTACTATACTGGTTTTCTTAATTTGGACAAATTCAAGATCTATGAAATGATGGAAATGTCCTTTTTAAAAAGCCTTTAATTAAATTTGCTAAATGTTAACATTGAATACAACTATATTCATCTGATGCTGCCTTGTTTAGAACCAGATTCAGCTTTCTCTTCTGTGTTTGAAGAAAAGCATTACTTAAGACCTTCTTTTCTCATCAATATGATATATATTAGATATGGCAGACTTAGACAAGAGAATTAGATACAATCTAAAAATCAGAGAATTAAAGTAACAAAGGCAAAGAAACAAATGTCTTAAGGGATTATATATTAAAGGAGAATTAACATCAATAGAACTGGATATGCATAGTGTGAATGAGACTAGATGTTGCAAAATCTTGTGCTGTATATGTCCATTGGCCTCAGGCTGTAAAAGAAAGGACACTTATTTGCTACTGTTGAGTGGTAGGCTCCAAGTAACAATTAGAACCAGATTCCAATTACTAATCCATGAGCTGTCACTTGGTCAGTATGGCAACCTTCCATATCAAAACTGAGTATGTATCTGCTTGAGTGTAGTACATCCATTTAAAGTACATCCATTTAAAGTGCCCACTGTACTCACTTTGATGAACAAAATTAATACACCCAATCTTTAGTGTGATCAATGCCATTCATGATGATGAAATTGAGGTTTTCTTATCAAATGACTAATATCCAGATGCTTCAAAAGCAATAGCATTTTTTTTATTTGTAGCCTTTTATTTAAATTTTTATTTATACTTTTTTATAGAAGTCATTATTTTAGACTTTCAATGAAATCTTAGCTTTATAGGACTTCTTTCTTTTTTATATATATACTGTACATATGTATTATATATAATTATTAACACACATAATACATTTTAAAGTTATTTTTAAATACTGTGACTTGGTCTTGGGTCATAAATAAATAAAGTCATCCATGATTTTTTTTTCAATCTCTTTTTAACCCTACTTTATCTTGTGGGGGCAAACATCCACAAAAGTAGATCACTTTTTAAAACCTAATAACAGAATAAATAATATAGGAAAACCAATGTTATTTGCAATTTAAAAAATCAGATCATGTATTGAGTTCAGGGAGGCTTAAATTCTTGAGAAGTGGGAACAAGATCACAGTCAAAAATGCAGAGCAAGGTGAATTTAGACTAAAAAGAAGTAGATTAAAGCTAGGTTCTCTAAAAGCTCAGCCAAAAGAAAACTATTACAGGTATCCACAATAACAGCAGGAGCCTTGAGGCTTTTCTGGGATGAGATAGAAATAAACAAATGAACACTGATAGCTCTCTAGTTTGAGACAAAAAAGGTGTGCCATTCATAGCATCAACAAAGGGTGGGGGGAAATCACATTTTGCCAGCAATATCTGGAAACAATGGTCAACACTGGAAAGGTGGCAGACAAAACATCACAATGCAAGCCCTACTCATTTTGTATGGTCAGGGTTGGAGCTTCCATTGCAACATTAGTCTGCCATCATGCCAATTCTGGCACATGCATATCACTGTTCCCCTATGCCTCACCCACCTATGAGTTTGTCTGACACTTATAAGAGATCAAGGAAGCTCCGTGACATCTGGCAGTCCAGGAAGGAGAGTACCCTGCCAGTCTTGCTTCTGAAAAGGGCCTTTTCAGCATTTATTTATTTTTTACTTTCTGATCTAAATAACTTGTCAAACGTTACAAATGTTGAAAAGATCAGACGCAGAGATACATATTCCTTTATTAAATTAGATGTTTCAGAAACACATACACCTATGAAAGTGGCCAAATAGGAACCCTCTGTGAACTGGAATGGTCAAAGTGGAATCCCTGGGTAGCCTAAGTGGAATGGACAAAGTAGCAGGCCTTCTCGATGGCACCCCCCCCCACCCCCCCCAAATTGTGGAGTGGAACATTCTGCCCTCAGTGACTTGAATAGCTGCTTCCCTTCTGGGATTTCAGAATATTGTTAATGCCTTTTCATGTTCCAACAAGCTTTTGGCTGCTATTGATTGTTGCAGGTGCCCATCTTTGTACTTATATAATTTCCTTATACTGTCTGATAGTGTTTATGTTTCAATGATGGTTGTTATATGTGCTTGCTTTGTTGTACACACCATTCATAGAGCCATATGATTTGGGTGATTAATGAAGAGAGCAAATAAAGAAACACCAGAAAGAGTTTGGCACTCTTTTTTTTTATTTTTATTTTACTTTACCTTTTTTAGTTCCTGCAGGGAAGCAGCTAGAAACTCAGCAGCATTTAGAGGGAGGGGTGGTATTTTTTAAACTTTTCTTAAGGAGATCCATCATGTCAGAAGAACTGAAATGAAGACATTCATTTTCCCCTCTTAAGTTATATAATTGGGTGCCTCCTCCCCAAATTACTGAAATAGAAAACTTGCCTCCACTGAAATTATTGGAGAAGCTTATAGTTACAATGTAATTAAGATGTTTTACAACAAGGGCTTATTTCAGGACTTCTTCCCCATAACAACAATACAAATCAACTTGTGACATTGTCCACAGATATGATTTGACAAATGCATCAAGCTTATTGTTTCACTTTGATCTGCTTCCAATAAGATATCAGAAAGATGATTTTCTTGTATATAAATACATTAAAAAAAAACAAATTAGGGTATGTGTGCTAGTAATCCAATCACAAACCGGAATTCTATGCTTAAAGGAATACATTTCATAAAAAGGACTACCTCCTTCCATTTTGCACATATGAAGACTTAAATCAACAAAAAGATGGGGATACAATTATCATTGCAGAAAGTTTGTTGGATCATTTAGTTTGCACTAATTCCACTCACACCATTCATACTCGTACATGATGGAAAGATAGTTACTAGAAATGCAACATTACTTACCAAAGATATTGATACATTTCTTGCACTTATCATTGCATACTGCATTAAAAAACAAGAATGGCTTTAAAAGGTCCCCCATGTTTTATTTATTTGTCAATTGCTTACAAGATAATAGGTATAAGTAAAAAAAAAAAACATAGTTATGAATACATCGATACATATAATAAAAATAAAAGAAACAATAGGACAGGGACGGTAGACACGTTGGTGTGTTTATGCACGCCCCCTACAGACCTCTTAGGAAAGGGGTGAGGTCAATAGTAAAAAAAAAATGTAAAAAAAAAAGTTGGACTCCTGGTGTGTTTGTTATTTTCTTGGTACCTGTACAGACTGCTGTCACCTGTTTCTGGAATATTTATGTTTGTCAATTTAATATTTCCATCTATTTATTTATTAATCCTTCTTCCTCTCAATCGCAGCCTTCCTGGTGGTCATTCTTCAGAATTCTAACCCACTGCAGTTGAACTTACCTTTTTGAGACTGGCAAGGTACTAATATGTACTGGATTTTTTAACTTGGTTAATCCTCAGTTATGAGGTTACATTAAAAAACAACAACCCTCGTATGTAGAATTCAGGTTCCAAGATAATAACAATGACAGCCTTCCTTCTAGTGTATTCTATTCCACTTTGATTTGCCAAAGAGGCTGCCAAGTTTCTTGATATAGCTCAACAATTAGAGACAATAATGACAGGCAGTACAAATCCCTGCATATTTATTCAGGCTGCATTATGGCTAAAAACAAAGGCCTTACTCTTCTGTAAACCACACATATTTAAATATAAATCCTCTGCATTTGGTGGGTTTTTTTCCCCAAATGAAGCAGTATAGGGTTGTGATATAATTGCAGATCTCCCAATGAATATAGGCAACAACTTACACAAGAGCTCAGCATTGTGATATATATGGATCATATCTCTTCCTCCAAGTGATTCACATCCTAGCGGATGTCTTTTATGCAACTTCCAGCCATGTTCTGTCACTTATATCAACATGTGTTGATTATAGTACAGCACTCAACCTGCTGGCCACATCCAGATGAATTGGAATTAACATTTTAGGGAACATTATTATTATTATTTTCATTGATGATGGTCAGCCAGTCTCTTTTTCCTGGATCATGAATCAGCACATATTTTGTAATTCAAGACCTTTCAACAGAAGAAATAAAGGGGGAACAAGAGGAGTGTGGATTAATTATGAGGGCTCTGCTGAGGGATCCAATTGTATAATTTCCACATGCAACAAAATCAGCTAATATATGAAGTTGACCTTAAGGAGATTATCCAGACCTCCTTCTCTTTATGTCAACTTAAACTTGAGTTAACCATCTGTGTTCCTTAAATCTTGAGTCTGCATTAGATCTCTGTCCACTAGAAATGCAGGAGAAAATATTTGCTCTGTTGGAAGATTATGTGATATTGGAAGATTATGTGTATTCTCAGCTTCACCACTGTGGGTTTCTTTAAATAGAAGCTATACTTTACTTCTAAATTGCTTAAGGCAAAGGAAGCAGAAACGATGTTTATGAATGTTTAAATGCAAATGGAAAGGAGAGTGAATGCTATGCTAGCTAACATCAAAGGCTCACCAAAGACTCTGCATTAATGAGCCTCTTTGTTTCCTGGATCACAGATTACAACAGGTTTCCAACTCATTGCCAAGGTTTTATCTCCATTTGGGAGGGCTGTAAATCGCAAGCTATTTCGCTCGCTCTCGCTGCCTTTCACATGCAAAGCGAAAGAGTCTCAAAACACTGAGGGGGAAAAAAAAAAGCGAAAATCTGGAAGAAACAAATCTGCTCCAAGCTTTTCTCTCCCTCCCTCGCCGCTCTTCGAGTTTTGCTTGCAAAACGGGGAAGAAAAGCAAGGGGCGACCCGGGCTGATGTTTAATCTATAGAGGGCTTGTTTCAGGAGGTACTTCGGACCTTTAGAGAGCTGGTGTGGGGAGACATCCAGGAAAGCTCCGCATGGCTGTTTTCGGTCTTTCAGAGGTGTGTGTGTGTGGGTGGGGGTGGGTCAGTGCCTGGGAGATGGAGTCTCTGCCTTTCTCCCTAGCTTACCTGTTTCACGAAAAGAGAGGGGGGAGGGAAAGGGAGAGGGAGAGCGGGAGAAAAGTTGAAAGGGATCTAAGCGCGCCCCGAGAAGTCCCGCATCTGATGGAAAAGGCTGTTTCTTCTCCTTTTTTATTTTGATGTTTTTAGTGGGAGGGTGGGTTTGCTTTCGAGCTGCCGAAAAATAAATCTTTTCAATAGCAGAATATGACCTTTAAGCAGAGGGAAGCGCTTGAGATAATTGAGGTGTTGAAAGTAACAATTATGTGCCATGCGGAGAGTACGAAGACCTCTTTACGTGGAATTGTTCGAATCCCCGACCAGATGGAAGGTTTGCAAAGACCCGCAGCTGTCCCGCTATGAAAAGGAGCGGGAGTCTCTCTCGTCGGAGAGTTTTACTCTTCATTGACTTTTTCGTATACAGGAATTGTGGGCGCCAGGTCGAAAATGCCGTCTCGTGAGTAGCAGGGACTGCGAGAAGGACCCCAAATTAAAAAAAATTGTCGCCTAAGTTCACTCCCCACCTCGCCTCTGGACGCCCCCCACGCTTTAAGTGGTTTGAAAACCGGCTGAAAAGTTACTATTTCATGTTTCCTTACCCTCGGGGCACTTTAGGAAAAGTAATCATTATCTGAGATCCAGTGTTACATGCCTTTATTCCAGGAGGGATCACCAATACTAGAGGGGGAGAAATTGAGAAAAGAAAAAAATGTGTGTGGGGGGGGAGGAAGGAATTCCCTGGGTTTTTTTAGGAACGGGGATGGGGGCTTCGGGAACCTGGAAACTCCATCAGACCTAGATAAATGCTTTTAGCACTGTATGGCCAGTTGACGGGCACAAAAAGAGTGAGAAGGGCTTTGCTCATTCACAGCGCAAAACAGCCTCACCCCAAACATAAATGGGCATCTCTTGGGCCCAAGTTAGATGAGCTTCTTTGCGGTCAATGAGACCAAAAAGGAGGGAAGCCGGCAGGGGGTAAATGTCAGAAATAAAGCCCACACTTGATTTATTCAGAAGTCAGTCCCATTGGTTCAATGTGCCAAAAAAATGTGGCTCGACTTGCAGGCATAGCTGGAAAAGCTGAGTCTTTATTAATGATAATAATAATAAAAAACCCACTGTTGATGCTTCATGTTGTTTGACTAGTTTGGGTTTAGTCTAAACCCCAAGTTTAATTTAAAAAATAGTTCTGCCCATTCATTAAGAAAATAAAACACAATAAAATAAGGGCAATTAAGGATGTAATCTAACCCTTGCTTATTTAAAAGTTGGTGCCATTAAAATTAAGAAAATTGTGTCTAGGATCTGTGGGGAAGACAGGCATGTTTCGCTAGAACAACAGCTGTAAACAGCAGCCCTGCAATTTTGGGTGACTGGATGTCAGAAAGACCTGGTTTTGTTTCACATAGCATAACAGAGTGGTATAGAAATAGTTGTAATTCTTATGAATTTACTAGGAAATAGTGTAGTTAATTGGAGCTATAACATGGGTTTTTTATTATTATTTAGCATGTTGCATTAATCTAGTCAACTGTTTTATGTGACAATGGTAAAACAAATCATGGTTTGGTTTGATAAGTGCACCCATCCTGGTTCCATTCCCGAGATGGTTTCCAAATAAATGGTTATGGGATCTGATCCTTACAGCAATCAATACCCTTTGCTCAGAAAGAAACCCCACTGTGATCTCATCCAGATGGCGGAGAGAAGAGAGGGAGAGACAGACAGACGGACAGTTGTGATTGTAACATAGGAATGGGTCCATAAACTTAATAGGGTATATTCCGAAATGATGAAAGAGATTTTTAAAAGTGAATATTAAGAATACATAGTATTAATAAAATAAAAACCATCTCCTTCTCTAAGGGAATTGCCTACAGATTAACGCTATGGCATTAAAACAGGCTTCCCAACATGCTTTCCTTCCCGACGTGTTGGACGACATCTCTCAGAATCCCCGGTCACTGGTGAGACGAGCTCACTGGGAATTCTGCGAGTTGTCGGAGCCATCTGGAGGCAACCAGGTCGGGAAGGGTTGCAGTAGAAGGGAGCAGCCCGGAGCCAAGCCCCCATTGTTCGCTCGCCCCGCGGCTCTCCTTCTCTTGCACCGTCTGCGTACGGGACGGCGGCGTCTGCGTATGACTTGCGCACCGACACGTGTAAGTGCGCCACTCCATCGGATGGCGACCCACTTTCGTCAGGAAGAGGGAAAAGCTCTTCTTCTTCCTGGCCGAGATTGTATTCCGGCCCTGTCAAGGGCTACCGCCCTTTACCTCACGGAGGCGAGGAGCGCCGGTTCTTAAGGGCCCGTCGCGCGCATCCCATGCGGCCCGTGCGGGAGGTGGAGACGGGCGCTGTCTCTTTAAGGCTTGAAGCGCGTCGCGGGAGAACAGAGTCTTCCAATCCCTCCCCGCCGCTGTCAATCAGCCGGCGGCGGCTTTGATGTTGAAAGTCTTTTGGCTCGGGCTCTCCAGTGTTCTTCCAGAGCCGCGCACTTTAACAGCGCTAGCTCGGCTGCTGCTCGGAGTGGTTGTTTTGTGTCTGTGTGTGTATTTTTTTTTTCCTTCCCAGCGAAAGTCGCCGGTGCTTCTGCTGCTGCTCCTGCTCCAGCTTTCTCATCCAGGCTAGGCTATCTATCTAGCTGGCCGACCGGCCGGCTGCTACTGCTTAGTCAAACTTTCCCGGGGCTGGGGAGAGAGGGAGGGGCACCCAAGACCGCGGAGGGGTGGGGGGGGGAAGCGGTTGATCGCTACCTCGACCCCTCCGCTTGCTTGTCCTGCTTTAGACTGCAAGCACAGTTCCCCCCCCCCCTCCCTAGGCTAGCGCCCCGACGAGAGTCGGGAGTGCCAGGATTACCCGGTCAGGAGGTCGCCCAACGTTTTTGCCTCCCTCTTCAAGGAAGAAAGGGGGAACCGGAGTGCGCCGCTGTCCTTTCCGGCGCCGCTCCGACGCCCCACATTTCGCGCTTCCCTCCTGGCTTGGCTCGGGAAGAAAATGCCCCAACTCAGCGGCGGAGGCGATGATCTGGGAGCCAACGACGAGATGATCGCCTTTAAGGACGAAGGGGAGCAGGAGGAAAAGATCCAGGCCAACGCCTTCACTGAGGGGGATCTGGCTGACCTCAAATCATCCCTGGTGAACGAGTCGGAAAGCGGCGGCGGCGGCAGCAACCGTCAGGCGTCCAACCCAGCAGCAACCGTGGCCGGAGCCGCCGCAGGAGCCCTTCCCGAGGTGAGACCGAACCCCGCCCGCCCCGGGTCACTTTCTCCTCTTATGCTAAACTTTAAAACAAAAAAACAAAACGATCTTCATCCCTTTCTCTCTCTCCTCGCCTTTTGCAGGCAATCCGCCGGCTGCAAGAGCCTCAGCGAGTCTATCCAGAAAAACTCCCGGATCACATGGATGATGGTCAGTTTCGGGGGGGGAGAAAGAAAGAAAGAGAGAGAGAGAGAGAGAGAGAAAAGCCACCCGGCTCTTCTCCTCCTCTCCCCGCCGCCCACCTTTTCCTCTCCCCTCCGTGCCCCGAGGGAGGGAGCATGACCGCCGAGGGGAGGGGAGAGAAGGGGGAAGGTTTGGCAGCCCTCGTGGTCTCGGGGAAACGTCAATGCCTCGCAGCTAAATCAAAGCGGGCAAACGCCTCGCGCCCGCGCCCGGAGAGGGACTCCGCACCGCTCGTGAAAGCCCTGACCTGCAAGGGTGCAGGCGAGTGAAACTTAACATAAAGGTGCTTCTCCGTAGGCTGTCATTCCTCTCACCCCCCCCCCCCCGGTCTTTTGCGCGCGCGTGCACACACACTTTTTTTTTCCGTAATTGAGTATTGCATCCCGGGATGTAAAGTTGGCCTGGGTACTGTTGGCACAGTGAGCTCCTTGCAGGGGTGAAACTCTCCCCCCCCCCCTGGAAGTTTGGGGAAGAAGTATGGGGCATAAATTCCATAAATACCTGGGATGGAATGCACCCCACTCCTGATTGACCAAGAGCACCACCAAGGTGGAGAAATGAGCACATCTGCACACTGTTGGCATTCTGGGACGTGGTCCTTTCCTTCATGGCTTACCTTATATACCACCAGATAGGTTGCAAACTGAGGCTCATGCGGTAATGGGGAGTTGAAGGTCAGGTGAACTTCACAGATGATGCCAGCACAAATGATGCAACAAATGTATGGGGAGGGGAGATTGGTTCTGAGACGAAATCCTAACCAGGGACTTGAATTTTTACAGGTTTAAAACATCAGGACCCAGGAATGTATAAAGGATCTCCTTATTCTGGATACCCTTTCCTCATGCTGTCTGATCCTTACCTGCCAAATGGATCTATGTCATCTTTGGTGAGTACACATCCCATTCCTAAATTATTACAATATGTCTATGTGATCGGGTTTCAAGACTAAACTTAAGGTCTTCAATCTTCAAAACTTTTAACATGGATGGGTTCCATTAGAAGGGATTGTGGCCTTTTAGGCAATACCTCCTTTGCCTTGCAATGCTGCTATACATACTTGCTTATGTGGGGAGGTTTCCTATCACCCCAGAATGTAAAGCAAATTAGCAAATTATAGTATTATTATTGCTACTACTGTTCTACTGTACCAAAGTAGTTAAAACGTAAATTGATCAGAAATGGCCCAGTTAAGGATCTGTTCCTTGACTATTTTTTTTTTTTAAATCTCCTATGGTAAAAATTAGGACTTTTTCCTTCCCAATAAATGTGTACCTAGTAAATGCCAAGCCCTACTTACTTCCAGATAAATATGAGGGATAGAGATTTCATCAGTACATGTATCTCCTTCCTTCCCTCTTGCAGTCCACTCTGAAAATCATGTATTTGTGTGTGTAGAGATTGAAGTTTTTATTAATCAGGCTCATTCCAATTCCACTCATTCCACAGTAAATCTGAATTTGAAGCAGAGGAATTTGAATTTAATTCTGAATCCTCACTTTTATTCTCCCTTCGAACAGTAAGTTAGTGTAGAGATTATTTTAAGAAGGCAAACTTGGTATTCATGAACTCGTTTAGTGACCATGGGTTAGAAATGAGCTTGTTGCCTATTTTGTAAGATTATAGCACAACAGACAAATGGGAAGAGTACATTGTAGTATCCTGCCTATATTAGAGGGGGAAAAATGTTTTAATGAAAACTTACTTTGTTGCATTGTGGAAGTAAGGAGCATATTACAGTTAGATATCAGGAAATATATCAATAAAAATTATTTTATATATAGTATATTTGTTATTGGTATTAATATATAGTGTATTTGTATTTGGTATTAATAAAATGTGTATCCTATATTTTCTTTCTTTTAAAATATATTTTGTTTTCTTCAACCTCTAGAGAGCTGTAAATGTAAACATTGCTCCATTCAATAAGAATTGCAAAAATATATGCTAAAAGCCTTTTTTAAAAATAGTGCTACTATTTTATAGTAAATAAATAAACTATTTTTAGTATTCTATGAAACACTCTTTGCAACAGGGCAATGTTTTGTGCTTATTGACAAATGATCATAATACAAACTGTGAACTTGGCCTCGCTAGTTACAGATACGTTTTGTGGCTATCAGATGGATTTGGCTGCTGGTAGGATGTGTTTGAGGTTTGTAGAATTTAGATTCTGTATTGTAAAAAGCTGCCTGTAGTTTATTTCTTACTAGTAAAAAAAAAGGGACAACTTGATCAGCACAATAAAATGTTGCAGGGTCCAATCTGAGTCCTCAGTTCCCAGAGGATGTGGATGGGCTCAAGCACAAGTCCAAAAGCTTGGAAGAACAAACCTCTGGTCCCAGTGACCAACTCAAATTGGACTTTGCAACGTTATCTTGGGACAATTATATTTATCTACATTTATAAAGTGTTGCCTCTTCCTGCTTTCTTATTTGCCATTTTCCTGCAATTGTTTTTATGCAATTATTGGAAGACTTTCTTTTATGCTTATACTGATCTCAGTGAAGCCTACTTTCCCATTTGGAAGGTTAATTGGAAGATTTAAATGTTGCTGTAAGTGTGGCTCTGTTTTTCTTACAGCTTAACCCCAAGTATATAAGGATTCAGTTGCAGTCTTATTCTAGAATTCTAAATTGTTTGCTACAGCAATAAATCTACTTCATTTCAGTGGGGCTTAGTCCTAGATTTGCTCCTTCAGGCTGCAATCTAGTACACAGTTAACTGGAAATAAGCCCATTAATCAAAAAGGGATTGTTTCTACTGCACTATACATAGGATAGTGCAGTTAAGGACAATTTATCTACCCTTTCGATATAACTTGATTACACTTCAGATCTTGGGGAGTTTTGTGCCTTAAACATCGTGATTCCATCTCAAGGGTCTGACTGAAGTTCAAGGAAGGCCAGTGTCAAAAGAAATGCAGTCGAGGAAATGCAACACTCTGTGTGCTCACTAGAAATAGACAGAACATTTAAGTCAGAAAAACCATTGCTTTTGCTTAGATTGAGTATTTGTTTGGGTTTTGTCAAGTATAACTTTAGCATTGTCTTTTCCCTCCTTAAAGAGAACAGATTTTTTGGATAGTTAGCTGGTGTCAAAGAGAGGTTTTTCAATTTCAGCTATTTATTAGATAAAATAAGACTTTGAAAAAAAAAAAAAAGACTTCGGATCTGGACAAGGGAAAAGGTCTGAAGTGTTGATGGTAGCAGAGTCCAAGGGAATTCTACAGAACAAGAAAATCCTGAGTTGAGCTTTTAGCTTCCTGTGTTTTGCTCACACACAGAAGGTTTCTCTCCAGATAACCTAGTAATTAATATTTTGGGGTATTTATGCCAATGAAAATGGAAGTTCCACTTTGCTATTTAAGTTAAGAAGACTGTCAACAATTTATTATCTCCATTTAAAGCCATCTCTGGCAGCAGCTGTCAGGATTGTGGCGGCAGATTATTGAGTTAATACATTTGGTTAAAATAGTATCTAGACTATAACAGAAGTGATTTGGATTGAAAGTGTTAAATTTCCTAATCTCCAGGACCCAAATTACTTCTGCCTCTCTCCCACTTGTGTGTTTTAGCTTTTGATAGTTTTGGGTTGTCCCTTTCTGCAACTTTTCTGTCTCAGTGGCAACTTGTTATGGTCTTTTTTTTTTAATAAAAGCAATAAACAGAAAGATAAAGAAGCAAATTTCAAGCAGTTTCCTTCCAATAAGTATCAAAGGATTTAAAGGTGGTTATCAATGGGGGAAAAAAATCAGTGTAAGCTAAAGGAATAATGGCTTATGTCTGTAAATGGAAACTGTACATATTGCTAGAAACCAGGAAGAAATTAATATCAGGGTAGCAGTTGTGCAAGTTAACAATTCTGGAACTTGCCCCTTAAATGCATTGGAACATTTAGAGTGAGATAGACATTTATTTCACCTGTCTGCTTAACAGCCAATTGGCACTATTGGATTTTTAGCCCTTATCATTAGATTGTATACAAGTGACCACCTAAAAGTTCAGCGTAAGCTTTTCTTTGCTCAGAAATCAATGGAATTGATAGTAAAGCAGTTCCATGTTTTAATTGGCTTCCCTGGACCAGTTTTACACAAAGTAATATACTAGTTTTATCATTCCAGAAATTCTGACATTTCCTGAAAAGTAATAGCCTCATTTTAAAAAATATTTTTCTCAAAAAAAATTAATAAGAAAATGATTTTAGCAACAGTGCGTTTAAAAAAAACAGAGGAAAAGGAGACAATTTGTTTTAGAGTGTTTCACTGGCCTTTGAATTTTCTCTCAGTCATCTGCAAGTGAATTAAAGCAATGGATGCAACCACTATAAAGAATTGCAGACAGGTGCCATGGTCATATTCCCTGTCTATTGTAAATCACCTTTTCTATTTTTTCTGCAAATTGCCCCTCCCGCATATACTAAAATTATCTTTCCTGTTGAAGTATTAACTGTAGGAGCATCATTCTCATTTCTGATGTAAAATTATTTTAAAGCACAGCCTGGAAGAGATTTATCCAACAGATATATCAAAAGAGATACTACCCTTACCACTAACTAATTAATGGAGCAAAACTTCATTTTATGGAGTATATCGGCAGTTTCTGTTGGATCAACTTTGTGGGCTATCTGTTCTGCAGAAAGATCACTGGCATTTCCTCCTCTAGCATTTCCGCATCATAATATGTGAAAGAACATAACATGTTCTTTAAAAGGTTGCTGGCTTCATAAAAGTGTCTTTAGCAACAGCAGTCAAAGCAGTTCTCAACATACAACAACAATGGAGCCTAACATTTCTGTTGCTAAGTGAGACTGTTGTTGAGTGATTTTTTTGCCCCATTTTATGACCTTTATTGCCACAGTTAAGTGAATCACGTCCGTTGGTACTTTAGTAATATAGTTGTTAAGTGAATCTGGCTTCCCCTTTGACTTTGCTTGTTAGAAGTTCACGTAACCCCGGGAAACTGCAACCGTCATAAATGTGAGTCAGTTGCTAAACATCGGGAGACAGAATATGTGTTGATGTATTAAAATAAAACACTTTTTTCCAGTGGTTGGCTTCAGTGGTGGGATTCAAATATTTTTACTACCGGTTCTGTAGGTGTGGCTTGGGTGTGGCAGGGGAAAGATACTGTAAAAACTCCAGTCAGAGGTGGTATTTGCTGGTTCTCCGAACTACTCAATGTTTCTGCTACCAGTTCTCCAGAACTGGTCAGAACCTGCTGAATACCACCTGGGGTTGGCTTTCAGAAATAGATTGAAGCTCATATTATAGTTTATAATCAGAAAAATACTAAGCAAAACTGTGTGTGGCACATGAAGATGTGCTTTTTATGATTTCTCAGTTGGATCTTTCCAGTAGCTACAATTTTTAACAAATATCAAGGAGGGAAAGAATGTTTACTTTGACCTGAAGATTAGCAAAATAATTCTGTGTTTGGTTGAACTGTGAGCATGGCTTCCAGTCTACACATCTGTTCAAAGGTTCCTTTTCATTCATTTGAAAATATGCTGGAGGAGATTATGTTAATACATGTAATATATTCTACTGTTTGTAATATAGTATAAGCAACTGTTTGCTAAGTTTTACCTTGGGGAACTTAGAGGAGTATTTCCTAGTACTTCTTAGAGGACTGTTTCTAGTATGATTTGATTGCTTATTGTACCCTATGACTATTATTAAGTGTTGTACCGTATGATTCTTGACTCTTGACAAATGTATCTTTTCTTTTATGTATACTGAGACCATTTGCACCAAGACAAATTCCTTGTGTGTCCAATCACACTTGGCCAATAAAGAATTCTAATGTAATTCTGGGGTAACGGAGAATGAAGGAAATATTCTGGCTAAATTTCAGACTAGAAAATATTATAGTATTAACCTCAGCATCCTGTATATGGTTACATGGACCCTGATAAATAAACTGTCTGCTTTCACATAGATTCCTGCAATACATAAGAAGGCAACATTAATCTAGAATGATTAATTCTATGCTGTTACACCAACTGATGCCACATCTCACCTTTTCTTCTAACTAGCAAATGTTGCTATTAACAAAAAGTTCCCACCTAATACTGGTAGATTGATCCGTGAAAGACTGTCTCTGCCTTCTAAAATTCCTGAGATCTCCAGAGCACTGTAAAGATCAGGGCATTGCAAGATATGATGGGCAAGACATGCTAGTCTCTTAAGAGAATCCCGTAATGGTATGCAGGAATCCACATTTATTTGGAAGTGAAGGCCCTTGTTTCCGAATTATTGGTTGGTGAGTCCTAGTGCAGTTTTGCCTCCTGCCTTTGTTTCCTCTTCCTGCTTCCGTGTTATTATCTGTGTCATAGGACTGCTAATCAAGTAAACAGAGTTTTTGATTCCCTAGCCACTACTGGGACATGCTTTCTCCAACAAAGTCTGCCTGGCACAATTTTAGGAAAAAAGGAAGTTCCCTTATAATGACCCAGTTCACAAACAATGCCATTTACATGATTCATTTCAGACTTGTTTACTAAATAAGCTACAGCTACTTGGGGTCATCCATATTAAGGAATAAACCATGGTTTAAAAACAATAATAAAAAGAAAAATATACCTATATCCACAAGGGTTTGATGCAATTGATCAATTAATTCATATCAATTCAACTATTGGTCTATTTGGGGCAGAGACTGGTACATCATGATCTCTGCAAAATTCTTACAGTCTTACACGATGTAGCCTGTCTACAAATAATGGCTAACGCTTATTTCACTACAGCTTCGGCTCAAGACAGCCCTGATAATTGTGTTACTATCAGATGCATGAACAAAACCAGCAACTCTTGAAATGGGTTAAAAAATTTTTTTAATGAAAACTGGTAATAAATATCAGTGTTAGGTGGATTTGCCACCTTCTTCATTGTCTATTTGATCTGGATTGCACACAGCTGCTTTTTTTTAATGCAGAGTTGACTGGAGTTGGTCAGCATCCAAGGTGAATAAAATAAATAATAAAAGATATTATTGAAGAACTCAAGTCGTATGCATAACTGAATGGCCATTGTGTTTCCTCAATATCCCTCTGCTGTAACTTAGGCTAAGAGATCATGTATGGATCAGAATCCCTTGCTGAGTTTTCTAAACATATAGCAATTCGAATTTGGATCACTGCAATTCTAATCTGGCAATTTAACCACAACAGTGGTAACTCCTGTACTGTATATTCAACTGATAAAGCAGTTCTGCATAGCTATGCTTATTTTGTTGATGATGTTCTGCTTTGAATGGAGCTGCCTTTTAAAGGGCTAGGCAATAAGCTTGTCAGACCTTCTCAGGGTGCTTAGCTGCTGCCTGTAGCGATTCACATATTATGTGAATCACAAGCAGCCTATTAGTTACATTAAAAGTTCTCAGAATGGGATGATCCCATAGAATTTTACAAAACAACTATCAGGCATGCATAGCTTACAGAACCTTGAAGAATGTGGCTTGAAAGAGATATGTAGGATGAGACCTCAGGTATCAGTTAATAACAGCTGAATAACTACAATGCAAATATAATTGTCTGCAGCTTTTAGGAGAATCATGCACAGGAACATCTTGTTGTTTTTTAACAACAAAACCAAGTGGCCATCCTATGCACACATGCTGAGATAGTTGGGAATAACTTACAAAGCAGCCACCCAAGCCTAGGAAAGGATAGTTCTTCTTTAACCATGTTAAGAAAGGTACTTTGTAGGTGTTTCTACATGTTGCAAAGCACCTTTTCCAAAAGATTTGCACTAATCAAAACAGGCTTTTTCTCTTGACATTTTTCATATTTTCCCAATTAGGGTTCATGTTTTAATAAATTTCTTAAGAATACTTCTGCTACAGTAATGAAAGATCAAAGATATTCATGTTTTATAATCTGACATCAATAGCCCATATATTTTTATCCAAAGGTAGACAGAATGGGTCACACTTCCTGGTAAACTCATTTAGGATTCCAAAATATCTTCTCCTCGTGTTATGTATTATCATAACACTAAACTTGTTGGTACATTTTGTGTGTGTGTGTGTGTTGAAGAGAAAAAGAGATTGATATTCAGCATGGGGAAAACTCATTCTTCTGATCTCTATGGGGCGGGAGGATCAGCTTTGGATTTCAGAGGACAAAGATATTAATACAGATGGGGCAACATTTCAAAGACGTTTAAAACTGTTCTTGGCTAAACTGTTAAATATTAAGTGGTTTAAAATCATTAACTATTGAATAGTTTTAAAAACATTACTATCAGCATTTTTACAACATCTCTCTTTTTTCTCCATTAATTATCAGTTATGCCATCAGGATTAAGCAGTTGCTCTCTCTCTCTCTCTGAGTGTGTGTGTGTGTGTGTGTGTGTGTGTGTGCGCGCACGCACGCACATATGTATGTGTGTGGGAGAGAAAGAGAGGCAGAGAAAAGTACAGTGATTTTTTTCTTTTTGCCTTTGGCCTGCATTCCTTGAGCCGAGGATCAATTAACTGTTTAGCAATTCACTTGCTAATGAAATAGCATAAGAAATGGGCTCAGAGTGGTGTCATAGTACATTTTAATATTTGTAAAGTTTTCATGCAGTTCAAAGCATTTCACTGTAATCTGTACAGCATCTTTATAAATAAAATCGGTCTTATTTTTTTGCCCCCTTTATTATATACATGGATGAACTGAAGCTAACAGGAAATTTTTAGCCCACAACCATGTAGTGATTTCATGGCAGAGGCACTTGACATGATTGACTGTGGAGGATAAAAGCATTAACTTCCTTTTCACATAATTAATAGCACATTTAAGATTAAGCAATGCCAAAAATGTGCATAGAAAGCTATTACTTTATCCATTCCTAGTATTGGCCTTTAAAATGAGAAGATTGGGATATCCTAGCCAGTCTGTTCATACTGATGGCCCATGTTTTACCTGAAGAAAAAAAAATCTAGTGTCTTTTCATCTGCACTACTATCTAGCCAGCTCTGCTCTAACTTTTTCTTGTGCCTTACATTTTTCCCCCTACCTTGGTGCAGTCCTTTATATTACTCTCTATTATATTCCATCTCATTCGTTTCAAGGCTGTTTAGATCTTTTTGAAGCATTTCTCTTTCATGTAAAGAATTAGCCACCTTCCCAGTTCTGGTTTTTCTACAAACCTCTGCATTGGAGCTACAGGTAGATTATAGTCCATTACTTTCAGCAAAGAGACCTTCATTCTGTTGTGAATCGAAGTGGGAATAATAATAATAATAGTAGTAGTAATAGTAGTAATAATAATAGTAATAGTAATAATACATTACTGATGTATTTTGCTTTTTGTTCCATTTTAAGCTGACTTACAGAAGTAGGATGTAGACAATTTAGAGCTGTTCGTGTCTAAAAAGATGTATAAACTCAGTAAAATAAATAGTAAATTTATCTCATCTTTAGTAAAAACTTTGAACAGATTAGAACAGAACTCTTTGGCATGCCATGCAATACTTCATTCCAAGCTGAAGTACAACAGTTAATGATCGTTTTTTTCAGAGTTTTTATTCAAACTGTCAGTTCATCTAACAATAGTATTATCTAGCCCAAATTCTTATATTTTATTAAAAAAAATATGAAGCATTCTGCTGAAAGCTTTGCTGAGATCCAGATATATCACATGTATGGCATCACACCAATCAATTAAATTTGTACCTATATCAAAGGCGATAAGTTTCCCCTAGGTAGTTGCAGAACATCAATGCTAGCCTTGTTAACTGTAGTGCTCACAAATAAGCTCCTATAATAATTTGCCTGGGAACTTTGCCCTGTTCACCTTCTTGAGGATGGACACAACTTTTGTTTTAACCCTTATGGGACCTCAACAGTCTTCCAAAAATTCTCAAAGTTTAACAGGAATGGGGTTCTGTGATCATCTGCAGTGGTTCCTTTAGTACCCTGAAATGTAATTCATCTGGTCTTGGAGAGGTAGATTCATTTAAATGCCAGAAAAAGGGCAAAGGAAGCATAGTACTGTTGATATTTTAAGATATTTTAAGATGGTCTTGAATATTGTTGACCACAGTATTACTTAGGATCATTCAGAGAAAGCAAAAGACTTTTCTGAATGGTTTCTCAAATCTCTTTAAGTGCTATATGATGGTCATATTGAGAGAAATCTGCTTCAGGCTTGTGGAAAGGGAGGGTATAAAATAGCATCTTGTTACCCATGTTATTTAATACATATCCAAAGCCATGGGGGAGGATTAAAGTGAGTTTGGAGTTCAATTGACATCAGCCTGCAGATGATATATAACTATAATTTTCATCCCCTGTACATTCAGACTTGGATATTTTGAGAGAGACTGTAGGCTATAACATTTTTCTTCAAGCCATAACATTTTGGACCCTGGAGAAAAAGTTAGCAATTCAACATTTTTGCTGATTTCAGGAACAGGATTCAGCTCTTCTGCACACTGTTCTGCTCAGCCTGAAGGAACAGATTCACAGTCAGAGGATCTTCCCATACTGATGGACAGGGATATAACCTCTGTGGCAAGGGAGACCTTTTGTCAGCTTTGGCTAATGAACCTGGTATGGCTCTACCTGAAAGAGACACAGCTGGAATTGGTGACACATGCACCTATAACCTCAGCAACCGATAATTGCAATGCAGTCCATTTGGAACACGCCTTGGAAAACATTCTGCAAACTGTAGCTGGCCTAAAACACATCAACACAACTGTTAGAACATAAGTTACTTTTTCTGAATATAATTCAAAGTGCTTTCTGATACACAAAGATTTTAAGGCTTAAGCTTGAAGCTCCAGTAGGAGCATCCATACAGTCTCCCTCACAATTTAGTTTTAAGTTTCTGGGTGTTACCCTAAAAGAGGACTTGACCTGGGGTGCCCACATTGCAGCCCTGGTCAAAAGGGCCCAGCAGAGATTATACTACCTGAGACTTCCCAGAAAACAACTGAATGAAAAACTGGTGACCTTCTACCGCTGCACCACAGAGAGCATTTTAACATACTGTACCTCTGTATGGTTTGCCAATTGCATAGTGGCAGATAGGAAAGCACTCTAGAGGGTTAATGTTTATTTATTTATTTTATTTGGTTTGTCAATTGCTTACAAGATAATAGGTACAAGTAAAAACATAGTTATGGATACATATAAGAAAAATAAAAGAAACAATAGGACAGGGATGGTAGGCACTTTGGTGCGCTTATGCATGTCCCCTGCAGACCTCTTAGGAAAGGGGTGAGGTCAATAGTAGACAGTCTAAGGTTAAGGTTTTTGGGGTTTGGGGAAGAAACCACAGAGTCAGATAGAGTATTCCAGACATTGATCACTCTGTTGCTGAAGTCGTATTTCCTGCAATCAAGTTTGGTGCGATTAACTTTGAGTTTGTATCTATTGTTTGCTCTTGTATTGTTATGGTTGAAGCTGAAGTATTCATTGACAGGTAGTAAATTGCAATGTATGATTTTATGTACTATACCTAGATCGGACCGAAGGCGGCATAGTTCTAGGTTTTCTAGGTCTAGAATTTCAAGTCTTATGGCATAAGGTATTCTGCAATGACTAAAGGAGTGGAGAACTCTTGTGAAATATTTCTGGACTTTATCAACTGTGTTAATATCAGATACATAATGTGGATTCCAGACTGATGAGCTGTATTCAAGTATTGGTCTAACAAATGTTTTGTATGCTCTAGTTAGCAGTGTAATATTACCAGAGAAAAAGCTACGTAATATTAAGTTAACAACTTTTAATGCCTTTTTGGCTATGTAGTTACAGTGGGCTCTAGCACTTAGATCATTAGAGATGAATACTCCAAGGTCCTTGATAGAGTTTGGATCATCAACAAGGTCTTGACTATTCAGCCTGCATTTTATTTTCTGATTTTTTTTGCCAATATGTAAAACAGTTGCCATTTGTTTGACCATTCTGATACATCATTGTGGTCTTTTTGAAAGGTAGCAGTATTGTCTGTGGTGTTGAATAGCTTTACATCGTCAACTAAGAGGACACAGTTGCTCTTAATATGATCACAGAGTCATTTATGTAGAATATGAAGAGAGTTGGTCCTAGAACACTGCCTTGGGGGACACCACCGTTGACAGGTACAGAATTTGATAGGATGCTTCCAATTTTGACCATTTGTTGTCTGTTTGACAGGAATGCTTCTATCCAGTTATGCAGGTGTCCAGAGATACCATAAGATTTTATTTTTATTTTATGTCATTGCCCAGAAGATCATTGGTTGCCCTCTTCCCTCTTTAGAAGAGCTTTATAGCTCCCACTGCCTTAAGAAAGTTCAAAACATTCTCAAAGATCCATCTCAACCTGGGAACCCTTTTTTTGAACTATTACCATCTGGCAGACAGTACAGAATAATAAAAACAAGGACAAATAGGCTGAAAAAAGCTTCTATCTCTGGGCAGTAGCTCTTTTGAATTCTGCTGTATAGTGCAGTATTGGTGCGGTGTCGGGGGCTTTCAGTTCAATGTGTGGAGGGTGAAGGATGCGTGTTTGTATTTATTTTCATGGTCATGATGTGCACTGAAGTTGGTATTTGATTTCATTGTACAAGGTGCAATGACAATAAAGTAAACTGAAACTAAAACTGAAAACAATCTTAAGTCTTCAGAAATATCCACATTTTCCAGGTTCTGCTGTGGATACATCTGAATTTTTATTTTCCTTATTGTAGTTTTCATTGTTCCTCAAATTGCTACTGAAGGGGAGGCAAGCTCTTTCATTAAAGCTTAAAACCTACCATTTTATCCAGGCCTGAATGTTTAGGTATTCTTATGCTGTTGGTTTTTATATAAAAAATTGCCCAGAGTCATTTAGGAATGAGTCGCATGTTTGACTGTAAGGAAGATAGTTGTTGTTTAATTGGGAGATTGCTGATATTCTGGCTATTAGATTATATACATGGATAGAGATTTTCTTTGCAAATCTAAGTTTCTTAGCATTTGGTATCCACCATATATGCTGTTCTTTCCCTTCCTTCCTTATTTCCCCCCACTTTCTGAAAATTTGGTAATATTTGATTAGTTGAAATAACAAAGTATCCAGGAGAGCTGTAGAACAATCCAGATGCTCCATAAAGCATCTCATGTGCTCAACATCTTCTTTTCATCTTTGAATTCAGATTGCTGTACGGCATGTTCTATAAGCTAATTTCAAATGATGCACTTCCAGCACAGTAGATTGCTTGTGCAAATGTATTATTTTTAAATTTATAACATCCCTTTTGCACAGATGCTCAAGGCAGCATGCCCAGCAGTCCACCCCCCCTATTTTTCCCCACAACCACAACCCAAGATGCAGATGTATTGAGAGAGAATAACTGGCCCAAAGTTACCAAGGAGGCTCTAATTGCTGAAGCTTTACTTTGCTATTGCTAGTCTTTCTATTGCTAATCCAAACCCTTAGCCACTATGTCTCAGTGGTTCTCATATAGGCATTTTCTGGAAGCAACTACATTCATTTTAAAGCTTTGAATATGTTCTGGCCATTAGAGAAATGTGGCTGGGCTATTTATTTAAATCTTAAATGCATTCAGATGTTTTCCTACATATGTGTAATAATTTTCTAATAGTGCAACTTAGTTTTTAAGAATTAAACCTACAATATCTTCCTTTCTTCTTGGCTTTCAGGACAAACAGTGCAAATATTTTTATTTTATTCTAAAACAGCTAGATGAATAACACGCAAGGTAAATGTCTCATGATTCTTCCTTCTTCAAATAAGATCATCTTAATGTAGTTTTAGCCATCTTGTCTAACAGCAGGCTCATTTTATTCTGTGGTAAGATGATGAGAGCCAAAGCAGAGCCTTTGAAAAATAAAAAGGAAGCAATGCCATACTTGGATGGAACTGGGTAAACAATGAGGCATGCAGAAGTAAAAGATTGTTTAAAGGCACAGAGGCCCAACCCTCTTTCTCTCTAAAATAGTTAAATTAGGGCTGTTATGCTAACTGAATTAGATATCCAAGGGAGCTACCCTTTGATGTCAAAAAAGGAGGGCAAAGGGGAAGGGAGATATTTATTTATTTTATCAGAGGAGATGAAGCATTTTGTGGAGCTTTATGTCTCAGGTACCACCACCCCATGACAGACCTTGAGTCTTAAATATCTTGAGGACCACTCACTGCTTCATTCTAGGCAGCAAAAGAACTTGGATTGGACCCTGGATTGAGCATGCTCGGTATCATGAAAAACATAGAGAGCTTAGCTGTGGTTTGTCAAACAAGGTATGGTACTATACTTTATGAATGTTGTTCAGTCATGAAATAGACTGGCTGAGTTTGCAGGGTTTGCACACTAAACCCAACTCAGACCAATTGCATTTCACTTTATTATGATGTGTGAATTAACCATCTTGTAAATACTGTATATGACAATTTATTCCTGCAAATTTTCCTCTTTGCAAAGGTAGCTTTATGAAAACAGAGGAAAAGAGATTTATGGCAAACCTATATGAAGTTTAGTATTATTAGCTGATTCCTTTTCCTTTAAAACATAGTGAAAATATATCCCCTTTTTAATGGTACAAATGTCTAAAAACAAATTGAGGTGTCTTAAGGACTAGGTAGATCTGCCTTTTAGGTGGTTACAAACCTTAACGATCAGACATGTCAAAATTTTGATCAGATTAAACTTTTTTCTTTGCTATGACAATATCTTTAAGTTAAGACCTGAAAGTATTTTATGAACATTGTTGCATCCTATAGCAGGTTGGTGATATATAAACATGTAAAAAGACTTGAAGAAGCATTTTAGTTTCTTAATTTTGAATCTGGGTATGTGAGTAATGGAAAAGATCTGGGGCTTCCCATAGGTGAAGGGTGGACTACCGTGGCAACTTTTAAATCTATGGACTTCAACTCCCAGAATTCCTGAGCCAACCATGATGGGTCAGAAATTCTATGTCCGCAAGTCATAAAGTTGCCATAGTTGCACACTCCTGCCATAGGTATTTGTTGGTTCATTTTGCCTATTTTAGGTAACATAAATTCTTTCTTGGTCTCAGGCTGATTCTTTCATTGATGAAGAAACATTTGCTTAATTAAGACAAACTATCTTTGTCTTGCTTCAGCATACAAAAAAAATTTACTTTGCATATTAGAAATGAACTGTAGCCTCTTTTTATCCTGATAGAATGGGAGGCCATTTCTTGAGTTCTAAGATTTATGATTCTTCTTTCAAAATAATATGTATGTCCAGAAAAGTCCATGGGAGCTTCTTCAGAAATGGAGCTATCTTTCTCCTGGTTCTACACAGGAAGCATCCCTTATTATGCTATTATGTTAGAACACCCACATTTTGGAGTTCTTAGTTTTAGTTCAAGGAATTCGAGGTCCTTGCAAACGCCTGGAAGCATATAATTCCACTTTAATCTACCTCTCTTACATCAGCTTCTGCCCAGGCACAGAAGCCAATTTTGCTGAACACAAATAGTGTTGCTTTTCCACTGTTGGAAGAAATATCTTTCTGGGTTCAGTTTCAAGTAGGGAAAAAGACACTGGAAACATGGAAGCCGCTTGGAAAGATGGTTTATTGATGAACAGGACCACATGGCTTAGAGATTCTGGGTGAAAAGGGATGTAATGCTGAGAGTCCCTGGGTTTTATGCCCTCTCTGGGCTTTGAACTTCCTGGGGCACAGGAAGAGTATCCTGATCGGTTGCTGTCAGAGGTCCAAGCTAGCTTTGTAGGTTATGTGTGTGCTAAGTTTGGTTGAAACTTAGTGGGTGATGCAACGAAGGGCAATTAAATGGCTCTGCCTGAAGGAGGTAGATCTTTGTTATGTAGAATAGACCGGCCCAAGCCTTAATGGTCCATTAACAAAGGTATGGGGGCTGAGTTTCTGCCTCTCTGAGTTTCTATTTCTCTTTTAGGGGAAGTATTCTGCCTTTTTAGTATATCCTAAAATATTTCATTTTTCTAGGAGAGGGGTGGGTTTTAACTTCCAACACCACCATGGTGAAAATAAAGAGAGCACAGTTTTGTTTTAGGGTTCAAAGCAAATTATCCCTATTAAGGCCATGTGCAAAGCGTCGATTCAAAGATGATTTCATCAAATTAGCCAACTAAATTAGCAAATCAATTGAACACATCAACTCATGTACTTGTGAATAGATTTGAAGATTTGGTAAACTTTTGTTCATGGACTTACATGCTTGTATACAAGCAATAGTGGACTTGTTTTGGCCCTGTCTCTGCCAGCTGCCAATTATGGGTACTTTGACACCTTAATTATTTTTTTTTACTAGCTCAACATTTGAAGGATTCTCACCTCTACAGCAATTTTATTGTTAAACAATAAAAACTGTGGAACTTGATTTGAAGTAAATAGATATTGTGCTACCTGTTGACAGGATTGTGTTCAGTGCTTTTTTTAAAATTGCTAGTCACTAACAAATCCTATAGTGCTAATTTCTAAAGATAGTTGATCATTGTGTAAAATATTTTTCTTTTTTTCTCTTTTTTTTCAGCTTCTTATATCTTTCTTCCATCTTTTTATATCATGTCTATTTGGAAATGCTGTTCACTTAAAATAGATATCTTGTTTGCTTGAAGCCTTTTATTCTTCATTTAGAGCCAGTTTGGTGTAGTGATTAAGACACTGGGCTAGAAACTGAGAAACCTTGAATTCTAGTTCTGCCTTAGGCATAAAGTCAGCTATAGGCTTTATGGGTGGCCTGGCCAGTCACTTTCTCTCAGCTCTAGGAAGGAGACAATGGCAAACAACTTTAAAAAAAACTTGCCAAGAAAATTTGTCTAGGCAGTCTTTGAGAATTAGACATGACTGAATGGAAGAAAATAAATAAATCTTCCTTTTCCCAAGGAACTTACGTTACCTTTTACTGTAATACAATATATACATTTTCAAGATCTGTGAACTACATAAAGCATTTTTAGATATAGAAAAATTGAATGCAATCACAAACTTTAGTAAGGTTATCATGACATGTGGGTTGTCAAAAGGAATTGATATTTCAGAAGACTAGGTTAATTAAAGTCCAGGTGATGATAATGTACATATCTTACAGTCAGCTCAGCTCAGTGAATATCCCCTTGCAAGTTATTTTCTCTTAAACTTCACCTAAATAAAGGACAATCATGATTAAAAAAACAACTTATAGAATGCTGTACAAATAGAAATGATAAAAAATATAAAACACTTGAAACAAAATGAATAAGTGAAATTAATGAACATGGTAAACTTAAATTACAGAATATTCCATATGATATGGGCATGAGGAAGCATCAATTTCAATTCCTGCCTTTATGATGAAAATGCTATACAAAGCCAAGAGAAAATATTATGGAAGTATTTTTTTTATCTGTTTTGGAATATTTCCTCTCAAACTGATATTGTACATCAACAAGCTACATTGTATATCAGTACTTATGTTCAGTATAATGATTGACATGAAGTCACGACCCTTCTGAACAAAGCCGAAGGATGTTTGTTGAAATGGCACGATTCAAGCTTTTCATTATTATTATTTTCTTTTTTTAGAAGAGGAAACAAAACCCAAACCCACAAGGCTTATCCATGTTACCGATTAACATCCTAGAAACTTTCACTTTGAAGTTACAGAGATTTCTGAACTAAATGAGTACACAGTGTCTCTGGGAAAAGGCAACATTTTTGCTGAGTTTAATAGAGCTGACTTGAAAAGAATGGTACAGATATTTGAAAGGCACAGAGGGAGGAGAGGTTTTGCATACTGCATTTTACATGGAGACCAATGTTCTTGCCTTCTTCCAGAAATTTGACAGGCCATTTGGGAACTGGAGTTTAAGAGATACCCATAACGCATTCTCACTCTACTAATATAAGAAATATGAATTTCCTGGGCAAGACAGTCCTTATGACTCCTTGTATGACCATAATTAAAGGCTATGGTAGTTTGAGATCTGGAGAGATTCTTCATTTAGGATACACAGGCAGACTCTCCAACTAAAATAAATTTATTACTTAATAAATTATTTCTGTTTCATTGAAAATTGGGTATAAGGGAATCCTGGAAGATTAGATGCATTTAAAGAATAATAGTAGGTTCTATCAGTTTTTCCACTACTCATAATAACACAAAAAGAATTCTTACTCAGAAAGAATGGTGGACTCTCCTTTGTTGGGTTCATTCAAGGAAAATCAAGCAGTCAGCTCTAGGTATGTTGTTTTGGATTGGACTCCATGGTCAAAACACTGTACCTTGATTATTCTATTTTTTTTAACACAGACACAAGAGGGAGAACAGGTATCCATAATAAATAAACAATATTGCTTAAATAATTTCTCTAATGAACTGCAAATATAATGACAAATTTCATTTGTCTGCTAAATATTGAAATGCTTTTGAGGATTTCTAGCTAGCTATTTACTGTAATTATTAGCTTAAAAAGCTTAATCTAGCCTGACTCTCATTATCTAGTAATATTACTGTTGGAAAAGTGACATGAAAAGCAGATATAACCATTATTCTTTATATCTCACCTTTCCTACCTCTAAAATTGTGGCATTTTTTTCTTTGTGCGTAGGTATGTATGTATTTTGATATTTGAAGCAACCCTGTATCTATAACTGATGACAAAAATTTAGAATCATGCTGCCTTCCAGCTTGAAAAAATTAGGACTGACTTAATACCGAAGAACATCAGCATAAAGTTGCTATTTTTGACTAATTTTCAAGCCATTTTCAGATTATTAATATAACAAAGATTTGCATCCTCACTTTTAAAAACTACAGTTCAGTGCAGTGAAATCTGTCTAGATTGCTGTTCTACTTAAATGCTGTTCTGATTATAATGGACTTTCTCAAAACTTATCAAATTTTACTTATCTGGAAATACTGATTTCAAGTAAGATAACCATACATTAATTGAATTTGTCAATTTGCAAAAGATAAGATTGAGGCAAGATATGATAGTGGCCTACAAAGGATTCTTGAAAATGAAAGCATGATATAGACCAATTTGTTGACATTTAAAAGAAAAGTATTTATGCTATTAAGAAGAATTTCCTGATTTTAAGAGCTATTAAACAGTAGAATAATTTGTTTAGAATAGTTGGATTCCTCGTCACTGAAGATAAGGTCAGGTTACATGACCTAAAATCCCTGCCAATTTACATATTCTATGGTATATGACCATCCGATACATTCAAAGACAGTTGTTCCCATCTCTCCAACTTTAAACTAGACTTATGTAATGCTGGTCTGAATGGATTTCTAATTATATTTTAATATCTGAGCACCACAGTCTTTTTGCTATTTTGTTATTATTGTCATACTCAATAATAATCCAAAGGCAAAAGAATCCAGAAGTTCAAAACAGAAAGCTGTGGAGAAATATGTTTTATAGGTAGTAGCCAGTTCTCCTGTCCCAGAATTTGAAATATTTGCATGGGGAATGATGGCTGACTTAGATGTTCAAAGTTCTTCCAACTTTGATTTTCTGGTATACTACCACTATGGAGGATATTTAAGAAGATGTTCTTGAAATTGTTTCCTTAAGAAAGTTTACCACTTCTCTAGCTTAAATTTCAATTAAAATTCAATCAAAAATGCAATCTTTGTCTGCTGATAGTAATGCAAAAGTTTTATCTTCATGTATCAGCAATTATATTTAACTTATGTTAACAATTATATTTGTTGAGTTATAACAATTGCAATTGCTAGCAACTTCAAGCCAATGTTACATAATGTACGTTAGATATTCTGACATACTTCATTAATAAAAAATTAATTTTTATACATTAGTTCTAAATAGAATGAATTCATTATTAATTCCTAGGCTGCCTTCATGTGAAATAAATCTAAATACTGATTCAGATGATTTATTACAATCTGGAGCCAGACTAAATGCAACTATCATAATGTGATTTTTGGACTTGCATTTTGTACAAATCAAACAAATTGTGGTTTATTCCACATTTTAAACAAAACATGGCTTAATAAGAAGCTGGATGTATAGACAGTAGTAGACATTTATTTCTGAATATCCAATTTATATAATTAATGCCTAATATTCTTTGTTCCCTGTTTATTTACCTTTGTTCTATTCATTCCTTTCAATTTCGATGAAAAAATTGCTTAGGATAACTTCTGTGTAAATTAATCCTATGGTTTATTTGGGATTAAGTTCTCCAGCACTGAAGGAGATTGATATTGACAGATTAGTGAAAATGGCCACAAGATTTTGATTTCCATATTTGTTAAAATGCATTTTATTTCTTTATATCTCTGAAGACACATTTACTTATTTTGATTGCCCACTATATGAGCAGATTCCAAACATTAACAAGGACAACTCTTAATCATGATTTACTCAGGTAAGTAGTTTTGAAGTAACGAAATGTTCATTGCATTGTAGAAGGAAACAGAATATTACAAATGTTGTTCAGTGAGCAGGAATTTCCAGTTCCAGCATTTACATTCAGTTTTTCCCTGTCTCCAACTTGGCTGGAAATTTTTTAGTCTTTCTCTTCCAGAGTAATAATGCTTAAATAAATACATCTGCTTTTCCCAACTTTTGCTGTCCAGGTATGCTGGGAATACAATTCTGAGAATTGCCAGCCAACAAGCATGCTCGCAGACCAAGTGAGCCAGGGAATACTTAAGTGGTCCTATTGACATAGCCTAGTAAAGCACGTACTATGTCAGTTAGTTTTTATTCATGCCAATCCCTGGAGATTTTTATGATTTCATGATTATAAGAATTGGTAGTAACTGCCTCTAAGTTTCGCATTTTAGTCTGAGGAAGTGTGCTCGTGTGTGAGGTTAAGCACAATTTCCTGGAATTTTAGTGGGAATGTTCAATATATGTTTATGGCTAATCTTTAGAATTTAGGCAGCTTAAATCTCAGCAAATAGGTATGCAATTGCTTGAGAGATATTCATTGTATTCATCCCACGATTTCAGCAAGGAAGCCTTTAACTTCAGCCACATCTTTATAAGGAAGGCTATTAAAATTAACCAGCATTTTAAAACGGAAACCACTGCTCTTTCACAGGAAAATTAAAAGCTCCTAAGATCTTGTCTGTATCTTTTTTGCTCGAATTTTTACCGAAGGCAGATGGTGTGTGTGTGTGGGGGGGGGAACCAAATATGAAGAAATATTTTACTCCACATTAGAACTGCCTGTACTCTGCCTCTCGGCTTGCCTGCCTGCCTGCCTGCCTGCCTGCCTTCAACCAAGCCAAGTCTTTAAACTTGGTTCTTCCTCTAGAGTGATTGGCAGGTCCTTTAGGTTGTATGTTGTATGAGAAAAAATGGGTTTTATTATTCCCTCTGGGCGAACAGTACATTTATTTTTTGATATTATAATATTTTTTATTTTTTTAAAGGTAAGTTGCCCACAGTCATTTTGGAGTGGGTGGCCCTAGTTATGTGTTTTATAAAGAAATAAATAAACCTGCAGCATAAAGGAAAAGAGAGAACTCCCTGTATGTATGCATGCATGTATTTAGCTTTCTCTTATACACAGCAATTTCATAAAGACTCTGTAGCATATGAAACACATTATAAATGCTCTTGTAAAATCCACATCATTTTGCCACATGAAAGACGAAGGCCTAAAAATAACTATTCGGAGAGTATGCGAGTTAGTCGTAATTGAAGTGCTCATGAAATGAAATAGTTGTGTAGACAGCCATTTTCCCGACAGTAATGCTACAGGTCGACTCTACCCAGCAACAGTAGTTCCTTCCATCCCATAGAAATCATGACACACCCTCACGTCATCCCATTGCTGTTTTAAATTTGCCTGGCTAGTTTTAATCATTTTAGCATTTCCTTGCTTTAGGATTATTTCTTGGCAAAGCTCTGTCAATACGAGCACTGCCAACCAGGGCTTAAAAGTTTCAGCTCGTGGTTTTCTCTCTCTCTGATTTACCTTTCTTTATTGCTCAGGAAAAATCATTTTATTTAGAACAAGTGATGACATTTTCCTTTCGCTGTGATAGATTTTTGTCTTGGCATTGGAAGCTGACAACATGAATTCTCAGCATATGCATAAAAGAGGAAACAAAGCTACATATTCTCAGAGCAGAAGAAATCGACCAATTGCCATGTTGGGGTTAAATTTAAATCCAAGATACAAGCCATTCTATAAAAAGCCAATCATTTAACGTCTGGAATTGAGGTCTATTTCCATTGTCCACTGTTTTCCATTTCGTGAGAGGTTGTCCATTTCATCTGGTAGGCTAATACAAATCTTCTATTCCCCACTCACAGAAACATCATCTATAAAAATACAGGTATTATGGATCGCTTAGAGATTGTTTGAAATTACAACAGACTTGCCAAAAGATATTTAAGACCTGGATTCAAAGTTCCTCCAACACGTGATTGCATTTTGCATGCTTAGCAACCAGCCCACATTTAAGAACATTTGCAGCAGCCCACAGTCACATGACCTCAATTTATGATGTTTTTGCCAAAAACTGGCATTTACTTCTGGTTAAGGGGTGGGGTTGGGTTACATCCTTTGTGGACATGTAGGAGATGACCAGGCTGAGCCCAAAGTCATGAGTCCTTGCACATCTGCAAGTGATCTAAGTCCAGTCCACCTTGAATTCCTTTATATTCTTAACTCCTGCTAATTTCCCTTAAGTGTTATTAGTACAGATTCTTGTAGAGATCTTAAGCTTGCAATAAAATTTGAAACTGCCTGGATCTCCTGATTTCTCTGGTGCTTGATATTGGGTTCATGTAATGACTGTGTTTATTTAATGACTGCCATCTTCATTTTACACCTGCCACATTCAGTTAAGAACTGCCACAAAAAATAATAATGTAAAATTGGGTTGGTGATATGGGTGCCTCAATTTACAATTATCATGACACGCACTGGAAATTCTGGCCTCCATTATGGTTTTACATCAAGCACTACCTGTATTCTCCCAGGTGAAATCATATGTGTATTGGAGATACATATGATTCCAGTTAGGTTACACCATCATCTGTGTAACCTGTCCACAAAGGAAGAGCTAATTTGGCTAAAGGCTGTTTCTCTAGAAAAGATAAATGCTCTCAGAAACTCCCTCTATTCTGAGCAATAAATGTGTTGTTGTGTTGTCAGGATCAGGGTAAACATAAATACCACAGAACAAAAATAGGGAGGTGCTGGCTACGAACAGTTTAAGATTCAGATTCAGAGTTCAGCAGGACCGAACTCCTGGCTTTCAGGAAGTTGCAAAAGAAAATAAACGTTTGAGAAAGGGTTAGAGTTAGGATAATAATACTGCCAAGGGGTTTTGGTGTGGGGTGGAATATGATTACTACTAGTGAAAGAAAAGGTTGGCTGATTTATTTTTTTTAATGCTGGCTAAAGAAGGGAAATGCTCTTGGAAGAGACAAGTTTTATGTTCAGGATGAGGAGGACCCTGTTAAAATATCTGATTCTTCAGATCATTTTTGGCTGTCGACTTTATGCTTAACTCAGTGCTCCTCAACCTTGGCAACTTTAAGGTGTATGGACTTCAATTCCCAGAATTCCCCAGCCAGCTGGGAATTCTGGGAATTGAAGTCCACACACCTTAAAGTTGCCAAGATCGAGAAATGCTATACAACATTGCCCACTAGAAGGGCCCAAGGCAACAAGGCAAATTGCTTCTAGCCACTGTTTGGAAGTTTGGCATTGGAACAGGCACGCACAAAAAACAAGGAGATGGCAACAGTGCCAATATCTCTGGGCAACACCAGCTAGATGCCAGCCAGCCAGCCTCAGCACCATGCAATAATCTATGTGAAAAGATGTTTATTGACAAAACACCAAAATAGGTTGCTGGAATTTTATTCAAGCTTCGTGTTGTACAGTAGACCCTATCCAGTAACGGTATTATTTATAGCATTTTATTGCTGCTTTTATCAAAATATTTATAAAACAGAAGAAACCCCCCTCTCTTTCTTTCTCCCCCTCCCTCTTTCACATAAACACATTTACAGACAACTATCCTTGTGTTATACAATGATCATCTGAAAAGAACTCCATAACCAATAACCATAAGCCATGTATAACAGCTTCCATTCACATATATTGTTTATATAGCTTGCAATCTTTTTTGGGTTTTTTTTTCAATTGAAAACATAATAAGATATACTGTATTTTTACTTTTTGTGCCTATGAGATGTTTTCCCTCTACCTTGCTCCCATTTGGAGATATATTGATTCTCTGCACTTTAAAAAAATGAGATTAAAATTATTTTTAAAAGTTAAACCACTAAAAATCTAAACTAATTCTGTAATAATATGTATAAAATGATAAAATGAAAAGCATATGCCATTTAGTTTAAATTAAAGTACTTTATTTGCATTACAAACCATTTGTCTTTGAGATGAAGGTGGCAGAATGGGAACTTGGCAGACATTTAATAAAATAATAGGATTCTCTATAAAAACAATATTGCAGTTTAATAAAAGGCCTCAAAATTATTAAATTCAGAGCTTTATTTCACTTCAGATGTGGCTAGGGCACACAAACTCTTTGGGAACTCTACCATTAAGGGATTTGCTGTGGCTGTTTTTATCTGTTTTCCAAGTGTATGTTTTAATTTAAACCTTTACTGCATGTTCTGCTCCTTCTCAAAAGGCAGCAATTCTCTACTAACATTTCTGTCCAGCTCCTAAATTTTTACTGGCACTTGGTAATACTAAAATAATTGTTGTAAAATAACATATATTCTCTGTGGTCTGCATAAGTTCCTTAAGTTGTATGGAGGAAAATTAAATCGTAGGAAGCAACAATAGATTTCAATTGTTGAATTGGACATCATGGATAATGAATCCATCCATCCCCATACAAAAATACTAAGCCTAATCTTTTCTGATGTCTAACATAACATAAACATAATATAATATATAACATATAACATAGATTGCCAGGCACAGTGTTCTGTGCTGAAGATGTTATTCTTAGAAAAGCTTTCAATATGTTATTTAACTTCAGTGTTAAAACTTCCTGATGCTGTTTCAGATAAATATCTAGCAGATTTTTGCTGTCTTTGATCATTAAGGTTTACTACGCAGAAGAAGAAGGCAAATCTTTTTCCCCAGTGACAGCCAACTCAGGAGCTTGTTCCCCAAGAGAGCTTTCCTCAGGTTTTAATAAACTAAATCTGAAGGCAATGGAAATGCATACTGTACTTCCTTCTTCTCACTCAACTCAGAAGCTGTGTCTGATCACCTGGAAAGTTTGCAGTTGAAATGTAGCTTTCGTATCCATTGCAATATTTCTCAGATAAATACATCCAGATCATGAATGTCCAAAGTGGGTAAATAAAGTTTATCAAGGTGGGAGAAAGAAGAATGAGAACCAAAATAACATTTGCATTTTATGGACTTGCATATCTTTGTTTAGAAGGGATATTAGAAGGGTTATTCAGGAATTACTGATTTAAGAGATCAATGGTACCCATCTGATATTGACTTTGCCCTGAATTTGAAATTGAACCTATCTTGTTTGCTCTTGTTTGCAATATTCTCAAGAAAAAGAGAAGAGGACCTAAAACATTTCCTCCAACTTTATGAACATATTTAACCATGCTTTTTTTTTGTACTGTAGCCAAAGCAGATGTTCTTTTGGAATAGAAGAAGTTGGGAATAGCTGCACTGCCCTAAGACATTCATGTTGTGGTTTTACAAAGCTTTTCTGGTCTAATGTTGTGGTGACTTACAACTCTCCATATCTCTCTTCTCCCAAAAGTTATTAATATTCTAAATAATAACTTGAAGTCAGTTATGGACTTGATAGAGACCACTACACTGACTTCCAACTGAGATTAGCTTGTAATATTATTGGTGGAAAATATAGTTATGTTTATGCTTCAGCTAATGGCTTGGACCTGTACTTTGAAGGTGTGATTACTGATGGTTTATTGAATCAAATTAAGGATGACTATTAGATGTGACTCTTCCCCGCCCCCCCAAAAAAATAATCTGACCTATTTTTTTTTCTTTTTTATTAATTTAAAACCATATTACTGTCAGAATATATTCACATGTATTAAGATGCACCTATATCATGCTTAGTTTTGGTTTAGAACTGTAGCCTCTAGGATTTGTACATTTTTAATTGATGGCTTAGTGTTAGATCTGAACTAAAACCAGTGGTTTATTTAAGTATTATCTGGCTCTGAATACAACAGTGAGCCTATTAACTGGAACATCTAAAAATGAGTACATTTTGCCAGTGCTTAAAGTTATGTTGGCTCATGATCTCAGCACCTGAAGGAATGTCTTCTTCCATAAAGAACTGCTCAGCCAGTTCTGGAGGCCTCCAACTTTGGCGGCAAGGTGGGTGGCTTTGAGACAAGGTATTTTCAGAAATTGCATCTCGCTTGTGAACTAGGCTACTTTTCCTAGCTTGGTAAAATATTGCACATTTTTCTTGGCTTTAGGTGACCTCTCTTTGGCTGCTGCTTTGTATTCTTTTAATGCTTTTTAAATATCCTTTGCTTTTATGATGTGCTGCTGTATATGACTATCATAATTTAGCTTCAAAGTTGTACTACAAATTTTTTTAAAGAAAATGTTTATTTTTATTTGCTTTACCTAGTTGGGAAAAAGAAACTGCCAGAATAGAAGGCCCAAAAATGTCTACATGAATTGACTTCTGCCTGTGGGTAGCATTGTAAGATGTACAGGCTATTTTTCATATCCATTTGATTCTGAGAATCTGCATCTTGTGAATATGGCTTTAGAACTAGACACATCTGAAGCGCACCAGTTTGAAGATGGATCATTTAGTGATTATTCTGAACTTTTATATGGTGTCAAGATGGGTAGAAATTCTATATCTTATTTTTGAAGTAAAGTAGTTGGGACAATTCCCTTAAACACTTCTGCTTACCAAACTCCTCCCCCCCACAATTAGATTTAGATGCTGCTTTTCTTACAGAGAAATTCAAAGCAGCATCTATTACATTCCACTCTTGAGTTTTCTCCACAAAAGTATCCTTTGGGTTAGGCTGATGCCCAAAGTTACATCAAAATGGTCTTTACTCTACCTGACTCTGTGGTTTCTTCCCCAAACCCCAAAAACTTTAACCTTAGACTGTCTACTATTGACCTCACCCCTTTCCTAAGAGGTCTGTAGGGGGCGTGCATAAGCGCACCAACATGCCTACCGCCCCTGTCCTATTGTTCCTTTTATATATTTTTTTATTTTTCGTATATGTGTCCGTGTATTCATAACTATGTTTTTATTTATACCTATTACCTTGTAAGCAATTGACAAATAAATAAATAAATAAATAACTCAAGATAGACCTGAATAGAGATGTTCTACTCTTAGAATCGTAGGTCTGATATTTCTATGTTATGCATTAATTATGCTTTATATTTCATTGCTTTTCTTTTTAAAGCACTTTAAAAATATTTACGATCTTTTACTTTTGTCAGAATTTTGGTTGTTGGGTAGATTAGAAACGTAACAATATACATTATGGAGTCCCTTTTAAGGAGCTGAAACAGAGAACAGGATATTCCCAATCTGTTAGAATTTTGCATGAGAAAAAAATAAAACAGTTGCAAAGTCCTGAAAAGATGCATTTATATCTTTGTATTAGATTGTAACTCAATCTATTACAATTACAATTTATTTTTCATTATTTTTACAAGCATAACGGAAACTAAATTTGGAAAGGAATGAATATGAGAAATATTTGTACATGAACAATGGAATACAATCATTTGTTTTCTTTTGACAACTTACTTGCAAATTATATGTGTGTGTGTGTGTGTGTGTGTGTGTGTGTGTGTGTTACTGTACATACTTATACATGTATACATATGTACTCCAGCTCTCAATTTATTGATAAGGGAGACATTTGAGGTTAAAAAATTTAGTATATGTACTAAAGCGTACATTGTGTATTATAATTCAAATCCCAAGTTGTATAGGACAGCTTTATTTCTTTTGAAACCTTTTATCTCAGTTAAAGCATTTCCCTGTCTGGGAAATGTTGATTAACAAAAGCTAGCAGCCAGTCTGTTACCTAATAGCTGGAAGGGAAAAATCCAAGCAGCAAGGAAGTTCTTCCAAAGGACCAAAGGACCGTTCATTTCAAGTACACATAAGAGCGTTAGCAACTTCCTAGCTGTGAGAAGACATGAAACTTTGAGGAGTAAGTTAGCTGCAATTGGGCTCCTTGTTAGCCCATCCATTTAGAACAGGAGTCACCAACCTTTTGGACCTCAGGGACCACCAAACTCACAATTTTAAATCCTGCGGACCACTAATAGGAATTTTGACTGACGGTGGCTTGCTGATGTTGGTGGGAAAGTCGGTCCCACATTCCAAGGCTGCAGTAGTCACAGGACTGGCCCTTTGGTCATCCCAGAGCAGACTGCTCCTCCACCCGGGTGCACCAGCCTGTCATGGACTGGAGGAGCTGCTCCAGGATGACCAAAGGGCCAGTCTTGTGACTACTACAGCTTTGGAATATGGGACCGACTTTCCCACCAACATCAGCAACCCATCCCAGGGTGTATTTCCCTACCCAGGCATTGGTCTTACCTTCCGGTTCCAGCTCGCGTGGCTCTTCTCAAGGTAAGGTTTGTGCTTGGCTGAAGGGTGGGGGCCAGCGGGTGGGCGGGCCATGTGGGCAATGCAGCCTTGTGTCCCACATAGCCTGGATTAATTGGTTTGGAGGGAGTGCTTTGGCAGGGACATTTCTCTGCAGAAATTTTCTCACAGAGAAAATTTTCTCACAGAGCACCAGTGGTCCCAGGCCCACTGGTTGACGACCACTGATTTAGAAGACAGCAAAGCTGTCAGTATTCTAATGATTTTGCCTTTGAAGTCTTCCTTGTGCAAATATAGGGTGCCAGTTATGGTCATTCAAACCCCAAAGCTGCCCGAATATATGACCCAGCAGCTTCTGTATTCTGACTTTATGATGCTCCCTCTCTGGTAAACTTAGAGGCAAGGGGATAGAATTTATTCACCTGCCCTTTAAAAAGATTTGGTGTTCAGTAGAACATAAATCTGGATGGGTAGCAGTGACATACATTAATTTTACTTCAGAATTGTGAGACTTGAAATATAGCTTTCTTTCTTTCTTTCTTTCTTTCTTTCTTTTTTTCTTTCTTTCTTTCTTTCTTTCTTTCTTTCTTTCTTTCTTTCTTTCTTTCTTTCTTCCTTCCTTCCTTCCTTCCTTCCTTCCTTCCTTCCTTCCTTCCTTCCTTCCTTCCTTCCTTCCTTCCTTTCTTTCTGATATTCCAGAATATTCTGGAGACAATTATGGCATCAAATTCATGTTTATTATTAAGCAATTGTTCTGGGGTGGTAGCAGATAGACCTACCATTTCCAGGAATGAGGGATGGTGGATTTATTATTATAATGCCTTTTCTAATATTGAAGAAGGGAATGGAAAGCAGCTTTTCCTGAATTTGTTAGGGAAAGATATTTCGGCAAAGATTGACAGAGCTTTTAACTAGCAAGGTGATTCTTTCTCCAATGGGCTGCTTGTCATTAACTCTTGAATAACAACTTGGATAATGACTGGAAATCTGGGTCAGTGACTGACTCAGATTGAATCCTGCAACATTATCCTGGAACATGTATATTCGCCTTGATTTGTGGAAATCTAGGACCAGTTTTTCCTCGGGTCAATTTAGTCTGGCATTTTAAAAAGTTGGCAATCCTAGTTGCTCCTTAGCATGATTCCAGTTTTGCTTTCTTTTTCTCTTTTATATGGATGAAAACAGATCAGTCATAAGCCTTGAGGCTAAATTAGCGATTTTGCCAAAAAGCACCAAAGCTGGAGCTTTTCCATTTGCATGTCCTTGAGACTTGAAAATCTGAGGTCAGTTTTTCCTGGTAGACTTTCCAATGGAACCCTTTTGATAGCTGGAGTCCTCCCTGTTGTCCTTGCCTTCCCAGGGAACAGGGTGGTAATTTACATAGGGAGGAGAAAATCTAGCTCATTATCTATTTGCCAGGAGCTGGGCTTGGGGGTGGAGCTAATTGTGTGGAAATAAATGCAGTCAGCTTTTCTTAAACTGGCTTGTAGGCTACTTGGGGGAAATAATTTGTGTTCATGAATGAGTATTGTATATGTGTCTTTGATTCTCTTTGTAAGGGAAAGAATGTATTCCGTTCCGTCAACTTAACCTGTAAATCTTGACAATACAGATAATTACATTGACTTCTTAATGCTGCAATTTTTGCTCAGAATATTTTTTTTTCTTGCAGCTGGCACCCATTTTAAAGAGGAATGTTGCTACATCTAGGCAAACCATGGGGATGCATTTTGTTGAAAAATCAATTCAAAGAATTTCATGAGCAATGAGGAAGAGATGCCCAAATAATATACCTTTGCAAAAAAAAATTTTTTTTATTGAAGAGCTATGGTGACCCAGGGATTAGAATGCAGTCTTGCAGGCTGACTCTGCCCACTGCCAGGAGTTTGAGCCTGGCCGGCTCAAAGTTGACTCAGCTTTCCATTCTTTCGAAGTTGGTAAAATTAGAAACCAGATTGTTGGATCAATATGCTAACTCTGTAAACCATATGAAGCATTATATAAGTCTAAATGCTACTGCTATTTTAAAAGATGTTACATCAGCTCACAAGTCCTAATTAGGGTGGTGTGACAATGGCTTTGTCTGCTGAGGATCATTGCTAGCCCAGGTGGTGATGGTCACAAATGAGAGTCTGAAATCAGCCAATATTTGGATTGCTTTCATTATAGAAATCTATATTATTATTATTATTATTATTATTATTATTATTATTATTATTATTATTATTATTATTATTATTATATACCGCTCCTCTCTCGAAGGACTCAGAGCGGTGCACAGCCATACAATTAAAACAATAAATATGTAAAAGTTAAAACTAAATTAAACTAAAGGCCCTGGCTGAAAACAATTAAAACCCCTCCCTAAAACCCTAAAATTTAATATAAAAATTAAAATACCCAAATCTAAAATCAGCCCAAGCCAGCCTGGTCAAAGAGCCAGGTTTTCAAGGCACGCCTGAAGGTCCCCAGGTCCATGGCTGTACATAATTCCAGAGGCAACCCATTCCAGAGGGCAGACCCCTCCACAGAGAAGGCCCTATTCCTCGGGGTCACCAGCTGGCACATAGATGCCGACGGGACCCGCAAGAGACCCTCCCTGTGGGAGCACATCGGATGGTGAGAGGAAAATGGCAGAATGCAGTCTTGTAAATATCCTGGTCCGATGCCATGGAGCGCTTTAAAAGTTAACACTAAAATCTTAAAGCGCACCCGAGAGGCCACTGGCAACCAATGCAGCTCGTGCAGGAGGGGCGTCACATGAGAGAACCTTGACGCCCCCATAACCACCCGCGCGGCCGCATTCTGTACCAGTTGAAGCCTCCGGATGCTCTAGGCTAAAAGGTACTAACTCTTTGGGGTGGGAGGGTATAAGTGGAATGCTCTCCTCTCTGTTGAAGGTGGCCCAATCACATCAAGAACTGGCAAGTCCTGATAGAGATGTGTGTTGCTCATTGCAACTATTTAAATTGATTTTATCTGGCATTTCCAAGGAAATGAATATCATGCTACTCATGCAAATTCCTGTTCTAAACTGTTTAATGGGTAAATCTGTTTGACACTAAGTGGTTTTGTATTTAAGCTTACAGACTTCAATCTCATAGTCAATGAAGGCTGCTTTAATGAAATTGAATAAGTCCTTATATATTCCCTTAAGTTTGTTTTCCTTTCTAATAGCTTGAGAGAGAATCCCAATAAAAGATAATATAGATAGCTCTGAGTTGAAGTGTGGAATCTTTGATGCTTTCTGAGTTTGGTTTTTTGCTTGCAGATGTTTCATTACCCAACTAGCTGACATTGCCTGTGCTGCTGAGTGTGGGATTTGCTTTCTGTTTAAGTTTGCAGAGAGAGAATATTTGAATGAACAGAAATATCTTGTATTAACTGCAATCCCTGATAGTATTTTGTATGGAATCAGTTGTTACTCTTCATAAGTCTCATTTTCTTATAACTGCATTCTCTTGTTTCTCCATTCCCTGCTATGTAGATACTTCTGCTATGCCTTGTATGTGCCTTAAAATCACATATTGATTTCTTATGTGTCATCAAGCTGTCTTCCTAGTGACCACATATAGTAGATCAGTAAATCTGTAGGTAGATTTTCTCCGCCTGTTCTCTCAAGTCTCCCATCAGCATATGCATTGCCACTGTAATTAAATTCATCCACCTTTCTGATGGTTGTCCTCTTCTCTTCCCTTTCACTTTTTCTAGCATTGGAACTTTTTTTCTGAAATCACAGAGAAATCTATTATTTGCAAATTCCACTACCACGTATTTCAGCCATCCTTTGATTTGCAGTTACATGTGTGGATTCTGCCTTAGTTCTCCTTAGTTTAGTTTTGTTAGAATGATTTAAACATCCTGTCCACCAGAGGTTGATGCAATCAGGGAGTGGTGGGAGAATGCATTTATTTATTCTACTTCATACCCTCTGTTCCTGTATCTGTTTTCATAAACCAGAGGTCTTAAAGGAAGGTAAAATACTGTTTAATGTTAATGTGATGTTGACCAAAACATATGAATCAATTAAACAGTTGAAAATGTGTTCATTATTAATTTAATAGAAACATGGTTTGATATAAAACTCTATGTGAACCAAAGCCATTTTGATTCATGTTCTTTGTAGCTGCTGGCAAAACTTGTGTTTGAGCCAAAGGCTTACTCCCACATCCCAATATTATTTTTCAGATATTTTGTTTTGGCTGTTGGAGCCACTTAATTGTATTTTACCTCAGGGGGCAATTCATGCCTGTCTGCTTAGGACTGGCAAAAAATTTAACTATTCCTGACACTGAAACTGAGTGTAATTCCCATAATAATTTACCAAAAAGGATTGCAACTTACTATGTTCAATTTAGGAATCCAATAAAGACAGGCAGCATTAGCTTAACAAGAGTAATCTGAGTTCAGGACTTGCATGATAGCTAACTCTATTGCGCAATTAAATCCACAAATAACAATAGGATCTAATTCTGAATATGCATGTATACATTTGCACTGTTAAGCACTGTTCATATATAATCCAACTCGTGTTGGATCAAGTTGTTATCTGTTTCAAAACCAGCACTGAAAATTATAATCATATAGATTAGATTTCAAAATTGAATTCAACTGTTTTCTTTCTTTAACCAATAGCATTCACAAACGATATATTAGTGACCTGATTTACACTATGATAATCATCTGGTATATTTGGTTTTGGCTCAGCATAATGTATTATATCCATAATAACTACCTATTATCTGTACTATACCTTACCATTAAACCATTGTTTTTTAAAAAGTCTTAATGATCCATAGAAACCAGAAGCCCAGGTAATCAATCTTTTGTCTGATTAATACATTTCACAATCAGATAGTCTCCATATGTGTTAGAGTACACCCCCAGAATTCTCTGCTAGAATTTCCTACCAGATTAGTAAAAAGTGGATTTATTTTTTCAGACTAACTACCTTATTAATAATAAATAAACACTTCTTAATTTTGCGATCATGGCTGACAAAAAAAAATGCCTAGTTTTTTTTACAAAACTTTTTTTATTAAGTTATAAAGTATTATAAAATTCAAAATACAAAAGTAAATAAAAGAGCAGTGAGGAGAGAGGGGAAAGAGAAGTGAGGAGAGGTAGGGAAAAGAAAAGTACTTATGTTCTTTTCTTTAATCAGAGTAGTCAGTTTTGCCATTTCAGCTAACTCCATCAACTTCTGCAACCATTCTTCCATGGTAGGTATCAAAGTGTCTTTTCATTTTTGCTTATACAATAGTCTTGCTGCTGTCAAAATATATAGTAACAAAGTTCCAAAAAAATTTCTCCAATTCTTTTTCCATTAGTCCCAAAAGGAAAAATTCTGATGTCATTTCTATCTCCACTTTTTCAGGATTTTCTGTTTAGAGTGTAAATTATACTCCAATTTTTTTTTGCTTTATCACATGTCCACCATAGATGATAAAAAAGTCCCGTTTTATTTTTACACTTCCAACATTCATTTGACATACCTTATATGGTATTAAATACCAGCGATATGTCATCTTATAAAATTCTCTTTTAAATTATAATTTAATGTAAATTTTAAACCCTTCATCCACCTATTTTCCCATTGTTCAAGCATCACATTATATCCAAAATTCCTTGCCTACTGAATCATACAATGTTTTATATATTCATTTTCTAAGTTCAGTTTCAATAATATTTTAAAAATCTTAGCAATAATATGTTCAGTGTTGCCACATAATGAAAGTTCCGATTCATTTTTAACAAAATCAAATCCATAGCACTTTTTATCCAATTTAAACCTTTCTTTCAGTTGCTGATAAGTAAACCAATGGCAAGCATAACCTTCTGATTCAAGTTCTTCCCTCGGCTTTAGTACTGGGTCACCAGAGTTGAAAGATATAATTTTACCATACGTCAACCAATCTGGCTTTGCCACCATTTCTTTTCTAAAAAAAACTTCCTGCAGTGACACCGAGAGAGGCAGCTTGTTTTATATTTATTCCAAACTCTTAGTATGGCACGTCTAACAAAATGGTTATTAAAATCAACCTTAACTTTACTTTTGTCATACCATAAGTAGCTATGCCATCCAAACCTTAATTCATGTCCCTCTAATTCAAATAACCTCTTGTTTTGGAGGCTCACCTATTCTTTTGCCCAGATCAAACAGCATGCATCAAGTTTTCAAACGTTCTGCCAGTCTAGGATTTTAATTGCAAATACTCTACTGCCAGTTCCCTTCTTACGACAGTTATTGGCAAATTAAAACATTGGATTTGATGTGATGGGTGGGTTTTAGTAGAGACATGAATTGTTGCTATTAAGCCATTTTCCATGCTGTGTATGCATTTATACTAAGGCAGTTCATTTACCATGACGTTTTTTATTTTCTCCTTTCAGCTAATGATCTGTGATCAAGAACTATCACTCAAATTGTCCTTGATTAAATTTAGCTATATCTTGATGTTCTGATTACACTATTTCTGGTCTAACATTCCCAATTTCATACCAAATAACATGTACTAAGAGCTAAAATAGCCTCCTAGACTGGAGTATCCCCATGGCAAGATAGATGACACATAAATTTAACAAATAAAAAATAGGTTACAGCCATTCTGTTTCCTTGCTAGTTTCACCTATTGCCATATATTCTTAAATGAGTCTACTTTTGTAATCTTTCAGGGAAAATTCCAGGAGTTTTACAAGCCAAATTCACCCAGCATCTGGACCTATCCTGTATTAAGTATGCTGAGGACTCCAAGCTTATTAATAAACATAATATATTAACTGTAGATTGATAGAGGGACAGGAGCATTGAAAACTTTTGGTGTTCAATATAGGCATCATGGTCCTAGCATTTAACTCCTGACAGATCACTAATGCTGGATGTGTTCCTTTCAGGGAGAAAGGCACAATGTAAGAAGTTCTTGATTTCTATTTTGTCCAATGTGCAAACTTTATTTCAGAGAAATAGCAAGGCAGTTTTAGGATTTTTTGCTGAAATGGGTGACTTTAGATATTTTTGTTCAACTTCTATAATTTCTGATACTAATGCCACTGATAGAGGTTATAGTGCCATAAGGCTATTAACACTCCCCCTTTATAGTGCTAGCAAAAGAAAACAGAGGAAGATATTCCTCAACCTGTTTTTGCAAATTGGGTTTATTAGAATCTCAGCACCATATGTATTGTCAAAAGTACAATTGTACTGTAAAATTGGAATGGATCATCTCCATCATGATCAAATATGAGACAGATAGCATAAAATGTTTGTGGTTCAGGATATCGTAAATCCTTTCCTAATTCACATCTATTTATCTTTATAGAATTGTATCAGGTGGTTTAATTGGTAAAATGATAATTTAACTTGGGGTGATTTTTTTCTCAACAGAAATACTTATTGAAGAACTGTCTGAATTTTACAAAACGAACAAGGGGCAAAGTATGTCTTTGTTGTTTCAAAGCATACACATCTCATAACTCACATATGAATGCACATGCACCAAGTTTTTGGTTCCAAGTTTCTGCACATGGTGGTTTTACAGGTTCTTGGTTTTTTGCATTTTTTTTCTCTAGAAAGTTTATCTTCACATGTTTGTTCTTGTTTCCACATCAACCTTATTCTTGCTCCTTCAGACTTGCATGTGGGGAACTCTCTTATTCCAATTCAGATCACGACCCTTCTTTGGTTAAATACTTTTAGAAAATATTACTTCACAGAAGGAGTAGTGGAAGCCTGGAACCAGCTTCCAGCAGAGGTAGTGCGTCAATCATCAGTAACTGAGTGTAAACATGCTTGAGATAAACACATGTCCGTATTCCAACAAAATTAAAACTAAGATAAAATAGTTAATAAAATATAAAAATAATAATTAAAAAATAAAAAACAAAAAACTTCAAAGGGCAGGCTCAATGGACCATTAGGTTTTTTTCTGCCATCAGTTTTCTATGTTTATAATATGATTTTTCCTGACTGCCAAGAACTCACCAGAAGTTCTCTCTGACATTTGTGTACCAGACTTTGAATCCAGAAAGTTCTGCATGCTTTGGCACTAACCTACCGTCATGTGGCTCAGATCTGCATTATGCTTTGATCTCTCAGCTGTTCTCAATGGCCAAGCATCACAGTTTCTTATTTTGACTTTGCCCCTGAATCTGCAAGCAGCCCTCAGGGTAAGGTAAAAAACGATCTTGCCCAATCATAGATTGGTGTCTATTCTCATAAGCAAAGATACCCTAATATAACCTAATCTAATTTTTCTGAAATATTACATCCATTCCTCTTAGGGGGCTTTTCTATCCTTATTTATTTAATATTACATCAATTTATATAGTTACCCATCTCACATTTCGACTCTGAGTGGAAAACACAAGAATTCATTCCGTTAGTTTGAACTATAATATCCTATGCAGGTACAAATTGTAGGCTTGCTAAAGAAGTAAAGAGGACTGATGGATATCCTTGATATTTCATGAAACCCCTTGGGCATCTAATGACTAGGAAAGCCTGCTTTTAACCATAAAATGGACATGTGAGTGAAGGCACTGAGCTCCACTATGACCCAGGTTTGTTTTTATTTTTCAATAATAGAAGGAAAGACCAACGAAGATTTTCTTTTGAAAAGATTAGAGAATCAAGTTGCTGCATCTACCCTTTTGCCCTTAATACTGCTACTTTGCCATTTCAATTAATTTCAAAAAAGGGCACTATTGCTTTTTTCAGACTATCTTTCCCAACCTGGTGAGCCCCATGGATGTTCACCTGGATTACAATTTGGAACCTGACAATTCTAGGGATTAGTTGTCTAAATATGTCTGGAAACTTAGCAACGAGTTGCTGCACCCATAATAATGAGAGGGGCAAACTGATTCAAAATTGTAACTGTTTAATGCTGAGAGGTTTGCATGGGTTTGATTGGAGACAGATGGGGGTGATCGAAGCTTCATAAAAACGCCACAGTAGGTAAGGTGGGAAGTTTTTTGCAATCACCCTTAGGAAGTTGTTCCTAGTCTTTACGCAATCAGTGCAGACACCAATTCAATCATATTTCCCCTCGCTTTAAAACAATAGAAGACACACAGTGCCATTGCAAAAAAAGGACTATGTTTTAATTCATACTTGTTCTAAATATCAAAGGCCATGTTGCTGAAAATGTTGTGCCACCCTTCCGTTTTGTAGCAAAACACCTCATTGCTTCCGGTAGATTTTTGGGAAACTATGCATTGTGTATTTTTACAGTGTACTATCTCTATATGAGAATCTTTGCACTGCAATGTTTTGGCTAAAAAAATTGACTTCAGTTGTTCATTAGATCTATCTGTACATGCATCAAGCTCATATTTAGCTACTAGAAGGTCACAGGAAGTATGCACACAGCTACAGTAAGATCAAAGCTCCAGCATGCTGCACAAGTGTAGCAACAGCTGAGAAAAGTTAATATTTTCCTTCAGTGAAATCAGTTGTGCATTATCTATGGAAGGACTACAACCACAACAACAACAACAACAAAGGTTTTCTTTCTGCAAGAACTGCTTGGTAGCAATTGTCACATATATCTGGGATACTAAGAATATTTTATGTAAACTATCTGTGTGTATATGTGCTGTTTTACGACTCTTGCTCTGACTACAATACCTGTTAACAGATTTTTTAAAAAAAAAAACAAGAGAAAGATACAGTCAGTGATAACAATATACCAAAAGCAGTTTGAGGTAAACTGTCATATAACAGTATTAACCACAGTCACACCTGGTTTACCAAGGAGAAGAAAAAACAATCTATAGACAGTTAACAATTAAGGACCATTGTGAAGCTTAATGGGGTCTGTCTATAACAAGTCTGTCAACTAGCAATTGTGCATATGTCCATATGCAGCCAGCCAGAGCATTAGACCTAGAGTACAGCAGAGATGGTATTCAGCAGGTTCTGACCAGTTCTGGAGAATCAGTAGTGGAAATTTTGAGTAGTTCAGAGAACCGGCAAATACCACCTCTGACTGGAGATTTTACAGTATCCTTCCCCTGCTATGCCCACCAAGCCACGCCCACAGAACTGGTAGTAAAAAAATAAATGAATCCCATCACTGGAATACAGCCTTAATTTAATTCAATGGTCATTTTTTTTTCCCACTGAAAATGAGAAAAGAACTTGTCATTTTCATTTTCTGGGCCAGAGTCACTTTAGCAACAAATAGTCATTGTAGATACCGTTTCACCAAGGTGGATACTCCATCTAGTTCACAGAGCTTAATAATGCTATTTCTTGAGATGGTGCTAGTGCTGCTTTATGGTTTGACAAACTATCACTTGTCCCCCTCTTTTTCCTCCTGCCTCAAAACAGATAACCAGTACAGGCGGTCCTTGTCTTACAACCATTCGTTTAGGGACAATTCAAAGTTACAAGGGCACTGAAAAAAATGGCTTATAACCAGGGTTGGGATCCGACAGGGTTAACTACCAGTTCAGTGATTTATGAGGTTTGGTGATTTACGAAGTGCTTCCATGCACGCTGCCAGCACGTGCCTGTAAATCGTCATCTGCACGCTGCGTGCAGAGAAGCAGCCTTTGAAAAAGCCCTTTTTTTCTGCTTTTTGAACTGCAGCTGTGCCTCGTACAGCAGCTGAAGTTGAAAAAATCAGGAAATAAAGGTTAGGTAAGAGCCCGGGTGGGCGGGCAGGCAAAAACATCAGCAGACATAGAACCGGTTCTATGTCTGCTGCTCTTCAGAGCTACTGGTTCTACAGAGGTGGACAGAACTGTTAGAAACCCACCCCTGTTTATAACTGCTTTCAGCACAGATGACCATGGTAGCATCTCCATGGCATGTGATCCAAATTCAGGTGCTTGGCAACTGACATGTATTTATGATGGTTGCCCTGTCCTGAGGTCACGTGATCACCATTTGTAACTTTCCAAGCTGGCTTCCAACCAGCAAAGTCAATGAGAGAAGCCAGGTTCGCTTAACAACCACATGATACATTTAACAACTGCAGTGATTTGCTCCACAACTGGGGCAAAAAAAGTTGTAAAATGAGGGCGCAATTCCCTTAACAACCATCTTTCTTAGCAATGGAAATTTTGAGCTCAGTTGTGGTCATAAGTTGAGGACTAGCTGTAATAGTGTCCATTGCATTCAGAATGATTGACAGAAAAACAGAAAACACAATCTACTGAAGAAACCAACCTATGGAATAAACAAGAAAAAGAAATAGCTAAAGGATATCATCCAGCTAAATATCCAACTAAATATCTTCAACAATTGAAAGAAGCTGTGCTTGACACGGTAGCATGGAGAGCACTTCCCTATAAAGAGTCAGACATGACTGAACGGTTAAAACCACAACATATCTATTAAAATTAATATTAGGAATGGTCTTAATTTAAAAAAAACATTTTATACAAAATCTTAGCTTTGAAATGGCACAAGGATGCCCATTAAACATCTGATAAATCCGCTTCCTGCAGTGCAGCCAATTAGATGGAATTTAGCTTTTCTCTCTTCCCAAAAGCTTTTATTTTTTTATATCATTTAGCTTATAGAAAAGCTCAAATAACAAAAAAATTAATTCCAGCCAGGATAATTAGCCCCTAGATAATTTCTGATTTCCTGGTTAGACTCAGGACATTCCAATCATGTCCTTGCCTGACTAAAGTGTTGTCAATCTTCTCGAAGTAGCTGTCTTTCATGAAAGATATATTATCCAAAGTAAGAAGTAATCTACCTATGAACTTACAAATGGGAAGGCCAGATAACTGCACTAACTCTTCCTCTATGAGATGAATAGGGGTTGGAACCCCAGAAGCTTATCCAAGGAAATAATATATTTTAATCTGCTTAAAATTGGGGCCTGCAGATACCAAACGAACTTCTTAATAATATAGTCCATTTTGATTATGGGGCTTGGAGTTAACCCAGACATAAGGTGAACAAGATAAAATATTTTCCATTTATTGGACTGGTTGATTTGTATGTTAAACTCACTTGGTCAATTGTGTATCTCCCTTGATAAAGTGGTAAACAAGAGTGATTTCTGGGTTCCCATACTTAAAACTTGGCATAACATAGAAGCTCTTGAACTTTGAGTTGGTGCCTAGGTGGTAATGAAGGATGGTCTCAAAAAGCATGTCTAGAAAAGTGGGGTGAACAGAAACAAAACTATGAAACAAAGCTCAGTTACTATGCCTGGATAACCCATTTCCAAACCCAATTAAAAAGGCTGACTATCTCCTATTTTGTAATGTCCCAAACAGCTACAGGCTTGCCTGTTGTAATTTAGCAAGCCAACCTTTTGAAACTGATAGGTGGTTATGTTAGATAGGAATTTTTGTTGCGGTTCTTTCTTAGCAAATTCATTTTTTTCCCCTTTTTTTTCCTCTAAAGGCCAGTAAAAGCCAATAATGATTTCAATTTTAGGAGGCTGTATATTTTCCAGGTATTCAGACAATAGTGCCAAAAATTCCTAAACAGTAGGGCTAACACATACGTTGGCTGGGAATTCTGGGAAGTAGAGTCCCAACACATTTGGAGGATTCCAACTTGATTAACATACTGTCTTCATATTTTATTTGTCAAAACTGTGATTATTGTACATTGCTAGAGGTCAGAGAATCAAAAAAGCAGCCTAGACCTAAAAAATAAACAGGAAATATTTTTTCTCAGCTGTTAGTGAAAAGACTTTTGTGAAATATCAAGTGAGGGTTAAAATGCACTCCAGGAAATGTTTTAACATTGACCATTTCCTATATTGGTTAGGATGTGCAGCTTCATGCTGCATTCTTGATACTGGTTACTTTGTGTATTACATGCATGTGTCTATTCCTACTGCTACTACTCTATAATCAGTCATTCAGATTTAAAATACATTACAAATATGATCTTCCATACTTCGCCGTAACTAAATTAGGCACAGGAAATGTACAGTTAAGACAGAAACTGGCATCTTCACATTGCTATCAAATTGCATCCTTGCTACACTATGCTTCTCTTGATTTTAACTGTTAGCATACAGAACCTACATTTAAATGCAATAAATTCAGATACTCAACCTGGCAAAGCTACAGCTTTATGTTTTTAAATTTGCAGGTAGGCCTTTCATGCTGCATGCTAGCTTGTTCTCCATTTTTGTGGTGAAGGTCCCTGATAACAAGTGGGAAAAAACTTGATGATGATTTTGTTTTAATGTGTGTGTATGTGTGAAAGGTGAAGCCAACAGCAACAGAACAATTGCTCATGAACAGTAGCAGCGTTTAAAGCCATATTGTTGCTTCTGCAGTTAAAACTATTTGAGAGTTACCAAGCACAAAGATGAGCTCCCATAAATGTTAGTGCAGGTAGAGCTGATAGGATGATCAGCTGATCAGGCAAATCAGTTGATCCATTGCAAAAGTGTGGTGAGGCTACCAAGAACATTTCCTCCAGCCAACCTGACATTGTAAGGAGGCACTCTGCCTTGGCCAGTTATGCAACATAGTACCATTACTTTCTCCATTGAACCTCCTTTTCTTCAACAACTGGGCAGGTTGGGAGTTATTTTGTAATGCAGTGTCCTGGCTGTAGAAACCATCTCTAGGCAGGTTTGGCAGGCACCGGTCTTTTTATCACTGAAACAGCAGATCAAGTCTCTTTCTTACAATTATTATTCTCTAGGGGTTTTTTTTAAATGAGTGGTTGTCATTTTGGATTTTTGTTTTGTTTTATCACCAACTTTTCTGGCTTTAGATGCTATAAGATTTTGTACTGCATTTACTGCTGCTTTTTTTTTTTAAGAATTGTTTTATATGCTTTATCATTGCTAGGTCTTGAGTTACGACCATTCATTCAGCAATCAATCAAAGTTACAATGATGTTGAATAATTGGTAACTTTCAACCGGTCCTCCAAAGTTGAGGCTGTTACCATGTACCTGTAGTCATGTAATATATTGGTTTATAGTATTAGTTTCCCTTTTTTTTTTCTATTTCATTGACTATGAAACCCAATAAAAATAATTCTGCCTCTCATATATTTCTAATGCGTACCTTATTGATAGCATAATGGTCTCTATCAATGAAAACTTAACAGTGTCAGGCACTGGTCTGGTTTTAGAGCAATTAAAACCTTTTGTTTTCAAATTCACCTCATTTTCACTGCAAAGCAGCAGAAATTTGTTAGAAAGTATTTTATGAGCTTTGTTTTGATAAGCAATATATATAGAAATAAAATACTTCCATCGCTTATAAGAAAGTTTTTACTTCTTAGTAGCTTTTAACAGTCCTGGTTTCCTCCAAAGAACCTTGGACTAATGAATAATAATGAAATTGGAGAACTCTTGTCCCAGCCCCCTTCTTCACACAGTATATAACTCCTAAGCTTTTCTCATATAAAAGAACAATTGTTACTCCAGCTGAAAGGTCAGTTGCCATACAGGTTTTATCCCAGTTTTCTTTGTATAGGAGTCTTAAATACTCTAGGATTCTAAACCCCATATTAGGATTGGATACCTATCTATAATGAAAATGCCTCTCAAGCCAACATAACCTTATTCAAATGAAATTTGCAACATGCCGGCTTTCTGTCAGTTTCAGCTTTAAGTCGGTCATAATTAAATTAAGTCTCACTCATTTCAGTGGGTGTGCTTTGAACTGATGATCCAGTCAATTGCACGTTTGGCATGTTGCACCTTGCCAAAGGAAAAAAATTGGAGATGTTTGAGAACAGAATACTCACCACCATGGAAACAGTATCTAAGGTTGGACCACAATGGAGGAAGTTAACTGCAAAGATAATGAAGGGTTCCTAATGCCTTTTTAAAGAAACCTTTTGGAAGGAGACACAGTTGCAATTATAAGAACTCCTACTGAACAGATTCTGGCTTGTGAAAACGGTTTCTTTCTGACTATTTAAATCTCTCCTATTGAGATTATAAATTCTTCAAAGGAGGTACTTTTAAAGTGTCTTGGTAGCAGCCAGAGTAATAACTGTTGCTTCTGATAGGCTGCTTGGTAAATTATCCTCTATAAATAATAACCTTGACAACTGGAAGGTTGAAAACGATTTTCTTAAAATAAATTTGATCCTTCATCCTGAGATTAGGGGTGAGTTTTTAGAAAATTTAGTGTCAACATCAATATCTCCATTAAATGATGTGGAGCTTAAAATGCTCAGTGACAGTGTGACTCTTATTTCCTAATATGTTGGATTTGTTATTTTCCCTTAATCAGTTAATAATAGTGTGGTATGGACTTCCCATTAAAGAACATAATCTCTCTTCCTTTAAAAAAAGCCTTTCGTTTGGTGGAGGTATTATGCTTTGGATTAAGAATGGATCACTTAAATATGTAAAGGATTGTTCTGTGTTTCTCTTTTTTGTAACTTTTATTTAACAAATCTGAGCATGGGTGAGCATAGGCAAAGTTTTGATTTTTAATCTGTGTTTTCAATGTATTATTCTTCTACCTTGCATTGCTAGTGCCACTAAACTGTGAATACAAAATTCTATAATTATTGTCACTGGGAAAATATGTATCATTATGACAGTTGGATATGACTAGATCCATTGCACTCCCCGTATTCTTAACAGCCAGGATACACAAAGTGCATGCATAAAGTTATATTTAACAGTCAATGACAACTCTTATTCAATGAGTAATTGTATTTATCCAACTGTTTTCTTACTGGTTATTAGCTGTCCTCACATGAGGTACATCTACCAAAACTTCATGTTCATTTGTAATGTAATGAAAATTTCTTGGAGAAAAATTCTTCAAAGTTAACAGTATGCTTTTTGAAGCTGGATACCTTATGCAGCGGCATTTCATATGAAGAAATCATATGATTTCTTCCTTATTGTCATGATGAAGATGCAACTCCACTTATAGCAATAGCAATAGTACTTAGATTTATCTACCTACTACCCCATAGTGCTTTACAGGATCAAATTCTAGATTATGGACAGCCTGTAATACTGCATTCTAACCACTGCGCCACCAGGGCTCCTATAATGAATGTCCTATTCCATAGCAACATTTAGGAATTGTAGAACCTGTGCATTACTAGAAACCCTGTTTTCTGCAGTGGTTAAGGCATGAGGCTAGAAACCAGGAGACTAGGAGTTCTAGTCCCATCTTAGGCACAAAGCTAATCAGGTGACTTGGGTCACTCACTCTCCGTTGACTCTAGGAAAGAGACAATAGCAAAGCTTTTCTGAAACCTTGCCAAGAAAATTGCAAGGACGTGCCCAGCCATTACCAAGAGACAACACTGACTAAAAGGCACTAAAATAAGCAAGCAACCCTCTCCCCATACAAAAATAAACATGTATGGTATTCTCTATTCCAATCAGTGTGAATGTGGACAATCTAAGCTCTGTCATTCATTTCACAGGATGCTTTTGCTGCATCCTCCTAAATTCAACCTAGCTATTCCACTGTTTTCCTTGGTCATTTCTGTGTATATATGCATAGAAGATAACATCAATTCTTTGCAAAGTCTTTGTTTTGGTTCTTTGATGTACCATTTTTCTTGCATTGCTGCCATAAATTAAGCACTTTTCTGAAAGATTTGTATGTGTATAGTATAAAAAAAAAAATCACCAAAAAACGTTGCTTAAAAGAAACCAAGACAGACTATTGTAATATGAAATTTCATTTAAACTGCACTGTCCTTGGCTTTCTGATGGGATAGACTGTATATTCTGTTGAAATGTTCAGTGAAGTTTCAAGCTAAATGTGCTTTTGTCTTACACCTGAAAGCAAATTTGGGTCCCAGGCTCAGACTGAACCAATCATTAAACATTATGTAACCCTAGATAATGGAAGGGTATTGCCTATCATGATTGGCTGTTGCAAGGAAGGAAAATTGCAGCCTGTAAGAAGGATTCTCCTAAGTTTGCATGTATAAATTTCTAGTTAGGTTGGGGTATATTATACCATGGAGATTTCAGTATAGTTTCTTAGTCTTCTAAGTAAGCACTGGCATTAGCTCTTCAGAGCATGCAATTTATTAAGCTGCAAAACTCAGTATTAGTTTGCATTAAAACCAATCTTGATCTGATTTGAATTTCGGTATCAATTCAAAAATTGATTTAGTTTGCTTTAGAAAATTGACACAATTTGATTTAGATTTTTGAAGTGCATTTGTGCATGCTATCGTGGAAATCTGAGTGAATGCTGTTTATTTTTTATTTATTTATTTGTCAAACATGTACAAGATAACAAGTATAGGTATGAACATAAACATGAACAAAGGAAGCAAATACAGATAAATGGGGACAGTAAGACAGGGACTGTAGGCACGCTGGTGCACTTATGCACACCCCCTTTAAGGACCTCTTGAGAATGGGGTGAGGTCCATGGTAGACAGTTTGAAGTTGAAGCTGTGAGGGGTTGAGGCTGTAACAACGGAGACAGGTAGGGCATTCCAGGTGTTGATAAATCTGTTGCTGGAGTCATTTTCTGCAGTTGGGTTTGGAGCTGTTTACCTTAAGTTTGAAATGGTTGTTTGCCCATGTGTTATTGTGATTGAAGCTGAAGAAGTCTTTGACAGACAAGATGTTATAGCAGACAATTTTGTGAACAATGCTTAGATCGGACTTCAGGTGGTGCAGTTCAAGATTGTCCAAGTCCAAAATTTCAAGCCTGGAAGCATAGAGAATACTATTCTGAGTAGAGGAGTGGAATACTCTTCTTGAGAAATACCTTTGAACCCGCTCAATTGTGTTAATGTCCAATATACAGCAATTCAATGTTACCAGGGAAGAAGCTTTGCAAAATAAGATTAACAAGTCTTAATGCCTTTTTGGCAATGCTGTTACAATGAGCTCTTGTTTAACTGTTTAACTGAATCCAAGATGGATTAATTATTGTAATAAGTTTCAAATGACAACTTCTCTATTTCAAACTAGAATATTTCCAAAACAATTGGTAGATGTCTAAGTCAGTTTGAACCCAAATCCAAGTCATGCATTCTTATTAAATACAAGCGAAAAAACATTTTACCAGAAGCCCTATATTCATAAAGCAAACTCCTGTAAATTGAGTCATAATATGCAAGATCAGACTGCTTGAGTCAACATGCAAGATCAGGCTACTCACTCCTATCAAATGGTATGCTAAAAGTCCATATATATATTTGTCAATCTTTTTAGTTATATTGAGGATGTTCCAGGAGAAGACCATTGCAAGGATTACTAGTTTGCTCTTTGTTATTTGACAACATCAATATGGTTGCAACCATGGTTCATCATACATTCTTAAGAAATACAAAGCAAAGCATACCACATGGTTGTATACTCCATCAGAAAGCAAAGTCTTCAAAGGAGCCTGAGGTCTCATTGAAGTGGTAAAATTAGATTGGGGCTGTTCTATTTCCAAATGCTGATGAAGACATCTATGCAGGACTGTTTTCCCCCCAAAAGACTTTTCTGTACATTGAAAACAGCCATGTTGGGAAGAAAGCTAGATTAATCCTCCTTTCTAAAATATTTTCTATGTGCAGCACTTTGCATAAATTCATTCCTATGATTGCCATTGCTGTTCTAAAGAGGAGCAGCTTGGGTGGAGGCTTATAATTTTACTGGGATCCAGGCTACAGATTGAAGGATGTTCAGGCATCCTCTCTAAATATTTACCCTTATGCTATGTGATTCATTTCTTTATGTTATCTTTAAAGTGAAGATTTTAAGCTTTAAAGAATCACATGCATGCTCATGGTTAGCTGATATCAAAGGTGGGTGTTACCACAAATGCCCAGTTTGGTTTGTGTAAATGCTTATAAATGACCTCAGTTGCCACAATATATTCTGGATTGGCACAATAAAACCTTCAGATATGAATATTATTATGCTGAGACTCGGTTCAGTTCACTTGTTTCAGGTCCCTACATGTAGTTTTTGTATAAGGTAGCCATTTATCTGAACTATTGACTTTATCTTAACTGTTTCTTAGTATGATTTGATTGCTTATTGTACCCTATGACTATTATTAAATGTTGTACCTTATGATTCTTGACTCTTGACAAATGTATCTTTTATTTTATGTATACTGAGAACATTTGCACCAAGACAAATTCCTTGTGTGTCCAATCATGCTTGGCCAATAAAGAATTCTATTCTATTCTATTCTATTCTATTCTATTCTATTCTAATCTGCTTGTTTAGAAACTTTGCAAGCATTATAAATCTATTTTAGAACTAGTTCCAAGAATTTTATATTATAGTTATCTTCAATTTATAACTTTATTTTAGAAACAGTTATAACAGCCTGAAAAAGTAAGTTATGACCAGTTTTCACACTTACCTACCACATGGCCACATGATCAAAATTCAGATGCTTGGCAATTGGCATGTATTTATGACAGTTGCACTATCCTGGGGTCATGTGATCACCATTTGTAACCTTTCCAGCTTGCTTCCAACAAGCAAAGCCAACGGGAAAGCCAGATTTGCTTGATGACTGCATAATTCACTTAATAACTGCAGTGATTCACTTAACAACTGTGTCAAAAAAGGTTGTAAAACTTTTTTGTTTAGCATTGTCTTGCTTAGCATTGGAAAATTTGGTCTCAATTGTGGTTTTAAGTTGAGGACTACCTCTATCATCTGCCTGCATTTATAACAAGATTTCATGTGAAGTTATAATTGCATAGGCTGTGCTCCCTTATTAGAGTTTTTTTTAATATTCAACCAGTCCACCAAAACCCTGTATCCTCTTATGTATGAAACAAGTCTTATATATATATGCAGGTCTTGGTGTTTTCAGGTCTTTTCCTGTGTAAGATTGAGACTATCTTGGCAAACGTTTCGACGAGATCTCACTCGCCATCTTCAGGCCTCAAACTGGAGCCAAACCAAAACCCGGAATGTCACATCACAGCCACCCGCTCAGGATATCACATCACAGAACTCAGGAGGTTACACCACAAAACCTCAGGGTGTTGCAACACAGCCAACAACGCAGGAGATTACAACACAAGACCCAGGATGTCACAACAATAGAACTCAGAAGGTCATCACACAGCCCATTACCCAGGTTGTTACAACACAGGAGACTGATAGACAAACAGCCAATACCTCAGCCACACTTGTTCTTAAGAAAAAGCCAGCCAATCTGCAAACATCAACTCCATCAACCAATCAAGAAATGACAACACAGCCAACCTCCCCACCAGTATATATAGGGAGACGGCAGCTCCGATCACGCTTTGCTCGCACAAGCACAAAGCCGAAAGCTACCAGCCTGAAGATGGCGAGCGAGATCTCATCGAAACATTGCCAAGATAATCTCAATCTTACATGGGAAAAGACCCAAACACGCCAAGACCTGCATACTTGTACCCGTGAAAATCTATGAAAATATATATATGTATATATCCATTGCATCTTTTTAATGTTGAAGTCAACTGACTTAATAAGAGAGAAACAAGGCAATGAAGCATATGAACTACTACATAGTATTCCAAGCAGAAAAAAAGTCTGCTAAATTATGGGAACTAAGCCGGGCTCTTCAGTCTATTGTATAATTGATGAGAAATAGGTATCCTCCCATCCTCAGATTCTGTTCCAGTTAGGTTGTCATTTTGCATGCCCATTCTTGCAGAGATTCCTTGATTGTCCCTGCTTACTTCACTAGCTGACATTTCAATCATTATAAATTATGCTTCCATTTTTACAGCTCGTCTTTCTTTTCTCAAAGCAAAACATTGATTTGTGGAATATCTAGAGCACAAGTGGACCAGATACATCCCTTGTTCTGCCCCTGTGTGGCCCCTCTTTTTCGCATTCCCCAGAGACTTGGGATATGCTGGTAACAAACCACCAACATAATTCCCCCTCCCTTAAAAAAACAAACCTCTCCTTCAAAAACCTGGAAAAAATATACCATTTTCACTATAGTGAGATCCCCATGTCACTCACCAACCACTTCAGTTCTTATCCATTACAATTAAAAAAGCGAAGTACAATCCCATCTATAAAATGTTACCTTTTCTTTGGTATAACTTCTTGTGCCATGGTCTCTTTAAGTGTCTGATGGAATCTTTTCAGAATTATGCTCAAATGCAACTATCAAACATTAGAAAATAACAAACATGTAATGCAATAATATATGCAGTTTATTAATCCATTGAATCAACATCTGACAATATCCTTTTTTTAGGGTAAGGCAAGTGATCTAGTTGTTAAATTACCAGGCTAGAAACCAGGAGACAGTGAATTCTGATTCTGCCTTAGGCATGAAAGTCAACTGCGCAATCTTGAGAAAATAACTCTCTCAACCTAGAATGCCAGGCTCAAACAATAAATCAGTCACTCAATCATTGGATCAATATTTGGTCTGAGAAAAGGTGGATCCTGCACTTGTAGAAAAATTCTAGGAAGAAAAAAAGTACTTTTATAGGTTATAATAACTTTAGACAGCAACCTTTATTGAAGTTAAAAATATTTTTAAGCTCCAGAGGCATAAATTACTTAGTAGCCTACCTACATCATTTAATGAACAGCTAAATTTCAGAGACTAGTGACAGTAAAGGGTTGGGGTAAGGGGTTGCCATGCCATCTAAATTCACAGACTCCCTGAAATTTATCTGCTGATCCTGAAGGGGTTGGACAACCCCAGAATAAGACTCCCTATTTTAGATGTTAGCCTAAGTATTTCTAATTCCTAAGAAGGTTTACTTCCAATTTTGATCCAGGCAAGATTTTATTTTGTCCCTGTTTCAGAAATGATGTATGTTTAGTTTAATGAACAAATGTTCAATGGTAACTACCCTCAAGTTACCATAGTTGTCAGTGGTACTCATTCCAATTATTTAAAATATTGATATTGGGGGGAATCTGCTTACCAACAGAATAAACAACATTGGTGTGAAATACAAAGGATGAAAGTCCATTTAAAAAAAAAAAACTTAATCATTCTCAGACTCTTAACCCACAGAAGGTCTCCTGCCATTCTTGCTCAAGATGGTAGAGTTCAAGATCAAATTGCTTGGGGTTGTAGGATGAATCATGGCATCACCACATGGCTGCTTTGCCTGGCACACCTGTGCATCTGCTCTTTTCCCATGAAAGGAAACTCTATCAAAACTGTGATATGATAATAAAAAAAAATACCATCCCACAATCAAGCATAGGATTAAGGCTCCAGCTTGGTTTGATCCCAGATTATCTCCTTTATGCAGATCAGCAGCATTTGGTTTGTGTGATTTTTGCTTTGGTTTTCTTTGGTGGGGAGTATTGGCTTTGTTTCACTGTGGGATTCTGTCATTTCTTCATGTCTTTAATGCAGCCATTATTTTCTGTGTTTTGTGGGGATATTTTCAACTGACTGTTTTATAGTAATTGCTTTGGCCATCAACTCTGCCATGTTTCAATCTGAGTGGATTGTAGGATGGGTATATATTTTGTCTTGTTACATACATTGCCCCATTTGTAACATTGGTCTTTTGCTATGTTTTACAGCAATAGCAATTGCAAGACTTATATAGACTTATATACTGCTTCATAGTGCTTTACAGCCCTCTCTAAGCAGTTTACAGAATCAGCCTATTGCCCCCAATTGGAGGGATGGAAGGCTGAGACAACCTTGAGCCAGTGAGACTTGAATTGTTAAACTGCTGGCAGCTGGTGATCAGCAGAAGTAGCCTGCAGTACTGCATTCTAACCATTGCGCCACCATGGCTCAGTAGGAGCAAATACATTATTTCTTTGTCACCTGGAAGACAATGAATTCAGAATTCGAAGAAAACAGAAAAGAACAATTGTTTTAATCAGAGGCAATTTGACTTTTGTAGCTCTGTGAGGTGGTGAGAGACTAGTGCAAAGCTCAAAAGTGTGGTTACAGTAACAATCTATGGTAATAGTTAAAGCCAGCAAAAATGTATAAGCCTACTTTAAAATCTGGTTCAGATTGGAGAATCTTACTTGGAAAGGAATCAGATGTTCAAATAAAACATGGTTGGATAAAATAACCATTACTTTGAAGTAAATATTAATATAATGTTTAATAATATCAGTAGTTAATAATTAATGGTTAATAATATTACTGTTTTTGTAAAAATACTTCTTTTGAGAAATCAAGTGCACTGATGATGTTACCTAGTCAGGGAATGAAACGTTGGCAAGCAAACAACCAAGCTCAGCACTTAAGGACTCCACAGTTCAATCCTGAGTTACAAATATATTCTTCTATTGAAACTTAACTGTGCTTCATAACTGAAGAATCATGAGAGAAGGTGGCGTATAAAACTTTGTAAATAACTGTATACAAGATTTGGTACCTGCTTGTCTTGGGATGTAGAGAGTTAAATGATCATCTGCCCCTGCTGCATGCATTCACCTAACTTATTTGGGGCTTTTTCCATCTGCTTGTTCCCCTATAAAGCCAGGCTGTTATTCAGAAGAAATTAGCTCTTTTGGGGGACTGCTCCCATTTTGTAACATTTCATACTTCTCAAGGTTGCCCAACTCCAATTCTTCTTGTTCTCAAGCATTAGGCAAAGACTTAGCTTTCGATGGCTTTGGCTAACTTTCCTTAGCTGTTCTGTCCATCTGTTTTATTTCTGTCTCATTGATTTATGTTTGTTAATCATTATTTTAAACATATTTTCATCCTGTTTTTAAATAACTTTGTTAGCTGCTCTGAGTGCTTTTTAAGCAGAAAACAGAGATTGAAATGTTAATAAACGAGTTTGTCATTCAGCGACTGCATTTACTGTAGATGTCACAATGTTAGGGAAAGTATACAAAATATTTCAAATCTGAACGGTTTTTAATCCAAACTGCCAGTTTTAAGCTCAAAGCTCCTCTGAAATGTGTTTTTCAACAACTGTTTCACCCTCAGAGTAATGAGAAAATTACTACCACTTGCACACTATTGTATGTCAGTATAATGGCTTAACCAGGAATGCATTGACTTATGCCGACCGGTTCTTCCAATAGGTGGAGCACCATTGCAGTATGATGCTTTCAGCTTGTTTGTTTACTTATTCACCAATTTATTTAAAAACCACTCATCCCCTTCACAGACGGATTCTGTGTGGTGTACAAATATAATATTTAAAATATTTTTAAAATTATATAAAGCTTTTAAAAAGCAGAGTTTTTAATGTTAAAAATTAATTTATAGCTTTATAATTTTCATTTTTTGGAAGTTCCATCTATTTAAAAATTATACATACATACATATGTGTGTGCGTGCGTACATATATACATACATACATACATATATATATATATATATATATATATATATATATATATATATATATATATATATACACATACATACATACATACATACATACATATATATATATATATATATATATATATATAATTTTTTTAAGTAGATAGAACTTCCAAAAGGAGCTTACACACACACACACATGTATGTATGTATGTATGTATGTATGTATGACCTGACAAGCAGAGTTATAGCTAATAGCTCCCCAAAAGTAGGGGGAGCCATCAGGTAGAATTGACATGCTGGTAGACTGTTTTGCTTTTTTTTCAGTATTTATATTTTAGTTTGACTTAATTAGTTTTGTCTCTCAATTTGGGCCTTATTGTCATCTAACAATTTAGGTCTGTGAAATAGCCCTCAACTCATGATGTTTCATTTAGCATTCTTTCTGACATCACCATTAATTATACTGCAGGGACCTGTTGTATTTATTTGTTTACTTGTAACATTGGTGCACCACTTTACTCCAAAAGCTCTAAGTGACATATCTTTCTATATACAAGTGTTTCATGTTATCTTTGTACCCCATAGTGATGAATTAAAATTTGTAAAATACACATTCCTTTCTCTCTATTGCTTAATATAAAGTTAAATTTATTCTGGACAACTGTTTTCTGCTAGACTAATAATCCCAGCTTGGGTGTCATGTTGTGACTTAAACAGGATGATTTGAGCAGCAGAAATATTACTGGATTATTGACTCCAGAATGTTAATGTTTTATTTCAAACACAGCTGGTGAGACATTTACCCACCGGGCAAAAATGTAGCAAACATTCATTGGGCCAAAGACCCATTGAAAGCAATAGATTATGAAATAGGAAGAAGAAGGTGTGTTGGATAGGTTCGCCTCCTTGAATTTTTTGTAAAACTAATAAATGCTGGATGAAAATAAACAAATATGAAACCCAATCTTATCCTTGGGAGTGAAACATAATAATCAATGAATTGAGCAGCAATAACAAAAACACTTAGGCTTATATACCGCTTCATAGTGCTTTACAGCCCTCTCTAAGTGGTTTACAGAATCAGCATATTCCCCCCAACAGATGAAAATCTCATTTTACTGACCTTGGAAGGTTGGAAGGCTGAGTCAACTTTGAGCCAGTCAGATCAAACTGCTGGCAATCAGCAGAATTAGCCTGCAATACTACATTCTAATCACTACACTACCACTCCTGCTCAAGAAGTTGCAACTTTGGTACAACTTCCATTCCAATTCATTAATAAATACCAGCATTATTTAAAACAAAGACTCTTTATCTGTTTATGTCACTCTATGTCAGCTTGACAGTTCTAAGGATTCTTTCTCTTGTCCTCAGAGCCTCCTGAGCAGCTTTGGGAAGGCCATGTGGAAAACTGTCAGCAGAAGCCTAATGACATCTGCTGACATCTTCTGAAATATCGTTTATTGCATTCAGCTTTTGGATTTTTTGCTGCTTTGTAACTTTTTCAGTAATACAAACATAATTTTGAAGGTCTATGGAGATTCTTAGTCATCTGGGTCATGGTTGTCCCAAAGGTGCTTTTTCAGGAAGCAACTGGACTTTCTTGTTTTTCTTTGAAGACATTTTGCTTCTTATTGAAGAGCTGCTTCTTCAGCTCTGCCTGGATGGTGGGGAATGGAAGGATTTATACTGCTTGCAGACAGCTGGTGATTTGCATTCTTTTAGTGAGTCATTCATAAAAGCATAGGAGAATAAGCCCATCAGAACTATATTCAGCAGTCCATCTGCATTTAAAAGACAAAGACCACTCTTTTGAAAAGAGCAAAGGCCACATCTTGGACAGAGAAGAGCTGCTGATTTGAAAGAGGGGTCAAAGAGGCCATCTATGTCAAAATTGAACAGTCCTCTTTCAACAGAGGGGGAGGGATACGACATCATCTATCTCCAATCTACAACAGAGTCCTTTCAATAGTTCCAAGAAGGCTCCACACCCATTTGCACCACTCAGCTGACTCTGATGACACAGCTAAACCTCCAGGTGGCCTCAATGGCTCTTTAAAAGAATGCAAATGACCAGCAGTCTACAAGGAATATAAGTCCTTCCATTCCCCACCATTCAGGCAGATCTGAAGAAGCTTCTTGGATGAGAAGTGAAACATCTTTAAAGAAAAAACAGAAAGTCCAGTTGCCTCTTGAAAAAACAGCTTTGGGATAACTTTGAAGGCTTTGTTTAGTTCTGGCATTTGTCCTCTGGAATGATATCCCCTACTCTACCTCAAAAGATCTAGTTGACTCTAACTCTGATGATGTTCAGGAACTTTTGCAGGCCTGGTTATTTTCCCATGTTTTGGGGCAGGTTGATAGTTGAACCCTTCTTGGGTAAGATTTCAGGTTATTTATGATTTTTTTTTCAGTCTTTCCTCTTTATTCTTATCTTTTAAAGTAAGCCAGTCATTAGGAGTCAGGCAGCCTTTCAACTGATGAAATAAAATAATAATTTTCTTTTTAAAAAAAGTCTTATTTTCATGTCATATGGACATTCCATTTAGGATGAAACTGGATTTTTGAAAGGATGTGATAGCAGTCATTACTGAGAGCTAAACTCTTCTATGCAAATGGAAACTGAGTGAAAATATGTGCACATGCGCATGGTGGATTCTAAAAATGCTGATTTGAGTAGTTCTGATTGCTCATAAGAGGCCATAGTAATTTCTGTCAACAAAATGATAATGATTCAGTGATAGCTAGCAACTGCTTTTTATATGAGAGTTATTTTACTCAGAAAAAAATATAGGTGAGCCTGATTAAATGTAAAATATGTATTTCAACCAGAAGACTGATTTATGTAAATTATTATATTTTTTATTTCATCTCCTCTACTACTGCTAGTCTGGGAAGATTTCAGTCAATTATAGGGCTGGGTGGCTTTTTTTTTTTTAAAAAAAGGTTGCATTATTATCAGTGTAAGCTGCTTAAAAAAATGTTATTTGTCTAAAACTAAAGCACTTAATCTACTTCTTAAGTTCTAAGAAGTAGGTTAAAATAAAATGGCGTCTATCTATACTTGTTTATTTTGTTGTTCAAAATTTAGCCATAGTTATACTATATTGCACATAAGGATTGGTGATCAACTTTTGTATTCCACCCACATTTATTTAGTGTTTGTGATTTTACTTTTTCCACACACATTTCTTAATTACACCATTTCACAAAAAGAACAGAGGTTGGAGAGCAATGTATGCCATTCTGAGCTCCTGAATGAAAGGTGAGATATAAATGAAATCAATAAAGTTTTATCCTTAATAATGTCTGATTTTCTCAGTAAACACTCCATGAGATCAAACCATCTTCATTCAGATCTGCATCATAAAACACCGAAAATAACTATTTTCCCCCATTCATTTATTCATGCTCTTTGTTCAGTTACATTTCAATTTATGGTACATTCCTTGAAATATCGTGGTCAACCCCATATGGGCCCATATATATTTATCTCTACTGTCCTTCATCATTATGGTCAATTTAAATTTAAAATTGAATTTTAATTTTAAAATTACTTAGCAACTCATTGGGCCTTTCTTTCAAATAATATGTAGTAGCAATTAGGATTGGCAAGAGACACATGAAAAATTCTGAATTTAAATCTGTAGTTGATGACACTGGTGGAGCCTTCTGGTAATGCAACCCCAAATGGGTGAAAATCCATTCAAGGCAAATCCATTATTGAGGAGAGGAAAGTCCTTACAAAGGCTATGTAAATACCAGAAGAACTATAGTTTCACATATGGCGATATAGTAAATGTGATCTTACTATATGCTATTCACTAAACATAAGATAAAAATTAAATATTTTTATAATGGCAAGAAAACTAATCTTATTTAAATCAAATAAAACATCAAAGTAGAAATTAAAATATAGCAGAGTTAGAAGGAAAAATAAACTGAGTAAAATGAAGAAGAAAAAAGAAATCAAATAAAATTTGGGAATATACACACATGTCAAATCCTTTTGAAACACCAATTTCTAGTGATTTATGCAAATGGCTGTTATCCTAATAGGCAAATGATAGTTAATGTGATCACTGGTTTTGAATGAATATCCACTTAATAGTAGGATTTATCAAACAATTTTTCTATGTGCTTTTTGATTAAAGCAATTTCTTACACTGCTATATGCTAGTGATCATGATAAATGATGCACTTAATTTTTCAGTGTTTAATGATGCCAAGCCTAGCAACTGTAATAGGTATCAGTTCAATTTCTGTGTTTCGACTAGTATATGCTAGGAAATATGGATCATAAATTAGCAGGATTTATTAGTGAAGAACTATTAGCTGGTTTTCCTGATTTCTTCAAAAGGACTAACTGGATATTTTAATATGTACCAATTTGTTCACAATATTGCCAATATCATGCAGAAAGGTTACAATTTCAAGTTCCAATCTTGGGAAAAAAAGGAGAGAGAGAACTGTACCAATTTTTTTTTCTTCCTTCCTTACTCTCTCTCTGCAATGCAGTTGATCTGGCTGGAATTTTTGCAAGTGAGAAAAGCACCGTAGAAGAGAATGATAGTTCAGCTGAAATGGTTTCCTTATCTTTTCTGGGTTGAGGAGCAGGCAGTGGCATTCACTTAGCATGACTGGAGCTAAGAGCAAGCTTTAAACCAGGGGGTCTCCAAACTTGGCAACTTTAAGACGTGTAAACTTTACCTCCCAGAATTCCTCCACCAGCCATGATGGCTGGGGAATTCTAGGAGTTGAAGTCCACAAGTCTTAAAAGTTGCCGAGTTTGGAGACTCCTGCTATAAAGCAATATTTCTCAACCATGACCACTTAAAAATGTGGGTACAACAATTCCCAGCGAAACTGGCTGAGGAATTTGGGAGTTGAAGTCCACACATTGTAAAGTGGCCAAAGTTGAGAAACATTCCCATAAGATTTTCTTTGTCATGTAAAGTTATGAGCAGCAAGACGGAAGTGGTTTCAGTTATCTTCTTCTGGGATGGTTTGTGGATTATCCATTCTGCCCTACAGTCTGGCATCCCATGATAATTCCTCATTCAAATACTAACCATTCATACACATATGAATGCCTGTAGGCTACATATAAAAATATGTCCATGAACAACTATTCATCAATTGTATAACAAAATAAAATGCTATTGATCAAAAGGATTTCATTAGCACCAGTGGTGCCTGGTTATGTTTTGCTGTTTTTTGTTGTTTATTCAATTTCCCTTGAATACAACTTGATCACTGGTAATTTTGTTCGTTTGTTTGTCAAATTTGAATGGCTGCCTATCTCACAAGAAGTGATTCTGAGTGGTGAACAATAATCAACTAAACACAACAGTTAAAATACAGTCCCTATAATATATAACAATACTCATCAAAATATATTTAAAAGTATGATATATAAACCACAGGCGTGCAGAGAGTGAATATATCAGTTGTGGGGCCCTTTAAAGATGGTATTGGTCCCCTGGAGTGACTTCCAGAAATTCATGTAGATGTCTTGCCAACAATACAACAGTGGTTGGGCATTCCTCTTTAGGCTGTTTTTTTCCCCATCTAGTTAAAAGGCCCAGGATGATGCTTTTAGAAATCAGCTAGGATCATCCAGGTGTTAGCTTCTAACTGGTACTATTGGTTGTGCCAGGTGCCATCCTCCAGGATACAAAAATACAGGAAATCTCATTGGGGAAGGGCTTATCTTGAAGATTCCTGATTTCCTATATTAAAGAAATGTCAAAATTTTATCTGAAACTAAAGAACTATTCTTTGGCTTGTAAAGACTACCTTTTTTGGTTTTGGTTATGGGCAATAGGCTGCATTGAATGAAATTTAATATATTTGCCCAAACAATTAGAATTCTTTTATTGGCCAAGTGTGATTGGACACACAAAGAACTTGTCTTGGTGCAAATGCTCTCAGTATACATAAAATAAAAGATACATTTATCAAGAGTCAAGAATAATAAAGTACAACACTTAATAGTAGTCATAGAGTACAATAAGCAAAAAAATCATACTAGGAAACAGTCAATATAAATCATAAGGATACAAGCGACAAAGTTACAGTCATACAGTCACAAGTGAGAGGGGATGGGTGATAAGGAGTGATGAAAAGATTAACAGTAATAGTAGTGCAGACTTTGTAAATAGTTGGACAGTGTTGAGGGAATTATTTGTTTAGCAGAGTGATGATGTTCAGGAAAAACTATCCTTGTGTCTAGTTGTTCTGGTGTGCAATGCTCTATAGCGTCGTTTTGAGGGAAGGAGTTGAAACAGTTTATGTCCGGGATGTGAGGGGTCTGTAAATATTTTCACAGCCCTCTTTTTGACTTGTGCAGTATACAGGTCCTCAATTGAAGACAGGATGGTAGTAATTGGTTTTTCTGCAGTCCTAATTATTCTGTGAAGTCATACAGTTATAGAGGTGCAGATGATAGACTGAATAATTCCTCTATAGAACTGTATCAGCAGCTCCTTGGGCAGTTTGAATTTTCTGAGTTGGCACAGAAAGAACATTCTTTGTTGTGCTTTTTTGATGATATTTTTGATGTTAGGTGTCCATTTTAAGTCATGTGATATAATAGAACCTAGAATAGAATCAATCTACTCTTACCAGTTATTGTTAGAGTTTTGTTGTTTTTCCTGGATTAGACTACCACAGCAGCCTTTCTGGGAGCATTTGAGTTGTTTACCTTAAATTTCGTGCATAAATCTCAGAACTTCAATCATTTGTTTGGCATCCATACAGTTTTTTTTAATGGGGTCTCAAAGTCTGTTATAACAAACTGCATGCCCCATTTTGGAGAAACACAAGTTTTAAGTTAAGGCAAAACAGCAGCTGAGGCAAAACAACGATACACTTGGTTGGAAATGTTCACTTGCATCCCATATATGGGATGAGGCAATTAACTAGAAAGATGTGACCCCAACAAAATGAGCTTCTAGAATCTCTTTCAAAATTTTTGTACCTGGAACACTTTTTTCTGAATTGAAATTGGAGACTCCACTGACTATGGCAGCAAACAAAGTAACCCAAAGATGCTTTTTCAAAAGGTAATTGGATTTGTTTTTCCTTTTGAAAAAGCACTTTTGGGAGAGCCATGACCTGCTGCCTGAGAATACTCCATAGATGCGAAAAAGTTACATTTTTCATTTCCTTTCTGTATTAGGGCAGAAAACATAGTAGTGGTAGAATACACACATAATGTTCAGTCCCCAACCTATTTAAATAGTATGAACTAGAGGTTGGTGTTCAGCAGGTTCTGACCAGTTCTGGAGAACCGGTAATGGAAATTTTGAGTAGTTCAGAGAATAGGCAAATACCACCTTCTGACTGGAGATTTTACAGTATTCTTCCCTTGCTACGCCCATCAAGTAATGCCCACAGAACCGGTAGTAAAAAATGTTGAATCCCACCACTGATATGAACGCAAAACTTGTGTGCCCAATGTATCTTGCAGAATACCTGACAGTCAAAGAAAAGGACTATTAGGCTAGGTGGGAAAACCGTCTGCCCCTAGTATATTTGTGTGTCTTTTTACAAACATTAAAATAAGCAAGTCCAGAAATCTCAATTTGGATCTAAACATTTCATTGAAATGGAATTAAAGGAATAGGCAGGCAGCAAGCAGGCAACACTAGGCAATGCTTTCACAGGACATTGCACAGGATTGCATCACTTAGTGACAGAAATTTCCAGTCCCAACTACCATTGTTAAACAAGGACTACACTACCTGTTCCGAATGAAAGCAAATATACATGTCCCAGGATAATGTTGCAGGATGTAATCTGGGTCAATCACTGGGGCTCATCCTGGAGCCCATCCGGGGGTGGGATTCAAATTTTTTTAATAACCGATTCTTGGGGCGTGGCTTAGTTGGTGGGCGTGGCCAACTCAACATCACTCACATCGAGGCATGCATCTCCTCGCCTGGCCTCTCATGACTGTGGGGATGCTGAAACAGTCGTAAGTGTGAAAAATGGTCATAAGTCACTTTTTTCAGTGCCATTGTAACTTTGAATGGTCACTCCACACAAGCAAAGTACCAGCAAAGGAGGGGAAAATAACTCCAGAGAAGTTCCTGAGACAGGAAGTCTAGTCCTACCAAGAATGTAATAAGGGTTAACGGAGAGGCAGTTTCTGTAAGCAACACCAGAATGTTTCCTTCCTGCTTTCCTTACAGGATTAGGCCAGTAATTTCTTCTAACAACCGGTTCTCCGAACTGCTTAGAATGTTAACAACCGGTTCTAGCGAATAGATGTGAACTGGTAGAATCCCACCCCTGAACCCATCTCTCTACCGGAATATAGAGAGAAGCTCCCTGAGGATGGACTCTCTAGCACAGGTCCAAAAGTTCAGAAGACTAAAGCTCTGGTTTCAATGACCAACCCAGATTGGATTCTGAACAGGGCTGGGCTGCTGGGGGTTTGCAGGGGTTTGGGAGAGCCTCTAGCTAAGACTCTGTGCAGTTTGGAGAACCCCCAAATCCCACTCCTGACCAGCCCCTCCCAGCCCCTCCCAGGAGTCCCCATGCAGCCTGTTTTGGATGCAGGTAATGGCAGGTTCCAGGAATGCGAAAAACAGGCCTCTCAGAAGTTTGGAAAGGCTGGAAATGGGCCCGTTTCCAGCTTTCAGAGAGCCTCCAAAGCCTGGGAAGGCCATTTTCCCCCTCCTGAAAGCCTCCAGAGTCTGGGGGAACAAAAACACCCTCCACCGCTGTGGTGCAGAAGGCTGACTAGGCCATGCCCACCATGGCCACACCCACCATAGCCACACCCACCCAGCAACCAGGCAGAGGACCCTTTGCTAAAATTTTTGAAGCCCACCGCTTATCCTGAACTACCTGTTCCCTTCCTGCTCAGGCTAAACTCACAGACCCAGTTAAACTCACAGACATTGGGACCCCAAATTAATAGGACCCCGTTTTTTACCCTGTTGGAATTTTCCCAGGATCAGTTGAACATTTGAAAAAAGGCCACTCTAACCAGTTAAATTTTGCTACAGTTAAAGAAAACAAGTATTTTTGCAAAATTCCAGTTCAGTAAGATTCTTTGCATGCTTTATTATTACCCAGCATCTTTGTAAATAGGCCCCAAAATTTGGCTTCTGGCCCAGAACTTGGCTCCTAGCAATGTTCAGCAATGAAAGCCAAAGGAAGATGCACCTTGAATCCCGCAGATCAGTTTTTCTGAACTTTACTGACATATCAAATTTCATTTTCAATCATTCTCAGCAAAAACATATCTAGAAAACATTTAATTTGGGAATAGTTGTTTGGAATTTATTTTTCTGCCACAATCAAATATTCATATTGCAAGGAATGTTTTTCCCCATTATTATTTGGTGTGCAACCAAATAAATACTTATAGCTTATTAGGAGAATGTTTCACTTTTATATTTAAATTAGGTGAAGCCACGGGCTGTTGGCAAGAGACCTCTGAAGCCCTTCACCTGCAAAGATTTTGTATTCCTGATGAACCAGATAAATCCCATCTCCATTGCCATGTAGCCCGTCTGAATATTGCATCACTGCTGAAATGGCCTGAAGATGTAGGCTGAGAAATCTGACTTGATCATTTCAGCTTGTGGTGGATAGCTTTGGAAATAAAGTTGCATAACTCATCACGTATGTCCATAAAATATGTTAATGCAGCTCTTTTGGGTATGTTTTAATTCCTAGGGAATTAAATGGTAAAGCGTCCAAGATCTAGAATTAAGATAAAACAATCAACTTTAATCTGAGCTCCTGCCTGAGGAGGTAATATGTTAACAGTGCAGTCTGTCTTCTTTTAATGATATTTTATTTAATGCTTAATTAGGATTGTTCATGCACAATAAAGATGCATGAACATCTTTTTTTGGTGTTTTTTTTTGGTGGGTGGGTATACAATATTTCGGGGCTGTCCACGGTAGCCCTTTGGCTTGCGATTTTCACTTGGCTTTCTTCTATAGTTGCAGTCATGTGAACCCACAAACACCATTACATTCTTTTCAGGAAAATACTGTTTGGTTTTATTTCATTTCCTTGGGTCTGATGCACTTGGACTGATCTACAGATTTTTGTGTGCTGTGTGCAAAGTTCTCTGTACATTCTTCTTATACTGTTATATTTAAGGAGAATTTTGAGCAAATTAAATTAAGGACCTACATCCTAGATCCAAATGTATAACTGTAGTTCAGATCAATAAGTGCTAGGCAATTGTGACCTCATGAGTGCTAGATTTGATGATCTTAGAGGAAAAGCTGCCCATATTATACACCTCAGACCTATATATGTTTTTGCTGGGGTGGAGGAATTCTTTATATATAGGAATGTACTTACTATTTTCTCCTTACAAACTACTCATGGCATCCAATAGAACACATGAATTCTCATGAATATAGAGAAATATACAAAGGGATTACATGCCATGGAATCTAGTTTATACACCTAGAGAACTTGCTCCTGTCATCTGTATGTTCAATACATGTGAGAAGACTTATTATGCATAAATCATGTTTTCCATGAACTATATGATGACTCATAACTTGATTAAATTATTCTGATCAGAAATAACATTAAAATATATTCAGACTGTTTTTAAGAAAGTTCTGACTACATAGCAAAGCAGATAAATCTAAATAATTATTGAAGCAATAATTTGTTATCCAGAATTTTCATTACTTCCTGCTTTGTTTCTCTTGTTCAAATGATTGATGAGTCTGGAATTATACCCATAGAATTCAGACTTGCTTGAGCACATCCATGCCTGGTTGGCTGAAGGAGAACTGCTCATGTAATCATAAAAATGTCCTGATAGGTGAGAATTCTATATTCATGAACCAATGGAATTGTAACATTCATTTGATGCAATATATTCAGTATATATCAGTTGCTAGAACAACAGCAAGCAAAAACAAGATTACACTCAAACCTTTCTGCAAGGTTTCCCAGAGAAATCTTGTTATCTCATAAGGAGCATCAGGCATTTTGGAAAGTGATAGAATAGTTGGGAGCAGATTTCAGTTGGAAGAGGTTGCTTAACTGAGAGCCCTCTGATGAATATCCTTAGCATAGGTTTCTAATGGCCATCATTGTTAATTTCTCACATCTGTGATAGAGATGTGGGAAATTAAAATAAGAGGCAGATGTGTCTTTGTGGTGCTGTTGAAAGTATCAAACCAGGAAACAATATTAGGGGACCCAATCAGGTGTGGGCCCTGCCAGTTATTGGCTGTAACTGCTACTAACATACACATGTACAATACATCTGATCAGATCTGATCTAACCTTATCTCATCACCCATTTCCTTATGATTCTGGGCAGCATACAATGCACAACCCTAAAAAATACACATAATATGAAATACAATAAGAACATCTAGAGAAGACAATCACTGTCTCACTAATCAGAAAATCCACAGGGGGCCTGTCACCCACTCTAATCCAAGGTCTGGGAAATGAGCAAGGTCTTAAGACCTGTCTAAATAAGATAATAATAAGGACTGTTCTGGGTTGGTCAATTCATATTTAAAATACTTACCATCCATTGGGTCAAATTCTGGCGGGAGTTTTCGCCCTCGCCAGTGGCTGGTATCTGGCACGGCCAGCCCTTTAAAAGGAGAGGCTGCCGCGCCGCCAGCCCGAGTCGATCCCTGCAAATAAACAGAAAGAGCTATCTCACTAAAGGTGTGCAGTCTCGTTTATTCCGCCGCAAAACACTGGCGACGAAGGTGGGATCGAGACAGCACCAGCAGTGAGTGAATAGCGGCGAAACTCGAGCGGCAAAATGGCCGGAAACAACCCCCCACCAGAACATTTCAACCCGGCAAAGGAAGAATGGCAGACGTACATCGATCGCTTCCTCATGTTTCTAGAGAGCAGCGAGCTGAGCAGCGTGTCGGAGCACAGAAAGAGAGCGGTATTCCTAACGCATTGCGGTCCAGCAGTCTTCAAAATGGCAAAAAATCTGGCATCACCAACGGATGTGAAGACGTTAGCCTGGCCGGAGTTAGAAAAAATCCTGCGAGCACACTATGCTCCTACAGTCTCCTGCCTTATCAAGCGCCACGAATTTTACCTCCGAAACCAGAGAGAGGGTGAGTCCATCGCGGATTTCGTAGCAGAGTTAAGAGACATTGGGGGGGATTGTGAATTTTCAGATTTCAATGAGGCTTTGAGGGATCGGATCGTACTGGGGTTAAAAGACCCAATATTGCAGAGCAAATTACTTAACCGACCTAAGATAACAGCTAATGAGGCGATAGAGGAAGCTACCGCAGCCGAAACCGCTCAAAAGTCGGTGGCAAAAATGAAAAAAATCAATCACGCCGCACTCTACAATAGCAAGGAGACGATCAGACCTCAAAGCGAGGGAGAAAAAACCACGACACACCATGAGGACCTAGAATCCGAAGACAGTAATGAGGAAGACGAGGTATGCCATCTAAAGACTACGAAAGGGGGAAAAGAGCGGCCAAACAGAAGGGTTGATTTCGAATGTAATCGATGTGGAGGAAATCACCCCAGATCAGAGTGCAGTTTTATAGATGCCATCTGTAGGAAGTGTGAGAAAAGGGGTCACATTGCCAGAGTATGCAGAGCCAGGACCAGTTACAGCCCAAGACAAAGAAGAAGCCCACCCCCAAGAGGGAGAGAGGGAGAACAGATGACCAGTAGCCGTTGGAACCAAGACGGGAGGAATAGAAAATACAAAGAATCATCTAACAGAAGACAAGAGACACACCAAACAGTGATAATTGGTCATGCAAATACGACAAACATTAGAAAAGTCCACATTACAGTTGGCATTGAGGGACGAGAGTGCGAGATGGAAGTGGATTCGGGTTCGTTCCTCTCCATGGTCTCGTGGAACAACATCAAAGAGTTAATCCCAAGCTTACAGCGGAGCCAACTCTCGAGACAGAAGCTAATACTGAAAGACTACCAGGGAAATCGAATTCCGGTTGTGGGAGTTGGACATTTCCAAGTAACTTTCAAAAATCACACTGAAATCCTGCCCTTAACAATAGTAGACCGAAACAGACCAAGTCTTTTGGGTCTAGAATGGTTCGAGCCGCTAGGAATCGGGATGACCGGCATCAACCATGTTTCAGATACAGATTGGGAAGCAGACCTCGTGCAAGAATTCCAGGAGTTATTCAACGGAGAACTAGGCAAGTACCGGGGAAACCCAATATCATTTAATCTAGACCCTAAGGTGACACCTATTAGATTAAAAGCTAGAAGAGTACCATTCGCCTTAAAACCAAAAATAGAAGAACAGCTAGATAAACTAGTGACGCGGCCGACTCGACCTTCCCGAAGTTTCCGGGGCCGGGAGCAGGAGGATCAACAGGTCCTTCCGCACCGGCCAACAGCGACGACACGACTGAGCTGCGCAGGTCCAGTCGGGTCCACAGGAGCCCCGCCTACTTACGTGACTACGTCACGTAGGCGCGGCTCCTGATTGGTCGGACTAGACCAAGAGGGGAGGGGTGTTCTGGGTTGGTCAATTCATATTTAAAATACTTACCATCCATTGGGTCAAATTCTGGCGGGAGTTTTCGCCCTCGCCAGTGGCTGGTATCTGGCACGGCCAGCCCTTTAAAAGGAGAGGCTGCCGCGCCGCCAGCCCGAGTCGATCCCTGCAAATAAACAGAAAGAGCTATCTCACTAAAGGTGTGCAGTCTCGTTTATTCCGCCGCAAAACAAGGACCATGTGCAAATCTCTGGGAGATATGTTTCTAGAGGATAGGCATTACAACAGAGAAGGACTATCGGGGGATATTGCTTAATCAATGGGAACCAGAGTACATCAATTCTACTGGTTTGTGTAGGATAAACTATGAAACTACGCAACTATGGAAGAGAGGCAGATAAAACTGACAGTATACCTCACCCCTCTCTCTCTTCACTTGATCATAGCAAAAAGTACATACTAGTTGTTTACATACTATAACAATCAAATTTATTGTGGTTGTTACTTCCCTGGTTAAGACAGTATTTAATGGGGGACTAGGATAATAAATCATTTTTCCAGGCATTTATGTTTCTAGAGATAAAGGTATTTCTAGCTCACAGAATCTAAAGTTAACTAGGAAAGTCTATTCGATACCATATAAGTAATGATAAACTATTATTAGTGTGTTTTATGTTATAATTATTGTTATTACAAGGAACACATTTCAGCAAACACCCTTACAGTTAAGCTTTCTTGTGTTTTTATTTGCAGCCAAACAAAAATATTCCCCAAACTAGCACGTAGGCATTACAGGAAACAGCAAAGCCGGTATAATACTTACTGTGAGGGAATGATTATTTACGTTCACTAGAAAGGTTGTAATACTTGAAAAGTTTACTTTGCTAAATATGATAGGTGTAATAAAAGGTGTGTGTTTGTGAGTGTGCATTGGGAATAGTTCCAGGTCACATTTAGAGTTCAATCTTTTCATTCTTTTTCAGTGAGGAGATGCCCCTCCTCATTATTGAATGAAGCTAGTAGTAAACATCTTTGCATTGCTGGCATATGTGGTGGGAAGAATGGGCAAAACTGTATCTATTTTTTTTGCTAAAGAATTCTCAGTTTTTGAGAATAATAACAGCTCTGTTAATAATGGCACTTTTTCCAGTGAAAATTGTCCACATTTGCATTTTTTTTAAAAAATTGTAGCCTAACTGGTACTGAACATGATTGAATATGTTGCAGTGTGTCCACTTCTATTAAGTATCTGTAGTGTACATTAATATATTATGTAGATGCTAGTGTTATCTAATTTTCCTATAATTTGACTGGTCTCTAGGCTCATACTGTACTTAAAATGCTCTCATGGCATGGCTAGCTCAGAATTATTACTGTTTCTTCGGAAAAAGCTACTAAAAGAGTTGATTACTTGCCAACCTGAAAGTGCAATTTCCTTTTCATACTTACTGTAGTTAAATTCTAGCGCCTTTTTCCTCTCAACCCTCACATTGCTAACCAATTTTAGAGCCTGTGCTTCTTAGTCTGGAAACTAGTTGTTTGTTATTTGTTGAAATAACTAATAACTCAGTTATTTCTGAAATAACTTTGTCTCACAACAGATATTTTGTGACACCATGTGAGACTATATTCCACAGGGAGATGTACACATAGGTCTTATGACTGGGGCATACATCTGCATGAATTTACAGATATACCATTTACTGGTAAATTTGTGATGCACATACTGGACTTATTATTTGCAAAATAATCACCTGATTCAGTACAGAGTAAGCACTCAGGAAAAACTGTTCCTGCATATGAATCATCTCTATTTAAGAAGCAAAAGGTTTTAAAAGCTTCTAACTTAAAGAGAGATCCACACCCATAGTAGGAGTCTATAGACCTTCTACTGAACTTGGGTAGATTTATAATAATGAAGTTTTTCAGGCCAAGGGGGAAATGTTCACTCAGTGCATTCTCTTTCCCTACCCATTAGACCATCTGGCTGGTGAAAAAAACAAAGACTTTCCACCTGTTTCTTTCACTGATAGTGGTCAAACAACAAATGCTGGCTCAAGTTGAACTAAATAACTGCATGCATGCAGAAATGATTTTTTCTAAGGAATGATATGCTGTATAGATGGTTTGTCGTGCCAGGTTTTTTTAAAAAAACTTTCCAGTCCTACCTGTAGATACTTTGTCATCGGGCCAATAACCAGTCTGACCAAGCTAAATTTCTAAGCCCAAACAAGGTCAACCATGTGCTGCCACCTGCTGAACCATTGTTATGATAGCACCTTGAATGAATCAGATATTAGAACTACTTACAACGTAATGTTTATGAAGACGAGAAAGGTTTATAATAGGAGTATACAACCTGTGGCCCCTGAAAGCCTACACATAGCCCCCAGAACACTTCTGAAACTGTTGCAAAATTGTGATTTTTAACCTGACAGAATAGAAAAAATAATTATATACCTAGGAAATGTTGCATTAACTCTACTAGTAAGTGTTGCAATTACATTAATTTTAATGTACTTTTGCCCTTGGCCTGAAAAACTTCATTATTATAAATCTACCCATGATAATGTGAGAAACTTTCTTCGCTGCCTGTTTCATAAGATAGTAGAAACTTCCAGATTCCAGAAGCTCAATGTGATAATAGCTGAGTTTGATGCTTCTCATATGTGGACTATTCAAAGCTACAACCTGTCAGTTAATTACAACGCATACTGTCATGTTAATTCAAAGCCTCCACTAAGTTTGGACATCATTTTGTTATTCATTAATGAATGATCAGTGAAGCAAATCATCTTGGCTATTTGGATATTTCACTCAAACCATCCTGCTGAGTGTGAAATGACTCAATAATTTCATTATTTGACTTGGTGCCAAACTTTTGTTTTTGAAGTTTATGGTTTAAATAGTTTTAATGTTGTTGTATGTTGTTTTAATTCTTAATTGGGAGTCACTCAGAGTGTAGTATAAGATGGTAAGCCATGTAAATATTTCAAATAAATAAATACAATTACCCAGGCTGACTGAAGGTATGGTATTGATTATGAAAAATATGTGTCTGTCTGTTTTCAAAAAGAAAATGGCAGGGTGGGTAAAACTGACCCAAAGAATTGTTGAGAATTTTTTATAGGGAAAAACCAGTTTTAAGTTTGCTACATATGTTACTATAGATTTTACACCACCTGCTTCTGAATACTTTTTTTTCTTTGTCTTCTTCAAAATCAATTTTGGCATTTTACATTTGTACGTAATTGATGTGGGGAATTGGAAATAGATTAATTCCATGGGTATAGATGGTGTTTTATGTGCTCTTAGCCTTAGTGTTCAGTATTCCTCCATTCAATTGCAGTATTTTAATAAAAGAAAATAGTGTGAGTCAGGATTGAGACTATCTACCCTGGGATCCTGTCAGCAATGAATCACTTTATATCTAAAATAGATACAGTAACTAATAATAAAACCTAAGGGCATCTTTTGTGGAATGGACTTTTAATGAAACTATCTAACTAAATAGGCACTCAAGAATTTGTGACCTGTGAAGCTGTGTCAATCAGTTTGGTGTAGTGATTAAGGTACCAGGCTAGCAACCTGGAGACCATGACACATAGTCGGCATAGGCACAAAGGGCCAGTATTTTCTCAGCCCCAGGAAGAGGCAATAGCAAACCACTTTCCAGAGCTTGCCAAGAAAACAGCAAGGACTTGTCCAGGCAATCCCTGTGAGTTAACACTAGCTAGAAGGCACGCACGCACACATGTACGCACACACAAAAGTGTAGGAAACTCAAAGTTTATAATTTACATTATAGTTACAATGTCTTATCCTTACATAGGACTCCTCATTATCCATAGTATATATTCATTTTTGTTGGTTTTAATAAGGATGTTGATCAGTTCCTTGCTTTAGTTTTAGAATATTACAGCCTTATTGTTCCTAGCCTAACTTTTCCTAACTCAACTATCATTATTATGCATTGTGGTGGTGTTGTATGCATCTCTCTCTTTGTATTTGTATTGGAAGTTTACCTACAAACCAAAGATAGAACATGTACAGTATGCACTACTTTATAAAAATGTAGCACTAACTGTAGTGGTATTCACTTATCCCAAAATCTATGGAGATTCTCATTCATCCAGGTCATGGTTGTCCCAAAGGTTCTTTTTCAACAGGCAACTGGACTTTCTAGTTTTTCTTTGAAGAAGTTTCGCTTCTCATCCAAGAAGCTCCTTCAGAGAACTGAAGCAAAACGTCTTCAAAGAAAAACCAGAAAGTCCAGTTGGCTCTTGAAAAAGCATCTTTGGGACTTATCCCAAAGCTACCTTTACCAGCAAAAAAAATCTGTCCACTTTTCTAATAAGCGCACTTGCTATTGATGAACATCAGCCAAATTAAATAAAAGAAAATCTAGTGATGCTGGAAATTAAGTCTTCAAACTAATTCATTCAGTGTGAAACTAATTTTAAACTCTTATCTTCATAGAGAACAGAAATAAAATTTAACTTTGTAAAATTCAGCCATTTAATTCTTACTTCCTTGCTTCTGAGAAGTCTTTTGCACTTAAAATGCAATTTAAAGCCATTTATTGAAGCTTTTTTTAAATCAGTACTATTAGCCAACTGTGCTGTGTGGGTAAATAGACCAAAGGCTGAAAAGGCCACATTGCAAATTGTTGGGGTAGTGGGGGATTTTTATCAGTCTGAGAGCCAACTTGCATCTGAGGACACCTTATTAGACTTCTCTACCTCACATATGATCAGTGAGTAGCATCAAAAAAATTATCTCCTTCTCCAAAAGCTCTATCCTTATTTGTACCCTACGACTATCATTAAGTGTTGTACCTTATGATTCTTGATGAATCTATCTTTTCTTTTTATGTACACTGAGAGCATATGCATCAAAGACAAATTCCTTGTGTGTCTAATTACACTTGACCAATGAAGAATTCCTTCAATTCAATTCATTCATTCAAATAGGAGAGTGGAGTCATTTCTGTCCCCAAATACTTCTGAATGCAACTTTGCACTGTGGATGTCCACACCATGCATACAGTTATTTAAAATAAGTTATCTAGCATTCCTTACATCGACGGTCCAGCAATCTGGCTTTCAGAGAAGCACGGAAGTTCATATGTAATTGTTGTCCCATTCCTTTCCTTGACATGCTATACTGCATTTGGCATAACAAGAAATAGTAATGCTGCTGTTCTCTTCTTTAAATGTGGTAAAGTGGAGGCAAGAGCGTCGTATCCTTGACACCTACTTTAGCAGTTGGCATGAAATCCACTTGAAACAGCAGCAAGAGACAAGATACTTTGACTAGTGGAAGGAAGAGAGCCAAGGAACAAGGGTGGGCTAAGATGAAAGCCACCTGCACCTGGATCAAAAATTTAATGTTGCAGAACTATTTTGGCAGTGCTTTCTCTGGTGCTGCAAACAAACCAAAATTAATCAGCGTCATGCAAGGAAAAATAAGAGGTCCATTTACTTTTACCAAAATTGATCCAGTGATGGAGGAGAATATATAATTACTCTTCCTTTCAGCAGACTTTGAGGGAGAAAAGTTGGGAGGGATTTCATGGAGCTTCAGAAAGATTGGCAAGATAATATTTAGGCCATTATTTTTATGGTCCAAGGAGCTTGTCTTTTGATTAATCTGAACATGGGATCTCCAACTTCTGTATTTTGGATCAGACATACTCTGATGCTCAGCTATGATACTTAACTTTTCTCTAGAGAAATTCTTGGAATGAGTTGGATTGTCTTTTGACAGCAAACCCCCAATAGTGCTGTAACCTTACTAGATATTCTGTCCCAATCAATGACATGTAAAAATCTACATATGAGTACAAACCTACATGTACATAACTAATTCATTGGACCTCATTGACCTATGGTTTATACAGAGATATCAACAGCTCTATAAAAATGTAAACTGAATGCCTGGTACCAGATGTTGGTTTCATGCAATTTGTAATGTAAGTGGCATAGTCCTTGGCTGCAGTTTCCTTCCCAATTCATATGTTGATGAGAAGCTAATCTGAATATGTCATCCATCTTCTCCATTTTCCACTTTTTCTTTTTTCTGGAAGTTTACATTTTTAAGCTCCTTGAGACAATAAGTTAATTTTTCCATTTCGCTAATTTTTTTTTCCTGCACCATTTAGTATACTATGAACAATGAAATGTGGATTGCTTGATTGGTTGGGTGGGTGGTTGATTCATTCATTCATTCATTCATTCATTCATTCATTCATTCATTCATTCATTCATTAATTCATTAATTAATTCATTCTTCAGAAAGTCCTTTTATGCCCTTTTCTCCCTTAACTTTACAGACTTTGTTTCATCTTCTAACCTTCATTTCTCTTCCTTTACCCTTCATCATAGAAAGATGACTTCATTCTTTATCCCTTGCTGTCTTGTAAACTTGACATATTATCAGAATGATTGTATGATGTTTCTGTCTTGAGACAGCACCTTCGTACTTGTGTTTGTTTTTTGAAACTTCAATGTATTTCCTCTGGTCCTCATGCCCTGTTTAAAACAATAGATAACTAAGCCTAAATCCATGTGTCTGACCTCTTCTTCTGTTGCTTTGCCATGTATCATTATAAATTCCATGGAGGAAAAACTTGCCCTCTTTTACTTTTCAATGTACTCCCATGACAGCATGGGAGGAACAGTAGCTGAAATTGAAATCAAGTTCCAAGATGATGGAGTTCAGATTGTAGGATATAAATTCAACCCTCTGGGATTCTTAATGAAAGAGGAGCTGTAATCTCTTCTGCTTTGCTGTGGGACCCTACAAATGAATACAGATGATGGGTTATGCAAACATTTTCTATTAATACTACCAGGAATAGTACTACTAATAGTACTAATTAATAAAATTAAATCTCATTTTCAGTTAAATTAAAAACCCACAAATTTAAAAATGTCATATACAAAAGAAATAATAATAATAATATTGATACTGATATTAATGTAATTTCCTAATTTTCCTAATTGGTCTAAATTTATGCAAAATCACATAGTGCAGGTCTTCATTCAGTCATGTTTCTAAGAGAATAAAGAGAAGGCAGATATGGAGGGGGGGAAGTAAGATTTGTTATTTTACAATAGGGCTTTAAAAATAATTTTGCAACGAAAGACAGTTCAACTGTTTTTTTGCTCTGCACAATAAAGTTCCCTTTTAAGTGGATAGGAAGGATAAGAAAAAGAGGAATTAGACACTGAAAGGCACTAATTCTATCTCTCAAGAAAATGATGATTTCTACCTGAAGATAGATGTGTATCATTTAGGATTAGTAACAATGGTAGTTTTTGTCAATCTATCATAGTTGAAAGTGAGGTACAAGGGGACAACAATAATTTTCCCTTCTGAGAGTGTCAGTAATTCATTTTACTTCCAAGATGATTATCCCATCTTTTGTATCATAGAGCGAGAGAGAAACATGCAGGGGGAAAAGAGTTAGCAAAGATGAGCAAGGCAAGTATAAATAGGCAAGTCTAAAATGGAGTTTATATACAAAATCCTGCCTGTCCTAGCTCTCATTTGTAAGGCAACACAGTCATCAATCTGTCTTTCTGTAGCTTTGCTTTTCAGTAACTTGGTGAGACTCTGTTATATTCAGATATTAAGGAAGTTCTTCATAAAACATATTCTATTATATGTTTCATAATATAATGATGGTAATGGTGATAATAACAATGTTAATAATCAATCAGTAGGTAGATCGATTGATTATAATTTGCGAACTCACTAACTGCATTTCTGTAGAACTGAGAAACATGTTCAAATGAGTAGGATACAGTCTTCTACCTAATATATACATTCTGTGTTTTTAAAAAATTATTATTGTTGATCATACAGACAGCTGTTTAGACTGGATTTGGCATTTTTTACTAATGATCAAGTCATTCCCAAGGATCTGGAACATACAAATAGTGTTGCTTAATAATGTTAAAGGATGTAAGCTGTTCCAAGTAAAACTGCCTTTTGCAATTAATCGATGGTGATTCTGTCAATGTCAGTGTTGATTAAGTGTTGTTCCAGATATGGTACTTTGGAATTGAATTTAAGATACCTATTACTATTCGTACTACCTTTGTCTTTTTTTTTCTATAACTCTTCTACCTCTATCTACAGCTCTTTAAAGTTTGAGATTTTCTCTATGCTTTCTTTTCTATTCTGCTGTTTCCAGATACTGCAATATCCACTGTTTCATCAACAACTGTTATGTCTAGGGTATTGTATGGCAGGTACTTGTCTAGATTCTGAAGTCCCAGAGTACTTTAGCGTCTTCATTTTCTTTAATTTGTCTATTTTGTGGTCCCGCCAGTTTTAGCTTTGCAGGCAAGTGACAATTCTTGCAGATATTCCAATGTGCCATTGTTGCTACTTTTTCATGTCATTGTTTGTAATCTGTGCAATCTTCTTGCAGCAGCTAACTAGGTGGTCCATTGTTTCTTCAGCTTCTTTGCTGACAGCTTGGCCTTGTGAAACCGGAATTAGCCCTTCTGTCTCTTTCTTCAATTTTCCTGCTCTTAGCCATTGCTGGGTCTTTATGTTATCTGCTTTGCCTTCTAGGTTTTTATGTACTGGCCAGGTAATATTTTGTTTTGCCATGTCCTTTTCTGTTCTCTTTTTGGTCTTTCTTATAGGCCACTTTGGTCTCTCTGGTATTCAGTAAGCCTTCATGCTTCAATACCTCTTCTTCACTGCCTTTCCAATATTCTTCCAATGTCCTTTTTCTTTCTTCAACTGTCTGTTGTCCTTGCAAAATTATTATTATTAGTGGTGGTATTTATTGATTAGTGTAATGAGAGACAATTCGATCTAAAACATATTTATTTTTTATCATTCTAACACAATAAAAAGGATAGAATGGTTGTGTCTAAATGGTAATATAAGGAAGAAAGGATAGTGGGAAAGAGGAAAGACTTATAAAGTGCACAGCTGAATGAAGTTCTTAACTTAGTATCATCTAGAATGCACAGCATAATCCACTGTCTGTACTTCACACACATACACACTCACACTCACAGACAGACACACACACCTTAGCAAAGCTCAGAAAGGAAGATTCAAGAGGACAGTAACCAAGATAAAAGAATCACACTTTCTTTAGGGTCAGCTCCAGGGCTGGGTTTCTACCGGTTCTGTCCACCTCTGTAGAACCGGTAGCTCTGAAGAGCAGCAGACATAGAACCGGTTCTATGTCTGCTGATGTTTTTGCCCACATGCCCACCCGGGCTGTTACCTGACCTTTATTTCCTGCTTTTTCAACATCAGCTGCCATGTGAGGCACAGCTGCAGTTAAAAAAGCAGGAAAAGAGGGCTTTTTGAAAGGCTCCTTCTCTGCACACAGCACAGCACAGCATGCTGATGACGATTTACAGGCGCACGCTGGCAGCGTGCAGGGAAGCCCATCGTAAATCACTGAACCTCGTAAATCACCGAACCAGTAGTTAACCCTGTTGGATCCCACCCCTGGCCAGCTCAACTCTGTGGAAGGGAGTCTGTACCAGCCTTGATAAAGCCAGAGGTGGAAAATAAAGATTTCCAAGTACACACTCACATTTGGGCAGAATACACAATGCAGTCTTTTAGTTACGATGACATACTATAACCACCATAGACTCAGTTTCTTATCAGTAGTATTTTGTCTTCTAATATTAATTCATACCATGATTCCGTCCAATATACTTCTTAATTTGGGTATCAGGAAATGTACCATCCATGCAACTACCCAAGAGAACAGAACTCTGCTTTCATCATAGCTTATACCTGACTGCTGCCCCAGAGAGATTGCTGCCCCAAGGCTCAAGGGATGACAAGCACTTCAATAGAAAACTATGGAGCTGAATGGGAGCAATCTTCAGCTAGGCTTTTTAGCATATTTTAAATGAGGTTTCTACAAAAGAATCATTATGCCAAGACTGGCCCAGTTTTAGTAATTGCTTGTTTTCTGTATGCTGCAAGTTTACATTCTGGAGCATGTAACCACATCAAAATATGAAAGACTTCGGCATGAATGGGAGTTGTAAGGCTGAGTTTACATCTTATGTAAGCAAATGAGATTGAGCATCCATTGGAATTAAAAGAAGGCATGCTCACATCTCTCAACTTGCCAGTGGAGCCTTCTATGGTCCTTTAAACTAGTGTAGCAATTATGTTGACATCTCATTTGACTTCATCTGTAATTCAAAAGGTAGAGCGATGTAAGAAGAAGAACAATCTGCCAGGGTGATAGGAATATTAGTTGAATGCTTTGTCAAGCAAATGCTCAATAAATAATATCAATTTACCCATTGATTGCAGTGCGAAATTTGTCACATATCAAACTATGAAGCATTAGTAGAAGTCACTGTCTGATATGAAAGAGCAAGCTTGATTCAATTGTATGAATGCTTCTGATATTTCCCTGTTTATATCTTCAATCCTTTCACCATGGAAACAGCAAATGCAGGGAGGCTGAGGTGACTTCAACTGAAGAAGAGTATCAGTCAATTCTGTAATTGAAGCACTGAAGAAAAGTGATTCTCATAATTAAGATATTTTCATAATTAATAAACTAAAACCTAGCCTTAATCACCCATGAGCTTTATAGAAAGATCATTGAAATGATTAAAGAGAATAGAAAAGTAAAAAAAAATATTTCCCGAGACTCCGATATGCACATTTAAAATGAATATATTTCTTAAATTTATGAAGAAATAGAAATGCAATTGTATCATTCATTTCATTCAAAATTTATCGTTCAGGTACTACAGATAAACATTTGTGACTGCTGAATAGAATTAGATCTAATATTTATTGGTCAGTTGTGCTGAGATCAGCAATTTTGATATTATTATACTAGAATGAGCCAAAATCATAAGAACCATCAGTTGGAAAAAGCCATTGAGGCCTTGGAATTTGACCACCCCTTCAGTGCAGTAATTCAGACTGAAGCATCCAGGGAGAGATGGTTATTAGTCTTGATTTGAATGTGTTCTGTTGAGGAGAGCTCACTACTTTAGCTAATTAATTGAATTGCTTTTACTCCTGATTATGAAGATTGCATATCTGGTCACTGTTGACTCTTAATGACCACACATACATAATGATCTGCCCTAACCTGGTTCTTCAGTTCTTCAAATGATGCATTGGAAGAACTGCTATAGCTGTCCATCCACTTAGCTGCTAGTTGACCTCTTCTTTTTCTTTCTGACTTTCCCAATATTAGAGCCTTTCGTAGAGAGATAAGCCTTGCCTTCTATGCCCATAGTAGGATAATTTGTGCCTTGAGTTGATTGTTGGATGATCCGTTTGTTTTGGTTTTTTTTTTTTTTTTTGGCTGTTCACAGCCTATTTGAGAGTCTTCTCTCATACCAAAGTTCAAAGGACTCAATATACTTCCTATCTTGTTTCTTCAAAATCCACTTTAATGTCCATAGAGTGGTACAAGGAATATCATGGCTTGCTCTTACTCTTAGAAAGGAGTTTCTCCCTATTTATTTTATTTATTAAATTTATATGCCACCCATTTTACTAACAAGTGACTTTGGATGGCTTACAACATCATTTTTCTCCTAACATTCAGAATCTGCTTCTTTATCTTGAATCTGTTATTCCATGACTTGTATTCTGGATCTCCTTTCATAAAGAATGTTGTCATATCTCCTCAATGTTGAATTTCCTTTTCTGTCCATACTGTTGGTGTAGTAACAGCTAAGGTGCTGGACTAGTCTGTGAATTCTAGTCTCACACAGTCATAAAAGCAAGCTGGGTAACTTTTGGCCAATCACTCTCCCTCAGCCCAACCCACCTCCCACAGTGGTCATTGTGGGTGGCAGCTTTATGTTCACTATCTTGAATTATACAAAATAAAGCGGGATATAAATTAAATAATAAATTTTCATTGTCCGTCTCTGCATCTTTCTCAGCTTATCTAAAGCCTTCTTAAAGTGTAGTGTCCAAAACTAAATGCACTATTAATAAAAAGGTCTTAACCAATCCATAATGAAAAAGAACTATTGTCTTCCAAAATTTGGAAACAATTTTTACTTTTGGTGGACTTAAAATTGCATTTGCATTTTTTTGTAACCATATTACATTTTGATTCATGAAGAGATGCTATACTGCTCCATGGATTTACAGAGCAGGGAGACCTTATTGATCTCAATCTGCCTTCTCAATTGGCCCCTGTGTTAGGGAAGGATTTGACATTGAGAAGAATGCACAAGTGTAAAACTGAGAGTTTGAATAATCAGCCCTGAAGCAACTCTGTCAGATGTCAAAAGAATCGAAACCCCCATGAATCACACTGCATAGGTCTTATTTCCCTTCCATACTTTCAGAATCATGTTTTTATTTACAACAAGAAGGAATCTGTATACAGTAATGCTCCCTTGACTCCAGTTACGAAAAAATAAATAAGACTTCAGTGAAAAGTAAATATGGCTAATATTCACAATTGCATCTACTGATTTTCCATCTGATGCATTGTTCTATGGCTATGCAGATGGGTTGAGACTGTCAAAACATTTAAATCATTAGATCATAGAAAAAGGAACTGATTATTTTGTCGAACAATTATTAGATAACAGGTATAAGTATAAACATGGTATAAATACATGAAATGGATACGAATAAGAAAAAAATAAACAGTAGGACAGGGATGGTTTGGCATGTTTTGGTGCACTTATGCATGCCCCCTACAGACCTCTTAGGAAAGGGGTAAGGTCAATAGTAGACAGTCTAATGTTGAAGATTTTGGGGTTTGGGGAAGAAATCACAGAGTCAGGTAGAGTATTCCAGACATTGACCACTCTGTTGCTGAAGTCGTATTTTCTGCAATCAAGTTTGGTGCGGTTTATCTTTAGTTTGTATCTATTTTGTGCTCTTGTATTGTTTTGGTTGAAGCTGAAGTATTTATTGATAGGTAGGACATTGCAATATATAATTTTATGTACTATACTTAATTTTTTTAAATATTTAAATTTAATTTTTTAAATATGTGTTAGCATCTTGTTTTTGGAGACTGTTGCGATGAGAAAGCCACTGTGTTTAATCCAATCGGTGTGTCTCGATACCCATGGAAATACAGATCTGCTGACATTTTCAGCAGTAGAATAGGCAGAGAAGAAATTTTGGGTGATTTTGCTCTTTCTTTCAGTGTCTCTGCTTCTCCCATCCCTAACCCAAATGATTCCATCCATCTCTTGAACATCTTTTTCCCCAGAACAATTGATACTTGTTACTAGATATTACAAAGTCCAAAAAAAAAAACCACCTGATCTTCTGTTATAAATGCAATTTGTCTAGTGAAAGTTTGAAATAATAGTTCAAGTGTTGGGGTATGGAAGGGAAATTCAGCTATGGAGAAAAACTGGATAAATTCAATTCAGTTACTATCCCAACCTGATCTACCTCACAAGATTATTGTGGAATAAACTTAAGCAGGAAAAAAAACAACGTAAAATGCCTTAAACTCGTGGAGAAAAAGTAGGATATAAACCAAACCAATTGTAATAATTTGTCTGGCTTCTCCCTATGACAAATGGGAATTCTATATTTTTAAACATACAGCAACCTAATTATATGGAATATTATTTCCCTTGTCAGTTTTGGCCTTCAACTTGTGGAAAAGTTAAGAAGTAAACAATTCAACTCTAAATAGCTCTGTTGCATTAATTTCATTTCATATTAACTTCTAAGAAGCGGAGTAGGGGATGTAAGTGACTTTTAAAAAAGGAGTAATGGGGCTTCCTTATAAGGAGAAACTTTCTGACAGTGAGAACAATCAACCAATGGAACATCTTGCCCTCAGAAGTTGTGGGAACGCCATCACTTGAGACTTTCAAGAAGGGATTGGACTGCCATCTGTCAGAAATGATGTGGGGTCGCCCACTTGGGCGGGGGGTTGGACTAGATGACCTACAAGGTCCCTTCCAACTCTGATTATCTGTTATCTGTTAAGACACCGATAAGTGTGAGGTTGTTTTTCTCGTAAATGTACTGTAAACTGTAAAATCATATGAAACAAGAGAGGTCAAAAGTGTTGGGGATGATTTGACTATCCGAGTAGCACAAGTAGCCAAATCATTTAACCTCATTTTTCCACTTTTCTTCTTTTCCCGCTGAGCCACCTACATCTTCCTCTCAGAAGAGAACTGCTTGCCAAGCAAAAAGAAAAAAAAAGAGATGTATCAGCACTCTAGCCCATTTAGTATGCAGTTGAAAAAGTTTTTAAAAATCCACCCTCAGAAATTGAAACTTACTGCAAATCTATGTACACTAAGTGTTGCTAGCAATTCTGATGCCATTTGAACAACAAGATTGAGGTTTGCAAATTTATTTATTTATTTATTTATTTCAAACATTTATATACCGCCCTTCTCCCGAAGGACTCAGGGCGGTGCACAGCCAATTCTGCCCCACACATGAATACAAAAATTAAAATGGAATTAAATAATTTGGGCTGTTAGATTAAAAATCAACCCTCCCCATTAGTATTTAAAAACCCCAAATTAAATCCAAATTAAAACAGGAGACGGTTAAAATCTCATATCAGCCCAGGCCAGCCTGCTCGAAGAGCCAAGTTTTTAACACACGTCTGAAGGTTCTCAGGTCCGTGCTGGTACGTATATCTGGTGGCAGACTATTCCAGAGGGCAGGGGCTCCCACAGAGAAGGCCCTATTCTTGGGGGCCGCCGGACGACACATAGAGGCCGACGGCACCCACCCGGAGAAGGCCCTGCCTGTGGGAAAATCAGGCAGTTCTGCCACAGAAACAGATGATCAGATTACTTTTTGGAATGTGGAGTGGTTTTAAGGAAGCATGGAATTGTTGCATTGTCATATTTAATCAGGCACCAGGTGTGAAACTTAAAGAGAGGAAGAACAGGCAGGAGGGGGCCCACTCTCTAGAGGTGACCCACCTTTCTGTCACCTCTGGAGGGGAAGGATGAAGGGATGCCAAAAAGTAAGCAGGTCTATATCACAAATATTAGTTAGGGTGGGATTTTCTTTTTCTCAGTATAGGGAGAAAGAATTGGGGGAATCTTTGGGTTGTTGTTTTTTCTTTTTTAGGTTTAAGCTAAATGCATTTTAAGGTTTCAATTTAAAATTCTATTAAATATAAAGCACAGAATTGGAAGGTTCATCAGAAGTCATCTAGTCCACTCCAAGAACATTGCAGACAGATGAGGGAGAAGCAACTTAGAACTAAGGAGAAATTTCCTGACAGTTAATCTGTAGAACAAGTTGCTTCCAGAAGTTGAGAATGCTCGAACACTGGCAGTTTTTAAAAAGATGTTGGATAACCCTTTGTCTGAAGTGGTGTAGGGTTTCCTGCCTAGGCAGCGGGTTGGACTAGAAGACCTCAAGGCCTCTTCCAACTCTGTTATTCTACTCTAGATGATTATCCAGCCTCAGTATGAAGAACTCTAAGAAATGAGAATTCACCACAAGATACGACTGTCTGTTCCACAGGCTGACAGCTGTTACATTCAAGAAATTCCTTCTGATTTTTAGCCTAGCAGGAATCTGCTTCCTTGTAATGTTAACCTATTGATCCTAGTCCCGTCCCCACCCTCCACCCCAGCAGCAGAAAATAAATCTACTACTTCTTCTCAGGGCTGCCTTAACACATGGGCCTGATGAGCACCATACTAATCTCATGGGCCTGAGGGGCCCCATAATACTAATCTGTGTATGTTAACCCTTCAATGCACCATGTATCATATAAATACAGCAAAATATTTATTAAATTATACTGCATTTTGCTTTACTACTAACATGCAAACATATGTTTAATTTTATCGACCATTTACATTTTTATTCCTGTGAGTAGTTGTCATAGGGGCCCCAGTACATTACTTTGCCCGGGACCCATAATTCTGTTAAGACAGCCCTGCCTCTCTGTGTGACAAGTCTTGAAATATTCAAAATCTTTTCTGTAGGCTGTAGTCATTGTTCTATGCTGCTCAGAACCAGTTTGGAGTACAATGTCCAGTGCTGTATATCACATTTCAAAAAGGATAGCGACAGATTATAGCAAGTTCCAAGAATGACTATCAAAGTGGAGATGACTCTGCAAACCAAGTCCTGTCTATATATAGCTTGAACATCTTACATTCCCCCCAACTGAATATAAGATTTAGAGTACAATCCAGATCCAAATCTGAAATACATATCACAAGGATTTCTCCAGATAGTATCCTTATCTAATAAGTCTGGTCACTCACATCTGTCTCTGCTTGTTGGCCAGGATCTCTTTCTTCATTTACCAGCAAGGGAAAGGGGGAGGGCAGGGTGGGAGAATACATTCTCCTAACAGGTAAATATTTGAATAAAAAGGACTGAAATATTTGCAGGTTAGAACTGGCACCTGTATTTTTCCTGCTCATTGGGGTGGGGTTGTTTATATACAGCTGATTGTTTTAAACGGATACGTCAGCTATAAGGTAGTCTTCCAGAGATGGCTCTGGAAGATACAGGTTTTAAAAATCAACTGTGTAGGTAAAACAGATCTTTGAAGAACTCCATTAGTTATTTCTCTTTGCTTTGTCAATTTCCTCCATTTACTGCACAAGCCTCTTTATGTTTACTAATCAGAAGCCAAATCCTTTATCTGATTTGCATCCAGAAAAGTGTTCATACTTGACATTGAAATGCAATGCTTGTCTTCTGGACTTAATCTAAGAGGTGAATTGGTATCTATTATCCACAATACTGTCCTTCACTTCCTACTGGCATTTCAGGACTACAATTCTCACTTTTGATGGAAATGTACAGAAAACCCTAGAGCTTAGTTTTAAAACACATTCAAAATTTGGCAAGTTCAAGCTGTGACATGTCTAACTAACTGGAAGAAAGTCTACTCTGAGACCCTGGAAACCTAATGCCAACTTGCAATGATTGAATAGTGCTTGATTGCATGCATTAGTTAACTTCCTATGTAGTTATTCAACTTCTGTTAAATTGCAGCTTAGTTTGCCAACTGCAGAGAGTCCCCCCCCCTTTTTTTTTTTTACCAGAATGTATCAGGCAAACAGTGTAGTTCCCATTGCACTTTATCCTTCTAAGGCAGGGGTGTCAAAGTTGATTTCTTTGAGGGCTACATCAGGGTTGTGTTTGACCTGGGGGGAGTGGCCAGCTTGATGTCGCTTGTGTCAGGGGGCACCTGTGGCAGCCCGGTGGGACTGGAGGATCCATTGTCTCCAGCGAAGGGAGGCAAGACCAGGGAGACCCTTGTCCTCCAAAGGAGCCTTTCTATCCCTTTCACACCACATGGAGGACCCCCAGATGGTGATGTAGGCCAACCGGGCGCTGATCTACAACCTGGTGGCAGCTGTAGGAGGCAGTGACAGCTGAAAATGGAGCCAGGGGGGGTCACACATGGCTCTCCCGAACTCTGTTTTTGGCTGCCATGGCCTCTTACAGCACTCTGCCAGCTGCCACCAGGTTGTAGATCAGTGCCAAGTTGGGCTGGACTGCGCCGAGGCACCATAGGCCGGTCCTTCACTGTTTCCAGGGTGGCCCACATCTAAGCACCCTGTGGGCTGGATCCGGCCTGCAGCCTTGAGTTTGACACCCCTGTTTTAAGGGGTGCAACAGCTCTGTTTGCTGGCAAGATTACTGTCTTATAAACTGAACTCTCAGTGGACCCATTGTGACAAATGGTGAGATTCAGTATTCATTCATTCTAAATCAATCTATATTTGCTGAGCCAGCAGCTTAGAAGCTCAGGCCATATAGCGGTTGTAAGCATCGTTCATTGCACAGAAGTTTTATCACTCTGATCACATGCCATTGTCAGAGGAAAGTTATGTCAGCCACTCTAATGTGGTCAGGCCCAAATTGCATCAAAGTTCTTTCTCCTAAGCACAGATCTCACTGCAGGGACAGTGTGGGAAGGAGCCAGCAGTAATGAAACCCCAAGCGTAGGTTGCAATAACTTTCCCTCATTTCCTTTTTTTAATGCCAGTGGGCTGAGCAAACTGATTGCAGCAAAAGTGAGAAAACATAAAAACAATCTGCTGAATTCTGAAATGACTCTATTGATCACATCCTGACAGCAAGTTGAAAAGTTATTGAGGCTGTTGTTGACATATCTTTTGAGAAGTGCATGAAACCAAATTTGGAAAACTGATATACGGAAGCTATAAGTTTTTATCATCTGTGCAGCTTACATTAGGCTATGTTGAGCACATGCTCTCTGGAATGCATAGCAGGAAGCTTTGTAACTATTAGATTTAGATTCATATCCAGGTCTCCTTTGCTTGATGTTTCACACTTCACAGTATCATGGTTTGCTGAATCTGCCACAATGATTATATTCACCCAGCATTTCCTTAACCCAGGTTTACAAACAGCAATAGCTGGATTCACAAAATATGTTAATCCCAAACCAAACTAATTTCACTAATGTGAAGCATAATCGAAGTTATCGTCTCGCAATCCTTGTAGCATGAAAATCTCTGGTTATGAATGTTTCAGTGAAGTAGATTGACTTAGCTAATAATGATCAGGAGCAAAGCTTAGGTAATTCTCAGACTATTGTCACTGTCTGGAGTAATATTAAAAAGTACTTGCCATGTAAATATCCTGCATCTAAAACTATAATGTTTTTGTTTTATTAGCTGCAAATTCTCAGGTTGCCAAAGGCTTGCAAGTATATGTGGCTGATTTCTTTCTTAATGTTATTTCCTGACAAAATTAGTACACCAGCAAAATGCTGTAGGCACAATTTATGTAGGACTTCAGTAAGGCATTTGATAAAGTAGACCAAATCTATTACTTGATAAGATAGAAAAATGTGGTTAGACAACATCAATAGGAAATAGATTTGTAACCGTATCAATGTGTAGTCCTTAATGGAACTGCATGGAGAGAAGCATTCAGCGGGGTACCTCAAGGTTCTTTCTTAGTCCAGTACTCTTCAATGTCATCATAAATGATTTAGATGAGGGGACAGACGGGGTTTTGCAGTTGACACAAAGCTGGCAGAAATAGCCAACACTCTAGAAGATAAGTTCAAGATAGAGAAGGATCTTGATAGACTTGAACACGGGGCTCTATCTAACAAAATGTAATTCAGTGCTGAGAAAAGTAAGGTTCTGCATTTAGGCAAGAAAAACAAAACACACAGGTGTAAAATAGATGGCACATGACTCAATAGTAGTAACTGTGAGAGGGATCCTTAAGTCCTAGTGGACAGCCACTTAAGTACGAGCCAACAGAATGCTGCAGCTGCCACAAAAAGCTAATGCATTCCTAGGCTGCATTAACAGAGGGATAAACTCAAGATCATGTGAAGGGTTAGTACCATTTTATAATGCCTTGGTAAGACCACACTTGGAATATTTCATCCAGTTTTGATCACCATGTTATAAAAGAGATGTTGAGATTCCAGAAAAAGTGTAGAGAAGAACAACAAAATGATTAGGGGAATGGAGGCTAAAATATATGAAGAATGGCTGCAGGAATTGGGTATGTCTAGTTTAATGAAAAGAAGGACTAGGGGTGACATGTAGTGGTGTTCCAATACTTAAGGGGCTGTCGCAAAGAAGAGGGGATCAACCTATTCTCCAAAGCACCTGAAGGCAGAACAAGATGATGGAAATTAATCAAGGAGAGAACCAATTTTGAAATAAGGAGAAATTTCCCAACAGTGAGAACAATTAATCAGTGGAACATCTTGCCTTTAGAAGTTGTGACTGCTCCAGTACTGGAGTTTTTTAAAGAAAAGATTGGACAACCATTTGTCTGATATGATATAGGATCTCCTGCTTCAGCAGGGGGATTAATTAGGTCCCTTCCAACTCTGTTATGCTTTTCTTTCTTTCTTTCTCTTTCCCTCTCTCCCTCCCTCCTTCCCATTCTCTCTCTCTTCTCTTCTCTTCTCTTCCCTTTCTTTTTTCTTTTCAGATGCTGTATTTTACATAATCCTTATAGCCATAATATTTAAAACGTGTCAAAGATGCATAAATACTTTCACTTCTTGTACCAGGAATTTGATCTGAGTCTTGACTCCACTTCTATAATAGCTTTTTGGGGGGGCTTGCAAACTAGGAAAGTTTGAGAGTGAAATGACTCATTGAATTCACCACAGCCAGGGCTTACTTGCCTGACTGCTAAGAACCCACAAGACAAATTTACTCAGCAGCCATGACAAAGTTGTGTATAATGTTTGGTTGATAACAGTGTAATCTTTGTCATATCAAAACCTGTTGGGTTGTTTCCATCTCAGCTTCACTAGTGACCAAAGATGGCTGCTTGAGGCAAGTTGAAGACTTGGTGGTTTTTTTAAAACAGAGCAATGAAATTTGTTAAAAAAATAATATTAAAAGACTTTTTTTTCTAACAGCAGCTTTGTTTAGGTCAGGGGTTGCCAACCTTTTGGACCTCAGGGACCACCAAACTCATAATTTTAAATCCCAGGGACCACTAACCAGTTCTGTGGGTGTGGCCTAATTTGTGGGTGTGGCTTGGTGGTCATGTGACTGGCTGGGCATGGCTTGCATGTATAATAAATATTTATATAAATATTAATTTTTTTTATAAAAAAGAGCAACTTTTACCCAAAATCGGGCAAAGCAGGCATGCAGATTGAGTTGCTCATGGAATCACAGATTCATTCAGAGATCTATCTATCTGCCATCAGCTAGCTCAGTCTGTCACATAAAATTTGCTTGCAATCAAACTCATAAAATTTTCTAGCAAGCAAACTCACAAAATTAACTCACAACACACCATATATGTTAATATTGAATTTTTTATTAAAAAAAGAGCAACTTTTTCTCAAAAATCAGGCAAAGCAGGCAGGCAGATTGAGTTGCTCAGAGAATCATTCAGTGATCTATCTGCCATCAGCTAGCTCAGTCTGTCACATAAAATTTGCTTGCAAGCAAACTCACAAAATTAACTCACAACACACCATGTATGTAAATATTGATTTTTTTCTAGAAAAAAGAGCAACTTTTACCCAAAATCAGGCAAAGCAAGCAGGCAGATTGAGTTGCTCACAGAATCATTCAGTCAATCATTCTATCTGCCATTGCCTAACTCAGTCTTTCAAATTTTCTTGCAGTGAGTCTGCACTGAATAACAGAACCTTCAGTCCTAAGGGAGGTTCGGCTATGCTTAAAAGCAGAGCCAAATATCTAAATCCAACTATTTCCTGCTTCCTAGCTAATTTAAATCTCCTGGCATAGCAGAACACCTGATGGTCGGAAAAAGGAAAAATAGCAACTTAGCAGGCAAGTTTGCCGGGTAAGGAGTGAGTAGGCAGGGGGGGTTCCAACAGGCCATGTGGGAGGCACAGCCTTGTGTTTCTGCGCTGCCTGGATTAATTGCTTTGGGGTTGCTCTGGTGGTGAGATTTCTCTGCAGCCCACCAAAATGTTCTCAAGGCCCACCGATTGGCGACCGCTGGTTTAGGCAGATAAACAATGTTGTCCTCTTCTTTTGAGTTTAGTGCCAATTCATTTAGTCCTCTCCCATGCAGTAGTGCAAAAGAGAACAGCACTTACCATATATAGTTCTGGGGGGAAATCTCCTTACAAAAATGAGCCGACTTTGCTTGCTTTTCAAACCTAGAAGGGTGAGTCCTGAGGGCAAATTGCACAATGGCCAGTTTTGCATTTATATAATTTATATCTGTAGTTATTTATTATAAGTAGAAATATGCAAATGTTCTGCTGTCCCACAAATATATCCTTCAGTGGTGGATTCACAAGAACTAAATGCTTTTCCATTTAGAAATGTCCCTTCATACCAAACAGCCCAAAAAATGGACGTTGGGAAATGATTGCAAGCAATGGTGGTATTCTACTGGTTCAGCCCAGTTCTGTTGAGCTGGTAGTGGCGATAAGCAGTGGAGAGCGAACCGCTTCTCTCTGACATTCTGTTGGGCCTACCTGGGCTTCCATACTAACCTTAATGTCCTGCTTTTGAAGCGCAGCTGCTTTATGTGGCAAGCTGATTGCCGCATGGCAGCTGCTGAAGCAACAGAGAGAGTGAAAGATGGCAGGAGGTGAGTTGGAAAGCCTCTGCGCCTGCACAAAGTGCACGTTTGGCATGTGTGCGCAAAGTGCACCCACCAAGCCACGCTAAAAATTTTTGAAATGCACCACTGCAACTACCTTCTCCTTAATTACTTTCTATAGGGTTACAATTACAGCCAACTCTTTGGAGTTAACCTATATTCTCAGGGATTAATGTGTGACCATAATGAACTGTGCAGTATCTGTTTTACCCATTTGACAATTCAGCCATATTTTTTGAAGAAAATCATATATCAATTTATTGAATAATATAATTCATTTTTTATTATAACAGGGCTTGTCCGCTGAGTTCTACAGCTTCACAGAGGCTACTTAACCTTTACATTAAATGATCAGACTAAGGAAGAGTTCTACTGGTGATATTTTTTTCCCTTCCTTAAATGGTTTTTAAAAATGAGTTGGCAAAGCAAATAAAGTATCCAGTAAGCTGTCCATAGCTTTTCTCTTAAACACTGAAATCATATATGGAGGAAAAGGCTAGGAGTATATAAATTACCTTTTCTTCAGTTTCTACACCCTATTCAATCTTTACTAGGAATGAATATCCCCAATACAAATTAAAATTATGCAAAACGATCTTAGCTGTGCAAATAGCAAATAATGCCTTATCCTTTTTCTGGTAAAAACAGATCAGTTTCATGAAGGAGGCATCGAGCATAAGTGGCATCTGTAACAAACCATTTTCTTCTTTTTAAAATCTAAAATATAGGTCCTTTTGTAAGGAGATTACTGACTGTCAAACTTCTACTTACAATAGGTCTTATGGGAATATAAATCAAATTCTGAAATGAAAAAAAATATCAAAGCAGAGATAAACTAATTCATCTCATGCTATATACTAAAAGCTAGATGGCAAATAATAATTTGTGGCCCAGGAAGAATGTCTTCAAATGGAAAAGTTAAAATAGTATGTCTGTTGCATGGTGATTATTGCAGTGAACTCTGTAAAATGTGAAGTATTTACAGAAATGTTTGGAAGCATATGTTCCAGGAAGACATGGGCTACCACATCAAATACACTATCAGCTGCACATCTCTTCATGAGAATTTAAAAGAAATAGATAACTAATTCCACATTGTCTTGCCTTAGCCAGCTACCTAAAAAATCTGTTCATATTTTCACATGTGTATGCCCACAAGTCTGTGTCATTTTATTTACACAGTAATCCCTACATTTTATTTTTAATTAACACAAAAATACATGTACATTTCATCCCTTGTATATTTTGAGAGAAAATCAGCTTAAAATAGGCATCCCTAACCTTGATTTCTCTCAGAATGTTTACTCTATTTTGCAACTTGAGCTGACAGCTATAGCACAACTTCTGGGAAGTGATTTTTTTTAAAGTAAATCTTTCTTCTGATCCATACGTAAATTTTGATCCATACCCAATTCACATGGAAATTAATTAAGAGCAAATCCATTATCAACTGACAGCAAATATGTACTGTAGCGTCTGGATCGTTCCTGGGTAACAAAATCAGCTGGTATTTTGCCAACCAGAATTTTTTTAACCAGGTTCTAGTTCCCATGTGGCAAAACTAGGAGGTCATCTGTTCTTCACACACAGACTTCAGTTTTGAATGCAACTGGAAATCACAACAATGTAAGCATGCAAAGCTGCAGTTTATATTTGTGATAAGATAAACCATCACACTGAGAAATTAATATCCCTAGCCAGCCTCTGTTTGAATCACTCCACTATCATCTCTTGAGGTACAGTAATTACTTCCACTACCAAACTACTGTTATTGTTAGGAATTTTTTCTTTTCTTAACATTCAGCCAGAATCTGCCTTCCTCTTACATCGGGAATTTCTTCTGTATCTTTCAGCATGAAAATCTCCAGGTATTTGCAGTTGGGTAATGCATTTCCCTCTGGGTTTTTTTTTTCTCTCCTTGAAATAGATCCCATTCTTTCTATGTTTCCTTTTAGGGCTTCATGTTCAGGCTTTTGATCATCCTAGTTGCCCTTCTTGGAACCTGTTGCAATGTGTCTGAATCCTTTTTTGTAATAATGATGCCCATTGTTGGATCCAGGACTCAAGGTGGCTTCTGATTAATGGAGGGGAGATTGTCCAGCTTTAGTATGAATGAATATATAGACTATACAAATGCAACTGAACTGATACAGAGTCAAATTGCAGTATAACCTCATGTGATCTTAAGGGAAATCAGTTTATAGAGGAGCTTCCTGGTTTCTTTCCATGAATAAAAGCCTTCTGAGAAGAATTCTATTGACAACATTAGTAAATATAAAATTATAGCCCAACAAAACATTAAGCCACAACCAAAATCTTTTGTTGCATTTGGAATATTAACCAAGATCTATCTATCAAAAAATCTCTGCATTTGTTGCATTACCAATTAATATTTTTACCTTTTAACATACCGACTTGATTAATTGCACTCTAGTCTTTATTTTAACTATTTGCTTAACTGATTTTTCATTGTTATGATTGTGAGAGCCTTTGAAGTCTTAGCATCATAAGATATAAAAATAATAATTGTAGCTAAAGTTAAAAAAATTTACGTGCCCAAATTTAGCAGAAATGATAACCACTTGTCAATGCATAGGATAACAACAAGAAGTAATATTCCAAGCAAGGAATAGTACTGTAATGTTTTGTGTTTTTTGTTTTAATTCTCTATAAGAATTCATTTATTCATGTAAGAAGCCATGGTACTGTAAGTGGCTTTATCCTTGTCTGCTATTACACATACAATAGTTACGCTTATTTTGAAAGTTAAACATGATTTAGGCATCAGGGTTTTGTTGATTTTGAAAAAGTGGGTATCCACTTATATAGATAGCCCTTGACTTACAACAGTTCATTTAGTGACCTTTCAAAGTTACAACGGCAATTGAAAAATGTGACCTAAGAGTGCTTTTCACAGTTACAACCTTTGCAACATCCCCGTGATCAGAATTCAGATGCTTGGCAACTGACTCATATTTATGATCTTTGCTGTGTCCCAAGATCATGTGATCCCCTTTTGCAGCCTCCTGACAAGCAAAATCAATGGAGAAGCCAGAGTCACTTAACAACTGGGTTATGAACTTATTGGCTGCAGGGATTCACTTAACAACTGTGACCAAAAAAAAGTCATAAAATGGGGAAAGCTCACTTTTAAAATGTCTCACTTAACAACATAAATTTTAGGCTCAATTGTGATCATAAGTCAAGGACTACCTGTATTTGCTAGGAGAGTATTTCCTACAGTTAGAATATTAGTGTCAATAATGTTCTCTCTGATAAAGGTATCATCAAGATGCTTTATAATCATTGCTGGTCTAGGTATACAGGGAAGAAAACAAGCCACCAATAATAGTTCCTCTCTAATTAAACTTTTTCAGATGAAATCATTTTTCCCACTGTTCTTCTGCTTCCCTCCCCAGCATATCAATTGCATTTATGCCTTTAAGAAAAACTGAATTTTCTGAGAAACCGAATACAAGTGACAATTCTCTCGCCTTTCTCAAGACTGCAGATGTCTTTCCCTGCTTAAGAAAGCTTTCCCTCTCTCTTTTTGCAGACCCTGCTCAGGGGGGAGGTTCACCACAGAAGTCAGATGCCCTGTGTCTGTTAAGTTATTTGAATGGTGTGGTTAGCATGAAATGTGTTTTTGATTGACGGTGGCAATACCTGTTTATCTCTTTAAAAGCCTGGTAAATAACAGAAATGAGATTGCAGGTGTGCATCCACAAGAGGTTTGGGACCCAGCCAAGCAGTTAAGCTAGCTGCTCAACTCCTATAAGTCAGTTGAAAGCACTTAGTGCCACCTCTAAATCTCAAAGAAACCCACAGGAAACTGTCCTTGGATCACAATCCTTGTAATTTGAAGAACAGCTGAATCTGCCAAGCAAAGGAGAATTCAGCTAACACTTTGAAGCAAGGATGGTAAGAATGTGAATTTGTGTGAGTGTGTGTGTGTGTGTGTGTCTTAAATTTTAAAAAGAGTGACTATGTTTGTGTGAACTGAATATCCACAGGCTTTCAAAACAGTGGGGTAATTTTCAATAGCATGACTTTATAATAAAAAGACTTAAAATAGTTTTTCAAAATGTATATAGCTGTTGATTTCTTTCCAAATAAATCTTTGTCTTTTACCTTGATACATAGCTGAGATTAATTTCAAAATTGAAAATTATTCTGGTATGATTCTCTCTCTCCTTTTTTTTTTAAACAACAATAACAACAAAAAAGGCCCTGAGACTGATCAAGCAGCAACTACCTGTTAATTGATGAAGATTCACTGTGAATACCATGATGTGCAGGAGTGTAAATCCATTTTACCTTTTTTTTTTTAACATTGAGCCTAAATGGAATTGAGGGCAACAAATCCCCCTTTAATTTAATTTTTTACATTATTTTGTATTCATCATTCTGAGCCACCCCAGAAATTGACTTATTTCAAGTCATATTTCATTTGTAATTTAGATAATATAAATACCATAGGCACAAACATTTTGTAAACGATCAATTTAGCAAAACTGTATATGAATTGGTTTCATGCTTTTCTGTTAAATTGACTTCTATTGTTCTCAAATGTTAAACCTGAAATGTTTTCTCCCTGTTCTTAAATACCATCTTCAATATTTTGGATATGTGATAACAATTTTTATCACTAATTATTCAGGTTTTGTGAATTATCTAAATTACTGTTTCTCAAACTTGGCAACTTTAAAATGTATGGACTTCACAGCTGGGGAATTTTGGGAGTTGAAGTCCATACATCTTAAAGTTGCCAAGTTTGAAAAACAGTGATCTAGATAAATAGTTAGGAATGCTAGACTGCTGAGACATTCTCTAATATGTATAAATTAAGAAATCGAACCTGCTTGTCTTGATATATTATATTTACATAAACATTGAAAATGAACGTTCACAAGATCTCAATAGAGAAGTCTGTATAAGTAATGAAATAATAGATTTGTACCCAGATTAGCTCAGTAGAATATATTGCAACAATTTCCAGAAGGATATACAGTATGTGTTAGAATAGAGCCTTCTAGAATAGAATAGAGCCCTCTTTACTGACAAATACATTATCCTTATATCATAATAAATGTGCTAGTCTTTAGGATGCCAAGGATTCTTTGGCACATATTACAGTTAACAGGGCCATGTTGAATGAGGAGTCCATTACCTCTGGAAAGACCAAGGTTTGGAAACATGCTTGATTTATACTTCTTTAGTGAGTGTATATTTTCCCATATTCAGGAAAGGAATCTCAAAGCATCTAATATAACAATTGTTTGTAAGGAGAAGAGGCAGCAAATTCTTCATTTATCAGATGCAAGAATAGTCAAATAAAACTTCTTTAACTAGTCCATATTTGTATATTAATGTATAGGAAGTGGGATTTAAATCCTAATTACATTTCATAAAGCAGCTCTGATCAAGGGTATTTATGATACAAGCAGATTTAAAATGAAGTGGGAAATCTCTTGTCTTAATAAAGTTATGCCTGTCTTTCTGTACTTCACGATTTATTCTCCAGGCTGCAGCACTAAATATTTCACTATTTAAATCTCATTGAATTTAGTTGGCCTACCCATCTCTACTTTGCTTCTTGCCTCTGGATGAAACATAAGACCGCCTTCCATTGTTAATTTGAGGGAAGGTAAGACCTCAGACCTCTAGGCATTGTAAAGCTGGCAGCAGCTTTATATTAGGGCAACAGTCAGTAATTTTGTAGACTTAATATGGGAATTTAATTAGTTTTTAAAAAACAAAGACAGGAGCCTGGTTGTCATATTAAATATTAAAAAAACCTGTAAAGTCTTGTGGTTTGAGGCTGAAACTGAGCCTTACAGCTCTTTGGATCTACAAAAGCATTAATCATTTTGCTGACACAAGGGGGGCTCAGTAGAGGTCTATGGCCCTTAGTGGAATTTTTGCAGGGAGAAAACCTTACAATCAATATCTAGAATCAAACTGTTATATATTTATATTAATAAGAGGAGATAATTGCACCAAAGATCATTAAATTCAATTGCAAACTGGAAAAATTAAAATTAAGCAAGTTCTAGTTTTAGCTTTGTTTTGTTTTTTCAAATCTTTTTAATTGGGCAGAAATAAATTAGCCAGTTGTGCCCACGTTAGCATTAACATTAAGGCAATCCTAGGACTGATGCTTTTTCATTTGTTTGTTTTTCTTCTAAAGGACAGTTACCTGTTCCCATCAAGCTTTTAAAATTAAAACTGCATCTGAAATTTGTGTGATGCATAGATATGTGCCTACAATAATTCCAAGTCCTTAGAGATTGCCCAATCTAGATCTCTGCAAGCATTTTTTTGCTTCTCGTGCTACATTTAAAATGCTTTAATCTGCATAGAAACCAGTATGCTTCCACTGGCATCAGAAAGAGTTCTCCTTGGCCATTTTCTTATTGACTTCTGCTTCTGTGTTTCTATGGCTCACTGGTGCTCTTGATGAACTTTCAACAAGGTGGAAAATTAAAATCTCACCTGAGCTATGTCACTGTGGCCTTTTCTATCTATTCTACTGCACCTCGGAATAGAGAGAGCTAAGCCCAAAATGGATCAAAGAGTCTTTGATATACGGTAGTATGGGTGCTATAAGCTAACTTTCAGTGGTGGCTGTCAATACTCAAACTACTTACTCAGTCTTGCTCACTCAGCACACTGTAGAACCTTTCTTTTGGCTCATTTCAACACCTTACCCTCTGCAGTACTAGTTGGAAAGCACAGTGCCTCCACATTCTCTGAGTATCAAACCCAGTCTCCTGGTTCTAACTCAATGCCTTTAACCACTGCACCAAACTAGGTCTCAGGGTTATGGTATTAGGAAGGATTTGTTTTATTTATTCTGTTTCAACTTCATCTTGTATTTTATCTTGTTTATCTTGTATTTTACTCATTTTTTTCCTAGGAAAATCGCATGAAAATATAATGTCCGATCAAAATGTAAGGATGCTATGTATTGTTTCAGATCATATTTTCACAGGATTTATAGTAATTGAATTTACCATAATACATTGAAATATTTACAACACATACAATGAATCTACAATAGTATTATTGACATCATACTCATCAACAAAATAGTAATATGTCTTGGTGTCAGTGTTGACACCAAGATGACAAACAATTGATAACAGATCATCCTCACTTGGAGTGGGATGAGTTCTTGACCTTTCCTGCAGTGCAAGTGTGCAAGTGTGTATAAGTCTGTTCCATACCCTTTTCTAGGTGGGTCCATGACAACTTGCCACAGCCAACTTGCTGCAGCCAATTCACAATGGCCAATTCACCTCACTGCTGTGGGACATGAGTTACACTAATTCGAAGAAATAATGGAATAGAATCATTAAAGAAAGGAGGGACAAAATGAAATATGAATGGCAAACATTGAAATAATTAAACTGAATTGTTGAATTGTTCCCCAGTGAATTGTCCCTTGGCAAGTTGGTCATGTTGAGTTGGCCACGGTGAATTGGCCATGGCAAGTTGTCCATGGTGAGTTGGCTACGGTGAATTGTCCCATTCCATTTCTTAGTTATGTGCAGAGCAGTGCATATCCTTTTTAATTTGCTTTGACAATTTCTGCTATGGTTTTCATATATTTTCATATATTATGGACATCAGGGATAATTTAATAATGAGTTAAAGAATAACTGGGCAAATTATCTTTCAGTATTCTCCATATGTGAAAAAGATTTATGTTTCCTATATACAGTTCTTTATTTTTTTTAACCTAATAGTATGTGGCTTGGTTGACTTGTTTTAATTATCTACTGCACATATAAATCTGCAAATCACTTAGTTCCTGTGTATATGGAACTAACTAATAACTATATATTTTAACGTGGGTCATTTGCTTCATTATTTTGTTTTGTGGACCCTTGTTCCGATGGTATTACTTTTTGATTATACAATAGTGATTTATCTTAAATGATCAAACTTATTCTTGCCCTCTGGTCTCCACCCAACTTAATTTGAGAATTGGAACGTTGTCGTCATGCCTATTTTTTCCCTCCACTTGTAGAATCTGAGTTCATTATATTCAGCATTTCTCCACCCCCTCTCTAGTATATTAATTCCTTGAACGTATTCGGTGTCTATGTATAAAATGCCAGGTGTGACAGAATCAAACATAGATGTGATGGTTTCCTTGTTTACTCATGTTTGATAGTATTTTTCTCTGTTGGACTCATGTAAGGAATGTGGCAGTTTAAAAGACTCCATTTTCAATAATCAGTGAACATCCTGTATTTGATAGTCCTATTTTTCTGAGGGCTTTTCAGAATGACAAACCTCAATTTTTCCAGTGTTGGTACTGTCAGTGTCATTATAAAGGCAACCATGGGCGAAACTGGGCAAGTATGAAATGGTAAGAATGCTTGAGGCAGGCAGGGAGATTCTCTAATAGCATGACTACTATTTTTCATTTGAAAACAAGTTCCTCTGAATTTGCTGCAGCTGGAAATTGTTGATAGTTTTCAACCTAATATTTTCACCTCATTCTTTTTTTTCAACTGAAAAAAAACCTGCAAATGTAGGCATATATTTCTTTGTCCTCCTTTAATGTGATAAGGCAAAACTTAATGTATTTGATGTATTTTCTTCAAGCCTGAATAATCTGCATATCCTGTGCAGTACAAAATGATAACTGTGTTGCATTATCAGTCCTTTAAAAGATAGTCCACTGTTATAGAATAACTTGACATGGTATTAGTCTTATTCTGCAGTTGAAAAATATCTCCACAGAACTCAACGCATCAAGCTCAGGTGCTCTGTGCTATTCCTCACACACTAATTTGGACTTGCAAAACATTGTTGGATAACACATGTGACCAACAAAGAATGTGTTTGTGCAAGCATGCAGATTCACACTTGTTCATGGTGCTTTTCAGCAGTACTTTGAAAACTGCTTTTTTCCAGGGCTGCCCTGATCTACTTCAGGGTTTAGAAATCTTGTGAGTACATACACAGTATATGGCTCGTCTCCTAGTATCAGCACAGTATAGAGGAGCACTAGGTCCACATAATGGTTTTATTCCCATAGTCGCAATCTTTTAAAGCATAGTTCTGCAGGCACTGTAGAAATATCACCGCCGAACAATAATTCCCAGAATGCTAATGTTCAGAGATGCTGAAGACTGAAATTCAGCAACATGTAGAGGAACACCCATTCTCCAACTCTAAAAAGTATTAGTTTGAAAAGCCATCCCAACATGTGCAAAGCTTCTAAAAGTTTCAATATTTGATGAAGTGCTCAATATTCAATAAAGCAGAAATGCTTCTTTATTCCCATTGGTATAAGTAATAACAAATAAATTGATTAACAAATGTATACAAAATAAACTGATATGGTAATTTTGGCAGGATGTTGGAGGTAAGCACTTTATATGTGAAGACCATGTGATCCCCCAAAAAATTATCTTGAGGGATGCTGGCAAGCAGTTCACACAACAAGAACTCTATTCAGCCAGCTAACTACTAAGTATGGCAATTACTAAAGTAAATCTTACATTTGAGAAACCTGTTCTAATTCATTTTCATTTCAGCTATCTCACTAATAAAGACATAGTCAGACTGGAATAATTGTTCCTTATCATACCTCTGTTGAAGTGTTAGTGTTTGCATATTCATCTCCAAAGCTTCTTGTTATCTACTAAGCAAGTTGTTGAATTGTCACTGATGATAAGTAACGTAGGAACGAAGAGAGGAATTTTAGGATGCTTCTGACTTGGGTTCTTCTCCCCCCGCATCCCCAATTTACAGAGCTCAAAGGGTGGCGTTTCTAAATTCTCTCTCTTCTGACTTCTGTTTTTCAGTCTAACAAGGTTCCCGTAGTACAGCCATCTCATGGGGTTCATCCACTCACCCCACTCATCCCATATAGCAATGAACATTTCAGCCATGGCTCCCATTCACCACACCTGCCAGCCGACATCAACCAGAAACAAGGTAACTACCGTAATTCTTCACCTCTTCTGTGATGCTAATCTTGAGGGGGGGAGATGTGCTTTCAAAAGTGTGTACTGTGGGGCATTTAGCCATAGTCATGAAGTTTGGGGTGCCTGCCACAGACATTTAGTTTCCAACTCTGTGCTTCATAGTGGCTTTTGCCCATTTTTACATACCACCTTCATGTGTCTTGGAAGTCAAACTGCATGTTTTGTACCAACAAACATATTCATTCTGGACAGAGAAATGGAATAAGTATGTAATCTTGGGGTTTTTTTGAGGCCATTTTTTTCACTTTCGGAGTTCCTCTGATCTGATACTAAACCTCTGAGATATATAACACAAAGTATTTTAACAAAAGAAGCACTGTGCTTTAATACTTAAGGATGGACAAGCAGATTTCAGATCACTGGGAGTATCAATAACATTTAAGTTTAGGAAATTAAATACCTTATTGCCTCACATCCTATTTATAATAGAAAAAATGGCACTATGTTCTAGTTTTCAGTCCTCTATTATAACAGTCAGTTAATAGAAATTCATATCTTCGGCTAACATATCTTGGTTAATCATGAGTCATTCTCAAGAGTTTATCTGAGTGCATTGGCCTCTAGAAATAGCTCAATCCACATTTATTGCATTGTCACAAACCCTAAAGTTATACAGAACATTTGTTGTTGGGACATTCAGATAACAGATAATCAGAGTTGGAAGGGAGCTTGTAGGTCATCTAATCCAAGTGAGAGATCCTACACCATTTCTGACAAATGGCAGTCCAATCTGTTCTTGAAAGTCTCAAGTGATGACGCTCCCACAACTTCTGAGGGGAAGCTGTTCCATTGGTTGATGGTTCTCACTGTCAGAAAGTTTCTCCTTATTTCCAGGTTAAATCTCTCCTTGTTCAGTTTCCATCCATTATTCCTTGTCTGGCCTACAGGCACTTTAGAAAACAGCTTGACCCCTTCCTCTCTGTGGCAGCCCCTCAAATATTGCAAGACCACTATCATGTCTCCCCTGGTCATTCCCAACATATACAAGTAGTCCTCAACTTACAACTACAATTCTGTTGCTAAGTAAGACTTTTGTTAAGTGAGTTTTGCCCCATTTTATGATCTTTCTTGCAACAGTTGTTAAGTGAATTGCTGCAGTTGTTAGTAAGATGGGTTGTTAAATGAATCTGGCTTTCCCATTGACGTTTGCTCATTAGAGGGTCACAAAAGGTGATCACAGGACCCCGGGACACTACAACCATCATAACTATGAGTCAGTTGTCAAGTAACTGAATTTTGATCATATGACCATGGAGATGCTATGATGGTCATAAGTGTGAAAAATGATCCTAAGACACTTTTTTTCAGTACCATTATAACTTTAAACCATCACTAAATGGACTGTTGTAACTATTTGTATTTCCATTGATTGAAAACCCAGTTTCAGGAAAGAGTGATGTTTTGGTAAAAAATATTCTAACCTTTCACTACTTTCCATTTCCTGACTGAACTCCAAGCATATCTTCACACTAGCTTCTGTAGGGTATATTGGAAAAAGAAATTAGGTACATTTAGGCTGAACTGTTTAGATCCGAAAATGATCTAATGATCTGCAAGAATATTATCATCAAAATAATGAAAACATTCAAGATCTCAGTCATGAGTCCTATTGCTTTTCATTTAGAGAATGAGAATTGCTTCTCTGAATCACTAGATTTAAGCTGCAAATTGTAGATTTGATGATATCACAGCTTTATCCATTTGGGATTTAATTTTTATGAACTATCCCACAGCATTTCAGTATGATTGAGTGAATTATTCAAATATAGTGAAGGCTAAAAGCAACTTAATTTGGTAGTGGTTCTATGGAGCTTCTTCAAAGCTTGTAATGTATGAGAACTATAGACCACAACTCAGTTCCTTGTGTTGTGACATCTTCCTCTGGTGGACTGATTAGTATCAAAGAATAAATCTTTAAAGTTTCATTATAAATTAATTTTCTCATTTTAATAATGGCTTCATTTGTGTGGTATTGTCTATTGAGTGATGGCATTAATCCATACATTAAGGCATATAATCCTGATATTTCTGCACTAATGAGAATATCAAACTAAATGAGACCATGGTACAAAAATATCAAAATTGAAATATGAAATGAACAACTGAGATGTTTGATTACTTTGTTTCTTATAACCAACTCTGCTGTCACAAGACAAAGCAAAAGTTAAATAACTGACTGATCAAAATAAGGATTAATGAATGTATACAGTATATGTTTTTGCATATACTTTTGGGACTGCTTTTTTAAACTCCATGGATGATTTTTTTCTTAATAAAATGAACTAAAGGATGCATTTTTAATATATAGGCAAGAAAGCTATAGATGCACCCAAGAATAAATGCATGACCCTCACTTTGTTTATAAAAGTCTTTGTTTGAGGTGAAATGGTGGTGAGAGCTAGAATATGAATGGAAATCCTTTTTCATTTATAATTCATAATTTATCCAAAACTCAGGTTCGTAGGCCAAGGAACTTTCACTTGCAACTTAATTTCATCATCTACTTTACCTACCAGTCTTAACACTGAATTACTTACATATCTACTCACAGAACTAACACAAAGACAGAGAATACCTGGCACGGTCTGCATAGATTTGTTCTAACTTGGCGTGGTCACAAAGGATTATATAGTAAATGCCTTTTCCTGTTAAGATTATCTTTTCATATAGAAGGAAACAATAACTCCGATCCTGTCAGAGAAGGTATTTTCCATCCCAGCAGAAGGAAAGCATATGAGAAAAGTGATCCTTTTCTTTTTTTTCTTTTGCATAGTGTCTTTCTCCCAATCTGATTTCCCACTAGAGTTTATGCATTTCCCTTTGGGTCTTCCATGTGCATTTTATCACATATGCTCTAGATGCAATCCATACCCACAATGCAATATTATGTTTTAGAGCATAGAGTAGAATAGAGTAGAATATTATTTATTGGCCAAGTGTGATTAGACACACAAGGAATTTGCCTCCAGTGCATAAGAAAAGTCTAGCACTAGCATAGAATTTAATAGTACAACATTGTCTTGTTTTTTTCTCTCTCTTCTCATTCTGCCTTACTTTGGCTTCATTTCACTAACAGGCACATGTTGCAGAAAACATACTGTCAACCTGTATTCAGAGATTGTACAATCTTGTATTGTTTTTGACTTTCCTAGACATTTACATTCAATCTCATTGCAACATTTCTGAATGAACACACCTTATGAGATGTAAAAATGCTCCACCCATAGTATTTCTCAGTATGTTTGTTTGGAACAGTCTTTCTTCCCCACTTCCACTAAAATAATTAGAAATTACCTGTTCATTTTCTCCCTAAGCTCTAAAATCACAACAAACCTGAATATTGAATATGGTTAAGCAGGCTGCTGAACACAGGGACTATGGAAGAGTGGGTATGAAACTGAAAAATGACTTTATCTAAAGCCCCTTTGAGTATTGTTTGGACATTGTTTTTAACAATGCACATTTTTCAGATATTGAGTTGGTCTCCCAAGATGTTTCATTGTCTTCTCCACACATTGAAAATATTTTTAGCATATCTAACCTCTTGGAAATGCTCACCTACTTTTCATAAAGAGAAGAGGGGAGAAGACAATTACTAATTCATAAGTTACTAGATGTTCCACAAAGGGCAAATAACTAAATCTGACAGGAAGTAGGGAGTGAAATAGTTCAAATCTTGCTTGGCTCTTTAGAGAATAAAACACAAAGTAACTTATTGCTTGACATTTTGAGAAACTCAACCAGGGATTTTAAAATTCTTTGTGAGTGTTCCTAAAAGACCATTTCTTAAAATAAAAACAAGCAAGCTTACTCAGAGAATGCAAGGCTCTTCTGCTAGCTACTCTTACTGAAGTGAGGAGCATAGCTAGTTACACAAGTTCAGTATGACTCTTTGTCTCAAATTATACCTCAAAATCTTTGGCAACCTATAAAGGGCTCACAAAATCAGTTTTACAGTCTATGCTCCCAATATCCAAGGCCATCAAATACACAGGCCACTGCATTCTGGACCAATTGCACTTTATGTATAACCTTTAAGGGCAACCCTATGAAAATGTAATACAGTAATCTAGCCAAGGATGCAGACATGAATTACAATTACCAAATTCTCTGACACCAGTAAGGGTCAAAATTGGTGCACCTGTCACAGCCAGGCAAAGGTCCCAGTAGCCATGTTTCTCCATCTATTCTTTTAGAAGAACCTGTAGGTCCAGAAAAATCCCCCAAACACAAACCTGCACTTTTGCAGATATTGGCTGCCCATCCAGAGTACACCTTGGATCAACAGAGAATCTGATGTGATTCTCTTCTTTTCTGTCCTAAGCTGCAAGTCCCTCCTTGTCCAAGAGATATAATGATGACCAACCAGGGCTCTATTTTGTTTCTGAGAAAATAGAAGTAGCTCTCCATTTTTCCTCTTAGTCAATTCACATCTCTTTAGCTTTGCTTTCTTTCAGACATACCCAAATACTTCTTTCGCTGGTTTCTCTCTCAAGCTCAGCTTATTCTGAGTTTTATTTTCCTGACACAATTCCTAAACTTTATGAACCCAACCTTGATTTTTTTTTCTTTAGTAATAGGTCTCTCTTTTGTTTCCTCTAGATGTTCCTTTTCCTCTGCAGTATTTTAGAGAGCCCTGGCCTAAATTTCTCCCATTTTTCAGTGTGATAAGAATATAATTAGATTTTCAGTAGCTTATTTTGTGGGATTTTCCCTCCTTCCTTGACACTTCTCTGTCAAGATTTCAGGCTGTTGGTTCTGATCTCTCTTCCCTTGGAGTAACCAATATCCACTTTACTGAACTCAAGTATACTTATCTCTTCAGACCTTCTCTTTTGGACATCATGATGATGATTCAATTCTCTTCAAATAATCACCACTTTCACTCCTTCAGCCAATCCATCTCTGCTGATAAGGGTTCAATCTAGGATAGTAAACCTGAATTGTTCTTCTTTCCTTCACCTTCTGAGAAATAAATCCAGCAACAAAGTGGGGGAGCTTATTTGGACTTCTAATCTTTGTAGATTTGCAATAGATGTCAGGATAATTGAAATCTCACAATATCACATTTGAATGTTTCTTTGAAGGACTGGTCATCTGAAGCAGAACACATATCATGCTAAAACACTTCATAATATGTTCTCTTATTTCACAATAACTCAATGAAGTATGCCTTCTCAGTATTGCATCTCTATACAGCACGTATTAAGCTAAGAAGTAGGAATATTTTTTAATGTAATTAATGGATAAATGAAGTAAAGCATGAATTGATAGACAAATAAGTAGAATTTAAAAACTCTGAGTCAAAGCTAATTTGTTGAGTACTGGCGCCAAGTAAAGCTCATCATCTTTTCCCACAAGAATCCAAGCAGGTTTCTTGCAAGCTTTCTTCATTTCAGCAATATAATTTAGGGCAAAAAGGAAGTCAGTTTCATATTGTTATCCTTCAGAATGCAAGTTTCTCCCTATCTACCACTAAATTTAGATCTTCTCTCCAACTATGCATAATACCAACTTTATCTTGTTTAGATAAATTGAAGGTTCCACTCATCTCCCACATTGCTTCCTTTCTTAGTTCTACCTTGACAATGTTCTATTCATTCTCTCTTCACCTTATTCTGGATATCCCAAAGTTGCCTTTTTCCAAAATGCAATGGGACTTTCTCCAGTTTTTTTCTTTGAAAACCTTTCACTTCTCATCCAAGAAGTTTCTTCAGAACTGAAGTCCAATTGCTTTTTAGAAAAAAGCACTTTTGGGACAACCATGACCTGGATGAATGTGAATTTCCATAGACATTTGCTCTGGATACTTTTGTCTCGCTCACTTCCTCTATGCCTCATGCCTCTATGCCCGCGTGCTTTGAAAAGAACGTTATAAATAAGAAAAGCCAAGAATATTCATCTTAATAATAAATAGTAGGAAGAACAAGTTGAGGGTAAGTAGATGAATTAACTAACTATTGAATGTTATTAAACATGAATCTTTTGATTCCATTTTGATATAAAACTAGAAATAAAGCTAACCTAAATTTCCTCATGTTTTCATTTTCTGATAGGTGTACACCGTCCTTCTCAAACATCAGATATTTCTGGTTTTTATTCCCTCCCTCCCAGTGGGGTTGGACAGTTAACACCTTCTGTGGGATGGTAAGTATTTCAGGTCTTCAGCTGAAGAACTTTTTTTTTAAATATCACTGGACATGTATTAATACCCATTATCCTTCACAGTGGTTGAATTTTAGCATGTTTCCTAGATTCTATGTTTATATCTCTGAATTCATATCGAGTGAGATATTGGTTCTCTCTCTTGCTCTCCTACTTTTTTTGATCAAATATTGTTGCACAGAGAATTGGAGTGCTTTCATAATTGAGCCCTCTGCTGCCATTCGGAAATAAGGAAAATCAGGTTGCAGAATTTAGATTGTTAACTAAAGCAGAGTACACAGCTTTTTCTGAGCAAGAGCTGCACATGGCTACTGAATGACTTGGCAGGAGCTGACATGCTCCAAAAAATAATAGTTGGACCCAGGAAAAAAACATGAAGCAATTTTATTTTATTTCATTTGTATTGAAACCTAAATTCAAATAAAGAACCATGCTTCCCTTTTTATATTAAACTTTATAATCTAGTAATAAAATTTAGAATTCTTGGAATACAAATATGACCCCATGATTTCTAATTACACATCTCTACAATAAAAAAAATATGTGAAGATCTATGTAGCTGTTCCATCATTCCTTTTATAATTGATTTTACAAGGTAATAAAAAGATAGAAATGGTAAGAAACCCGAGAAGCTTTTATTGTGATAACTAAAATTATTTGTTGATTGTAGAAAAAAAAGCATTCTTTGTAAGCATTATTTGTAAGAATAATTCCAGATAGCTAGAAAATACTGGGAAGGAAGGAAGGAAGGAAGGAAGGAAGGAAGGAAGGAAGGAAGGAAGGAAGGAAGGAAGGAAGGAAGGAAGGAAGATTCAGTCAATATATGCATTCATTTAATTTCTGTTGGACTTTCCCCCACTCTGTTTAATCTATAACATCTCTTTAGTTTCATGGATGTGGTGTGGCAGAAGTTTATTTGACTTGAATAATGTGGGATTCCATCTCATTTTGATTCACTGCCATTTCTGACCTTGAAGACTGACGGAATGTATTTGATGTGGTGAAATAGCCTTATGAAATATGGTCAAGTTATGCCTGAGAAAATGCTTGCTCTTTAGTTTTTCTGAAATGGTACAGTAGACTGTCATTCTGTTTTCTCAAGATTCATCAATATTGTTGGGAAAACAATATTTGGTCATCACCATTACTTCTCACCACAACCACCCTGGATGAATCAGCTTTTAATGTTAAGATATTAATATTCTGTAATGCAAACCCTGAATAATCTCCAGTTATGAAGATAAATACCCAAGAGTGGAGATTAGAGCTACCTTAAGAAGAATAAGTGGCAAGAAAAGTATACTACATTGGAGTCATTGATTGAAAGCCCATTGAAATCAGTAGTGTTCTAAACTGATGTGTTGACTGACTTGAGTTTTTAGGGGTATGTGTCAGTGCAAATCTTCAAAGGATCTTAAACTGCACAGATTATGAGTCATCAAGTCAATCCACAGTTTACAAGCTATGTGTTGTTGTCTGCCAGGAATTTCACAGCCCTGCAATTTTTTCTAATCTGAGAGAGGCAAAAATGCATGATGTTTATGCAGCACATAATGTAAGTGCTGTCATATAGTATAATGTCGATTTATCTTGTAATCTATACATTTTTCTAACTTAGCCTGAATCAAGCATAAGATCAGAAGGCAGTATTTTTTCCTGATTAACTGATTGGAGCAATGCAAATTGGGATGGTACCCTGGCATTGAAAGGTTAAGTGAGATTTTTTTAAAGTGAAATGCAGTCATAAACTGCCCTGCAAATTAAACAGTAAGATATTTCCTTACCAAAGAATGTAGTTATATTCACAAAAGAAGAAATGCTTAACGCTTCAACTTAAGTCAAGGTTGATTATTTAGATTTCTTTCTCTCTTTTCCTTAAAATACTGTGTTTGTCCTAAACTGGTTACATTGTAGGTGATGATTAACAACTCAGACAATAAGAGAGGAAAAACATTTTAGAGTGGATTTAGAGAAGTATTGCCTAGAAATATTGGCAAGGGGGCAAATACAAACATTTTTTAAATATGTTGAATGGATAAAGAAAAAAAACCTCCCAAACAACTTTCCCTCTAAGTAGCTTTGACTTCAGCTCCCATTATCCCTGCATTTCATAGCTGATATATTTTTGGATATAAAATATGATCATTGTGGCCCCTTCCATTTCAATTGATAGTCAGCAGAGAGAAATTCCCTCTTTTTAATGTTGTGGATGAAAACCTCAAACAGTTGCATCTTTGGACACTTCCCCTGAGGAGCCTGAGCCCATTTGGGAATGGCTCCGGAGCTCTGTGTTCCCATGACATCAACAGTGCCTGAGAGCTGTCCTGATTTATTTCTGGCTGAGTGCGGTATAATTAAAATTGCTGCTGTTATTTAATTTTTGCTTTATGAAACAGTGGCTCCATTGCCCACTGGTGGAAGATCTTACTCATTCTTGCCCCTGGCTCCTGAGCTTGAGCCTAGCTAGGCAATTCCCTGCTCAGAAATCCACACAAAGGGAAGAAGAGTGGAATTGACAAGGCCTTTGTCAGTTTCTCTTACCTCTTCTGTATCAAAGGAGCTAATGTGAAAATGCCAGACAAGCTGCTTCTCCCCATCCTTTGTCTTTATATGGAGTAGGAGTGAAGGGATCTCTCTTGCTGCTGGACCAGGAGCAACTTGAGGCAGAGAAGGACAGTGCAGGGGTTACTCTGTCTCCTCCTAAGCCTTTCAAGGGAAGAAAACAGGAGTGGGTGGCCTTCTAAACATTTGGGGAGAGGAAACAATGATACAGTGGAAGTGTTTGAAGAACCCATTTTGATTGTAGCAAAATTAAAATGAGTTCATAGCATGTAGGTATAAAATTGTCATCTCTGAGCTCGGCTATAAATCTGTGGGGGGATAAAAGGGCTAACAGTACAAATGGCATTAAGTATATTTCTCTTAAAATAATAGGTTAAGTTCCACATCATGGCACCTAGTCATGTAGTTTAATCTTTTGGTTCTATCAGAGTCAATGCTGTCTTCTCTAAGTCTCATTTAAGCTCAAAGAGAACTATTGGTTGTGTTAGCTGGGGAATTCTAGGGGAAGCCCAAATTGAGGAAGGCTGAACTGGACAAAAGAAGGTGTACAAACAGACACACACACACACACACACATTAACACCAACTTCAGCTGAAGTCTTTATCTAGACTGAATACTTCTTTGATCATTTTTAATCTGCTTTTTTAAAAAAACAATTCTGTGATCTGGTTTTAATCCGACACCTTTGCCAGCACAAGAATTGTTTGCCTTTAATTGCAGCACATTATAACACATGAGAAATTATAGCTAAAAATATCACGTGGATGTGCCTAATTTGTGGCAGGTTTCATCCAATGAACTGGATTGGAACCACTTGGGTAGCCTGCCAGGAAACCAAGAGTTTAGATAACCAAAGTTTTATTGAAGAAGGTTAAGAAGCCACAACTAAGGAACCATAGCAACAGTCGGGATTCAAGAAGTCCGTATACTGAAAAGAGTGTTCAGACCTCTCGTGTTTCTTTCTTTCCTGCCTCATGCAACGGATTGCCTGGCGCTCTCTTTTGTGCAGGCTGGCTTGTTTCCATCTCTTCTTGATCTTTGCAATGGTCAGATTTGCTATCCTATTGTTTCTCACAGATTGGGTGAGAATTAATTCTCCCAATTTGACCACTCTTCAGAAATAATTCTATGGAGTGTTCTACTTGCACTACGTGCAGGCTCAAAGTCACATTAAACAATAACTGTACTGGCTGCCAATACACCATCAGCCTTCACTTGGTATTTTCTACTCCCAACCAGAAAAGTACACATTAAGAAGTGGGGACCAATTTTATTTGGTTGTTATTTCATTGGGATAGTTTTATTTATGCCCAAATTCATTTTCTCATAAACCCATGTATAGATTGTGGTGTGTGACAATTGGCACCCATAGGCAACAATCCGCCTTAACCTTCTCGGTGCACCTATATGCCTCGAAAACCCTACAGACATCATAATTGCACAATGCTATTTACATGTGAGTTACCTTCCATGTATTTCTTAATCTTGCCCCTGTAAAAGTGGCTCATGTGCATCCATCAGTTTGCTGATCAAGCCTTTTATCCCAGAGAACTTCACACAGTTGCCTGTATGGACAAACATGACGAATGTTCTTAGTCCTTTTTATTAAAAAAAAAGGTGGGGGGGCTTTCACCCAAGCAAAAAAACTGATCTCCTCCCTTGATATATCATCCTTTGCAGAGCTTGGCAGTGTTCATTACATTCAAATCAATTTGGGGAGAAGAGATGGAGAAAGAGGGAGACTCCAGAATCTCTTTTTGCCAATAAGGACTGGTATGATAGGCAATGGCTCTGAAGAGAATAGGTTCACTGTTCTAGAAGAAAGCTGACTTCAAACACATACTATGGTTGTAATATAGCAAGAGCTTTTCCTGAGAAGGAAAAGATTCAGCAGGAATGTCTATGGAGATTCTCCATCATTCAGGTCATAGTTGCCTCAAAGGTGACACAAGGAAAAAATAGTCCACTTGCCTTTTGAAAAAGCACCTTTGAGACATTCAGCAGAAGTAGCCTCACAACCTGCCAAGTTAAATGGAGAGACTCTTGAAGAACTATCCAAATTACTTAGAATCTGATCTTCAGTTGTTTTGCATTTGATGCAACACCTCTTCCCTAAAAAGTCTTGTAACTATGAGCTATGAACTCACTTAGATGATGTCTCATTATTAAGAGTTCTCCCCCTTCCTGAAACTATGTCAACTTTTCAAAATCAGTAGAAGGAATTTTGATGGCGCTATATTGGGAGTGCTGGGAATTTTGATGGGGCTATATTGGGAGTGTTCCAAATAACAAAGGGCGGGGGGAGGATTTTACTTTGTCTGAACTGATTTGGTGGTTTAATATATTTTCAGAGGGTTCCATTGAAGCATCTTGGGTCACAGAGTGACCAATTTCCACTTGGGGATTAGAGGTCACGGTTTTCTCAGCCCTAAAGCCAGAATGCTAAATTTCGAAGCTCATTTTGGTTTCCTGCTGTAGGTCTTGGCTGGTTCATATCATATTAAATTACACTTCCAAATTCTCACCCTATAAGGTCTCTCTCAAGATTGAAGCTAAACTCTGATTTAAACCACGCTGACAATGATAGTTAACAGTAATGTTAATGCTAATGCTTTAAGGGATTCAAAGTATTCCAGACAGATTATTTCAGCAGGCCTGATAGCAGCACTATAAGATTATTCTCACTTGTTGAAAGAACAAAGTGTTTCCTAAGATCCCTTAGTGAGCAGAACTGATTTAGATCATGAACCAATATAAAACATGGTTTAACCACTGCATTTCACTCAATTAATAACTCTTTATTAGATGACTGTATTCAAACAGTGGAACTAATCCAGATGCAGAGGCGAATCAAAGCCAAAGGAAACAATATAAATTAATACGGAGGTTTGTGCATCTCCCAGTGGAACAACTTGCCCCCAGAAGTTGTGAATTATCCAACACTGGAAGTTGTTAAGAAGACAACCATTGGACAACCATTTGTCTGAAATAGTATAAGGTTTCCTGCCTGAGCAGGGGGCTGGATTAGAAGACCTCCAAGGTCCCTTCCAACTCTGTTATTCTGTTCTATTCTGTTCTGTTCTATTCTATTCTATTCTATTCTATTCTATTCTATTCTGTCAGGGGTCTCCCAACCCCGAGTCCATGAACTGGCACCAGTCTGTGGCATGTCAGAGACCAAATTGCGGAAACAACCAAAGCCCCATCCATGGAATGCAGGCACCATGTGAAGCCACACCCCTCTGGTCCGCGGAAAAACCTTTCTCCACAGAACCAGTCGCTGGTGATCAAAAGGCTAGGGGTCACTGTTCTAAGTTACTGGACTTTAGTTTCTAAAATTTCTAGGTGCATCACCAAATATTGGGGGAGGAATATCCATGGAAGATATCTACTTGGGTAAACCTGTGAAAGCCTATATTTTCTACTCTTCTTCTTCTGAACCTGTTATCTGTTAATTTCAGTGGATAATTTTGAGTTGTAATGACTATCCCTAATCATCATCTCTTTCCTACTCTTGCAACCATTTTTCTTTGATTCATATCTTAGGTCACATTTGTCATCTTTATCCGTAAACTTAAAACCCCAAATAAAAAATATTTTAGGGTTAGGGTTGCGTTAGGGTTGGTTGCACTTTTCAGGGGAAGAATGTAAGGTTTGAGATAAGATAAAATGATACCTACACTTTGAAATTTGACTTTATGGATCAGTGTGACTGTACTGATTTAATTACATTGATTCTCTTTTATTTCTAACATATTTCCTAACAATTCCTAAGTTTTCATGCTTCACTCTCCCCAGAGCGAATTTGCATTTTTAGCAAGTTGTTTGTTACAGTTCCAGTGGCTTTTTTGCCTGTTCAGTGACTTTCAGTTCAAGCTTTTTCAGTTTCTATGATAAATTTCATTTTTTTCCCCCCCAGCATGTACTGCATTTGCAATATTGGCCATTCATCTAACTGGAAAAATCATGTTGGAGTTCTTCAGAGTCTTCTGACTTCATAAGTCTGGACAATTAGATGTCAACCACATTGTTTGCCTCATTTTCTTTATTACAATTTAATTAAGTAGCTTTAGCTCAGTGAACGTTTATTTTCCCTCATAATCAGAACTCTCCAGTTATACTTGCCTGTTTTGCATTTAATTTATTTATGTGCATAATAGGACCTATGTTTCTAAAGAATGGGAAGTCTTTATCAAAAGGTTTTTTTTAAAGAATTCATTTCAACCCATCTGGATTTAAGAATCCATAAAAAAGATATATTTCATAAATGCAAAATCCAGAGTGTGCTGATTTTGCAAGGTTGATGATAACTCTCAAAAGCTATGCTACTATGCTTCTTACATGAATAAACAAATAATAAATAATAAATAAATGAATAAATAAATAAAAGCTACAATTTGAAGGACTTCTCTTTACCAAGCTTCTACTGATTTTCCACACAAAGATGTGTACTTTTATAGGTTTCAAACCTGCATTTAATCACTATTTTCATCTACTACTTTGAGATATGCATTATCCTAATTGTTCTGTTCTTCTCTGGTAACACACCACGAACATGCACGCATTTAAAAATGGTTTTATTTGGCTTTCTGTTCTCTGGAAATTATTTTAACAGCAATTTGTCTGTTTTTGTTAGAGATTGGCAAGATCTCATTTGAATTATTCAGATGAAAATTATCTGGCTCTGCTGATTAGTTATTGTGCAAATATTATGTCATTGTTACTTGGCATACTTTTTCAGATGTTAGCCCTCCTCAAATAGCCATACAGGTGTAACCATTTTCTCCAACAAATATTTTTCACAGAAAAAATAGATGTAGAAAACCCATTTTGCTTCTCTGCTGTCTTCTTGTCTTCCTTTTATCTAGACATCTTGTTTCTTCTATGGTGACTTCAAACTTCTGGTATCCTGAAAAGGGAAGTAATGTTGCCTCCTCTTTAGGTTTTCTTCCTATTGGCAACATATCTAGGTTGAAAGGGAAGCCACCTTGTCTTTGAAGACTCTAAAATACAATAATCTAGGTGTCATTTATACTTTTCCTTTCCTCCCCCGATTTAAACAGTTTGATTTCAACCTTTCTGAAATAAGTTTGAATACTCACTTAGTTTTTCTGCAATTAAGAATCGCAGGTGTGTTCGGGGGTGGAACATAGAAAACTGGGACTTTAGTATAAAGACTTAATATTTCCTTCTCTTTGTGCCTCAATTCTGGTATTGATAACTATGTTAACTAAGAAAGAAGATGAAGACAATGCCAGCAGAAATAGATATTACTGGTAGTTCTGTGGATGTTAAGGTCGTATCATCTAATCCTTCTGGTTTCAACCTATATGTGTCTTTATTTTTTATTGTAAGGCCCTAAGCAAATTTTTGCTCAAATAAAGATCTAGTGCAGTGGTTTACTAATTTGCACCAAAACCTCTTTTTTATCTTCCTTGTTTGGTATAGTTATATTTATTGATGTTTTCCAACATTTTGGAAACTCATATTTATTCCATATTTATTAGTGTGCAACTGTTTGCCCTCCTGCTTTGTTGCCTGTTCTATTTCACTTTCCAGGGGATTTGGTTTTTGAATATTTGCTTGCTACACAAATGTTTGTCATTTCATAAGCATCTTTGTAAAATATTTCGTTCTAGAACTTCCACATTTTTTTTAGATTTCTTTGCCTCTATTAGATCGCTTGAATAATGGCTGTGTATATTTCTGATTCTGATTTTCTTCACTTGTTCTTTTCATGACACATTATTTTATTTGGTGACATTCTTGATTGAGATAGCTTCACTTGTCCTTTCTTACTTGAAACTGAAAATCTACATTCAGTTGTTGTATGCTTCTTGTTACCCAAGGCTTTCATTCTCCACCTTTCACTAGCTATTTTGGTAGCTTATTCTGAAAGCTCTTTTAAGCTTGAGCACCCTCAAGCCACCACCAATCTCAGGGTTCTGAGCCACTCTTTGACCCCAACATGCCAGTTGGCAGAGCTAGGTCTTTACATCCTTCTGGTGGGTCCAACCTCACCTCTAAAGACAAGATATTCCATAGGGCAGGAGCAATGGCAGAGAAGGCACTTTTCCTAAACTCTGCCAGTTGAAATTCTTAACTGGTAGGTCTCTAACCTATCCTCTCTGCCTGATTGTGTGGGACAGGTTGATGTAACTGGAACAAGATAGTTCCTTGGGTGACCTAATCCCATGCCGTAATGAAGGGCTTTAAAGGCAATAACCAAACCATGAATTGGACTTGGAAGCAAACTGGCATCTAGTGCAACTCATGGTGCAGAGGTGTTCCTTGCACAATCCTTGGAGGCCCAAGACTCCTCATGTAGCCACATTCTGCACCAGCTGCAGTTTCCAGATACTGTTTAAAGACGGCCTCATGTAGAGCTCATTGCATAATCCTTAAGGGAGATGACCAGGATATTATGTAGTTAATGTTCTAGTGTATAATCTGTATTTATATTGCTTAAAATAAATATTAATAACAAAAAATAATTCTGTTCACAGAACTCTTAATATTCTACTTCTTGCATTATTGTATTTGCCCATTTGAAATCTTCTTGTTTCTTTTGCATTGTAATTGTCCATTAATAATACTGCATGGCTCTGTGTTGCATTCAGTACCACTTAAGATTTGCCATAGCCTATCTCTTTCCCCAAAGAGGTAGTGAATCCTCTTTCCCCTGTGTTGTAATGAATACATAACCTTGTGTAATATTCATATTCATTGAAAATACATTAATTTCAATTGTTATGATTTACTGGATTATAACTGAACACATAATTATAATTATTCTTTCCATTTTGTTGTCACACCATTGCCTTTGCTATTTTATTCCTTCTTACGGTCTCATGCCCTGAATATATCATCTCATTTAAATTTAACTTATTCCAGACCATATAAAATCACTCTTTCCTTTATGTACTTCTTTTCTTTTCAAAATGTTGAGGTATATTCATTCATGCATTTCACATTCTGTGGTTCCATTGCATATGTTCTTGTAAAATGGGAAGTCTCTTTCAATACTAACACTATTAGTGCACATTTTTCCTTGTGGCTTTGTCTACACCTGCAGATCTACATCTATTGAAGTTTGATGATCTTCCCCACAATTAAGACATGCTTTCCAGCCTTTTGATCTTGCCACGAGTTTTCACCAGCATTACTTTCAGTATGGTTGTTCTTATATTTGAGATAGCTGAGCAGTATATTCTAATTAAATTCTTGATTCTTAACAAGATATTCATCCCATCATAATTAAGTACAGCTCTGTGGTCTTGGATTAGCATTTTCCAATCTTGGCAGCTTCCAAATGGATGGACTTCAGATCCACAAATTCTCAACAATAGTCATGCTGGCTAGGAAATTCTGGCACTAAAAGTCCATACTTTTGGAAGGTACAAGGTTGGGGAAACACTATCTCAGATCATATTTTGGATTAAAATAAGAGTAAGCAATTTCCTCCTAGGTGGAAGGCTTCAAATGTGGTCTGATTAGTTACTAAAATTACTAAATCTAATTACTAAAAACTGATTAGTAATTAGAGCAGATACTGATACTTTCTCAGAATTTCACAGTATGATCCACTGCTTCCTAGGTATTATTGCAAGCCATTATCTGTTATGTTTTCTACAAGAGTAGAAAAAGTATAAATCATATATTTTTACATTTTTTATGTGGAGGCTTCTTTCTATAAAGAAGAATCTACTATATTGTCCTGGATTCAATTGAATTTTGCAGAAGCATTCCCAATCCAGTCCTCTGATCACTTGTCACTTCATGTTTCCCTGTGATGTAATGCTCAATTATTTTTGCCAACTTTGCATCCCACACACAGGTCTTGGCTAATAACCAAAGATACATGTATTTGTTTGGCATTTTGCTAAGAGCACACTGGGAATGTGCTTGGATTTGGATTTGGATTTGGAGTGGGGGTGTTTACAATAAAACTCAAGAGATTTCAGCTCTTTTTAGAAAGGAAAAAAAGTCAACATGTGCAAAGCTAAACAATGTCTTTCGCTATTGAAATGTAATCTTCTGTAACCGTTTGGAGCATGGTTGGAATAGAGCAAGTTTGTAAGTGTAATTTATGTAAGAGAACAAATGATAAAACTGGTGTCATTTCAGACTGACCCAAGAGCATCAACTAAGAAATGGCTTTGAAACGTTCTTTATTTAGACCTTGATTTCTAATAGTGCAAAGAAGGCATGGATGATAGAAATATTTGTCTGGATTTCTAAGAATATTAATTTTGCGTTGCTTGTTTGCACCCAAGTGACTAGACTGGATGAATCCCTTGATGCATGGGGCAAAGGGTTATGTCAAACTCTTTGCCTGATTGGGTGGCTCAACCAGGAATGAAAACCTACTTCTTTAGCCATGTTTCAAAGCTAATCCTATAGTCATTACAGGTAGCTTTTAAGCATTGTTGGTGGAGTTCTAGAAAAACTCTAGAGAAAATTCTTCTCTACTCATGTCTACATTTAGACAGAAGCCAATGAGTAACAAAAAGTTTTCCTTTCCCCAACATACAAGTTCCCACCTTTAGCCAGCTATGAATGCAGACAAAAAAGGGGAAAAAAAGGTATGCAGGAAAAGTGACATGGGTGTAGATGCTTTATAGCCTCTTTCTTCCTGCTCCCAGGCAGAGCCAGCCTGTCTGCCCTTTCCAGTCATGTGGATTTAGACAGCCCTATACGTCGGCGCTCTCTGCTGGGGCTACTTTCTCCAGGTAAGTATAAGCTGCCTGAGGCAGGATATGTTGCTCTGCTTCTGTTGCAATTCAAGCCATGAAAGTTTGCAGGATTTAGGGAGAAGTTCTCATGTCCAGATGGCAGCAAGAGGGAAGGAGTTCTCTTATTTTAAGCAGACAAACTTTTCGGACCAAAAATAAATAAATAATTGGATGACTTTCCAGAGAAGAAACACAGTTTGGCTGGGGTCAACAATAGTAGGACAGTAGAGAGAGAGAACCCGCACAAGATGTTGCAAAGCCAAAGAACATGTCTCTTATTGTCAAGTATCTAGGAATGGAAATGAAGGAGAGCTGAAAATGCTCTGATGAGTTTTTATTGTCCAAGTTATTTAAGCTCTCTCAAAAATGCTTCTTGTTATATATTAGGTCCTCTTTCCAGATTTTGAAGCTGTGCAGAATTTTGCAAAGGCTCTTTTCTAAGGACTTCAGTAGAATGACGATGCGTGTCCTTACTAGTGATTCTTTTTCAAACTGTTCTGGGTTCTCAAAAGAGAAAAAGAAGCAGTATCTTGTTGGCTACCTTTAAAATAAAATTGTCTACCTGGTGTAGCTTCGAGAAATAATGGACTTCCTTACAAGTTTGTTCAATTAGTAATCTTTAACAGAAGTAGAAATTGGGCAGACAACCTGGTGCATGCAAGCTACCAGGTTCTCTTCCTTATGTGCTGCATCTCTTGAGCCCATTTTCGCTTTTTCTCAATTGCACTTTTGTTCTGCTGAGTTACAGAGGGTTTACACTTTTCCCCTCATTCCACCAATATCCTGGTGGCCACCAGCTAGTATCAAATACTAGCTTTGCTTCTATGGAAGTGTGTGGCAACATGATTTGCAACAGTTGAGGATTGCAATGCAAGTGTGAGTGTGCTATCATACCAGACAAATGCCTAGGCTATTTCTATTTCTCCAGCCACACCTGAGTGATATGCAGATTTCTCATACAAAACTTTAAAAAAAAAGACTTCAGAAGGGAATACATATTTGTTATGGGCTTTCTTGATCATCACAAAAGAATTCGATCAATTGGCTGGGATATGTTCCACTTGGTTGTAAATTTGGGGGAGTTAATCGGAATGATCTGGATGCCAAATTTATTTTCTTTTTACTTGAGAAAATAAATATTTTCTCTTTACTTTACTTTACTGAGAAGGTCCAGCTGGAATATACATTAACCTACAGGGAATGTATGTGCAAGCACCATTCATTGCATTTCTCCTCTGGCTTCTGCTTTGTATTGTCCTAATAAGTCTCTTGATGAAGACATTCTGGGAGTTGTAATGGGGAAAGGCACATCATTATTTTTACTATTATAGTATTATTATGCCATTACCTTAATGTTTACTCTGCCTCAGGCACCTGTACCTGTCTAAGTATCTTAATATTTAAGATAAATGCATTACAGACCTCCTAGTTATCTGGTGGTTTCATTCTTTGCCACAGCAGCATTCCCATTAACAGCAGAGAATGAGGCAGATTTTTCAGACAAGAACGCACACCTTGACAGATAATGATCAAGCTTCAAGCTATGCCAGTAGATTAATATCAAGCATCATTTCTTTTTGTGCCAACAGAGCTAATGAACAGTTGGTTGTCTCCCATGGGCAAATCCGCTGTCTCAAGCTTTAGTCATGATGCTCAGTAAATTGACAGCATCTTTCTATAATGCTGAAAGTATTCTTCAGAACTGGTGAAGAATGTGCAAACGATTAGCCTACGATCTGTTTTATGAAAACTCCAGGAATGTGACCCTCACTTTCTAATATCTCTTTGTGTTCAGAATTACTGGAAAAAGAGAAAGGGCCATTCAATATTTGTATAGCAGTAAAGCCACGGGCTCTGATGCAGATCGTAGGAAGTTAGGCTAAGAAATTCTTGGCAAAGAATTGGTATTTAAGCCAAGTCTAGGTCCTCACCTAAAATGGACTTAGTCATCCAACAGCCTAGTTTCCTTGGCAAGAACAACTTGCATAAAATAATTATTGCAAAGAACTGAAGCCAGAAAATCAGCATAAAATTTTCCCCACCCCTTTTTTATTTTTCTTAGAACTTAAACTTGAGGTACATGTAAGGAACTGTTAAATACAGCTCTTTAATCAAACAGCAAATTAAGTCTTGCAGTCTTTATTTAACTACAGGCATTGTAAGAAGAAAATACCAAGTTGGAGTTGGCGCTGCCTGACTCAGCATTGCCATAAGCTTTACCAAGAGCTGTGTCAAAGCATTCTTGGGTGTCCTCCATCCAGGAAGAATGCTTCCCTTACAGAATTTCAGGATAACCAAAGATGATGGCAGCAGATGGGAGGTTGTCATTTTGACATGTAACAGTTGTGTTAGTTTGCTCCAACAGCCATTGTAGGGAAAACGACATCAAGCTAGAAAGTGCCACCCAGTGCCACCCTTGTCTCACAATTGTTGAAAACCAAATTCAAAACCAAGTGCAGATTAGCTCTTGGCTGCCATTGCTGTATTTCTCAGTCTAATTCAGAATAGAGCAGCTGAGTGCCCAAGGATCCATTATGCTGCAGTTCCAGAAGAATTTAGAAACCCAGGCTTCTGTTAATATTGTGCTGTGTCTCTGGAAATGTTAATCTACAGCAAACTTTGCTGTTACACCAATGTCCACACACAGTTCTGTGAAACAGTCACTCTCCACATCTAGGAACAAGTCCAACTACTGTACAAATCCCATTCTAATGTAATGCATTAGAAGTCCAGGCAGTAACAAATCTGTGTTATATTGCAGGATTACACATCCTTTGATGCTTAGCTCTGGAATGCATGCACCTGGCCTCTCACACCCGGGCATCACATCTCCATCTGGGAAACAAGAAATGGATCATTATGACCGAAGCATGTAAGTAGCCAAGAACTGGGTTGAAGATTTATAGGTACTGGGCCATTTATTTATATGTTGCGTTTATATGCTGCTGAATCTTTAAGACTTACAGCAACATAGTAAGACACAATAAATTTTCCACCAGAAAATAAATGTACTACTATGCACAACAAAGACAATGTAGTTTTCAATTTACAACCATTTGTTCAGCCACCGTTTGAAGTTGCAGTGGTGCTGAACATATGGTACTTATGAATGGTCCTTGAAATTGTAGACATTGCAGAGCTCCTGTGATCATCTTTGGAAGTCTGGCCACATTTATGACTGCAGGGACACTTACCCCAATCTTCTTTTTTTTCTTTCCCCCATTTCTGCCCTTTTGTTTGTCCTGCACAGCAGCACTCCTTGGCAGTGGTGGCAACCCTGGGGCTGAAGTAGAGGTCTGAGGCCTTCAGCAATTTCAGTCCAATGGCCCCCCCTCCTCAGTTCAAGCCCACAGCCGGTGGCACAGCTCAAAGCTCTTGCCACCCCACACTCCGCAGGTTCTGCCACACCCATCTTTTCCCTCCTGCTAAAAAGGTGTGCCCAGCCTGCCCTATGTGAGGCAGCATCTGACCCTGCTAGGCCTTCTTCTAGAATCTACTCACACTATCCTTCAAAAAGTGCATGCTGTTCTTATGATCCTTCAGGATGCCTCAGAGGCTTTGTGAAGCATCACAAGAACGGTGCAAATGATTTGGAGAACAGCAGGCATGGCCTTCTCATGAATTTTAGATCATGGGTCGCCAACCATTTGGACCTCAAGGACCACCAAACTCATAATTTTAAATCCCGTGGACCAGAGACCCTGGGAAAATCCCCCCAAAGTCTGCAGGAAAATTTCCCATCCCGTTTTCCTATTGATCGATCATTCTTTATTTGGGATTGCAGGATACCATCTCCAGTTCCGTTCTCAAGGGGAGAGAGAGACTTTTGGCTTCATGCAAGGAAAGCAGCAGAAGTCTTTCTTTCTCTCCCCCAAATTCTACCAAAAATGAATCTTTGAGAGACTTGTCGCATCTTGGAGCAGGATGCATTTTTAGGGTCCCAAAGACTCATTTCTGGCAGAGTTTGGGGGAGAGAAAGAAAGACTTTTGCTGCTTTCCTTGCGTGCAGCCAAAAGCAGAAGAAGAAAGAAGTGGAAAGAAGCAGCCTGGTGGCCAGGCCAGGCACGTGAGACAAGGGGGGCAAGTTCCCCCCTCCCTTTCCCTCCTCCCCTTACTACCTCGTGTTGTTCGCAGTGCAAGTGATGCAAGCCTTGTGTTCCCATAGGCTATGTGGGCAGCACTAGCCTGGATTATTGCTTTGGGGGTGACATTTCTCTGCGGACCACCAAAATTTTCTCATGGACCACCAGTGGTCCCCGGCCCACTGGTTGGCGACCAATGTTTTAGATGGGTCACAGAAGCTGGGAACTGTGCATATTATTCGGAGAGTGGCAAAAGTGACCTCAAGAAGAAGACCTTCAAACCAGGCTAGGCACAACTAGTTAGCTGCAGGAAGAAGAAAATGACAAAAATCAGCTGAGGGTAGTATGACCAGTGAGCACAGGGCATCAGGACTGACAGAAGTGGCAGAATACAAAGTGGCCATAAGGGCAGAGATGGTGGGGGGGGGGGTGATAAGAGGATGGGAGAATTGAAGAGGAGGCAGTTCCAAACTTAAGGGACTAGGAGGGACCAAGCTGGGAGAGGCTTGGGTCAGTTGGTAATAATGGCAATGGGGAGTGCTAGGATTGCTTTCACTAAATGTCAGATCATGCTTTATGACCACATCATTTATCAATGGAAATTCTGGTCCCAATTATCACCGTAGCTCAAGAACTACATATAATTAATAATAATTAATATCCAAGTAATAATTATTAATATCCATCCATAAAGATCCTCCGGAGAAGTTCAGTCTGTAAAAAGTCCCTGGAAGGCTGTCTCAGAAGGGGCAGCCATGATAGAAATGCAGTACTTTCTGACTTCTGACTTCCTCGCTTCACAGAAAACTTGTCATAAGTTGCTTCTCCTAAGGCACAGGTGTCAAACTCACAGCATCACATTGCCGTCATGTGACATTTCGTGACAGTTTTCACCTTCACCAAGATGGGGTGGGCATGGCCTGCATGTGATGCATCTGGCCTGCAGGCTGCCAGTATGACACCCCTGTCCTAAAGGAACTTCTTTAGGTGGGAGGAATCTGGCAGGAATAGGTGGTCTAATATGTTCTCCTGGCATGCTCCCTACAGTTTCATCTCTCAGAAGAGCAGCTGCTTCTTCTCATTTGCAAAGCCAATGTCCACAAGCCTCATTTTAAGGGTTACAGATTGGAAGGTTGCACTCTGCTTGTTACTCATCAGACCTAATCAGGCACACATCTGTTGTAACAGTTCAAAAACAATATCCTCCATCCTACCAGGCAAAGTAATGAACATGGTGGTTCCTACATGAATATTTCATATATCAGATTAACAGAGCAAATGAATTGAACTGGATTGATTTGATAGGATGTTTTGTAGAATATTTTGGACCATGGAGACCCCAAAATTAGATCTCCAGTGATAATGTCTTAGAGTTGACTACCATTAGAAAACATATTTTGCTCTTCTAATGTTTAATCTTTGGCTCATCGTTTTTAATCCTACACTGTCAATCCTTATTGTTTATTATTTTCTAAGAGGCTGCAGTACTGATGTAAGACCCTGTATTATCAATGGGTTATTTTTCTCTTTCATATCAGGAAATCACAATCAGAACCAAAGAGAGAAAAGGAAGCTAAGAAGCCTACCATTAAGAAGCCTTTGAATGCTTTTATGTTGTACATGAAAGAAATGCGGGCAAAGGTCATTGCTGAATGCACCTTGAAGGAAAGCGCCGCAATCAACCAAATTTTAGGAAGACGGGTAAGAGCACAAGTGGTCTGTCTTGTTTTGATTGATATATAGGCATTAGGAAAGGTTCATAGTGAATGAGTTGTTCGGTTTTTCAGAAATTCTGGATTTTAGCTGTAAACATTATTTGCAGCCAAGATATTGCTCCAAATGGATTGGGAAAGAGGCTAGAGAAAGGCTCTGAAAATTATCCTCCTGTATAAGTGTATAGTCCAGCTGTATAGTGCAGAGGTCTCCAACTTAAGCAACTTTAAGACTTGTGGACTTCAACTCCCAGAATTCTGGCTGAGGAATTCTGGGAGTTGAAGTCCACAAGTCTTAAGGTTGCCAAGGTTGGAGGCCCCTGGTATAGTGGCCTGATTGATGGGCAGTTTGCAGTATACCAACACGCTTTTCCATAGCTGAGATCTGTATGGTTTTGCTGCATCTTCTCCATATTAAGACTTTAATGGTCCCTGTAACTGTTTCAGTGCATTTGGGTGGCCTTTGAAAATGTAACAAAATTTATAATAAAACTTCTGCACTGCTGCAGAAAGGACTGCTTAAGAAAATACAACATACACACACACACACACACACACACACACACACACGAGGTGGTATTCAGCAGGTTCTGACCAGTTCTGGAGAACGGATAGCAGAAATTTTGAGTAGTTCGAAGAACCAACAAATCCCACCTCTGACTGGAGATTTTACAGTATCCTTTCCCTGTCATGCCCACCAAGCCACGCCCACAGAACAAGTAGTAAAAAAAATTTGAATCCCACCATTGACACACATACACACACATTTTGCTTTTTCCAGTTTGTTTTAGGAAGGTTGTATAGAAGTCCCTGCATCAGCAGATTATGAATTAGTTTTCATTATCCTTGACTTTCAAAAGATGTTAGGAAATTCAAATTGATTATTTGTAGATCACTTTCTACATCTAAAATATTTTTCCCTCCACAAAGTACGGCTCCACACAACACTGTAAGGCAGAGTGCCAACTATTGTCATTTTGGAGAGGGGATGTAGCATGAGAAATGACCTGCCAAAGATTGCTCAACTAATTTATTATAGCTGAGGAAGCTTTTTCATTTTGGTTTTCAGAGACCAGTGATCTTTTTAATTTACTTTTTTGGCCAATCATATAATTTAACTTTCAATTTTGTCCCAAATTCTGGTCTTGATTTTAAATAGTAAAAACAATTGTTGGTGAATTTGGTCAAAATCTTCTATTCCTAAATTTGGGTGTTTTTTTTTTTAACTACGTGCAAGGATTTCATTTATTTATAGAATAAGAGATTGAATTCTCTTTATTTAATAAACTTTTGTTGTTGCTTCCTCCACAGAGAACTTCAGTTTCCATAAAAACTGATAAGCACAGGCATATGCAAATGAATAACAGTGACTGTATTAGTAATCAGTGATTTGGGGATTTGAGAAACGAAGAAATGCTAAAATAAAATTGCTACTGCTGCATCTTTTTTTCCATGTTCTGGTACAGAAAACTCGTAGGTGGAAGGGGGAAATGGAGCATTACTGTATCACAAGAATTGAAACTGTATTGTTTTTCCTGCTGGCCATTCTTCAGATTCACTGCTGTGAGATGGTGGCTATATAAATTGATGTAATTAATAAACAAATGTCTAGAAGTTGTAGTTCAGCAACATCTGCAAAGTCACTAATTCCTCGTTCTGCTCTGCTGTGTGGAAGATTCTTCTTTCATGTGCTTATCAAGATCAGATGTATGCAACAGTGTTTCCAAATACCATAGTAAAGTTAAGGGCTGAATCTTTTGAAATATGTTGATCTTCCTTCCACCCACCTTGCATCTATGCAATAAATTAGATGTTAAAAGAGAATTAAGATTTCTAGATATATTTTAGATCTTGCTTAAGAATGTGGCTGGTTGCTGCTGATGGGAGCTGAAATCTACCAACACCTGGAAGGCAACAGTACCTTTTTCTGATCTCAGAATGTGAGAGCGCTGTAAATTTCTTGGGTGCTCATTGTTTTCTATGGTTCCTTTTCAGTGGCACGCATTGTCACGAGAGGAGCAAGCCAAATATTATGAACTGGCCCGCAAGGAAAGGCAGCTTCACATGCAGCTCTATCCTGGCTGGTCTGCAAGAGATAACTATGTGAGTATTTGGGATCTGTGGTGGTGGCAGAGTTTGTGTAGGACACTAGATATTTTTGCTTCATAAATAACTCCAGGCTTCTTCATCTTTGCCATTAATGGCTTTCAGTTATCTGCCTTAGTAGTTTGCAAGTGATGCCAACCCAGTGAGAGACTTCATTGAAGACTGGTTTCAGAAGCTTTAACTGGATTACCTGAATTATGTATAGTAAATGTCATATGAAACTGGTAGAAGTGGTAGAAGAAGACCAAGCAATATTGATGACAAGAATATTTTATTTTGTATTTTACCCTAAAAATGTTTTGAGCTTAATATTGAAAAGAACTTTTCTAAGTTCAATGGGATTCTCTTTTCTGCTGCCCTGCCATCACTTTCTCACTATTTATTTATTTATTTAAAATTGGGACTCGGGGCGGTGCACAGCTGAGCTAAAATTGATACAATTACAAATATAAAATTAAAAATAGATTAAATTGTATTAAATTAGTGGCTGGAGAATTAAACTAATAAAACTCTAAAACAGGGTAAAAAATTATAAAACTTAAAACCATTCCAATGATACTAGGTCAGACCGGCTTGCTGGAAAAGATGGGTCTTCAATGCGCGCCAGAAGGTTTGCAGGTCAGGGATAGTCTCTGGGGGTAACTCATTCCAAAGGGAGGGTGCTCCCGCAGAGAAGGCCCACACCCTGGGGCCGCCAGCCGGCATCTCCCAGCTGACGGCACCCCGAGGAGGCCCACCCTGTGAGAGCACACTGGTCAGCAGGAGGCCGACGGTGGGAGCAGGCGGTCCCATACAATATATTGCAAATCATAATTCACACATACACAAGCTCCTGGTTTCAGATGAATCCTTCTCAAGGGGTAGAGGAGGATTGGGGGAGGGGGAAGAGAATTGACAGCAAATTGTGCTCAAGCATTAGTGGTATCATTGTCCAGGCACTGGGAGCACAAGGAAAGGTTCTTTCATTGAGTTTAGGATGTGAATTCAATAGGTTATTATAATTATATATAATATTATAAGCCAGAATATTGAGAGTAGATTAAACTCTACTGTAACTGCCCTTCAGGCACTGGTTTCAGCAGGATCTTATAACTGTTAACTTCAATGCAACTCAAAAAGATGTTCAATGTATTTAGTGCCATTATCTCTATTTTGCCATGAGAATGGATGATTGTGTTTGTCCACAATTCCTCTGATTGGGTCATAGACCGACATATTGGGAAAGGGGTATTCTAAAATATGTTGAGTATTTACAATTGGGGGTTTACAAATCTGTGCTTTTTGATCGGTTTCTATTTTGTACACTTCATTTTCTTTCCTAATTTGGTTTCCTGTTTATTTATTTTGCCAATATATATGACACCCTGCTGAACCTTATCTTCCTCTTCCCTCCCCCTCATTTCCCCAGAATAGTATTTGGGGCCTATTCTCTTAAACTAATTCCTGCTGGGATCTATTATTTCAACTTTCATTATTTGTTTTTTCTTCAAAACAGCAGACCTGTAAGCATTTCTTTCTTTGCATACTTTTTGCATACCTTAGCATAATTTTCTGTTTTTTATAGAGCATTTTGACATTAATTGTAATTATTTCTGACTGGGTACCTCAGATTATCTAAGGCAGAGTATTGCTCCATCTCTACACATCCTTCATTTTGTTTCATTTTTATAGTCCCCATTCTATCCAGACAGAATAAATAAAACATAAAGATGCTTTTCTTTCTTATATTTACACAAGATGCTATTTCCAACTTTTGAATATTGATTTTAAAAATTGTGGTATTTTCTTTCTCCTTTATTTTTACCTTCCCTTTAGCTTTTACTTGTTTCATTCTATCTCTATCCTCTTTTTTACTCTTATTACTTACTTTTCTCACCAACATGGTTTTGTTTTCTGTATGCTATTTGTTTTATAGTAAATATTCCTTTCCCTGGACTTTTTTCCTTAATAAATCTCTATATAGTTTTTTTAAAAAAAAAACCTTCAGATTTTGGCTACTCATTTATCTTCTCTATTTGTCACCATGTGGCTTCTTCTCTGTAAGAACTATATATTACTATCCTTTGCATTGACTTCCATTTATTTTATTTTATATTTTATGCCTCTGCCCATAATTTATGGTTCCCACAAGACCTGCATATCCCCAACCTTACCTTGATTTACCCAGTGGTCAGAAATGTATCTTTTTTTCCTGAACATTTACCTTTGACTTCTGCTACCTTTTTTAATTCTCCGTCTTTTCTCTGTCCCTTTTTTGTTGTTGAGCTTGATGCTTTATGAGTAAAGGGCCACAAAACATTCTGCTATGAAATGTTTCGATCTCAAAAGAGATTATTTTTCCAAATGCTCTAGGTTCACCATATGACATTCTGAGTATTCAGAGAGTATCCAACCTTGAAATGGGCCGTTCCAAAAAATGATCTCAATTATCCACAGCCGATTTTCAGATTAGAAAGAATCTGAAATCTTTGAAGCCCCCTATTTCACAGTCAAAACATTCCATTCCAAAATGTTTTGGAAAATGTGTCTTTATGAACAACCAAAATAAATGGCATCTTTATAGTTGGACACACAATTAGACTGGATTTGGCATTTTTATCCACCTACTGAGTCCTACTGAGTCCTTGAGGACCTGGGATAGGCAGATGTTCTTGTTTAATAACATTAAAGGGATTCTTACAAGATGTAAGCTCTTCCAAGTAAAGCTGTCTCTTGCAATTGACTGATGGTGACTTTGTCAATGCTGATAGTGTTCAAGTGATGGTTCAGATGTTTGGAATTGCGCCTGAGGTGCCTATTACTATTGGTACTATCTTTGCTTTCTTTTGCTACAGCCTTGCTTCTTTTTGCAGTCTTTGTATTTTGTGATTTCTCTCCAATTCTTTCTCTTCTATTCTCTGCTTCCAGGTATTGCAATATTTTTAGTCTTTTCTATCAATTGTTTAGTGTTGTGTGACAAATGCTTGTCTGTATAAACTCTGAAGTTCCAGAGGACTTTAGCTTCTTCATTTGCTATTAATTTGCCTGTTTTATTGTTCCATCAGTTCTTGTTTGCAGGCAAGTGATATTTTTTACAGATATTCCATTGCACCATTGTTGCTACTTTGTCATCCCATTGTTTGTGGTCAGTCTGCACAATCTTCTTGAAGCAGCCAATTAGTTGGTCCCTGTTTCTTCAGCTTCTTTGCAGAGACAGCATTTATTCTCTATTGCCATCTTCTCAATTCTGGCTTTTGTTCTTAAAGTGTGGTCTTGTACAGCCAGAATTGTCTCTTTTTTCTGCACTTTAACCATTACCTGATCATGTTGTTATCTGCTTTGCCTGCTACTATTTTGTGTGTCCTGGCCATGTAATATTTTGCCTTGCTATGTCTCTTTTCTATTTTTTTATTTGATTTTTCTTGTAGGCCAGTTTGGTATCTTTGGTATTTAGTAAACTTTCATGGTATACTAGCTTCAGTGCCTCTGCTTTACTGTCTTTCCAATATTCTTCTAATGCGCTTTTCCTCTTTTTCAACTGCCTATGTCCTTGCATCATTCCATACTCACCTATGCTTCTTGGCAAGTAGACGGTCATGGAATGTTTAAAGGACACCAGACAGTTAAAAAAGAGAAGAGGGGCATTGGAAAACTATTTGAAGGACAGAGGAGGCATTATTCAGTGCTCCTTCACTTAAATGGGATTGGACATTAAAAAGCTAAATTTCTCCTGACAAGATTGCCTCAAGAATATTCAAACTATGTAAGTGATAATAAAGGCTACATCCTTTTTTGAAGTTAAGCAAATGTTTAGGTGTAATGCCTGACTAAGATACTTAAAGATACTTAATTCTTGTGGGGGGGAAATAAGCAATTGCTTTAAGGTGGATCTTCACAAAATACAATGCCTTGCCTTGAAATTGTATAAGGATTTAATTTTTAAAAAATCTCTTTATTCATTAATTTATTGCTGTCATCAAGAAACTATTTATTTCCTCCTCATGCTGACAATATAAAATTGGTTAAAAAACAATCAGGCAATAAGAAGAATTTTTTATTTTAAATTTACATGAGTTTGAATTAGATTGTGCCCCATCAAAAATAATGAAAATTACAGTGGGGAAAAGGAGAAAGGCTTTGGTAGTATACTCAAAGTAAATAATAATCAGAAATTAATGTTTCAAGTATAATTAGTATAGATGAACATGTTGGATTTCTCTCTCTCTCAACAACATGCTTTACCTTATTATTCTTGTGTGTGAATATTTTAACTGCATTCAGGCAGTTTAATATTGCTAGATCTAAATTGTCCTTAGTCCAGAGAAATTGCTGCAGACTTTCATGCAGATAGTCCTTGCTTAAGGACTCTCACAATTGAAATAGGAACTCCATCATTATATTAAGCAAGAAATCACATGCCCACTAAATCTATGACCTCACTTTTGCCATGGTTGTTAAGTGAATCACTTTTGATCATTAAGCAAGACACCACTAAACATGATTTGTGATTTTATTGCCATTGACTCTATTTGTCAGAAGCTGGCTGTAAACTGTACAAATGGTGATCATATGACTGCGGGGAAACTGTGATGGTCATAAGTTCAAGGACCAGTGTGACCACTGTCAAAACAAATAGGGCACTTGTTATGTGAGAATACTGTACTTTTCTTTATGCAGGTCTACGGAAGATCTAGATCTAAGTTAATAATTTACATTGCATTTGAGGATGAACACTTCAGGGAAAATATTCCTTAGAAATCTGGATACATCTTGTGAATAGTGCAAAAGGGATGGGTTTCTTTGCAGTATAATGCAACAGGGATGCACCATTGCATATTTTGTAGCAGTTCACTATGCAAAAAAAATCAAAAAGAAACAACAGAAAAAAGATTCATATCTGGATATAGCTGCACTTGACTTCATCTTGAAATGTAACAAAGAAAAAAAATCATTAAAACAATATTCAGAAATAGATAAGCTACATCAGGCTTCTTTAAATTTGATGGTGCCTTCCCTGATGCTTATCTCAGCAGATTGTAACATGTGACTTTGATCTCAGAAGTTAAGTATAATCAGCTCTGGATAGTACTTGGAAGAGTTCCAATAAGGAATTCCAGAGTTGTTGACTAGGCTGTGAGTTTTTTAAAAAAAAAACTAAAAAGAGAGCCACAACATTTATAACACTGCTTAGAACAAGGGTCTCTCCAACTTTGGCAACTTTAAGACCTGTAGATTTCAATGCCCAGAATTCCCTAGCTAGTGAATGCTGGCTGGGGAATTCTGGGAGCTGAAGTCCACAAGTAGAAGACTGCATAGATGTAGTTAATTGGTGGCAAGTTAAGTTTAGGATTATCTACTTTTATTTACGTACATCTCTATTCCTTCTGCAAAGGATTCTGCAAAAGAACCTAAACCTTGACTGAATTTTTGACTGAATGAATCAGCACAACAATGCTTCCCCACCCTAAATCTTTCAGAAGGAAAATGAAAAGCCCAGAAGATAAATTCCATAACTTTGGTCTGAGATCTTATGGCTAAATGTAAAAGAAGGATTCTGCACATTATACCTCCAGTTCGTTTGCAATCTTTCCTTTAAATTTTCCCTTACTTCTCTGTTTACTATTTTGCTTAAAGAATCCACTTTTTCTTCAGAGGAAAAGGCAATCATTGGGCATTGATATGATAGAAATTGTGAATGCAATCACATGTAAGGATGCAAGTGTAGGCAGGCAAATGTCCATTTTAAATCTTGAAGATGTGCCTAATGTCATGCTCAAATTATTAGGGTCAGTTAACTATTTCAGGACAGACAAATAGTGGTGTTGTGGGTAATATGTCAGACTGATGGGAGAACCTATGTTTACATGTAATTATGGTTACTAGATGAATTTGGTTGGCACATGGCTGGCAGATGGCTTTTTACTGGCTGATGATGCTCAAAAGTAGAGCAGCAAAACCAGTTGCCTTAACCAATGGGTTGGTTTAACATCCCTTGCATATATAAAATAAAGGTACTATCTTGAGATGGACAAAAGAAGTTTATGCAGGGACTGATTTCTGCTTGCTCATATATGACTGAAAGGCTAATTGTGGAGCCCTGGAAAAATGTCTTCACTCTGATGAAAATTAACATTTAGACAATTATGTATTTGCAGGATATTGTTGTTGTTTTTTAAAACTGCAATAGGAACTTGAAATAGCATAAATAAGTAATATATGGGGAACGGCTGTTAAATTATGTCCTTACCTGACTTTGTTTTAAAAAAATATTTAAAATAGGTGTTTCTACTGCTTTTTCAGTTTTTGGACCAAATTGCTAGCAGGAAGCTTGCAGTTTGGAAAGCAAAACAATGCACACTTGTGTGCATGGTCTTTTACTTACACTCAGAATCTCTCATGCCTGCTCATTTTTAAAACCTTTGGAAAGGCCAATAACTGTTAAATTAACTTATGTACGCCTATATTTATTAGCACATTCCACCAAGTGAGAAATTGATTTGTTTTTCTCGATGATCTAAAACAGTGGTCGCCAACCAGTGGGCTGGGGACCACTGGTTGTCCACGAGAAAATTTTGGTGGGCCGCAGAAAAATGTCATCCCCAAAGCAGCCCCCAAAGCAATAATCCAGGCTGCTCCACCCACATGGCCCATGGGAACATAAGGCTTGCATCGCTTGCATTGTGAACAACACGAGGTAGTGAGGGGAGGATGGAAAGGGAGGGGGGAATTAGCCCCACCGGGGCTGCTTTTTTCCGCTTTTCTTCCTTCTTCTGCTTTTGGCTGCATGCAAGGAAAGCAGCAGAAGTCTTTCTTTCTCTCCCCCAAACTCCACCAGAAATGAATCTTTGGGACCCTAAAATGCATCCTGCTCCAAGATGCGACAAGTCTCTCAAAGACTCATTTCTGGTAGAATTTGGGGGAGAGAAAGAAAGACTTCTGCTGCTTCTGCTGCTTTCCTTGCATGAAGCCAAAAGTCTCTCTCTCTCCCCCTGAGAACAGAACTGGAGATGGTATCCTGCAATCCCAAATAAAGAATGATCGATCAATAGGAAAACGGGATGGGGAATTTTCCTGCAGACTTTTTGGGGGATTTTCCCAGGGTCTCTGGTCCACGGGATTTAAAATTATGAGTTTGGTGGTCCCTGAAGCCCAAATGGTTGGCGACCCGTGATCCAAAACACTTTAACACAACTTTCTTTAATCTGGTGTTCCAGATGAAACCAGCTTGGACCACAACTTTCAAAATTTGACTGATTTGCCAAATTCTGACTGAAAGCCAAATCCACTTCTTCCAGAAGGCATCCACTTTGGAAGATTAGCAATAGCCATAGCACTTAGAATATACCTCTTCATAGTGCTTTATAGCCCTCTCTAAGCAGTTTTCAGATATTGTACCCAACAATTTAGGTCCTCATTTTACCAACCTCAGAAGGATGGAAGACTGAGTCAACCTGGAGCCAGTAAGAATCGAACTCCTGAGAATGAGCAGTGAATTAGCCTGCAACACTGCAGTCTAAGCATTGTGCACCATAGCTCAGGCAAAAAAGAGACTTCTGTCTCCATAGTATGGATTCAGAACAGTTTGTGGACTGACCATATCAGTCTTGTTCTTAATCTAACAATGCTTATCAATATGACCAGCTGACTTAAGATCATGCATGTCTTTCACTCTTTAGTCAGAAATGTTATGATAAGAATTATAGTTTTTTTTTTTACAACATCATTTTTCCTCACATCTATCAACAGGAAGGGAGAATTGCTATTAAAAGTGATAAATCTTAGAAAATATTCTCTCATATCCTTGAACCTTTTATTGGCAAGCAGCAAACTTCATTAGTTGATATATTCAGTCAACATATGTTTGTTTCAATTGTTGGTGTCCTAAAAAAAATCCAACTACTACTATACTTTGTCTTCTTATTGGGCACAGTTTCTTCCTATTTATCATTTAGGGTGTCATGGCCTGTCCCGCATTCTTTTTCATCCTTCTGAACATCCACAGTCGGAATTCAAAGGAACTGATATTGTTTCTGACTTTTAGTGGAGACTATATTTTCATTTCTTGCTCTTGGTTTTTACTTTCATCCAGTACATTTGATAGTGCCTTTTCTTCTGTATACTTTTTTTTTTTTTTACTATGGAGCTTCCTTTTTTAAAGGGTAGCAATTTGAGCTCCAACTCCATGGCTTTTTTTCAAGGTTTGCCATACATTTGCATTTGCTGCGAATGTATTCCAGCTTGTTTTCAGAAAGGAAGACAAATACCACAAACATTGTAGGTCACAATTGCAAATTCTTGTTTGTTAATCTTCAGGTTATCTTCATAAAGCGCTTCAAGTAGAAAAGCTTTTATTTTGTTGCTGTTCCTTAGGCTCTTACATTATTCAAGTACAATTGGCTTAGAGGTAAATTGGTCGAAATCTCCCACAAGACTCTCCAGGCAAACTAGTTTACTAATCTTGTATAACCTGCCATCTTTCATTAAAAATGTTTCTGTGGATTTTTAAGATTAACTGATTACTATTATTAAAGAAAAAAACCAAAGCATTATTAAATTACCCCAAATTAATCAGTGGTTTTTCTTTAGTGGAAAGAAGGGAATGAATAATTAATAAGAAGGCATTAGTATAATAAATATATTTTACAGGTAAATTTTATTATTTTGAAAAGTGGTGGACAGTAGAAGCATTGGGCAACAGAGAATTGGGGGGGGGGAAATACAATGCAATATATTATTATTTATATCTATTACCTGTCCCCCGAAAGTATCCTTATCTTACAGCTTTTTGTAGTAGTGGACATGGCTTCAATATTTTCTGCACTTGGGGAGGGGAAGCAAAAAACAGTTTGTATCATGAGTTTTTACAAAGCAGAAATTAGTATCTCATAGTAATTGTTTTATGTTCTCATCTACTGAACATAATTTTAGACCTCAGGTCTGTGCTCATCCACGTGGCATCAAATCTCAGCACAGACTCAGTAAAACTGACTTCTAAATAAATATCACATGCTATTTAAGGGTATTCATTAATAAATATATATAGTGGGGAGGGATACAGTTCATCCACTGACCTGGCAAAGATGTAACTTTTCATCTTAAGTCCAAAGTTAAAATTGTGATAAAAGTGTTTGAAACTTTTTCTGGAGCTACTTTACTTTTGGCTCCATGTCCAATGTAAAATTGGATTAAATAAAAGGTTTAGATTAGAGAAAACAAACAAAATCTTCACAATATATAATTCTATCCACTATTCTTTAACCAAGTAAGACTTCATGTTCAGCATTCATATGCTGCATAAAATAAATGTTATTTCCAGCAGAAGGCAAATGATTTGTTTTAGTAAACAGTGATAGTGAATTCAGTTTTTGCCTGGAATGTGGTAATGGTGTCCTGCATACTTCCTGATGTGTTCATATGCTTATTTTTTTTTCCCTGCTGTCCATAGCTGCTATTTTAACCCTTTACCCCTTGCTCTTCAGTCTTCTTCAGGCTCTCCATCCCGTGATCACTTACAGTTTAATTCAGGGCCCCTGGAATTCAGCAGCACTTCCTGGCCAGCTTCTGCGGCAAGGGTAAGCGAATTCTGCAGCAAATGTCATTCTGCATTATGGCAGTGAGAGTCTGAAACCATCTGCCACTCATGCATCCACCTAACCCAGCGTTGGCTGCAGAATTCCAGGAGCCCTGAGCTTTTCCATGGCCATAGAATTGCTCATTGGCTTTGGAATTTCTTCATTGGGAGGGAACAATCAATATGCCATATGATTTTTCAGATGGCTAACTTGTGTGTCAGTGGAAGTGGGTTGACACTCCATGCCAGCACTTTTGTTATTTGTGAGATGAATACATCAGTGTTTTGATATTTAATCAAAACTCTGGAATCACAGCAAGTTTCTACTTCTCCGTTTATATCCTTTCCTTATATTGTTCTGAGAGGATATAAACAGAAGGCCATGATTTTGAATCCCGCGGGCCCAAAAATATATTGCTGTAAATCATGTTCTTCATTGTATGTCTTAGGAGGGTAATTTAGGGAAAATGCTTAGGTTTATAAGTTGGACAACAGGTAGCAGAAACAATGTACTTATAACCAGTCTTTTCGTATTAGTTTTACATTGCATTGGATATGATTGAAGTTGGAAGTGAAGACCCAGAAATAAGAAAACAACATTTTCAATATTCAATTTTCTAAGTGGCAAATACCTTCTTGTACATACATGCATAAATATACACAGAATGCAGCAAGTAGGCAATAGGTTGTTCAGTGAAGAGGAAATTATAATTTCTGAGGTACAATTGCATCTTTAATACCATAAGAACTTCCCTTCTTGGGCAGATCAGGGGTCATTAAGTGCAGCATGCTGTTTTTTAGAGCAACAGGATGGATGCCTACAAGAAGACTACAACCAGGAAAAGTAACCTGTATATTGGCTACACCAAGGTGAATAATAAACACAGATAATACCCAACTGCAGTCCCCAGCATTTGGGGCTTATCAGTGTATATCATTGATATTGATGTAGTGGTTAACCTTAGAAACCAGGAGGCTTGAGTTTTAGTCCTACCTTAGACAAAAAGCTATCTAGATGTCCTCAACCCTGGGAACCAGACAATGGCAAACTATTTCTAAGAAATCTTGCCAAGAAAACGTGTCTAAGCAGTTGCTAAGAGTCAGCACTGATTCCAAGGCATCCCAGAAACATACAAGCACCCAAGTTCATCATCCAAAACAACATTAGTATTTACATATTAATGATGGTAGCTGGTGTTTTCTAGCTTTAATCTTTCCTTTTTACAGAATTCCTTCTCTTCCTGTTCCACCTTCATATTATATCATTGCAAATTTATATAGCTTTCTGTCTCATCCAACAGGACAGAAAGCCATAACATTAAATCTGAAACATCAGCACCACCATTATCACTTTCATAATCCAAAGCCTATAAACAGAACAGTAACAAGGCAAAAAAAAATTATGATAACAGTTTTGATACTGTACTTTTCCTTTGGGAAAGTATTTCTTATACTCTCACTGACAAGTGATGCCCTCTTGTGGAAGTAATGTTCTTGACATCTAAAAGTATGCTTTTGGATTTTTCCTTTGGCTACCTAGTGGTAGGACTAGAATTTTAATTAGGAACAGTGCTGAAAAGAAATGTGACAGCCTTGGTATGGTCCACTACTAGCCTCCCTTAATTATTCCTGCCATATGAAACCTTCAAATTTTTATGAATCCAAAACTCCATGCCTTTTAAACTGGGCTGCCACTGGTTTTTCTCTGAAGAACTTCAGCTTGAATGGTATAATTTGCAAGGTTCAGATTTTGGGAAGGTGGCTTCTTCCCTCCTTAATGCATCCCCTGCATCTGGCATTCCTTGTCAGCATCCTGGATTGACCATCTCCCCATCCACACTACTAGGTAGAATCTCCAGTGGTGAAAATTTGGAATGGAAGGGGAAAGGGGGGAAAATGCTTATAAAATGCTTTGATGGGAACTACTTTTTGACTGGCAGAGAAGTAGCAGCTGAACTTTAATTAAAAGTGTCTGATCAGATTTTATTTGAATGAAATGCAATCTGCGAAGGCACTTGGGGAGCACATCAGTACTCCCTGTGGGATAATAGTTGCCATCTTCATATGGCAGAATGTTTGACTCAGGCCTCTAAAAGGAAACACACACACACACACATCCCATCACCGTGCACTTTTTAAATATAGCACCTAGGAATACTTCCACCTTCTTTCCATGAGATTATAAATTTTTCAATGTTGGAAAGAAAGCCCCACTTTTAGGCCTTGACTTGCCTTATGATTTTAAGCACAAGGACCTTTCCAAATCAAGGCCGTTGGTTTGCATTAAGAACGCCTGTCTATATTTTGACTGCATTTCCATTGTACAGCTGAAATGTAGTTTTGTGTCACAATTTAACCATGGAGTTTTCCAGTTAGCAATAACCACCAACTTTGTTTTAATTGTGGGCTTTGGGAGTTTTACAGTAACTTGGCCTCCTGATGCAAGCAAAATCAGTACTGTATGGGTAGAAGTGTGGGGAAAACACAATCTGGTTTGATTTTGCCTGCTTTCATCAGGGAAGCGGGGTTTTTGTGCCTAGTTAATGACAAACATATTTAAATGTTGTTTGAACTTAAAATGGAGCAGTCTTTGTTTTGTCCAAAATTGCAGTTGCATCTCTGGCAGTTAAACAAAGGCTAAACATATTTACTCCAGAGTAAGTTATACTCAGTGGGAGCTTGTTCTTAGCAAAATATCCTTTGGATCAGGCAGCCCAAACCTACAAGGTTGCATGCCTTTTAAGCTGCTAGTGGTTATAGATTTTATACTCCAGAGAATGAAAGTTAATATAATTAAAATGTTAGTATGTAAGCATGATACATATGAAAATACAAACAGGCCCTAGCTTTAGGACAGATGTCTTCATTTGTAAGCGGATTTGAAATAGTTCTTGAGTCTGAAGTTGAATATTTAAATGTTGAATTATACTATTTTATTTTGTTATGCTATACTATAAACTGAAACAAATTTCTTTCTATCCCATTACCTCCCCCATTTTGCTTCTGGATTTTTTAAAAGACTTTTTCAGCAGATAAAAGTATTTTGTTTCACTGGGGGAGAAATTGTGCACATGATGATTGTGCACCAGCAGTGCCTCAGCATGCCTGCAAAGGCAATCCTTTAGTTATCCAGGCACAATCATCTTCTGCATTCATTACCAGCTGCTTTTCTCCATCTCTCCTGGAAGAAAATGGTTCAGTTCCAGAGTACCTCTGGTGGAAGAAGTGTAATCAAAAATTGTGCATCTTCCACTATCCAAATCAGGCCATTGTGTGGCAGCTTTGGAAACAGTGTGACTTTGTAATAGGATTCTTGTGACAACCATGAACCAGCTCAAATGTCTGATATCCCACGAGTATGGCCTACAATAAGCAGGTTCGATGTGTCAGTTTATGCATTAGACTTTAAGCAGATTTGGAAACAGATGTCTGTTAATCCCTCAAAAATCATGAAAGTGACAAGGTCAAATTGATCTCATGGAAACATCAGTTATGATTTTAATATACAATGACTTTAATAGCAACTATGAGCTCCCAATAAAGGGAATCTTGTGTGTCATCAAGAAACATGGACTACAGGTAGTCCTCGACTTACAATACTTCATTTAGTGAATGTTCAAAGTTCCAACGGCACTGAAAAATGTGAGTTATGGCCATTTTTCAATCTTACAATCTTTGCAGCACCCCCCATGATCATGTTATCATAATTCAGATGCTTGGTAACTGATTTATACTTATGACCGTTACTGTGTCCCAAGGTCATGTGATCCCCTTTTGCCACGTTCTGACAAGCGAAGTCAATGGGGAAGCCAGATTCACTTAACAACTGGGTTACTAACTTATCAACTGCAATGATTCACTTAGCAACTGTGGCAAGAAATGTCATAAAATGAAGCAAAACTCACTTAACAAATGTTTCACTTAACAACAGAAATGTTGGGTTCATTTGTTGAGGACTACCTGTAGTGTAATGCTATGATACAGCTCTCAATTGTAATTATGATGGACAACTGAGGCACCAAGGTAGAAAGGTTAGACAAAAATTGTCCAGATCTCACAGTAAAGAGGGAGATTTTTAGCACTTTATTTTCCTCTGTATGGCAAAGATCTCTCTGTATTATGGATATGGGTATGTTCCTTATTAACCCAATTATCTCTTTTACTGCAGTTGGAACTGCTGCTATCAAACATCCTCCTCCTCCTTTAAGATACTATATAGAAGTTTCAAAAATCTGGGTTTATCACAATTAGTTAAAACACTGCTTCTCAATTGTAGTCTAAACTCAATGGTTCATTCATAGCTTGATTTTTGGTGGAGTAGAAAACTTGAATCAAATATTACAATCAGGGCCATAAAGATAACTACTTCTATTTACCTACCTACCCACAAATTTATCATCTATATCTGTCTGCCTGTTTGTCTGTCTATCTATCCATCCATCCATCATCTACCTTTCTATCTATCATGTATCTATCTATATGTCATCTATTACACAAGTTTCAAACTCGCTGAGTCACGTTGTCGTCACGTGGCATTTCGTGACACATCTGGCCCATGGGCTACCAGTTTGACACCCCAATCTATTGTATCTATCATCTCTATCATCTATCTATCGATTGATCGATCAATCTACCTACATCTATCTATCTATCTATCTATCTATCTATCTATCTATCTATCTATCTATCTATCTATCTATCTATCTATCTATCTTTCTCTCTCTCTGTCTTTATCAATCATCTATTTGCTGAACACCTCACTGTTACAGTGACTCTGGCATCTTAGGAAATTTTTATCATAGTATGAAAGTAAGAAGTGCTTTCATTATGCATCTTTGGAATATAGTCAGTAAGAGTCAACATACTGTGTGTTTGGATGTTTGATGAATGGGGCCATCTTACGTTAGCAAATAAGGAATTTGAAAAAAACCCAAAATCTTTAGTGATAAAACTACAGCCGGAAAATTGGGAGAAGGGGAATTGTGTTGCATTAGTTCCTATACTTCTTCACCGAATTCTCTTTCTAAATAAAATTAGCTTGTTTTGTTCAATTTATGATTTATTTTCTCTTCCTCCTTTTTTAATCATAGGGTAAAAAGAAAAGACGAACAAGAGAAAAGCAGCAAGATTCCAATTCAGGTAAACCTCCTGGTGTAAAATCTAGCACATTATTTGGTTTCTGATCACTTCATTTACATTGGTAAGAAATTAGCCAAACAAGATGTCTTACAGGAAGTGTAGTCATGGGTTATTATTGGGACTATTTATGCTTTACTGTCTGCACTAATCTTTCTAGCTTTACTGCTATCTACAATTATATATTATATCTGTGATGACAATATCAACAGACCAAAAGTAACTAACTCATGTTAACTGCAGATTGAAGTACCAAGTTAATTCCATCTTCTTGCCTTAATAGTCTCTTAAATTTGTGGCTGTTTCAGGTTTTTTTCAATAACAAATGAGGAAAGCGTAAGTTAAAACATTTATGAAACATTTGACTTCCAATCCAACAGCCTGTTTTTGCAACAATTACCCAAATATACAAAAGGAATCGTTTTAAGGTCAAAGGGCTCCATAAAAAAAAGAAAAAAAAGTTGGGGGAGTACATTATCAAGAACTTAAGTGGGTTCAAAGAGAAAAAACATGTAAATAAAAGATATTTTAAAATGGATTAAATAAAATTCTGCCTTGGCAAAACTTGCCAGATCCTGCTTTTATAACTATCTATGTTGTGAAAAAATAGATTTCTATGGTCTATGTTTTTCCTTTGTATTCAATTTAGAGTAGTTGCTACAGTATTTTTAAAACATATCTAGAAACTTTCAGTAAGCACAAAGGTCTTTGTTTAGGGGATTAGAAATAGTTAACAGGCATGATGCTTGTAACAATAATAACAATTTCTAAGAAGAGCATAAAACCTTAACAGATTCTCATATATGCTTTTTTAATATTAGTTTTTCCTTAAAATTATTATTCACATATTAAAATATAATTAATCCATTTTGTCATTAGATACGGCATTTGGAAAGATGCCAATGAGAAAGAAAATCAGATTAATTCCAAAACATTTCTTAAATTTAATTTATATTATGCACATTTAAAATTTTAAATTCATTCTGGGTAATGAATATTAGTTAATTTCTCTTTATGACTCTTGAGCCCTTTTAAAAAAGAAAAGAGTAAAAATAAAAATCATTTGCAAATTTTCAACAGCAAGAGGAAAGGACCCCACCAAAGCTTTTGGAATATAAGTTTTCCATACATACTCTAATACTGGCTATTGTCTTGTATACTTTGTTCTAACAGTCACATAATTTTCTAGGTTATACAAGAGTTTGGAATCCCTGTTACCAATAAAAACAATGGATTCCTATAGAAATTTACTGAGGCAGTCATTTTTTTGGATTAAGCATCCATGTGTTAAAAAATGTATACAATTCAGTCAAGCAGTAGTAGTATATACCCATGTGAAAGCTATGTATAGCAATAGCACTTAGTTATATACTACTTTATAGCCCTTTCTCAGCGGTTTACAGTGTCAGCATATTGCCCCCAATAACTTTGGTCACTTTATCAACCTTGGAAGGATGGAAGGCAGAGTCAACCTTGAACCGGTGAGACTCAAATTGCCGAATTGCTAGCTGATGATCCCGTGTCCCACCAGATCACAATAGCTGAGTGGGCTGCATCTCCAAGAGCTATAGTTCAGCAACATCAGGAGGGTTACACTCCTACTTCTGATCTAGATTGTAGCTAAGGATCATTAATTTCTAAGTGATTTCTTGCTCATTTTTTTCTAACCTGTTTGTTTAACAATAAGGATTTGGCACATAGGATGTCGCTAAGCTACTTCTTCATAGGGAAGAATATAACAAAATTCTAACATAAAAAACCTTGCTTGCTTGCTTGGCAAAATTTCAGATCTAATCAAACTTAAAGGAAGCTTTCAGATATTCTCTAAAAAATGCATAGGTTGAAACACAAAAGTGACCAAAATGAAATAAAGAATAAAATTTTATACTACTGATCTGCAATTTCATTTTCCTAATCATTGCATATTTGTACCCTATCAAATTTATTTAACACTCACTTTTTTTGGGGGGGGGAGATGATGTTAGTAGACATTTAAGAATTAAGTTTACGTGGCCTATTTAGTTTTGTCTTCAGCAGCTAAATCGACGTTGCATCTTTTCTTCCTTCTCCTGCTCTTGCTGCTGTTTGTCTTGCCCATTCAATACGCATGCTTCTTGTTCAGATCCTGCCTCTCCTAAGAAATGCAGAGCTCGTTTTGGCCTCAACCATCAAATGGACTGGTGCGGCCCATGCAGGTGTGTATCGGGAACTTTCGCTTTGCAGCCCTGTTTCTTACCACAAAGATGGTTGTACTCCATTTTGATTTATCTCTCTTGCATCATTTCTATAGCTGCCCTTTTCTAACTCTACTTACTAATGGTGCTGCTTAGGCTTGCTCTCAATTTTCCATATGCTTCATTTGAGTGACCCACAGAGGCTTTCTGATTTAACGCTGAAGAAATTTGTGAAGTATCTTGGCATAATGTACATTGGGGGGGGGGGGAATCCTTTTTTTAACTAGAGTGGTACACAGAAAAATGATTATTTTTTTGAAAATGATATCAGATTCATTTAAATGGACTAAAGGATAAAAGTGGTAAATTATCAGAATACTTTTCCATGAATCAGTAACTGAAACTTATCGATATGCCCTTCCTTGCCAATTGCCAATCCAAACAGTATGGCTTTCATGGTCCTCCAAAGTCTCTTCTTAGTAATCTATTAGGAAAAATGACTCCTGTTCCTTAAGAATTTTGGTTAAGGAAGCAATGACATTTATTATTCTTTGTGTTGGTTTCAATGCTTATGCATCAACAGTCCTCCTACAATTGTTTTAGTTTCTTATCCTGACAAAAGAAGTTATCTGTGGCTGAAGATAATATAAACATACTGTCCTCACTTTTTTTCTTCCAGAACTAACAGATTCAGACTGTTTTTAAAGTAATGGATGAAAAAAAAAAAGATATAACACAGGGCTCTTCAATGATGTAGTTGTAGCACGGACAGACTTCCCAGTATTTATTTGGATGGGATGAGGTATAAGATTACTAAGCAAAATATTCTGCAAATATAATACAAACCTAATGGCTTCCATTTATGTTAGGAACAATAGAAAGAAAAAAGTAGTTTATAAACCAAAGTCTTCAGATTTGAGACACTAACACGGAAAAGAACACAGAGCCTTCAAACACTGAGTAGGGGCAACAATTCTTGTTCATCAAATCCTTCCTTTCCTTATATAAACCAGCACTGATAAGAAAATATCTACTTATCTCTCCCATAACAACAATGTTCTTATCTTGGTTTTATTTAGAATAGAGGACAATTTATAAAAGGGCTTATATTTTTCGTACTGGAACATCTTTACTATTGATGGCTCTCAGTCCTGTTCTTTGGAGAGCTAATTAGTCCTAAGGAATACCTTGGTGTTCTTTGGAAGCGCCATGTCTGGATGTTTATTCCTAGATTTGGGAGATCATGGGTCAAAAATCATGTTCTCTCAGTCTATTATGATTCTATCCAATTTGTTGATATCCTCCAATATAGAATTTTTACCTTGTTGAATTTATTTCAATGTTGGTTTATTGAGCGAAGGAACTCAATACATAATGATTTCTATAACTGTAACCATTGCACCATGTCTACCTAGTTATCAGAATGCTTAACTTCTAGGGGAAAAAACTTTCAATATTCATTCTGATTGTTCTTATTTGACACTAAATGCTTGATTTTATTAACAGTATCCATATAGAATAAGTTAAAAATTGATTTCAAGACTAAAACAATAACTAGAAACTAGTGAATGTTTCTAGCAATACAAATATGGCATTCTTAACTACTTTTCTTTCTCACTATATATTTATACTTCTTTCTCAGTATATATTTGCACTGAGGTAAGAACTAACATTTTGCTTGTTGTCAGCTTTGTCTTCTAAAGATGCAGCTTGCACCACCTCTTCTAAAGTGCAATGCACAAACCATCTGAAAGGCAGCAGGACAGTGACATCTAGATAGGCAGCATGGGTGGATCTTACTGCAATTCAAATCCTTGGCTTACTGGTTTATCTTTCCCCAAAATAATATAATTCTACACATTTTCAAATGTTGCATTTCCTTGAAGTTGTCTCACAATGCAATAGATATCCACACTTTTAAGACAATTGTTCTATTTCAGTCTGCTTTAGACTCCCTCACTTCAGACTCCTACAGAGCCTCAACTATGAATGTAGCCTGAGAAGAATCTTCTTTGGCAAGGCCTGTAAGAGAAGGTTGAGAATGCCTTCTCAGCACATGGTAGACATCTCCTAGTATAGGCTGGGAAAATATAGCAGAGCATTGCCCAGTGTATTCCAGGCAGAGGCAGCCAATGGCACTTACTTGTTTTTCTCAAGACAGTTGGCTGGGAGCACTCACCAGCAGGTGCCAGATAGGTCAGACAGGTGTGAGCAAGGTGTACCACCAGCTCACCTGTTCTGACACATGCTTGTCAGACTTTTTGCCAGTCAATGTCAAAAGGACTTGAGGTAAAACTGCCACTGGTTCTGCCCATGCTGGTCAACAGTCCATAAATGTAGCTGGCTGGCATCAATAATTCAACTCTCCAAGGCACAATGGCCAAAATATTGCCATTACTGCTCTTACTTTCTTTTTGCATTCATAAGCTGAAAAATCCTCAGATGGAAGTGTTTTGAAGTTGGCCACTTTTATTGCATGCTGCAAAGAACTCTGTTGTGTTTGTCAAAAGCAACCTGTTTGGAAAACCTTTACATACCAAGAAGGCTGATAGGCTGGCTGTGGTGTTTGCTACAGACTGCCTAGAACACATCCATTATATGGTTGCACCACTGATCCATTCCCATAAACTGAAGATTTTCCAGATTACATAGCTTCATTGCATGCTATAATTTTGAAATTGCCTGGCAGAAAGTCCCATCAACTAATCCTGTGTGAAAAAGCTGAGAGAGCCCATCTCGCACAGCCTTTGCCCAAAGTGGTTTGAGAGCACCCGAACAGCTTAATCAAGGTGAATTAAATGGCGTTTTCTGGTAAAAATGAATTTGTTCGCTTTCACAGTTCAAATATGTTCGTCAAAACAAATCTTAATGATTTGCCCAAGATGTATTGGCAATATTCAGAAATGGAAAATATAATATTATAGTTTTGAAGTTAATGTGATATCCTTTGTTAGACAAGTGGTGCCTATCACCAATGAATTACTTCATACTCAAGAAAGCAAATTTCTGAAATATGCTCAAGTATGGACAGAGCATCCTTAGAATTACTCTTGCCAAAACAGCTACTCATTTCTAAATTTGGGGGAGGAAGGCAGTGCTTTTAAGGCATTTGATTCCTGTAAGTGTTGGACAAGTCCCTGCTTCTTTCCAAGGATTGAGAAAAAGTTATTGGTCCTAAGTCATCCAGCTGGCTTCATGCCTAAGGTTGGGATTAGAACTCATGGTCTCTCGGTTTTAGCCTATTTCTAATTTCTAACACCCATGAATTCAACTTAAAACATGATCTATTCCGCCGCACGTCCTAAAACTAAATAAAGAAAACCCAATTAAATGACTGACTCAAAAACATTATACTTATTTATTGGTAATTATCCAAATTTACATGTGTGTGGGGGGGCGGGGGGTTGTTTTGTTTTTTTGCTTTCAGTAATCCCTTGGACAGCAATAATCAGAACGAAACATTTCTGATAACTTTTGATCTGTTTTGCACATTGGCTTGGAGAAATTTTAGCTGTTTTACAGTTACGCCTCCATCTAGTGGTAAAAAAATACAAGTTGACAATAAGTGTTTTTTAATTTAAAAAATTCTTCTCACAAAAACTTGAGTAATAGGTGTTAAGAACGAATATGTTTTTCCTTCTAAATCCTTGTTCCTTAGACATTATACTTGTATTAAATGCTATAAATACTTTCATTTTTAAAAATATGACCCTGTAAATTCACCCTTTATTTACAGATAACTCTCTTCACTGTTCTTAGGAGGAAAAAGAAGTGCATTTGGTACCTACAAGGAAAAGGACACTGCTCCAGCCCAGTTTCTTCCAATGGAAGTACTATAGATTCCCCTCCCTCCCCTTTGGATGTGCTCCAGTGTACATCCCCTGCTTTTATTCCAAACAAGCTTGCTGCTCCTGCTGATCTTATACATCAAAACCAAGCCAATCCTTCTTTATCTGCACATCTCAAAACTTCTATAAGCACATCAGGACCTCCTTCTAAATGTTCAACAATGCCTCATAAATCCATAGTGCCAGGTGAATCCTCAGGGCACAATATGGTATCAATAGGAACATAGTACTAATGGGATAACAAGGTGCACAGATTCATCAGGCACTTTGCTGATTGGTTCTGCTGCATACAGAAGCTACAGAGACAACTTCAGCCTGCCATCAAATGTTATAGTCTTAAAGTCAGTCAAAAGCCAAATCAGAAAGCAACACTGCAGCACTAAAAGTGTTGTCTAAGTAAGGACATCAACAGTCTCTTTGAAAAGTATGAAGTTAAACTTAATTCTGGTCAGTAACTGAATTATTTGATCCCTTTTCCAACTGAGATAAAACCAAAATACTTTGATCTAATTGCAGATGAGAGGTGCAATAAATGTTAAGACATTTATTAAACTATTATAGTCAAAGTGCTGAGGTTCAGCCATCCAATAGATATTACACATTACAAAAGCAGTTGTTGAATGACAAGCTCAAATGCTCCACAGAAAAAGTATAAAGCAGCTTGTAAGAAACTAAAATATTTAATGATGCCTCATCTTTGGGATCAAGGGTGGATTGCGTTAACAAATGTTTATTCCAGCAGCTTTATTAGGTGATAAAACACTGGCTGTGAAAGTCTATCTACTATTCCAGATATAGGGCTGCGTGCATCACCATTTTTCAGCTATAAAGATTTTTTATGCTATCTACTGTAAAATATGCAAAATTCAAAAATACTTATTTTTCATAGTTTACCATACTTTTGCTATGTAATCAATGGGAAATAAAAGGATATAAGCTGTGCCTCTAATCATTAAAAATTTATTCTGCAGTCTTTGTGGCTTCTTAAAAGCTTGCCAAGATTTACCCACCTTCTATTTCAAGCCAATTGTGATAGCACACTCTACCTATAGTCATTTCTGCAAATGCAGTATTGAAGTCTAGTCATATTCCTCATTCTTTGTATCCTTTTTGTCCATTCTACAGGGAAGATATTTATTTGAAAGTTATACACTTCCCCAGAGCCCAATTCATTTTCAGTGCTAAGCAAAGTTGATTGTTTGGAACTTTAAACACAGATGGTCCCTTTCTGGTGCTTACTTTAGGGATGGTAGTTTTTCTCAGAGGACAAATATATGTAGTAACACATTGATAACCAAACCCAACATACTGAGATAATACTGGACTGGTAGGAAAATTCATAATGTGGAGTAACTGAAATGGGTGAGTCACTTCATTATAATGATATTTTAATGAACCTTGCATTAACCTTTCTGGGAGTAAAGGAAGTTGCAAAATCACAGCCCTGAAAAGTTTGCAACGCTTAACTTTATGACTTGAAACTAAACCACTTCTCTTAACTTTATGGACTTGAAACTAAACCACTTCTCTTAACTTTATGGACTTGAAACTAAACCAATTTATTCCATCTGAAAGGAACTCAATTTTAGGAAGATTAGAAAGAGACTATAATGCTGACAGGTTACAATTTGAAAGTAGCAAGAAAGCTGATGATACATGAATCAAAGGTAGAATTGCAGGTTGATCCACCTAATACTTGCATGATGTTCTCATTCAAGTATCTTAGGAACTCGAGGGAAATGAGAAGTGATTCCTAATCTGAATTTCTGAATATCAGAAACCTCATTAAATCAAGAGTAGATAAGCCATAATCTCTCAGCCACTTTTTTCAGCCGTAATTGTCCAATATATGATTGCTAAGTACAGCTGGTAGTATTTTCCCCCAACTTTAGGGTAAAAACTCAGCCAAAAATGTAGTATAAATCCTAATAATTAAGCTTCAAAAACTTAATTGGGAAAATCCCAGCTAACATACATATATTTTACTTTATTTGTGCCTTTGAGTTAGCTTTCATCTACAAAACCACACAAACAAGTCCATGCAGTTTTCTTGGGAACAATTTTCAGAAGTGGTTTGCCATTGCCTTCATCCTAGGGCTGAGAGAATATGACTTACACCAAGTCAGTTGATTTTGTTTCTACAATAGAATTAGAACAGAATCACCTAGCTTCCAGCCAGTGCCTTGAGCAACACATGAAATAGTCCTCCATTAAAACCCATTAGTATCATTTTGAAATTTTATTCTTTAAAATGTTATACTTGATTTCTTCTTCCAGAAAGGCTCACTCAATTGATAATTCAGAGGAACTCTGAAATTCGTGAAAATGTCCTGACCCCAATATAAGCATAGCTCATAAAGAGGCACTTCTGCATTTGCACATACGAATACATAGCTAATGTGCAAAAATGGAACTGAATTAACTATTCAATATTAATAAGCATGATTATCATTTATGTAACTAGGAAGATAAGCTATTTTAGTTAAGACTAGAGCAGTCACAAGAATTAGAAACATTTTAAAACAATCAAGATTCCAAAAATGCAAGTATCACTTAAATATCAAAGAGATGTTTAAAAATGATGTATCAAATTTTCTGTATTTTATCTTCCCTTGCTGTGTAAAATGAAAGCTTTTATCATGGTGTTTTACTCTTGAGTTAAATGTGTACACAGCAAGTGCAATTTTAATGCCATTATTTGCTTTTCTGAAGACTGAATGTACCATGTCATGGAAATTTAACTTTAATAAGCCACAAAAAAAAAAATCTCTGTATGTATGTAGCAGGGGAAAATTTATTTCATTTGTACAATCATCTGGAGTTGTTTTGTCTTTTTTTAATCTTGAATTTGTTTTGCTTCTTTGTTTAAAATTTGTTTATGGCTTTATAAATAAAAGTGATCTACCAGATTGTCCATTCAAAAATGGGTAACTGGGGACTATAATCCTATAAACAATGTTATATTTTGTGTGTGTATATTTCCATATATTTTTTTTTAATTTAATTTATATACCGCCCCCTCTCCCAAATTGGGACTTGGGGCGGTGCACAGCCCGACTAAAAACAATACAATGACAAATATAAAATTTAAAAATAGATTAAAAATGAATTAAATATGTGGCTGAGTTTAAAACTATAATAAATTACTAAAAGTAGGGTAAAAAATTACACAATTAAAACCTTCCAATAAAAACTAGGCCAGACTGGCTTGTTGGAAAAGATAGGTCTTCAATGCGCGCCAGAAGGTTCGCAGGTCAGGGATAGTTCGCATCTCCGGGGGCAACTCATTCCAAAGGGAGGGTGCTCCCACAGAGAAGGCCCACACCCTCGGGGTCGCCAGCTGGCATCGTCCAGCTGGCGGCACCCCAAGGCCAACCCTGTGAGCGCACTGGCCGGTGGGAGGCCGATGGTGGCAGCAGGCGGTCCCGTAAGTACCCGGGTCCCAAGTCATGGAGCGCTTTAAAGATGACTACCAATACCTTGAATCACACCCGGAAGGCCACCGGAAGCCAATGCAGCTCGCGCAGAAGCGGTGTAACCCGGGAGCTCCGAGGAGCCCCCAAAATCACCCGCGCAGCCGCACTCTACACCAGCTGAAGCCTCCGGATGCTCTTCAAGGGGAGCCCCATGTAGAGAGCATTACAATAATCCAGATGGGAAATAACAAGGGCAAAGGTGACTGTGCGAAGCGCGTCTCGATCCAGAAAGGGCCGCAACTGGCAGATCCTACGGACCTGATAAAAAGCCCCCCTGGTGACGGCCGTTATATGATCTTCCAACGACAGCCATACATCCAGGACACCAAGATTGCATGCCCTCTCCGTGGGGGTCAAGTTTTCTCCCCCCACAGCCAGCGATGGAATAAGCTGGCTGTATCTGGGTGCAAGAAACCACAGCCATTCAGTCTTGGTCGGGTTGAGTCGAAGCCTGTTTAGACCCATCTATCTCCGCACGGCCTCCAGGCACCGGGTCATCACTTCAACGGCTTCGTTGGGGTGGCCTGGGGTAGAAATGTATAGCTGAGCATCGTCAGCATACTGATGGAACTCTACCCCCAAATCATCCCCAGTGGCTTCACATAAATGTTGCGAGAGCACCGATCCCTGAGGTACCCCACAAATCAAGGGCCTTGGGGTCGACCTCTGCCCCCCTGCCAACACAAATTGTGAATGGTCGGAGAGGAAGGAGAACACCGTAACACGGTGCCTCCCACTCCCAACCGCTGCAATAAGATACTGTGGTCGACAGTATCAAAAGCCGCTGAGATCTAACAGGACGAAGACAGAGGAACAACCTCTGTCACGGGCCCTCCAGAGATCATCCATCAACGCAACTAACGCCGTTCTGTGCTGTGCCCGGGCCTGAAACCCAATTGGAGCGTATCTAAATAAACAGCTTCATCCAGGTGCCAAGGGAGCTGTCGTGCCACCACACTCTCAACAACCTTCGCCACAAAGCGGATTGGAGACCGGACGATAATTTGATAATAATGTTGGGTCCAGGGACGGTTTCTTGAGGAGGCGCGTCACCCACCGCCTTTCAAGGCGGCAAGCAAAAAGGAAGCGTTACTCAAGGAAGTGTTAATAATTTCCGGGAACCAACCTCGTGTCATCTCCCGAGTGGCCAAAACCAGCCAGGAGGGACATGGGTCCAGTAAATGTGGTGGCATTAAGCCCACCCAGTATCCTGTCCACATCCTCCAGGGTCACAGGATCGAACTCACCCCAAACGACCTCCCCGGGATCTGGGTCAGTTATCCCATCCGGAATTACCCAGTCAGAATCCAACTCATCTCAAATTTGAGCGATTTTGTCCTGCAGCTATCTCGAAAAATCCTCAGCCCATCCCTGCAGGGGATCCTCCCGCACTCCCACATCTAAAAGGGAGTGGGTCACCCTAAAAAGGGCGGCTGGGTGATTTTCTGCGGACACAATAAGGGCGGAAAAGTACTGCTTTGCCACTCTTATCGCCACTAAATAGGTCCTAATATGGGACCATAAGAGTGTTCGGTCAGATCCGGAGCGAATGGTCCTCCAACCACTCTCTAGGCGTCTTGTCCGGCGCTTTATCTCCCTCAGCTCTTCGGAAAACCAAGGAGCTAATTGGGATCAGCATCGGGTCAGAGGCCGCAAGGGTACGACCCGGTCAAGGGCCCCAGCAGCCATCCTATCCCAGATGACTACCAGGTCCTCAACCGAGTCGTGTGTGCGAGCCTCGGGAAAAGGCCCAAGCTCCAACAGGAACCTGTCCGGATCCATCAGGCGCCTGGGGCGGAACCATTTAATCGGCCCCGCCTCCCCGTGGCGAGAGGGTGCAGAACGAATGTCCAGCCTAAGGAGCGAATGATCAGGGGCTCTATAACAACGCCTCCCATACGTACATAATCTAGCCACTGACCAGAGACAAAAACGAAATCCAAGATGTGACCCCCAGTGTGTGTGGGGACCTGAATTAATTGGGTCAGGCCCAAGGCTATCATGGAGGCCATGAACTCCTGAGCAATCCCCAAGGTTTCGCTGGCAGAAGGCAGGTTGAAATCCCCCATGACCGTAAGTCTAGGGATCTCAACCGCCAAGCCAGCTTATGAAAATATGTGTACATGACAGTTTATGAACCAATGATCCACAATCATTTTAGATTCATCAATCATTCAAATTTAAACATTTAGCACTTTACCTGACAATATTAAAAAGGAATTTATTCTTAAAAACAGTGTGCATTAGCCGCAATCAAAACTGCAATCAACACCAGCATCTTAAGTGCATATATCAACAAATCTAGATCTAGTTAGCCACTTGTAGACAATGGCAGTAAAAATTGACCATTCTACCTATTTTCTTTATAATTTATTTTCTTCCTACCAAAAACAAATGCTATTTCAGGGCAGGGGTCTCCCTCAAGTGGATATGGCTGTAGCAGTTGAGAGAAAAGCTGCAATTATGATAAACCTAATACAGCAGCGGTTGCCAACCGGTGTGCCGCAGCCCATTGGTGGATCGTGAGAAAATTTTGGTGGGCTGCAGAGAAATCTCACCCAAAGCATCCTCCCAAAGCAATTAATCCAGGCTGCGCAGAAACACAAGGCTGTGCCTCCCACATGGCCCAAGGGAACCCTCCCCGCCCACTCACTCCTTACCCGGTAAACTTGCCTGCTAAATTTCTAATTTTCCTTTTTCCGACCATCAGCTGTTCTGCTGTGCCAGGAGATTTAGATTAGCTAGAAAGCAGGAAATGGTTGGATTTCTTGCTTTCTAGCTAGTCTTTAGATCTTCAGCTCTGCTTTTAAGTACAGCCGAACCTTCCTTAGGACTGAAGGTTTGCTTGCAAGCAAATTCAGAGCAGACTCGCAGCAAGCAAATTTGAGACTGAGCTAGCTGATGGCAGATAAGATAGATCACTGAATGATTCTGTGAGCAACTCAATCTGCCTGCTTTGCCTGATTTTGGGTAAAAGTTGTTTTTTTATTAAAAAAGTCAATATTTACATACATGTGTTGTGTTAATTTTGTGAGTTTGCTTGCTAGCAAATTTTATGTGACAGACTGAGCTAGCTGATGGCAGATAAATTTCTGAATGAATCTGTGATTCTGTGAGCAACTCGATCTGCCTGCCTGCTTTGCCTGATTTTGGGTAAAACTTGCTTTTTTTAATACAGATTTTTTTAAATATTTATATAAATATTTATATTTACATACAAGCCATGCCCAACCAGTCACATGACCACCAAGCCACATCCACAAATTAGGCCACACCCACAGAACTAATTAGTGGTCCCTGGGATCTAAAATTATGAGTTTGGTGGTCCCTGAGATCCAAAAGGTTGGCGACCCCTGTAATACAGGCACTGTAAGTACAAGGTACAGAAGATGTTGCTGTCTGATTTTGTGTGAGCTATACATGTACAATGATATATCAGCTGTGATCTTCAACTTTGAGTGAAGTACATGAAGTAAATATGTATCTCCAACTATTTTAAAATGACATTTCAACTAATTTATATTATTCAATGCGCAGTCTGGTTCCTACAATTAAACACTACCTCCCCAAATGAGTCTGTAGCAGCCATGAAAGAGAAAGCCATTGTTTTCCACTTGAAAGGGCCCAGTTGAATTCTTCATATGGCTAAAACAGATTGAGTCTAATTTTTGCATCGGCCATTATGAGAAGGCAAATGGCACCTTCAAGTCAGTGTTGACGCCTGGACTGCAATTTTCTTGGCAACATGTTCTGAAGTATTTTGCTGTCAATTTCTTTGTAGAACTGAAATAACCCAACTGCCAAAGTCACCCACCTAGTTTCATACCTAAGATAGAACTAGAACTTATTAGTGGTGTCTTGACCACTACTGTATATGAAACTGATTCTTTGGCTAGAAAAAGCATGATGGGCAAAAACACCTAGCCTGAGCTTCCCCCTTAAGAGAGATATATTATCTTGGGAGACAGCCCCTAAATAATCTTCAGGTCAAGGAATTGAAAAACAAAGTAGGTGAACAGCTGTTCATTGATGAAAAAGGCTAGGGTAATTTGCCAAAGTGCATACTGTGAGATGAGTCAGCCACACTGCTTTAATCTCAGTTTTCAGATAGCAATGTAGATGGAAGGAACCAGCATAATTATGAACAGAACTAAGTTTCTGAAGCTGTAAGACAAACAATACACATTTTTTAAAATCTACAGGGAAGTCTCCATTACTGATCTTTGGGCTCTCTGCCCTTCTTGTTCATATGCCCCAAAAAAGCATGGATTTCACCCAAATTTCCAGACAACTGCTAATTCCTATCAAGACAATAGCTTCATTTCTCTTTGCTAAAGGGGATTTGTATTATCTTTTTTTTACAATAGAACACTGCTATCCTCTCAAGACAGATTCCAATGCTATATCATGCTGGGCTCAGTGTGCCAAAGTGTGTTCTGAGACAGTACCTTGAAAATGGCTGTGTATGTATACAAAGGTAAAACATTTAAGGCACACTGAACTAGAAATAGTAGTGGATGGATTGGAATGGAAACTTTGTTTAGAAACTAAGATTCCATTGCTGTCACGTTTTTGATTGTTTCATTTTTTCATCACCCTCACATCTAATTATGACATGTTGAAAAGAGAGAAATTCTAAAATTCCATTACTCATTTTATCCTCGCTAGATTCTTCAAACGAAACTTAGTGGTGTGTGAACTATTTTGGAGGAAATCCACTTATTTTTATATTAAAATATTATTGGTAATTAATCTTTTTGGCAACCATTTTATTCTGATAGACCAAATTTGTGAAAATTTTGTTATGCATAGTTAAATGTTAAAATTCTTTATTGTACATTAAATGCTCAAGGTTATCATCAATCTTTAAATATTTATTCTATTTAGTGTTCATAAAGAAATGGGATGTGCTTATTACATGTCTCTCCTCTAACCGCTAAACAAAATCACAATGAATGAAAAAATTGCTAACCTACTGGCTAGTGTGATCTTAAATAATAAAACATCAATATCACCACTCAGTATGCAATGACAAATCACTGCAATCTGATGTCATGTGTCTGATATACTGAAACAGATATTAACTGTCCAAGAAATTTGTTTAGAAATCTATTTTTGATCAAATACTGAAATTTTTATTGGTTTTAAAAATAGGTACATACCAAATACTATGCTTCTTTACAGAAACTACAAGTATTTAGTCAGAAGAGAGCTCTAACTGCTCAGGCACTACCAATTCACACCTATATTAGATTAGAATGGTAGGTATCAAGCAGAGCTAATCTGCTTTAGTTTTAACATTACTACTACAAAAAATGTAGAATGGAAGAATCCCAAAACAATTGTTCCAACTTGTTTTTCAAAACATTTTGTGGCTCTTACTCCATGAATAAAAGTAGGCTTCACCGATTCAGTTTCAGAAAACGTTTTGCAAGTAATTTTATTTACAAGGTCAGAGACTTCTGAATTCTGACATGCTGAGGATTTTAATGTGACAGTGAAACATTCAGAAGCACAGAAGGTCTAGTTTGCAGTGCTACTTGCCATATAGAACTTGCATGGAGTTTAGTTTTATTTAGAGAAGAGGAAAAATAAGGAAATCAGATTACACTGATTAAACCATAGAATTTAAATCTATATTCAAACGTTACACATGCAAAGAGAACACCACCAGACTAATACAACTTCATTTGCTGCTGCATTTGTCTAATATTAACAATTATAAACAGAGCAGTGCAACTGATATTTGGAACAATCCTTACAGTGTTGTTAGGTATCAGGCACAAAGCTTCACTTCTCTTCACACCACTGGTTTTCTTTGCGTACCTAAAAATAAAGACAAACTTTACAATTACACTTGAAGAGCAGTATCAAATACTAGGTGTTGATAATATATATTATCTAGAATATATAGTAAATAGCATTCCTGTGATTCAAATTATTTCCCCAATTCAGATGTCTTCCAGATATCAAGTAGTATTTAAAAATGAAGTGTACCATTGTATAAAACTAATATTTCCATTTATGGAAATATAGTTATGACTATTTTAGAACTGACAGCATGCAACTTTTTAACATGGGGAACTCATTCTGCCAAAAGAAAATCAAAAGATGGATAAAAGTCTGCGGTGAAAAAATGGGTTTTATTAGCTTGATTACTGGTTACAGGAAACTAGCAGTTATTTTCAATCAGGAGTCTTCAAACCTGACAGCTTTAAGACTTGTGGACTTCAACTCCCAGAATTCCTCCTTCAGTCATGTTAGCTCGGGAATTCTGGGAGTTGAAGTCCACAAGTCTTAAACTTGCCAAGTTTGAAGACCCTTGTGCTAAATGATCCACTGAAATCAAATGGATAAATGGCAGAACTTGTGTTTAAAAATTCTCTTTGTAGTCCAAAAATTATAGTGATAATATTAAAAAGAATTTTAAACAATCATACAACGATTCTGTAACAGAGAATTGGATGCAAGTCCTTTTAATTGGCATCTAATAACAAGATTGAAACTATAGACTTAGACTAGGTAACCTATCATCTGCTAAGTGTTTTTCTCAACAGTGCAATTCAGAGGCCATGCATATGGTACTGTAGTCTAAACATCTAGATTGTGTCAGGCAATCTACTCTAACTCATCTTTAATCAGCAATTAATAAAAAATTAATAAAATATTTTGCAAGGCATTTCCTTTATCTGTTTTTTTTTCTTCCTAATGTTTTTCCATAAAATGCTCTTTCTTTCTCTCTCTTGCACCGCCTCCTATAATCAGCAGCGACTACTGGAGTAAAATCCACAGGGACTCCTGTACTGGTAATGCTCTTTGCAGAAATTTTGCTTATTCTGCCCTCATTATCTTGATATGAGAAAGACTAGGTGAATTATTCTGCGTAGAATATCTTGTCTTGGAAGGGGCAAGCCCCTAAGGGAGAAATCTTAGAGGTGCTAAGTTCTATGTCAAGAATAACAATTTGATTTCCATATGTAAAAAAGCTGTTTTTGTATATACTATAGTTCTAAACTCCCTAATGAAAAAATAGCAATAGTGTATTAATACAAACATATAGTAAGCTAGCTTGTCTGAAATTTCTTTTCCCATACATGAATGATAGCAGTCAGTGAATGGGACTGATTAGAGCAGATTTATTTTATCCACCATTTGATTTTAATTATATGAAGGCTGAATTGCCAAATCAGTACTCGTTGTCTATAAAAACAAATAGTTTAGAGTCTCATTTCAACATCAGCTTCACAACAAATTATGTATACATTAATCAACAGAAAGTAACTATTTTAGCCTACAGAAGTTAAAATAGTTGTAGGATTAAATAGTGAAGATATTTTTTTTTAAGTAAAATGGCTTAACATACCTGGGCTTCCTCCTCCTCAGTGAAGTCGTTTTTAATATTGAAAGTCTTGCGGATTTCTTCTGGTGTTTTTCCTTTAATCATATTTGCAACAGTCTTGCATGTCACATCCAGTAAGCCTTTGATGTCTAAGTAGTTTGCAGCCTTTATAGAAAGCAACAGATTATATATAGTACATTATATTTCTAGCAGTAATTGTATACAATAGAAACTAATGATAAATGAAATGAAACCTGGTTAACTATTTTTTTTGCTTGATCTAGAAATATTATTGCTAATGGCAATAACAAGCCATTCTTCAATTTACAGATTTTGTAAGGACTGCCAGTTAAAATTTCACAGTGCTGTTATGAATTCTATACTTCGGAATACATATTCCATAAGACACAATATATCAAATTTTCATTGTTGCTGAGCTTTCAAAAAGCAAGAACTACAAATCAGTAAATATACTTTCTCTTGTTTAAACTTCTGAGATAAACTAAGCAAAATCTCAGCCTTGAATTTATTTATTTATTATTTCAATTTATATACCGCCCTTCTCCCGAGGGACTCAGGGCGGTGCACAGCCCGTCTAAAACCCCACAAACAATACGAAAGTTAAAAAATATTAAATTTAAGGTTGGCTGGTTAATAAAAGTAAAAGAGCTCCTCCCCCCCCTTAAAACCCCAATTAAAATTTATAATAAATATGGAGATCAATCAAAACCATCTCAGCCCAGGCCGGCCTGCTCAAAGAGCCAGGTCTTCAACGCGCGCCTGAAGGCCCTCAGGTCCGTGCCGGTACGAAGCTCCGGTGGCAGAGTATTCCAGAGGGCGGGGGCCCCCACAGAGAAGGCCCTGCTCCTCGGCGCCGCCAGGTGACACATAGCGGCCGACGGCACCCGGAGCAGACCCTCTCTATGTGAACGCACCGGCCTGCTGGAGATCACTGGAAGAATGCGGTCCTGCAGGTAACCTGGTCCCATGCCATGGGTCGCCCTAAAGGTCAAAACTAGAACCTTAAAGCGAACCCAGAAAGCCACTGGCAACCAATGCAGCTCGCGCAAGAGAGGCGTCACATGGGTGCTACGCGACGCCCCCATGGTCACCCGCGCGGCCGCATTTTGCACCAGCTGGAGTCTCCGGGTGCTCCCCACAGGGAGCCCCATGTAGAGGGCATTACAATAGTCCAGGCGAGAGGTGACAAGGGCCTGAGTGACCGTGCGCAAGGCGTCCCGATCCAGAAAGGGCCGCAACCGGTAGATCCGACGGATCTGATGAAACTCCCCCCTGGAGACGGCCGCAACGTGATGTTCAAGCGACAGCCGTACATCCAGGAGGACTCCCAGGTTGCGGGCCCTCTCTGTGGGGGGCAAAATTTCCCCCCCAATAGCCAGCGAAGGTGTCAGCTGGCTATATTGGGGCGCCGGAAACCACAGCCACTCTGTCTTGGATGGGTTGAGCCGAAGCCTGTTCCCACCCATCCAATCCCGCACGGCCTCCAGGCACCTAGACATAGCCCCCACAGCATCGTTGGGGTGGTCTGGAGTGGAGATGTACAACTGGGTGTCATCCGCATATAGATGACATCTCACTCCAAGACCACGGATGATCTCACCCAGTGGCTTCCTATAAATGTTGAACAGGAGGGGAGAGAGGACCGACCCCTGAGGCACCCCACAAACCAGGGGCCTAGAGGTGGACCTCTCCCCTCCCGCCAACACAAATTGCGAACGGTCGGAGAGGAAGGAGGAGAACCAACGGAGGTCGGTTCCTCCAATTCCCAACCCCTCCAATCGTCGCAACAAGATACTATGGTCGATAGTATCGAAAGCCGCCGAGAGATCTAATAGGACCAGGACAGAGGAGAACCCTCTGTCACGAGCCCTCCAGAGATCATCAATCAACGCGACCAATGCCGTCTCAGTGCTATGTCCAGGCCTGAAGCCCGATTGGAACGGATCGAGGTAAGTAGCTTCCTCCAGGTACCGGGGGAGCTGACATGCCACCACACTCTCAACAACCTTCGCCATGAAGGGAAGGTTGGAGACTGGACGATAGTTATTTAAAATAGTTGGATCCAGGGAAGGCTTCTTAAGGAGGGGCCGCACCACCGCCATCTTCAAGGCGGTAGGAAACGCCCCCTCTCTCAAAGAAGCATTGATAATCCCCTGGAGCCAGCCTCGTGTCATCTCCCTGGCGGCTGAAACCAACCAGGAAGGACACGGGTCCAATAAACAGGTGGTGGCATTCAGACCCCCCAGCAACCTGTCCACACCCTCGGCGGTCACAGGATCGAACTCTCCCCAGATAACATTCACAAGACCTGCCCCGGACACCTCTCCCGGGACCATCCAAGTGGAGTCGAGCCCCTCCCGAATCTGAGCGATTTTGTCATGCAGAAATCGAGAAAACTCCTCCGCTCTACCCTGTAAGAGGTCATCCCGCGCTCTCGGTTCAAGTAGAGAGCGGGTCACTCTAAACAGAGCGGCAGGTCGATTTTCTGCCGACGCAATACTGTAGGCACAGTTATACATGCTTTAGATGGGTCCCCAACCCGTGGACTGGCACAGGATTGCAGCATGCCAGAAACTGGGCCATGCAAACAAGTGAAGCCCCATCCGCAGGATCCAGGCAGCACACAAAACCACACCCCCTCCAGTCTGCAGAATAACCTCTCTCCACAGAACTGATCCCTGCTGCCAACAAGGTTGAGGCCCCCGTTTTAAGTGATGTTCATTTACTAAGTTGCTTGTGTTATCTATCTCTCCATCTTTACAATTATGATGCTTACCTTTGACATTAGATATTTTAGATTTTAGGGCATTTTGCTTAAACCAATTGCAAATTATTTATGGCATTAACATACATACACACATTATTATACTCCAATATTTCATTAGCCTGTAAATATCAATGAAGGAGGATATACTAGGCCAACCTACCAAGATGAGTTCAAAGAGGGTTCCTTGGTCTACTTTGAGAAATTCTTGATCCCACACAGGGATATCATCTGTTCGTTTCTCTTTGTTCTCATCATCCTCAGGAGGAGGTGGATCATCTTTATGATGGGTACACCACTGAATCACCTTTTGGAAATTTAAGTATGTTATGGAAAAGAGTTATAAATTTGTTTTGTTTTCTACTGCACTAAGCTAATGTTCTACTGGCATCCACAAAGCTTTCATATAAACATTGCTTAGCACAATACTACAAACATGATTTATGAGTTTATGGATGTAAACAAAAGGCTATACCATTTTCAAACTAAGCACGCTCACAATGCTTAAGTACCAATCTT